>CM024581.1:7637445-8237445 GCA_014182395.1 Eucalyptus sp. ANBG9806169
CTATGATTTTCCATGGTAAAAGAGCCCCTGACCAATTCGAAACAAAAATAAATAGGAACATAGTTCCAATAAAAGGAACCCATGGACCATATTCTTCTCCAATCTGAGTTTTGCTAACGTCTCGAATGAATTCAAGGACATATTCGAAGAAATTTTGACTGTCATTCGGAATGGTTTGTGGATTCCGAACAGCTATACTGGCGGAACCTAATAAGATAGCAATTACAACCCAAGAAGTAATAAGGACTTGGCCATGGACTTGAAAACCTCCTATTTGCCAATAGAAATGTTGGCCTACTTCCACACCCGATATATCGTATAACCCTTTTAGTGTGTTGGTGGAACATGATAAAACATTCATATTGCCCTCTGACAGAAATAGAACTTTAAAGGGAATTATTTTGATTCAACCATCTCTTTTTCGACTTGCTTAGTTGAATTTTCTATTTTGGATACGAACTAATCACATAATATCCGCAGTAATTTGAATCTCTTTTATGCGATTCAAGAGTAGTAACCGATTCCAGAAATTTATGAAGTTCAAAAAATAATTTATTTATCTTATTATTAATCAAGGATTTCGTATATAGCTAGAACGACCCTTACAAATTGCAAATACTAATTTGTTAAGAATTAATCGGATTGAAGCTATAGCGTCATCATTTGCTGGAATCGAAATATCTGCAAGATCCGGGCACAATTTGTATCGATTAAACAAATTGTTGGAATTCCCAAAGTGATACATTCTCGAAGAGCCGTATATTCTTCTTGTTGATCAACAATAATTACAATATCAGGTAACCCCGTCATATATTTAATCCCGCCCAGATATGTTTGCAAGTGAGATAATTGTCTCTTCAACATAGCTGCGTCTCTTTTCGGAAGACGATTGAGTCTCCCCGCCTTTTGTTCCGTTCTCAAGTCCCTGAACTTATGAAGTCTCGTTTCTGTAGTGGACCAATTCGTTAACATACCACCGAGCCACTTTTTATTAACATAATGACATCGAGCCCTTATTGCAGCCCGTGCTACTGAATCAGCTGCTTTATTCTTGGTACCAACTGGAAACTCTATAAATAGCGCTAAGTCTCTCCTCTAACCCTAATTCTCACATGTATCCTCACCTAATGGGCGTTTACCTAACGCTAAACGTGAGGGGGGCCGCCTCATTGAGCCAGTGATACGGAGGGCAATAGAGGAGAAGGACTTGCGCGTGGAACGTTGTGTTTCCGCTTCCGCTTCAAGATCAATGGATTCCAAAACAGGTGCGTTAATCTTTCTGCTCAATTATGCATATTCTTGTTATGGTTATGGAGATCTTGGGGTTGCGCAATTTGCGTCCAACACGTGGTATCAGAGCCTCCATAACCCTAGAACTTGAACACATAAGTTTTTTGCCCTAATTTGCGATTTTTGAGATTTTTTGTTCAATAAAAATAAAATTAAATCCCAAATTCGGATTGGGCTCGATGAGATGAGCAAGACAATCGGCAGCCCGAACGGCGTCCCGGCGGCCGGCGCCGGGGGCGCGAGCTCGTATCTCTCGACGTCGCTGTACGTCGGGGACCTGGACTTCACCGTCAACGACTCGCAGCTCTATGATCCTTCAACCAGGTCGGCCGGGTCGTCTCCGTGAGGGTTTGCGGAACTCCGAGCACCCGCCGATCCTTGGGTTATGGCTACGTCAACTATAGCGACCCTGTGGATGGTTAGTTTGTCTGCGCTGGATATATTCAATTTTAATTATCCTCTTTGCCTAACCGATTATGTGCTTTGGTGTGGATGCTGATTGAGATTGATGGTGAAATTCTGATTGGGTAAAGATGCGAGGACTGCCTTAGGGCAGCTTTGAGTTTCATGCGCATTATGTGGTCATGAAACCTTTTTGTGATCTTTGTTGGGTGTCATCTCTTTTTGCTGTGTTGCGGTCTTCTATTTTTATCTGCCACATTATAATTTCTGAATGAGAAGCCGTTTGATGGAATTTGCTGGTGTGGTAAAGTAGGCTAATTTGGAGTTGTCTTGTAACTCTAGAACATAGTTTTATCCTGGTAATGCCCAATCACTTTGCCAAACGCTAGATTGAGAGTGACATGTGAGCGACGTGATGCTCCATCTGTCACTTCTTTTAAAGAGACACTGAAATTTTTTCTGGGAGAGTTTGTGTCCTTGGAGAAGAAGGAACTGTGGCAACTGATTTTGTGAAGGCATCTTATTAAACCTTCCGTTCTGAATTATGCCTCTCTCTGAACTGCTGAGGAAGAGTTCTCCTTGTTTCTTGTTAATTAGCGCAGTTTTTAGGCTGTCAGCTTGTATTTGACATTCTTGTTTCACCGAGTCACGAAAGTCTTTTCTTGTCTAAGCCGCTTTCTTTTTCACGGCATTATTTCTGCAGCTTTCGTTGGCTTCAGTTTTCATTATTTCTCTGCTTGTATCACTACTGTTATCCCCTAGTCTTTGATCTCTTTGCTATGCTTTATCTTGTGGTATATTTATTTTAATTTTTTGATGATTTTATGGATGTTAAAATACATACAAAGCCCTAAATACGCGTATTTTTAGTGTATTTTTGCGTATTTTTCTTGTATTTTTCTGTGATTTTCGAAATACAGTCTTTGGGTTCTTGGTATGTTATAACATGAATTTTATGAGTGTTATTCATCAATAATTTACAATAAATTTTATTTTTATTAATGAACAAAGCAATGTAATTAGCATGATATGTGATTTTGGTGATATGCTTTGCCCTATCACTAAAGCTAAAATCACATGTATATGGTGTATGTGAGGAGTAAAATTCATATCCCTGGTATGAGAGAGTTTCAAGGATTCAATTGAGTAGTGACCGCCAAAGTGGCACGCTTGATTGGGTTTGAGAAATTTCAGTCTCGTATATTGATTGGGATGTCTTCTGGTCTAATGTGTAGTCATACTCCCAAAGGAGGTGATTGTGTATTTGTTCATGGAGGGATACATGATAGTATGGTGGAGGAGTGACTGATTCTAGTAATTCATATGCCCAAAGGTGATGAATTCACGAAAAATTGGAATATATTCTTATAACCGCTATCATGTGGGGAATTTACAACTGCTTATCATGTATTCTGCCCAAAGGTGATTATGTGATTTTGCATGTAACTCTCTAGATGTGTACTTGTGTGTCAAGTTACACATTGCTCACATGATGCTAATTATATACATTGCTTGTTATTTTAGTCACTTTTTTTCTGTAATTAATAATTTCACTATTATTGAGGTTTTTACTGCTTCAAATTTTAAGTTGTGGACATATGATTTGTTGCTTGAGAATGCAATAAAATTTGCTTACTGTCCATGAAGCGTTCAATTCTGGAACACTTGAAAAGAGGTTTGTTTGCGAACTGCACTGTTATAAAATGATGGAAGCCTTAGTTGCTTGAAATTATGTCTTGTTTGATATTGAAATTATGACATATCTGCAAAGATTGTGTTTAAGTCCTAATGATATATACATCTCATATAAGGATGAAAAAGTTGTTTCCAAAATTTTTTCCTATTTACTCTTAACGGTTATCTAAAGACTTCTATAGATTATTGTGGAAGTAAAATTAACCGAGATAAAGAGTGTCCTTATCAAAGTTGTTTTATAAACTTCTTTTGAGTTATAGATTGGGCATAGATTACTTGAATCATATCTAATCCAATTTTAAGTGTATTGCAATTCAGATCCACTCGGTATTATTTTGTATCTTATTTAGATTGTTAAAGGGGTATTAATTTAATGACCCTAAAGAAGGTACAAGAATTATGGAATCACATATTCTAAAGTTTCTTAAGATCGACGTAATTGTAGAGGATAGCTGCTCTCAAACTATTAAAGATAATATTATGATGGTGGTTACTGTTTTTTTTGTCTTTATCTATACATATAATTATGGAATCTCCTGTACCATAGACTAAACTTGTTGAGGTTTAAGGTACTATTATTGATATAGTTTATAATGAAATTTCTTAAACCTCTCAAGTACAGAATGAAGTGGTTGCAGCTTTATTAAGGAGATTTGTTAGAGAAAGACAATTAGTTATTCCATCAGAATATATAGTCTATTTGTGAGAGCATGATTACAATATACATTACATGGCTGTTTTAGCAACTTATATAAATGTCGTTTCTTGTTCTTAATTAAGTATGTGATTAAACGCCATAATAATAATATTACTCTGAAAGAATGGATAGTTAGTGAAGAAATAATTATTTCTTTATAGATTCTTTCGAGTGAACGTGGCATTGATAGTTTATTTTTTATATGGAGTTACGCCAAATAGATACAAAATCTATATAGTGCAATCGAAAGATTTTTGCAGCAAATTCAAGTAAACTTATGTGTAGACTGAAAAGTCTTAATTCATGGTCTTAAGCAAGTTTCCAGACAATATTATTAAAAGTTTCATAGTGTTGTTATTTTGTTCAATTGGGAATAAAGTAATTCAATATACTGCAAGGTCAGTGGGAGGAAATTTATTTTTTCTCATACTCTATGTACATGATATTTTGCTTACAAGTTGTGACCTTGAGACATCTTATATCTTTTGTACTAAGGTTTGTAAGAATTGTTTTTGCCATATTATATTAGATTTTCTCGGAGGACATTTGTTGATTGTATATTGAAAATATTCAATATACATTATTGCAAGCCAGGAATTGCTCCTGTTGTTAAGGGTGATGGGTTGAATCTATCACATTGTCCTTATTTAGATATTGAGAAAATCTAATTAAATGGTGTACCTTGTGTCAGTGCATTTAAAAGTAGATTATATTCCAACAGATGATATTGTTGCAGATCCACTAACTAAAGGCCTACGTCCATGTATATTTGAGCGACATGTCATTAGCATGGGCTTAGGAGCATCTTGGGATGCTGTTATTTAGTGGGAGCTGTTTTATTTTTCTTTGAATAATGTTTACATCTGTTTTTTGTTACAATTTAGTAACATTTTGATATATATATGTCAACTTTGCATTCAATAAAATGTTTTTGAATGGTTTGTTATTATGTTGAAAATATATATATTGTTAAAGTCTCAAGGTATTGCTTAAACCTTGAGTGAAGGCTAGGGGCATACGGTTATTAGCCTTGTCCATATGTCTTGTTGTATATAAATAATGGTTAACCGTAAGGACAAGACATATGTGGGTTCATGGAACCATAAATGCATTCTCTAGTGGCACAAATTTTTTTTTGTGACGCTTAAGGTAAGAGAATGGTGACTGACAAATGAGATCTCTCTATGAGAGATGTTATCCATTTGACACACTACCATATTGGATCCATATCAATAGAGTTGAGAACACTCGTGACCATGGAAGGCTAGTGTATACATGCAAATTACCGCCATGATTCGGTGTTTGAGACTTTATGGGATATGATTGACTATTAAGAATTATCTCTAGACTAATGTGCGCACATACAAGGTAATATAGTCCAAGTGGGAAAATGTAAGAGTTTTCCTAATGTGAACTACATTAATTGATATTGTAATTTACCGTTTAACGTTTACCGTTTTACGGGGATTGGTCTAAGGTGAGATAGAAGATTAATTAGTCTAAGATGGGCTGGCTAGTGTGGGCAGTTGAGCAGCTGGAAACTCTATAAATAGCGCTAAGTCTCTCCTCTAACCCTAATTCTCACATGTATCCTCACCTAAGGGGCGTTTACCTAACGCTAAACGTGAGGGGGCCGCCTCATTGAGCCAGTGATACGGAGGGCAATAGAGGAGAAGGACTTGCGCGTGGAACATTGTGTTTCCGCTTCCGCTTCAAGATCAATGGATTCCAAAACAGGTGCGTTAATCTTTCTGCTTAATTATGCATATTCTTGTTATGGTTATGGAGATCTTGGGGTTGCGCAATTTGCGTCCAACAATAAATTCTCGTATGCCATCATGCTCTGTATAGTAATCTTGCTGCTGTCATGTGTTGGTGAAAAAGCATCTTCAACCTATGTTCTAATACAACTAATGTTGAGGTATGTAGAACCTAAACCTTCAAAATGCAGTAATCTGATTCTGTCAGGGCCAAGAAACACCACTGGGGGCTACTCTTTGCTAGAAAGACTACCATATGCTTTAATTGTTCACCACAAAATGGCTTGTATATGTATGGTTGTTATGATGCTGAGATATATAGAGCCTAAACCTTCAAATGCAGTAATACAATTCTGTCAAGGCTAAGAAACACCACTAGGGCTTCACTATGCTAGAAAAGACTGCACTATATGCTTTAGATGTTCGCAGCGAAATGGCTTATGTTTGTGGCAGTTGCTTTAGTGGTTAGATAGCATGTTGATCCTTGTTCAAGACTCAATGTATTACATGTCTTCAAGCTAGGGATTTGGATCCTCTCAATATGGAGGGTAAATTGCTATTTTCGATTTACCCTCAAGAGAGGCTGCTGGATCATGTGATACAATCTACAATGAATTTCAATTATTTGAGAAGTAGTGAATTTTCAAGGTAAAATGAGGATAAATTGATCATCACAATTTTTGGAAATTTGGCATATTTAGGAAAAGCAAACTTTGTTACTAGCAGGATTTACCATTGAAACCCTCCGACTTTGCATGAATTGTTGGGAAACCTCTTATGATATTTTAAAGTTGACAAAACCATCTATTTAGTTGTTATCGAGTGAACTTGATATGAGGAATGCTGTGTGACTAGTAATGGTATAAAAAATACACAGTGATAAGACATTTACAAGCCGGATGAACTTTGATAGAGGGTGAACAAGTTCAGTAGAACAGCGTGTTCATGAGGACTTGGGGAGAGATGATAAGGTGAACAGCTAGGTAGAGTTTTGATTCCGAATGTACTTAGGAAGACCTATGGATTGCAAATCACAAATCAGTTTTGTGACGCACAGCTAGGATAAATTCATTGGATTGCTAATAAAGGCAACTCTGTAGGAGATACTCATCATATATTATATTAGCTGGATAGGAAGACCTAGACATCTTTTCATTTGATTTTGGAGATCATACAAAAAAAGATTTGTGGCTAAGGTTGAAGAAAAGAATCTGTCTTCTTATTTTTCATAAAGTGATTACAATGTGTATAAATACACGAACAGAGAACCTAAATTAGGTAAGAAACCTATTTAGGTAAAGATCCTAATTAGCCACTAATATCTATCAATATCTAATTTACACCTAACAAAATCAAATCAAATCACATAATATCACGTAATATAATGACGTAATATAATATCACGTAATATAATCGGGGAGAAATTATAGAAGATTTTCCAATACATCCCAACACTCCCCCTCAAGCTAGCTTGAAGATATCTTCCATAGACAGCTTGTTCACTAGACGAACAAATTGCCTTTTATGTAATCCATTGGTCCAAATGTCAGCAGCCTGATCATCACTTGAAATATACAGCATACAAATTAGTCCGCTATCAAGTTTTTCTTTGATAAAGTGTTTACTAATTTCCACATGCTTTGTCCGTTCATGTAACATGGGATTATGAGCAATTGCGATTGCTGCCTTATTGTCACAATACAATTTCATTGGTATGAAACTTGGGATCCGTAGTTCATCCAAGATACCTTTAGTCCACATAACTTCGCATATACCATGTGCTACTGACCGAAATTCAGCTTCAGCACTGCTTCTTGCCACCACCCGTTGTTTTTTACTCTTCCAAGTGACTAAATTACCACCAGCAAACGTGCAATAGCCTGAAGTAGATCTCCTATCCATATTGCTTCCAGCCCAATTTGCATCGGTGAACACCTCAATTTCCAGAAGTCCATGTTTTTCAAACATTAGACCCTTACTAGAACTTCCCTTCAAGTAGCGTAGAATTCTATATACTGCTTCAAAATGCCTTGGTCCTGGTGAGTACATGAACTGGCTCACCATACTTACAGCAAACGGATATATCATATCGAGTATGAGATAAGTAAATAAGTCGACCGACAAGCCTTTGATACCTTTCTCGGTCTATCACTTCTTCAGCCTTGGCAAGTTCAAGCTTCATATTTGGTTCCACGGGTGTCTTTATCGCTTTACATCCTAATAGACCTGTCTCTTTGAGTAGATCAAGAACATATTTGCGTTGGTTTATAAAAATGCCCTTCTTAGATCTCGCAAATTCTATTCCAAGAAAATATTTCAAGACACCCAAATCCTTAATCTCAAACTTCTCAACCAGATTCTCTCGCAAGCTTTCCAACTCAACTTTTCATCACTAGTCAATATTATATCGTCAACATAGACGATTAGAATTGCACGCTTACCTTCCTTTGAGTGTTTATAAAATAGTGTGATCTCCTTGACTTTGGTGATAGCCGAACCTTTTAACCACCTTCCCAAATCGTTTAAACCACGCTCTTGGAGATTGTTTAAGTCCATATAACAACTTTTTTAATATGCAAACTTTGCCTTTAGTTTCTGCAAAACCTAGTGGTAAACTCATAAACACTTCCTCTTCCAAGTCACCACTCAAGAATTCATTCTTCATGTCTAACTGGTGTAAGGGCCAATCAAATGCAGCAACCAAAGATAGTAAAATTCGAACAGAATTTATCTTGGCAACTAGGGCAAAAGTCTCATGATAATCCACTCCATAAGTCTGAATGAACCCCCTTGCCACTAGCCTTGCTTTATACCGCTCAACACTCCCATCAGGTTTACATTTTATAGTAAATACCCATTTACGGCTAACAATCTTTCCTTCTGGTGCATCAACCAATTCCCATGTGCCATTTTTCTTAAGTGCAAGCATTTTATCTTCAACTGCCATCGTTCACTTTGGATCCTTCAAAGCTTCTTGGATATTTCTAGGAATAGATATGTGAGACAGGTTTGACACAAATGTTCTATGATGATGAGACAACTTTTGGGATGACACATGTTTTGATATAGGATGCTGAGTACATGATCTAACTCATTTTCTAAGAGCTATAGGCATATCAAGATTAGAAGTATCAGTATCAGAATTTGAGACAGGAATGGAGGGAAAATGAGTACTACTAGGATCACTTGATAACAAATGCAAGAGATCATCTCTCGGGGCTACAGACGGATGAGGCTCCAAGACAAAGTTATGATCTACAACCTTTTGAAGAGTTTTTCTTCTAGTATAAACCTGAAGCTTGGGCTTGTTGATCACATTGTGATCTTGAACTTTTTCTCCCCCTATCCTTGACACATCAAGATTCGGCAGAGGTGTTTTCGAAGATTCAAACAAAGGAGTAAGAAGGACAGGAGAGTTAATCTCTTCACTAAAATTCTCCACCTAAAGAGATTTGTTAGAAAAAAATGGTTGACTCTATAAATGTTACATCCATAGTGATATGAGTTTTGCCAGTATGTGGATTGTAACACTTGTAACCTCTTTGATTAGGTGCATACCCTATAAACACACTTTTCAATCCTAGGATTTAATTTCGATCGACACTGAATTGGGAGATGGACAAACATAGTGCAACCAAACACCCATAGAGGAATATCGGAAAAAATATGGCCTGTGGGTTACACTTGTTTGAAACAATCTAAGGGAGTAGTATAGGTTAATACCCGAGTAGGCAACCTATTAATTAGATAAGATGTTGTTAGCATAGTTTCCCCCCATAAGTATTTAGGTACATGCATTGAAAAACAGAGGGCACGCGATACTTCAAGGAGATGGCGATTTTTGCGTTCCGCAATGCCATTCTGTTGGGGTGTAGTTCGGCAAGTTGACTAGTGAATGATGCCTTTTTCTTTCAAAAACTCCCCAAAAACTGGTTATAATATTCAGTACCATTATCAATACAAAGAATGTTAATAGTAGTACGGAATTTAGTCATAACCATTTAATAAAAAAATTTGAACAATGACTCAACTTCATATTTGGCGCTTATCAAGTATGTCCAACATAAACGGGTATGATCATCTATAAAGGTAACAAACCATTGTTTCCCGGTTTTTGTTGGCACGGGTGAAGGACCCCAAACATCACTATGGATTAAGTAAAAATGTGATGATGCACAATACTGTTTTGGACTATAATGAGTACGATGACTTTTAGAAAAAATGCAATTGTCACAATGTAGTGAAGAAACATCCACATCTTTGAACAAATGAAAAAACAAATGTTTCAAATATCCAAAGCTAGGATGGCCTAATCTATGGTGCCAAACCATTATTTTTTCTTGAATAGGGGAAGAACTGAAAGTTCCATACGCTTGAGCTTTTTTTATTAAAGACAAACTCTTAAAAAAAGTAGAGACCATCCCTCATCTTAGCATTGCCAATCGTCTTCCCCGAGATCTAATCCTGAAACTCACAATGGGAAGCAAAAAGTCAACACGACAGTTAGACTATTTAGAAAGTTTACTAACAGACAATAGGCTATAGACTAACTTGGGAACATGCAGTACATTATGAAGTGTAATAGAATCAGAAAGTGGAACTGATCCTTTGCCTGCAATAGATGAAAAACTCCCATTGGCAATCCGAATTTTTTGGTTGCTGGGACAAGGAATATAGGATTTGAACAAATATGGAATATTAGTCATATGATCGGATGCCCCTGAATCAATGATCCAAAATACATATTGTGAACAACAGGATAGGGCATTTAGATTTCTACCTTGGTGGGCAATCGAAGCAATAGGATTACCCAATACGGATCCAGCCTGAAGTAGCTGCAGAAGATTGTTTAGTTGTTCTTTGCTAAAAGGGAATGCAGTAGCCTCATTAGATGTAGGAGGCATATGCTGAGATGACTTATTATCATGGCTGAATGAAGTTGGTCTCCTTGCCTCACTAGTTGTAGAAGTTGGACAGCCATGAATCCTCCAACAGGTCTCCTGTGTATGACGGGGTTTGTTGCAGAAATCACACCAAATACGGGGTTTCCCATCTGATCTTCGCAAGTTAATGGGGATCTTTCTTACATTTGCCTCAAAGACTATTGTTGCAGGAACATGGCCCTTCTTGTCTTCGAAGATAGTCAATGTTGAACCTTCCAATAATCCATCCTTTCCGCCGGTAGCTGCCTTGCCCAGCATTATTCCCCATCTACTTTCTTCTCTCTGAACCTTTGAGAATACTTCTCCAATAGGTGGAAATTTTACTGCGTACCTCATCAAACTCATCTCTAAGTCTTGCTAGGAAAGTGTAGATATGTTGTGCTTCTACAATTTTCCTATACCGATTACCATTTTCAATACACGTCCACTCATGATCATTGAATACATCCAACTCCTGCCACAAACGTTTCAGAGAGTGAAAGTATTTTGTGACAGTTTCCTCACCTTGTCGCATCTTCCCTAGCTTTAAGGTTAACTCGTAGATTTGAGATTGATTACCCAAATTTGAATAATCTCACACACCGCATCCCAGAGTTCCTTTGTGGTATAATAGCCCAGGTAATTTGCACTAATATCTTCTTCCATGGAGTTGGTTAGCCACATCATAATCTTTGAATTCTCTGCATCCCAGACAGCCTAGATGGGGTCATTTGTCTCTGGTTTTGCGTTATCTCCAGTTAGATAGCCAATTTTTCCTCTACCCCATATATACATTCGAACGGATTAAGACCACTGAAAAAAAAAATTATCACCATTCAGCTTTATGGAAGTGATCTGAATGGGATGAGGTTCGGTGGACTGGGTGGTTGATGATTCATCCGACATAGTGATTGAACGATAAAAAAAATTACTCGAGGTAAATAGATAAATGACCTTTGGGCTCTAATACCATGAAGAAAAGAATCCATCTTCTTATTTTTTATAAAGTGATTACAATGTGTATAAATACATGAACAGAAAACCTAAATTAGGTAAGAAACCTATTTAGGTAAAGATCCTAATTAGCCTCTAATATCTATCAATATCTAATTTACACCTAACAAAATCAAATCAAATCACATAATATCATGTAATATAATTAGGGAGAAATTATAGAAGATTTTTCAATACATTCCAACAAAGGTCTAGGTCTGGAATTCATAACAAGAGATCTGAGATCGAATCTAATCAGTGCTTGCCTATTTTGCTCATGCAGCTAACTTTATTTTGGGAAATCTCACTCTTGCCAGGAAAATTTAATTGCTTAGGCGGCCAGAGTTCCAGCTTTTGTGTCTATTGATTCCAACGGCTATTTCATCTTCTTAAAGATTCTCCAACAGCTAATCAAAGGACTATATAAGAAGCTCAAATCAAAACTGAAGGAGTCAGCAAAAAATTGAGAAAGCTATACACATCTAATCTTGTCACATGCTTTTTGATTATTGCAACATGATTATGCTCATTTGTGATTATGTCTGTTAGTATCTCTTATTGATTGTAATCTGTGTTTTGAGAAGTGTACAAGTGTAATAGCTGTGCTTATTTATTGATAGCGGGATCTATTGATTTTGGGCAGAAACAACTATGTTATAGTACCTACCCACGCATGGCTGTGTTGGTGGGGCGTTCCCCCCTGAACCAAGAGGTCAGGAGTTTGACCCCCAGGTATGCTTCGTGATTTAAGTGGGGGGCCCCGGCGGTAGGTTCTTGGCCAGTCTTCCCCGAAGTATAGTCAGTGCTGTGCTCCCGTAAGGTGAGCTAGGCCGGATCCTCGGTATCAAAAAAAAAAAAAAAAAAAAAAAAACTATGTCACCTTTTGAGATTACTAGTGGATTTCAGCCTTGTTGGTGGTTAGCTTGATATAAGCCAAACCAATATAAAATTTGCTTGCAATATGTTCTTTCTCTTTACTCATTTTGATATTTATTTGATAGAAGCTTTTGTATACGATGGCAATATCTTCTTTCTCTTTACTCATTTTGATATTTATCTGATAGAAGCTTTTGTATACGATGGCATTATCTTCTTTCTCTTAATTTGATATTTATCTGATAGAAGCTTTTGTATACGATATTATCAAATTGTTCCTGCATCTATCAAAGATTGACTTGAATTATCCCATGAAAATTTAACTCTTCAAATCAACCTATTCACCAAGCTTGCATTGTTTGCCTCAATATGAATGCTCTTCCAATGATCTATTTCGTTTACTTTAACTAAAAAGCTCTCAGCTAATAATACTTATTTTTGTTTTTGTTTTTCTTTGGTTTTGCTAGGCTCTGATGTTGCAAGAGCACAACCATTCAGTTCTAACTTTAATAACTTGTTGAATGAAAATCTATTATCCTAAGGCCTTTGTTGAGAGCAATCTTTCACTCCATTTCTTTTCCATCAAGATTTTCTATCCATTTAACATTACTTTGTATGGTTTTGGCTGCTTGTCAAGTGGCAGGGTTTGTTAATGGCGAAGGAGGTCTGGAGTACACATCTCTAGTGACTTTGTAATTTGTAGAGAATTCACTACGGTGATGTGATTTTTCTGATTAACAAAGAGCTGCTTTTATAAAAGAATGCTTATGCTCCTTCCTTTTTTATGTTGCTTCCACTTTGTTCTGCTCAATGCCCCGTTTGGTCCTAGCGTGTTTCCTTTCCAAGCATAGTCGATGGTTATGGGGATGCATAGCCGGTTACTTGAGAATATTGATTATTATTATTGGGAATTCTTGGGGTTGCTTTTCGGGGACTGCAATGGTAGAATAGACATGGGAGTGAAATTAGATGCAATTATTAGTAGCTAGTTGATTGTAATTGTGTTTGCTGTATTTTATGGCCCTTCAGCAGTGTTTTTCTGGTTCTATTGGATTTGCAGAACAAGTTTTGTGGAGTCAAAGTTGCATTGGAATTTTGAGTCATGTGACGTATGTGATAGTCAATTTGATGTCACCTTGTGAAATTGCAATAGTGGTATATTCCTTTCACGGATCTAGCAGGAAAATTTTTCAATTGAAACTACCTGCAAGAGAAAGGTCATTTAGAGATATGATCGGTACCTAGTTGAATGACGATTCTTGTTGTGGGAATGGGATGCGTCAGATCTTTTATGTATGTTCTTATTCAAAAACCTGTAATGAGTCAATCTATTAGTACCTTGCTTTACTTGGCACTTAAAAATGTGAAATAAATGTGGACCATCATCATTTCCCGGGAACCTTATGAGAAGGTCAAGGGCAACCACGGTGGAAGATTCTAAGTATAAGCATCAGATTGTGGATCATGAAAAATCTCAACTATTTTCATGTTAGATTCTAAAAAATTTAGCCATTTGATTGAGACTATTTATCTACTTGATTATGAACTAGTTAGGGGAAAGTACCAAAATTTGGACTAAATTGGTACTAATATTAAAAGGTTTAGGATTTAGTCCAATTGAAAAGTTTATGACTTGGTACATGATGCAATAGGTTTAGGATTTTTTTTTGGTACTTTTCCCGCTAATTGGCTATACACATCATGCCGCATCTTGGAAAAGGATGTTTGCTACTTTCCATAACATAGTCATTTCGCCGCTATGCGAAGTTGCTTGTTGAGATTCACCTTTTCTCGTTTTCCTTTCCTTTTCTGGGAATAGTACTGTTGGAGTTTTGTTTGTTAAAACGAAAATGAGTGCCTTTTACCTTGTCCCACATGGGAAAGGTGGGAAAAAGTAAACCAGTTTAAAAGTGTGGGATTTACTTTATACATTTAAAGTAATGATTGGGTGGGGCTAGACCCCACCATACCCGCGTGCGGGTGCGCGATTATTAGGCGCACTTAGCACTTTGCACGCTTGCGCGTCCGCGGTTTAATTAGCACTAATCCCTCTATTATTTATTTTATTTTTGTTTTGAGAATTTCCGGAAATAAAATATAAAATGAAAATTCGAAATTTTATTTATTAAATAAATAAATAAATAATTATTAATTATTATTCCGAATTTATTCGTGTCTTTTCATTTGCATATGATACCCGTTCGGTTTGCAACCTTTCACGAAGGGTTGCATTGGTTCGGTTTTAATTTCTTACGAAAAGACACCTTTGTTCAATTAAACAAATTTCGAAAGTATGAGTTTTTTCATTTCGTAACTTTTCACGAAGAGTTGTCTTCGTTTTCTAAGACTAGTTTATATATATACTTGTCAGATTGAGAAAGAAGTCTGGTGATCTTTTCTTCTTTTCGAGTTTTTCTTTCAAAAATACGACAGCCATTCTTTCAATTGTTTCCTAGAGAGATCCCGGAGAAATCCTAGAATTGCTATCTAGTATTCTCAAATTGAGACTTTGTTGTATCCCTGGAGGATACTTTGCCGGTGACCATTAGCAACTCTGTGGGGCAAATAAATCCTTAAAGAAAGTGATATCACGCCTCAAAGTCCGACTTGAGTACTCAAAAGATCCGTCTTCATTGTTCTACCCAATTCGAAGCAGTATTTCCCAAACAAGTACAACATAAAGCCAGCCTTTAGTATAGCGTGGAACCAACTGATTGGGACTTCAGAGGAATATGGTGCGTTAATTGTTTGATTTTGATGTCAGATTATCGTAACAGAAGCATGGCCCCTTTTCACATTGACTCTGCATCTGTCTGTGACTTCAGAGGAAGTTTCCTGGGCATTTCACGGGTCATGTCCTCGGTCAGCGAATTGATGATCTACAGGTTTTGTGTGAAGAAAAATTACAGCGGTGGGCACGAATCCCGTCATCTCGAAGGTCAGGTAATCAGACCAGATTTGCTTTGGACCCAAGAGATTAATTTTCAAGATGAGTCATCATTTTCAGTTGTGACACGAATACTGCACGTCATTTCGGTCACTTAACGAAGCAACATCTTCGGTTTTGATTTAGCATCCTGCATTTCACAGAGGATATCATTCTCTGCAGTTGCACCAATTGAAGCTTGAGTGCTACCAGAAAACCGGACTTGATGATCTTAGTAACTTCCCCAAGAAATAAATTCAAATTTGGTAACGGACGGTCGGGCAAGAATTGTTGCCTGATCTCATCTCGCTTTACTCGAACGCCATTTTGCTTTTGAACTCGTGCGATCGTGAAAGTGGCAAATGTTACTGGTGTCGAATTGTAGAAAGATTCAATTGCTTGTTGCGCAGTTGCTATTTAAGTCCCAACTGTAGTCAAAGTCGACTGGATCGAATTTGGTGGTTCATGTGGCTACTGGACTTTCGTCCAATCCTTTCAAGGAAAGAAAGCAAGCATTGTTGGAATATAATACGCGGGAACAATAGGATCTTGTAATTTACGTCAACGTGAAATCACAAAAAAAATAAACGAGAAATAATAAAGACATAAAAAATTTACGTGGTTCGATCCGAATATCGATATATATGTCCACGGAGAGAATTAGCAACAAATAATCCACTATAATCAGAGAATTAGAGTTTACAATCGCTCATATGCTCGAATGTTTCCTATACCTAGATTTAATCATGATACAAAATTATCACGTGTTCGAGTTAAAAAAATAATGGTCTACGTACGCCAAAATCAAGAACTTCATCGTTCGTCTTTTGGGCTTCGCGTTCTAAATCAAGGGTTCACGCGGCTTCAGCTCCTCTTACGCGCGGCTTCTTTTCCTTTAACTCTTGTAGGGCTTTTAGCCGTGGAGCACGCACGCACTAAAAAAGGAAATTATATTATGTTCATATATATGTGCCCCGAGTCAAAAGAGTCAAACTTTGACTATGAGCCCTCTTTTTTTCTTTCTTTTTTCTTTAATATATATGAAGTGAGCCCAAAGTCTTGTTCCGCACGAATGAGAAAATTCAAGAAGGAAATCGTTTCTTCCTTCTTCATCCGATTTATAATCCGCTTAGGAAAAATTTTATTGACAAATTCGATTTAACAAATCGTTATTTGAATTTAAACTTGACATATTAATTTAACAAGCATTGCCTTTGCTTTACAATCACTCCTAAAGTTATATAAGAAAAAAAAAATGTGAATTTGATCCAAAAGAGCGATGCTAACAATAACATATAGAATGCAAAGCAAAAGGGAAAATGTCAAATATATAGCAGCCCATCAAGTGGGAAATATCTGCGGAACCCGGGAATAACATGATATGTCAAATACAGAGCAGTGGGATCATGAGCGACTGTAAACAGAGAAAAAAATACACCACGGCTGCTAACTGGTGGACAAATCGCCGCACCACTCGTTGATGAGACAGCAGCAGCGAAGGCCCGCAAGGCTGAAACCAACCAACGACAACACGTCACCACCACCAGTCGATGAGATCGCAGCAGCGAAGGGCCGCAAGGCTGAAACCAACCAACGACAACACGTCACCATTTAAATTTCCCTAAATCATATGTACATCGAAATCTTTCTGGCAGAGAGAGAGAGAGAGAGAGAGAGAGTACTGGGGAGGCGCATAGTAGTACTGGGGAGGCGCTTGTATAGGAGGTCCTTGATAGCACCCTGCAAAAGCAACCACCCGCCAGCATGCAAGATCAGACACGAACATGGTTGAGAGAGAGAGAGAGAGAGAGAGAGAGAGAGTACCTTGGCCAGGATAGCCTTGAGCAGGGTAAGGATAAGCGTACTTCGGCGCTTCGCTCATTTCTCACGACCTTGCAAGAGGAGACCCAGAAAACTTTGCAGAGACTGCTTTTGTGAGCTCTCCTTGGATGAACTGAGATATGATTGCCACAGAGAGAGTCTCTCTGTTTTGGCCCTGGGTCTTGTCTTATATCTCAGCATTGGAAAAAGTAGGTAAATTGTAACAGGGCACATGACATACGGCAGACGTAGGCCCCACCCCCCAAAAAAAGACTTAGAAATTATAAGACATGGACACCAATTGATTCGAGTCCCTTAACATTTGGATCTCACGTAAAACTCACATGATTCAACGGTTGAGATCAAGTTGAGATCAAATTGAGTTCCTGTGTCTTACTACCATGTTGGTATTGCTACTCCATCTGACACATGCCTTGTTGCAATTTCCTTACTTTTTCCAATGCTAAAATGCTGCCAAACCAACCAGTGAGCATGGTCTTGGATCACTCACGTCACGCCACGTGTGAGGCAAGGGGACAAAAGAGAAAAAGGAGATCAGAAGAAAAAGGAGACGGAGATCAGCAAAAAAAGGAGACCTCGCGAGATTGTAAATAGCTCTTCAAATCTCTAAAAAACTTCGAAAATATTATAGGTAACTTCATTGGTCATTCGTTATATATTGTAAATAGCTCTTCAAAATGCATATGCCGAAAAAATAATATTAGCAATAAGATAAAAATTAAAACTTAATTCAGACATACTAGATGATTTGCGCCATTAAATTACAAAATCTATATCCGATCGGATGATTCTCATGCTTTGGTGTTACGTGCACATGAATTTTGCCATCATTGTAGTTTACACTTCTTAAGCTGCACTTGCATAATTATACTACGTATGAGATCAAATTATATTATCTCTTGGTCGGCATGACTTTGGCTGGTGCGTAACGATTTTATGCAATTTATATTTCCTCTTGCTGTCACTTTCAAATCAGAATCAACTGAGATGGGAGATCTCGTGTCTTGAACTGGGGGAATTTTTATATGAGTCAGTGATGGCTAATTTCCTTTATTTTATAAATATGCAGGAGAAGGTTCATCGAAATCGAGATCCTCCGATTGGGACACGGACGATAGAATATTGGACTTTGCCTCCTCGTTTGCGTTCCCTAGTTTTAGCACCTTTGTTTTCCTTTAAAAATGCATTTATTAAATGATGTGACAAATAATAAGTGATCATTTAAATTGGTTGACGCGTTTATGCTGTTATAGAAAACCAGTGGGATGATTAATAGTTTAGATGACGTCGTCTTTCAAAGAAAGTAAATACAGCCACAGAAAATGGACTTTTGGGGACCGCTCATCTTGTCCCTTGCTTGAGATTGTCCCCCTGCGGACCGCACCGCCAGTTTTCAAGTCAACTTCCTTTCTATTTTTGGTGATTTACCTTAAGCCTTAAGTTTTTTTTTTTCAAGGTAAGAAAAGGAACAGAACTTGATTTTACATCATTACTCTCTTAATAAAACATTATCTAATCTCATCCCCTAACAATGAAGGACTCAAATTTATTGGTGGCCTGTCTAATACATAATTATCACCCGCATTATTGGGTTGGATAATAGAATTTGCCAGTCAATCTGCACAAGCATTTCATTCTCTAAAATTATGGAGAATCTTGATCTATTAAAAATACTTAATCATACTCTCAATTTGAGATATGAATGTCACCAAAATGAAGCAATGGAGTAAATTTTTGAAGCGGAGAAATGGCTGCTCACAAATCCATCTCCACGATAAGTTTGATGAGCAATTTTGCTTGTATGTTTTTGGAACATTTGCTTATTTGATTTGCATTGGAAAAGGAAAATAACCTCTTACATTACATGCTTGGAGAACACAAAAACTTTCGATGCTCTTAACAAGTCACTCCCTCTTGCATCAAAGTCATTAGTGAAAGATCTTCCTTAAATGATAACTCTTTGCATGCCGTGATTGGCTTACTGGCACGAATCTCACATTGGACGTGTCTTGTATCTTCTTTTTGTAATTTAATGAGATAACTTCTTTAATTCTAAAATTTTTGCTCATTAATTTTATGATTTTGGGGTCCTCCGTTTTTTTTTTTTTTTTTTTGCTTTTTGGAGAAAATGTGAATAAGATAATAACATGGTCTGCGCTTTTCTTGTGTTGTTAATTAAGTTGGGAAGCGTGGGGGCAACAATCATGTGGTGAACTGGACGGCGGTACTTTTCCGTCAATTTCGATTGTGACTTTGTTTCGCCTGGGTATTTGCTCAAAAGAAGAAAAAGTCGGACCGCCGAATCGATCTTACTAGTCCTCGCATCGACGATATATCCAGATTTAGCTCGAATATTCGTTACATGAGAGCCTGAATTCGACCTTCTTCCTTGCTTATTTTGCGCTCTTTGATATGCACGACCTATATCCGATGCAAATTTGTTATGTACACATGTAAGTGGTGTAAAAAAAAAAATAATCTTATATATGCTACGTTTGTTTCACGGAAAATAAATGATTTGAAAAAAAATTATTTTCCTAAAAACAATTGCTTATATTGTTTGAAATAATTAGTTAATGGAAATTATTTTTATTACCGATAGCAATTTGTCTAAACGTTTTCGCAAATGATGAAAATATTTTTGTTCATTCGTTTTTGTGAGAGAAACAAACGACTATATTTAGGAAAAATATTTTCCAGGTCATTTATTTTCTCCGAAACAAACGGAGTCTATATGTTTATGGATAAAAAGAAGTGATTACTACTGCTTAAGTGAGCATAATTCAATGGTTTAAGCTTTTGGGTACAGGAAATCCAACTAAGTTGTCCACTGGCTCGGATTATTAGCTTTCTCTTGAATCTCCCCGTCACGAAGGTATTCAACTTTTACGAGGGTTTCCCAACGCGTTTAAACTTCGAGAGATGAGTTCAAACATAAAGGCATGACTCGCAATGAGGAATTTAATGTGTTTTTTGGACTAGTGATTTGCCCTCATAAATAATCTCATCTTGTAACAAGGAAAATTATCTACTGCTTCAAAGTTCTAAGTATAGGATGATTGCATGAAATCTCATGAATTCGACACTATTCATAACAACAACCGGACTTTCAAAAGTTACTGAGTTAGCCCACTGAACTTTGATTTTTATTGTAGCCGCTAGTTTTGATACTTGCATGGTTGGTACTTACCTGAAAAGGATTTGCTAATTTTTCTTTATCGAAGTAAGCTCTATTATGTGGTTAATGACGTGAGAAAATGGCATACGGATATAAGAAGTGTCAAAAGTTTTGTACGATGTTCACTTAGTTGTCAATAATTTTTTGCTGAATCATTTAAATGTCAACTTCGATTTGAGTTATCGAAAATTTGACGTAGCAATATTTTGTCAATTACCCAGATGACATGGCTCACTAGGGTGCTCGAGTCAACAATAATAGCCCTAAAGGACATCTTTTACATTTTTGTCCCAAATGTAAACCTTGAATTTTGTTTGCAAACAAAATTAGGACGAGTTAGGGTTTTTGTCGGGAGAAGTGCTAAAAAAAGTCCTAAATTTTTTGTCTTTGTGCCAATTTAGTCCTAAACCCTTTTTTGGTGCCGATTTAGTCCTAAACATTTTTACGTTGTGCAAATTTAGTCATTTCCGGCCAATTTTGGCCAGATTTTGCTGACTGGACGCCGGCCGGTTGACGTGGCCTGATCGGTGCGACGTAGACAACTTTTAATAATATTTTAATTTTAAAATTTTAAAATTTTAAAATTTAAATTTTTATGTTTTTCTTTTTCTTTTTTTCTTCCTCTAGTTGGTTCTTTGGAGCTCGGCGACCGGCCGGAGGCGTCGGTTGGCGAGGTCGATCGACCTCGCCGGCACCTTGCTAGTGGCCGTGAGGGTGGCCTCGCGGGGGCGGCGAGGGGGCGAGGGCGAGGGCGGGAGGCGGCCTCGCTGCGGTTGCGCCGTCCCCATTCGCGTGCCTGTCCGCGCGTCTTCGTCTCTCGCGCTCGTCACCCGCACCCTACTCGCTGTCCGCCGAGCTAATCCAGCCGTCGCCATCGCCGTCGAGCTGGCCTCGCGCCGAGCTAACGGGGCTTGCCCTCGTCGGCCATGGGCGAGGCTCGACCCTTGCCCGATCCGGCGGGGCGAGCCTTGCCGCCCGGCCTCGAGGCAGCCTCGCGCCGGGCGGACAAGGCTCGACCTCGCCGGATCCGGCGATGTGGAGCCTCGCCCATGGGCGGGGAGGCTCGACCTCGCCCGATTCGGCGAGGGTGAGCCTCGTTGCCCCGCGCGAGGCCTCCCTCGCGGCCACTAGCGAGGTGGCCGGCGAGGTCTACCGACCTCGCCGGCCGTCGCCTTTGGCCGGTCGCCGAACTCCGGCGACCGGGCTGGAGGAAGAAAAAAAAAAAAAAAAAGAAAAAGAAATTAAAATATTACTAAAAATTGTCCACTTCAGCGCCAATCAGGCCACGTCAGCTGGCTGGCGTTCAGTTAGCAAAACCTGGCCAAAATTGGTCGGAAAGGACTGAATTGGCACAATGTAAAAATATTTAAAACTAAATCGGCACCAAAAAAAGGTTTAGGACTAAATCGACACAAAGACAAAAGGTTTAAGACTTTTTTGACACTTCTCCCAGTTTTTGTCCAAACTAGGATTTTTGTTTTTCAATTTGCGAACAACCAAGTAAGAAGAAAAGGTGGAAGATGATGCAAGGTGCTGATGAAGATGAGGAGGGTAACGAAAGTGGTTGCTTTAGTCGAGGCTGGATATGGGCTCGACGATCTCTTGGATCGATCTTCCCTACTTTTACCCCCATCGATTCTCGACTCCGCGGCCATGAAGAGCTCCATCTCCATATCAAGAGGATCACTTTGCTAGTCCATCTCCAGATCTGCAGCCATGGCGACGGTGGTTCGACCGGAGCTTCCTTGCAAACTCAATTTCCGGAGCGCAATCGATGGCAATGCAATTTGGAAGACAGTCAGAGAACCAAAAAACAAAACAAAACAAAACGGAAAATAGAAGACAAATCAATGTTGGGGAGAACCCAGGGACACAATTCACCACAGCCAAACACAATTCAGGATCAATTTCTCCTCCGAAACTAAATCAACTTTAACCCCCCAGCAACAATCAACAATGTATAGCCTCATAATATGCAAATATAATGCCGAAATGATAAGTAAATAACGATACCAATGATTTAACGTGTAAAAATCGATGCAAGAAAAAATCACGGACCGCCAAAAACATCAACTAATCACCAAAAATAGCAGGATACACAAATTATTGTTCTCTAATCACACATTAGAGGCTCAACATCAATATTACAATAATTTTTTTCTTACCACATAGGTAAATAAATAAATTTGGAGTAAGAAAATCTTAATCACAATTGAAGAGTTTGGAGACGGTTCTCGATGAACAAAAATCATTAACTTGTAGCCCTCGGTCTCACGAATTTTAGTACCGATTTCGATAATATTTAGCTTACGAATGGGAGCCGCACGCACACCACCCACTGCGGTGGCGCAGCTTGGCTTGCGCTCAATCCCTCTCACGAAAGGGAGCGAGTTCGAATCCCAACGGCGTTACTTGGTGACTTAACTGCTGCGGCGTGAGTGTGGTGGCCAGCTTGCATCAGCCCAGGTTCTTCCCGTCGGCTGTCGGCTTACGGGGTTTCCTGGGTTATCAAAAAAAAAAAAAAAATGGGAGCCGCACGCACACTTACAACACTCTACCTTTCTTCTCTTTTCCTTTTGCGCATTTTTTTCTCTCTCCTCTCTTTCACTTTTTCGACTGACGCCTACCCACGACCACTCCAATTCTTTTTGTTCTTTTCTCTTCACTTTTTCGACTGACGCCTACGCATGACCACCCCACTTATTTTTGTTCAATTCTTTTCTATTTTTTTTTGTTTATTTAATACTGAAGGGAACAATCAGACGGGAATCGAAGTGATAATTATAATTTATTGAGGGATATATTCAGCAGAAGTCCTAAAACTTGTCAAGAAAGTGCAATTTAGTCCTAAAACTTACAAAAAGTGTAATCAAGTCCTAAAATTTGTCAAGTTGGTTCAATTGAGTCCTAAAGTTAACACCGTCAAGAAAGTTAAAGGAAATTGCTGACGTGGCGCCGACGTCACATTTTAAATGAATTTTTATTTTTATATGGCTTTTTAAAATTATTTTTATTCAAAATCTTTAAAAATTAGATTAAAAACTAAAAATTAAAAAGAAAAGCTAAATTTATTTTAAAAAGCAAAACTATTCAAAAAAAAAAAAAAAAAAAGCCGGAGCTTCCATCGGCGGAGGGGCGGCGACGGTCGCCGGAGGAGCCGGTCGCCGGCCTGGGCGGGTGGCCGGCCCTCGCCCGGCGAGGCCTCGCCGGCCCCGCTGAGGGCCGGCCACCCCCTCCCGGGTCGGGCGAGGACGCCCCGGATCTGGGCACGCCCGGCCCTCGCGGGGCCGGCGACCATCGCCGCCCGGGCGAGGCCTCGCCGCCCCTCGCCTAGGGTCGGCGATGCTCACCTGGATCCGGGCGAGCGGGCGTCGTCCGATGAGCTAGAGGCCGTCGCTCGAGGTCGTCGCCCTCTCCACCGCCTTGACGAGCTCAAGGTCGTCGCTTGAGGCCGTCGCTCGCTCCACCGGCTCTACCGACGAGGACGACGCCGCTTGCCCGGATCTCGCGAGCATCGCCGACCCCCAGGTGAGGGTCGGCGAGGCCTCGCCCGGGCGGGCGATGGTCATCGGCCCCCGCGAGGGCCGGCGTGCCCGGATCCGGGCGTCCTCGCCGAGGGTGGCCGGCCCTCACCTGGGCCGGCGAGGCCTCGCCGGGCGAGGGCCGCGACCGTCGCCGGCCCCTCTGACCGTCGTCGGCCCTCCGGCGATGGAAGCTCCAGCCTTTTTTTTTTTTTTTTAATAATTTTGTTTTTTTAAATAAATTTAGTTTTTCCTTTTTAATTTTTAATCTAATTTTTAAAGATTTTGAATAAAAATAATTTAAAAATCCATATAAAAATAAAAATTCATTTAAAATGTGACGTCGCCGCCACGTCGCAATTTCCGTTAACTTTCTTGACGGTGTTAACTTTATGACTCAATTGAACCAACTTGACAAGTTTTATGACTTGATTGCACTTTTTGTAAGTTTTAGGACTAAATTGCACTTCCTTGACAAGTTTTAGGACTTCGCCGAACATATCCCATTTATTGAACTCTGGAGAAAATCTGAAACTGCGGTGAAGAAAAATCCCTCTTTTATTTGGCCAAGATTCTGACATTCAAGGACACGGGGGCGGGGTGTGGGGACGGGAGAGCCCGGTTTCTTCTTAGAAAAGGGGAGGTGACAGAGAATGATTTTCATCTTCATTATTTTTTAACATCTCCATTTTTTACCATTGAAACTGCGTCTTATCTACCATCTTCATCTGCCATGGAAACCTCGAACTCGGATTTATGGCTCGACTGAAATGAGAATAACGAATAATGTCTAAAATAGACTCATACGATATCATTTATAGAGAGTCCAGTCACATCATAATTCACGTTAGATTTGTTTTTAATAACTAAAAAATGTCATGTTAACTTATACATTTTATTGTAAAAGCTTGTAATATTTTTTTGTCACTGGAAGTATTTAAATGATCATTTTTTTTTTCGGATTTGGTATTTAAATGAGCCAATGAAATTTTTTGACACTTTTAATATCCTTATGCTTTGTGAAAATAGAGTGGTGCATGGGCAATGATGTTAAGAAAATATAGTGGATGTTATTTGGGCCAAGAAAAGTGAGTTTTCTCAAATTCAACATGAAAAAGTTAGGTGGTTGTTCATTAAAGTGAGTTGTTCGAAAGTATTTTGGGAGGAACTTAAGGAATCTTATAAGATTTTGTGTGACCATCACATGATATTACATAAGCACTAAAATGTCTATTGGACTGCTAATTTTCATTCTTCGACGGTGGAAACGATGAACATATGAAATTGTTAAGCATTTTGGGTACGCATAAAATAGTTAATAACATTTATTTTATGATCCACACATTATATACATACACATACAGATACGTGCGTGCGTGCACTAGTGGACATTAGAAAAAGGTTGTCTAGCGAATTAACTCGACATCGGTTTCTTAATTAACTAAAGAGGAGCATCCGGGACTCATGCTGAGAGTTTCATACGCATGCCAAGGTCAAGGCCTTTGTATTGTGGAGTGGTTTCATTTGGACTGGTTGGAACTTATGTCTGAAGGACCCGAACGAAAATTGGTACACAAAATTCAATATTATCTTGATTTTGTTCGCATTATAATATCAAGTTATGAAAAAAAGAGAGGTTATATTTGAACTTCAATAGATTAGATAAAAAAAAAACAAGGGGCACTTTAGGGACTTTGTTAATTAGTCCACCGACCTTAATTTGGGAGGTTCCGGTGTATAAATTTTGAATATCAGTGTAGAATAGTCATTTTACCTAACGTCTCATATGAAATTAAGTGATACACATCATCTCCTGGGATTATCACATATTGATAATAACCCAATAGAAAGAAGGATCAACAAACTAGTTTCACTAAGATTCAAATTACAAGACGCAAATGATGAGTCCACATGAATTCGAATAGTCAAAATTGAGGTGCTCATGTCACTTGTAGATGAATGAGCGCCTGGATAATTGCCTCTTCTAACTATTTTAAAATTTAAAAATTATTATGAGTTTTACTATTAGTGTGAGAAACCTATTGATTAAGTGACATATGTACACAAACATAGTTACATAATTGAATCCATTCACATGTCGACTGTCCTTTAATGGAAATGCAAGTTATTTTATAATTGATAGCGGAACTAAAAATATGAAATATGAAATATGAAAAATAAATGTAGAAACCGTTGGTCCATCTCTCGTCAGTAGCCCCATCTACATTGCACTCTAGTTTAGCCCCTGCTGTGTTTTGTGTGGCCCAGCCTAAACGAAAAAGATTACCCACGAAAGAGACCCAAACTTGGGCCTTGACCTTAAGGCCAGATTTTGGGCCTTGTGTTGGGCCATACGGCCTGAAGCAAATTCCTCGAGAGCGTGGGGAGATTGTATTTTCTCCACACAAGAAAGTAAATGCCTAATACACAAATTGACTAGAGATTTGCAATGACGGGGCTTAAACTTTTGACATCGCAAAAGATACGTTACACCTCTTCACCAATCACCGCTGGGGCATCACGCCTAATGGTGAAAAATCACACGGCCTCGTTTGTTAAGTCGTTTCATTGAAATGCACGACATCTTAGTACTTAATTTCCACAAGTAGCAAAGCTGACTAGATGGACAGGGTCGTGTTCCCTCTCTCCGCAAATTCACACATCGTGCTATCTAGTCCCGGTACTTACGAACGAAAGTGTATTTTATATGTGACTCACACAATTAAATTGGTGTGACCGATCAATCTCCTAAATAACCTTATGAATTTTGTAAAAATCGCACGTGTGGATAGTCCTTGCAAAATTACAAGGCCCATTTGCTGAGCTGGTCCAGGTGAAACCCAGCATTAGGCCTAATATATACATAAATTTTCTTTTGGGGGGTGGGGTTGGAGTTGGGGTTGTGCATGGGAAGACGTGTTTACTACTGATAAGGCTAGGGATAGGAAATTTATCTGATGAAATGGGGTTATGAAGTGATGCAACGGCTTTTGTTAAGTGCCTTACACCATGCTCTACCATGGTAAACCGACTTTGGTTCGTTACTTATTTTCAATTTGGAAATTTTTACCGTTTATCCTGTACTTTCAAACTTTTTTTAATCAAGTGATTCTATTTTCACAAAATTTTTAATCAAGTCTCTCTAGCACAAAAATTCCATTGACATAACTGTCAGTGGAGTTTGACTTTGTCCCTCTCCTTACCTTTAAACGTTTTATTTTTTTTTTCTATGAACTATCTTCAATTGGTTATTTTGTATATATTCAGTTTATGGAGGACACATAAATTCATAAATTCTATTTTAATTCCAAGGTATTTCACTAAAGTTTGAATTTTTTTTTTTAACTTTACAAACAACCTCATCGATAAATGTGAAAATTGAAAAAAAAGAATTCCCTTCGAACTAATTTTTTTTTTCCATAGATCAATGATCATTTTTTTTTTATGCATGCGATACTTGTGTTCTTTGTTCAATATGCTATATGAAAAAAATACAATTTTGTCTTTCATATAATTTAAGTTTATGTACAACATTAAATATTTTTATATAACTCAAGTACTAAATTGAACACGTATCAAAAGTTCACGAATTATATTGAATAAATTAAAAGTTTATGAACGATATTGCGTTAGGCCAAAGATTAGCTATCGTATCGAACAAAATCAAATTTCATGAATAACATTACATGTTGAATTGAAATTCATAGATCGTTTGTGTTACCATCCCTTTATTTCTTACGAGGTTTTGGCGGGCAGAAGTTTATTCAATCCAGCTTTGACGACTGCTATATATATATATATATAAAAGTGCAATTGCCGAGCTCTGAACTTTTTTCAAGGGGTACTTCGCGTTCTGAAACTGCAAATTCCAAGACATTCTTGCAGAAATTGCGTAAACAGATCGTGTTAGATCCAATTCATGCTTCTAACATCGCTACTTAGGTTCTTGGGTAATCCTCAGCATCCCCAAACACGTGCACAGGACGAGTAAAGGAGGGTTCTTGGCATCTCCCCTGTTTGATCCGTAGTCTTTCTTGATCGGCACAGCTTGGCGTTAGATGAACCAACTCTCATGGAACCTCCACAGCTTCCGCCACCTCCTGATCGGCAAATCCCTCCACGCTCTGTACATCAAGTTCCTCGTCCCTCCCTCCACTTACCTCTCCAACCACTTCATCCTCCTCTACTCCAAATGCCGCCGCCTTTTGGCCGCTCGCGCGCCTTCGACCTGACCCCGAACCCGAACGTGTTCTCCTTCAATGCCATCATCGCCGCCTACGCCAAGGAGTCTCAGATGATGGTCGCCCGCCAGCTGTTCGATCGAATTCCCGCGCCGGACCTCGTCTCCTACAACACCATATGTTGTCCTCTCGAATATGTTCGTTAGAGCTGGTAGATTGGAAGATATGGTAGCAATACAAAGGCTAATGCGAGACAGAGCTGTTAAAAAGAATCCAGGGTGCAGCTGGATTGAGCTGAATCGAAGAACCCATTATTTGTTGCAGAAGATAGTTCACACCCAATGATTAAGGAGACTCGTGATTACTTGGATGAGATGCTATTGAAGATTAGGAAGGTTGGCCATGTACCGGATGTTAATCAGGTTTCGTTAAAGGAGGATGGAATGGAGGAAAAAGAGATGGAAATGAGATTAAGACATCACAGTGAGAAGCTAGCGGTTGCATTTGGGTTGATTTCGACCAAGGATGGGGAGCCAATACTTGTGGTGAAAAATCTTAGAATATGTGGGGACTGCCATAATGCAATCAAACATATCTTTAAGATTACAAAAAGGGAAATCACTGTTAGGGACACCCCCAGGTTTCATTGCTTCAAGGAAGGGCAATGCTCTTGTGAGGATTACTGGTGAATAAAGCATTTGACTGGGTCCTTTTGAGTTTTATTAACATGTAACTCAGAATCATAAATCAGAATCATAGTTATTTGTCTTGAATGCAAAAGCTAATGTCAAGTGCCATTTGGTTATAGTCTGCTTTCAAACTTGCTGATAAAACATTGAGTTCTAACTTTTATGTTACGTGTGAGTCATGATTTTTTTTTTCTTCCGGGGAGCCTTATTAGTTTATGTGCAAAATAAGTAGAGTCTTCCGGTGATATTATATCAAGGTGCAAAATTGATGATAGTGGACTGAAAATATAGGCTACTGCTTTGAAGAAACATAACAGCATGTGGGTGAAAAATTTTGAGCACTTAACTCAATTTACACTTGACCTGATTGTAATTCTTGACTGAGTTGATTCAAACTTTCTTTTTTCTTTGCCAGATATCCTTTCTTATTGAAGTTAGTAAGTTTCATATTACGTATCAGCCTGAAAAGTTGTTACCTCCCACTTCCTTTAATTGGTCTGTTTGAGTTGAATTTATCTGGCGTTCTGTGAGACAATTGCTGCTCAAGAAGTCCAATCTGTACGTTGGGTTCTGAATGAGTATAAGTGCAGTTGTGTGGTTGCAAAATCTAAGTAAATCTATAAAAAACAGGTTTCACAATTTCCATTACCCCAAGGTCGATACTAATGGATGGTTTGTCAGATTGTAAGATACTTATCTTTTATTGATTGTTTTTGTGTAATTTAATAGAAAATCCCTGGATTTTACCTAAGAATTTATTTGATTCTTACCTTTCATTCATCAATCTTCAAATGAGATTATATTTTACAATTCAGCTCTGCTGATTGGTCATAATACTGTTAATGAAGCTTCAATCATGCTAGTGCAAATGTGTGGGACCACTGCCAATTGTACTAGAAGTTTAAGTTGTTAGATAAGACATGGTTTAACATTTATTTAAATACTTTCACACTCCCCCTCATGCATAGATTGGGCTTTGGCCCAAAATTGAAGCTTGAAAACAGATAGGGGACCTTGAAAAGCTTAAACTCGGGATCTCCTTCCTCAATATCACGTGAAATTGTGCGAGACCATTGTCAACTCTTTTAAAAGCTTAAATTGTTATATGAAGACGTGGTTTAACACTTAAATACTTCAACGATTCTTATTGCTAGGTCACGACCAAGGACTTTTTTCCAAATATAACAGCAACATGGTGTTGCAACTTGGGACGTAATTGCTTGCATAGGAAAAATTAGCCATCCGATCTTGGATTTTGGACTTAACAGTCTTCGCTTACTAGAATGATCTAAATTAATCCAAAAGATAATTAGGAGCTACTGTATCTTGACAGTTATAAGGTAGCAATCTGCCAAATGTTGTGGAGATCTTTCTTTAATGGTCTCATTTTGTGAAGGGAAAAACGGAGGAATGGTGTGGTGGTGTCAAGATCTATGGAATCATGGGGAAATTGAACAACTTCATGATCTTTGGCACGCCTTATGGTTTTCAGGGTATTGATGGAGAAGAGGATGTTGTCTTATGGTTTCACTATAGCCTGCAACGATGGGATTATCACTGTTAAATCAGCATATAAAACTTCTGGAACACAACAGAAGTTGGGAACTCCCTTCTCCTTGGAAGATTTCCTGGAATTCTAAAGCACCAGTGAGAGCTAGCATTTTGTCCTGGGAGAGTGTTTGGAGAGAATTCTAACTACAAAAGGATTTAAAGAGAAAAATAGTGGTGTTAGCCAATAGATTTTTTGTTTGTAAGCAGGTCAAAGAATCTGTTTCCTCATATTCGTTTTCATAGTGCGAGGTTTGATGATCTCGAGTGCATTTTCTTGGTCGGTTGGGCTGTGGCGAGTGTCTGCATTGCGAGGGACCTTAGCTTGTTGAGGATTGAATTGTCCTTAACATTGGAGAAGCTCTTCTGTTTGTAAACCCGGCATCCATTTTGTTTGGATGGATGGCTTACCACATTACGTTTTCTGCATTGTGGTGGTGCTCTTTAGCTGGTCAGATTTTTAGTTGCTTAGATTTGTTATAGCTTGTTTATGAATGGGAGGCATACTTTTTTCTTTCTATCAAAAGATTTTCATTATCGACAATAATTTATATCAACACTTGAGTGTTCTGAAACTTTCAGGAATTTTAGATGAAAAAGACTCAACGTGAATGAGCTGCAAGATTTAGATTAAGCAAAAGTAAAAGTCAATTCGGACAGCAGTAATCTTCACATCCTTTCTCCTGTTTGAATGGACTGATTAGAGTCTGGGTGAAGGATGAATTACTAAAGTTTTCTGCAGGGAAGTATAGAATTTAGTGTTTATCTCCATCTTGGTTGGCAGTAAGTGGATTTTTCACTGTGTAGTTGTTGAACAACAGGCGTTTTGACTACGTTTAAGTTTAGCTGGTTCCTACACAGGGACATCACCATTACTATTTTGTAATCTTTCTTGCATTATGATTTATTCCTTCTAATTTTAATGTTAATGATTATGTAAGTCTCTAGAAAATTGTGTGAGGTAGTTTTTGAGGCTTTTGCGATACATCATATAGTTGCTTCATGGGATTAATCAAGTGTTATTGATGACAGATTTAATTTTGCTCTCTGCTAATGTTTTAAAACTTGGTCTAGATTGACTAAGTCTACTGAGAACTCTTTCTATGTTTGATCTGGTTTACTTGTAGGAGCAGAAGAGGTACTGAGCCAGTCATTAAGTGGCCAATTCAATTTGGCTTGGTTGGGCTGATTCTTAAGTCGTTCTTTACTTCTAAAATTTGGATACAGATGTAGAGAGACCCTACACACTAATTGTTTTGTTTAACATTATTAATGATAAAGTAGTAAATCATAATAAGTTCAATGTGTAACCAACTATGAGTTAATAAGTGCATATCACTATCTATTTGTTAGAAAGAAATCACATTGTAGACTTCACTTTCTACCTTTACTTTGGTTTCTTCAATCTTTATTGTCTTGATAATGCTACTTTGTTTGGAACTTATCTTCTGACCTCATTTAAATGGGAAGCGGACATCTAGTGGGTTCTTTTGATCTGTTTCCTTTTAAAACATTGCTTGTAGCCATAAAATATAATCACACATAATTGATCTAGTGTATCTTTAGATATAGCAGAAATTTTCTTGATGTCTTGGGAGCTCTTATTGTGGAGTATATTGTATTAGAAACTCACCTTGTAATTATGCCGGTTCGAGCCCGAGAATCATGCACTTGATAATACTTAGATCTGATTTCTCCAAACTTGAAAGAAATTTTCTTATAATAAATAGATATGTCACTTTGGTGGGCCGCGGTAAGGTCGACTTGTTTAAAATTTTTGCTAGGTGCCAATGTAATGGTTTTACTCCTTTGAAAATGTGAAAGTCAAGACAGATTAATCTCTCAATTTCTTTCAACATGTCGCTGCTTCACATACATCTTTTGCCACTGCATCTCTTGTTCAATCACAAGCAAGGTAATGTAATGTTTGAACTCACATTCAGCTGCTTGGTCACAGATGTTGGTTGTGGTTTTGGATAAATTCTTTCATTCTCATACTTGCCATTCGAAGTATAGGTTGCTTAGTTTCCTCTCTTTTTGGTAAAATCGTAATTCCCTGAATTGATGAGGTTGGGGAGTGACTGCCGACTTGGAAGGCTTGGACAAGGTACGGCTCCGGTAGCAAGCTTTTAAGATGGTGCGGAGGGCTATTCCTCGAGTGAGAACACTATCGGTGCTATGGATGACCTTTTAGGAAGTGCTTACTTGGGCTTCACTTACACCCAAAGGACATGAATGTGAGGCTCAGAATATGTTGAGCCAAACAGACAGTATCTCAGGCAAAGGTCTCAAAATCATCTCCGTTGTTTATGCAGTTCTAGGTTGACATTTCAATCATTCTTGAGGAAGTTCTCCTTCTATGGATTGGCTAAATTAGTTCATTTTAATTATGTATCGTTTTGTCTATTACAGATTGCTCATTATTGCAATGGGGAAAGCACGTTTCTTTTGCTTTGTGGGTAGTAAACTGAGTTTAGTCTTTTTAGGTTAACTCATTGAGATGTTCTGGTCCAAGTCATGTCACTTTTGAGATGGGGATTCATTGTAGTGTCACTGTCACTTTTAATGGAGACTAAGAGCAATGTGGCTCTACTGTGAAGGGATCACTCTGAGTTGCTTTTTATGTTTGATTCTTCTTTTTAATTGCAATTTAATGCATCTGTTTGCATTATTTACTATGACAACAAAAAAAGAAATCTCCTTTTATTGTTTTTTGACTGACTAAGGGTGATTCGGCGGTGTTGATCCAGCTCTTCCGATTTAATAAATGGAAGAACAGAAATCTAGTCAATGATGCTACAGCCTATTGGTTTATCTAACGAGACTTAATTTAGGAGCAATGAAATTCTTGCCATGGACTACGGTCTTCCTGAAGAAGCTGCCTTCTTCTGTCTCCTCGCATTTCTAATTTTGTGGTATTTGTCTATCTGCTTAATCACTGACAAAATTGATACCCGGCCTATTTAACTTTGTACCTCTCTCGTAATTTACGTTTTGAACGAGGCATAATTCTTCCCTTTCATGTCTCTACCTCGAGCATCAGCTATATGATAAATATTTTGAATTTACATGATATTATTCCATGTCCCATGTTACAACATATCTTAACAAGTGTCTTTCATGGTATTCTACTTTTTCCTAGACTATATCTGAGCCACGCTTGTTCCAAGCAGAATTTGAATTTGAAAGTCCAAGTGCCTTGCCACTTGATGCATTTCCTTTGGATTGAATACATCAGAATTCTGTCCTCTTTGCTGCACGAGAAAAGGTAAAAGAGCTATCACACCAAAAGAAAATTTTGGTTCTTATCACAGGTTATTGCTTGATTCATTCAGTCCATGTTATTAATGGTTTAATAGATCAAAAATTGTTGCTTGAAGCACTTTCTTATCCTTTGTGGATGAAGAGTCATAAGAAAACAAAATCTGCAAACTTGAGAAGTTACTCCTTTACATATAAATTTGAGGTTGCCACCGTGTACGTTGCAAATGTATTGATGCAGTTATAATGCATGTGAATGGTTCATTTGATAGATCTTGGGCTTGATTCAAATCAAGCGGAACTGCCTCGATTTACGCATTGCATTTGCCTGGCGCTTCCTTACCACTGGCCTGAATTGCGCTATTATGCCTTTTTATTTCTCTGCTACTGCTTATTTCTGTGCTAAAGCTACAGGTGATAATTATATGATGGAACTGAATAATTTATCAAACAAAATGAGATAGGACGTGTGTATTTTGATTGCTATGTCTGACTCTTGGTTGGATACTTTGTGAGCAAGTCTTATCAGTGTGCTGTCTCTGAATCTGACGACCTTGTTGACAATATTAAGGTGGAGATTTCATTATGTTGTATGGTCCCTTATAGATTTGTTGACATAATTTTTTGGCACCCCCTTGGTGCCACTTACAATGAAAGCACTTTTTGTTTTTTAAAAGTAGAAAAATTAGTGAGCTTCAAATTTATTAATGTAAAATTGTCCACTCTTCCCCTTAAAATAATTGTATAGATAAGTATGGGCAGTTGGTCACACTGGGAAAGACATTATTGTACAATTTTCTTGTAATGTCTTAAGGGCTGCAAAAGGAACAGCATTCTTTCCGTTCAATGGATGCTGAATATTCTGTTGACACGTCCGAGTCTGAATCTTCATTACTTCTATTGATGCCATGGGCATTGATTTCAATTTCAAGCCGTAGAAAATAAAACAAAACATCGCAAAGGAATAGGGTTTGAATGGTCATTTCATTTTGGCACCAATCCCTCCTACCAAATGTTCCCTTACATAAATTAGATTGAAAGAATGAAATCAGGAGGAAGTCTTATGTGACCACCTTTTGAATGGGTTGCTTGGCGGGCAATTAGAGTCAATTTATGATTTGAAAAGTTCTTCAAGGGGGTTGGGGTAGTTGCCAAGAGCTTGGCTTGGAACATTTATCTTGGTCATGGTAGACCTGATAAATAGTGATGTGGAGTGAACCACTCAATTCTCAGTTGATATGTGGATTGGACAACTTGATTCTACTGGTAGAATTGGTGGAGGACTGCTAACATGGTACTGGGTTCATTAAAGAAAGGAAAAGAAAATTTATCATCAAACTATAATCTAAAATCTCTAGTATATTGGTTTATTACGTACTTGTTTTACATTTTTTTAAAGATGGAAGAAATGGAAGTACTGATAAACGTGATAACCCTTTACGTTAATATTTTAAATCATTTAATTTGTTTTGCAATATAATATTCACTTACTGGAATTATTTGATTATACACTAAAACTAACATTTTGCATTAAATAATAGATACGTCTGAAAATCTCTTTGGATGAAGCAAAACCAGACAATGAATATCCACTCATTATGGTTACTGGATAGTTATCCTTACCTGTTGTAACTCTTCTTTTGATGATCATGGAAAGAATTTTTTGTGGTTCCTGTTTTGATATTTAAAGTACATACATACTCCTAAGTTAATGATGAGATCTTCATATGCCTGCAGGCTAAAGATTTAACAGTTTGAAACAAAACCAAATTGATAATAACCAAAATTTGTTGTTATCATTGTAGATCAAGATTTCGCCAAACTGACATTTTTTTTTTCTGGGTGGAAAACCTAAAACTAACTGTGAAGGCCTTATCCAGTTTTCACAGGTGATGATAGTATAGCAATGAAACGTCGAAACTATTTTATTTAGTGTTACAGAAGGGTTTGGCGCAAATAAAGTGTTTCTTGGTAAATAACATGTAAATTCCATAACAACAAAGAAACTGTGGGGTTGGGTAATAAATTCCTGTATGCCATCATGCTCGTATAGTAATCTTGCTGCTGTCATGTGTCGGTGAAAAAGCATCTTCAACCTACGTTCTAATACAACTGATGTCGAGATATGTAGAACCTAAACCTTCAAAATGCAGTAATCTGATTCTATCAGGGCCAAGAAACACCACTAGGGGTTACGCTCTGCTAGAAAGACTACCATATGCTTTAATTGTTCACCACAAAATGGCTTGTGTATGTATGGTTGTTATGATACCGAGATATATAGAGCCTAAACCTTCAAATGCAGTAATACAATTCTGTCAAGGCTAAGAAACACCACTAGGGACTTCACTATACTAGAAAGACTGCACTATATGCTTAAGATGTTCACGGCAAGATGGCTTGTGTTTGTGGTGGTTGTTTTAGTCGTTAGATAGCATGCTGATCCCTCAAGACTCAATGTGTTACATGTCTTCAAGATAGGGATTTGGATCCTCTCAATATGGAGGGTAAATTGCTATTTTTGATTTACCTCCAAGAGAGGCTGCTAGATCATGCGATACAATCTACAATAAATTTCAATTAAATTTGAGAAGTAGTGAATTTTCAAGGTAAAATGAGGATAAATTGATCATCACAACTTTTGGAAATTGGCATATCTAGGAAAGGCAAACTTTGTTTCTTGCAGGATTTACCATTTAAACCCTTTGCCTTTGCACAAATTGTTGGGAAACCTCTTATGATATTTTGAAGTTAATGAAACCATCTATTTAGTTGTTATCGAGTGAACTTGATATGAGGAATGATGTGTGATTAATAATGGTATAAAATATACACAGTGATAAGACATCTACAGGCTGGATGAACTTTGATAGAGGGTGAACAAGTTCAGTAGAACGAAGCGTTCATGAGGACTTGGGGAGAGATGATAAGGTGAACAGCTAGGTAGAGTTTTGATCCTGAATGTACTTAGGAGGACCTATAGATAGCAAATCACAAATCAGTTTCGTAGTGGACAGCTAGGATAAACTTATTGGATTTGGGTCATAGGGCGCGCTTCGGGCGGGCAGCTTTATCTGATCAAGGGCCGGGGCACAAGGGTCCTGGTACTATCCAGGTGCGAAGAACCCCGGAGGTGACTGCAATGAGCAGAAATCTCACTCACCGGCCTAAACGACGAGCAAACACTCGAACGTGAGAGCAAGGGATCGGGCCCGCCTAACCAAGGTACGCCCACCTCTTTGAAGAGTCGATCCCGACTTGGGAAGCAAGGCAACTCTGTAGGAGATACTCATCATGTATTATATTAGGTAGATAGGAAGACCTAGACATCTTTTGATTACAAAAAAATTTGTGGCTAAGGTCGAGGTCTGGAATTCATGACCAAAGATCTAAGATCGAATCAAAATTTAATTGCTTGGGCGGCCAGAGTTCCAGCTGTTGTGTCCATCGACTCCAACGGCTATTTCATCTTCTTAAAGATTCTCCAACGGCTAATCGAAGGACTATATAAGAAGCTCAAATCAAACCGACGGAGTCTCGCAAAGATTGAGAAAAGCCATGCATCATGCATCTAATCTTGTCACATGCTGTTCGATTATTGCAACATGACTCTGCTCATTTGTGATTCTGTCTATTAGTATCTCTTGTTGATTGTAATCTGTGTTTTGAGAAGTGTACAAGTGTAATAGCAGTGCTTGTTTATTGATAACGGGATCTATCAACTTTGGGTAGAAACAACTGTGTTATAGTGTCTCTTGAGATTACTAGTGGATTTCAGCCTTGTGGGTGGTTAGCTTGATATAAGCCAAACTAGTATGAAGTCTGCTTGCAGTATCTGCTTTCTCTTTACTTGTTTTGATATTTATCTGATAGAAGCATTTGCATACAATATTATCAAATTGTTCCTGCATCTATCAAAAGGTTGACTTGAATCATCCCGTGAAATCTAGTTCCTTAAGTCAACCTATTCACCAAGGTTGCATTTTTGCCTCAATATGAATGCTCTTCCAATGATCTATTTCATTTACTTTAACTAAAAAGCTCTTAGCTAATTATACTTATTTTTCTTTTTGTTTTTCTTTGATTTTGCTGGGCTCTGATGTTGCAACTATAATAACTTGTTGAACGAAAATCTATTATCCTAAGGCATTGTTGAGAGTAATCTTTCACTCCCATTTCTTTTCCATCAAGATTTTTGTTCGTAAAATTATAAATGCAAGTGAATATGTCGAACAAGTAATATAATGATAAGAAAGATGATTGTCCCACAAAAATCGATGATTAATAAACTAATTAATACTAAAATAGATTAATTCTAAAATCTATCTAACAGATCAAAATATAATTGAGAATAAATTAAAAACAAAATTTGTAGACTAAATGCAATAAATTGATTAGACAAATATGTTAGAACATCCGATTTCACCATAACTACTAGATATAAATTTTAGATTGTTGTGGGTACAAGAACGATATCAAACATGTGATAGCGGAATTTCCTAACCTATTTATTATCCTATCTCTAGGTATAGTAAACCTACTCAGTTTGTTACTCCACTATATCTCTATGTGAATTAAAATAAACATAAGTGCATTAAAAACTATGAATAATCACGGTTTACAATGAGTCTTTTGGATCACATTATCACTGAAAGCTACACAAATAACATGGTATATCTGTATCCACATTTAATTCATGGTTATATATTATAATGAGCAATTGCATATTATCACTTCTCAATCTCAAACATGCACATCAGATCATTCAAGTGATGGCCAGTCACTCAAAAGCATTATGCACAATAATATATAACCCACATGAATGAAATCAATTGTAAAACATAAAAATCATGAAATTTACATTATCATGGTTAGGCTACATCATAGCCCTAACAAAAGAAATTAGAACATAGTAGAAGAAGAAATAAAAATATAAATTAAACCTAGCATCTTGAATCAAAAAACAAGAATTCTGTCACCACTTTTGTATTCTCTTCAAAATACTTGAAAAGCTCTCAGAATAATGAAAACCGATCTAACAAAAACCTAACTGTTCTCTCTAGCTCTCAATGTTCTCCCCTTCATAGGATATATCCAAGTTATATAATCTCCCCATGCTCGCAAATAATATTAGGGAACAAAATCAAGGATTCCATGATTTGATATCCATCTTCCACTACTGCTTGATTTGAATTCCTGATTTTTGCCATTCTTTTCCTTATCTTTTCCTTATCTTTTCCTTATCTCATTATTTTGCATAAACAAGGAAAATTCAAATAACCAGAAGGAAATCCAAATATTTTCTCATAGATATTGCATTAATTGTTGCCTAAAATAGGTAAAATAACTCTATTTTTATAGAGTTATCAAACCCCCAAACTTAACCTTTTCCTAGTCCTCGAGCAAAATCAAGACATAACACATATTCAAACTAATAACCTCCTCCATGACATCTTTCCATAATTGTTCAAATTCACAATTAAAAAAAAAAAACATAAATTCCATCCAAACATTGAAATTGATTTATAAGTTAAAACCAATTCTAACTATGTGATCCAAGTGTGTGTGTGAGAGTCCTCATCTTTTTCGAATTATATGCAATTAAGATAAATTCACATTGACATGCAACCTTTCAAAAATTCTCAATAATTATGACCAAATCTCATAATTTTGCTTTTCATGCCCCTCTTCACTAATGTAAGCTAATTATTCAACCAAAAATCAATAGGACTTTTCTCGGTTTGTAATGTAAGGCTGGGCTAAAGGTCAGATAACGGTAATTTTAAGCTCAAGTCACCCATCAACACGTTGATTTCTGAGATCTAATTAGAGCCAATATCACTGTCCAATTTCACTCCTTTAAGATAATTTTTTTGCAACCATATATCATCATTCCTTCTTTCTTTTCCTTTTTTTTTTTTGAATTGCTTTATGGTGGAGTTTCTCTCAAAGTCCCTTATAATATAACATGAAAATTTCCAACTCATTGACTACCCAAAAGGCTCACTTAATTGAAAGTTGGAGAGGGAACCATAAAAGCAATTTTTTTTTTTTTTTTTTTGATAATACACCCCAAACAACCGTGGCAAATTACTTTTTTTTTTTCATACTCCATCATTCCTCCCAAATTTCTATTAAGCTTAGATAATTTTTTTCTTTTCATCCCAAAAAGAAAATCGACGTGTTCATAGGGCATGGGACAATGATATAATTTGATAAAATATATATGGGTGTCAATGAAAAATTGGGTAATAATTAAGGCTCAAAGGAATGACTAGGGATAAATAAATAGGGTTAGCTTAAAAGGCTCAATAGATCCAAAAATTGCCTAAATCATTTTCTTAGTTAAATTAGCTTAGGATTTCGTCTCAAGAGAAAATCAAACAAATTCTAAGATTTGGGTGAAATATAAGAAAATCACATACTTCACATGAATGTTATCTATATTTACACACAATTAAAAAATGAAGGACTTTTAGTACTCGGAATTGGATCAACATAATCGAATTGAAATTAACTCACACATCAATTGGAAGTTTAAATAAAATTTAAATTTTTCTAAAGACTCGTAAAAATTCACAACTAGGAATGTAATCGTGATAAAAAAAAAAATTAGCCAAAAATTTTATCTCCCCCAAACTTGAATGAAGCAGTGTCCTCAATGCGAAAAATATAATCAGGAAGAAGAAAACTCCCCTGGTTGTAGGATAAGTTCATAGATGACATTGATGATTAAACTCTTGAAAGGTGATTCCTAAAAAAAATTAACCTGGATAAAACAGAAAAAAGTTAATCTTTTTTTTTTTTTTTGAAAAACATAAACTTAACAATAAAAAAAAACGTAATTAAAATGCTTGGGTTGCCTCACAAAAAGCGTTTGCTTTATAGTTTTCAGCCAAACTATCTCAGATGTCGCTAGTCTGGAAGATGAAGTTCAATGGTAGTCTTCTGCTTGTTGTAACCATCTTCAAAGTAGGGTTTCAAATGTTGATTATTCACTACTTCTTGCATCCTCGGGTTCAAATGCCTCTGAGGTTGGATAGTGGGTTTATATTGTTCCTCCATCAAAATTTTGTGTATGCAAATTGAAGGACTAATTCCCTTAATATCAGCTATTTTCCATCCAATTGCACTCTTATGCTCTCTTAATACTCTGAGCAGTTTCTTCTCCATTAGATATGTCAAAGAAGAAGATATAATTACTGATAAAGAAGAAACTCCATTTAAATAAGCATATTTCAAATGAGAAGGTAAGGGTTTGAGTTCATGAATTGGAGGCTTTTCAATTGATGGTTTAGGCTTTGTAATTTATTGTCCCAACTCCTCAAATTTAATTGCCTTTTGCCTTGAATATGGTGGAATTGCCTTCATGAAATTTGCGTACTCCTTTATCTCCTCATTCTGAATATCTTTGTCCCTTGGTCGAATCAAACATACTTCAAGTTCAAATGGACCTTTAAAAATATTTTCCTGAAAAACCTTATTAACCAATTTGTCAACTATCTCAACTCTAAAACAAGAATTATCATCAGATAAATATTTCATTGCTTTAAAAACATTAAATGAAACAAGATCATCTTGAACTCTAAGAATCAACTTCCTTTGTTATACATCAATAAGAGCTCTTCTTGTTGCTAGAAAATGTCAACCTAAGATAAGTGGTACCTCAAAATCTTCCTCCATATCAAGAACTATGAAATTTGCAGGAAATATAAATTTGTCAACTTTTACCAAAACATCTTCTACAATACTTCTCGGATATTTAATTGATCGATTAGCTAGTTGAAGTGACACCGTGATTGCTTTTACCTCGCGCAATCCTAATTTCTTGAAAATTGAATAAGGCATCAAATTAATACTTGCACCTAAATCACATAATGTTTTTTCAAAGTAAGAATCCACAATAGTGCAATGAATAGTAAAACTCCCTGGATCTTTTAATTTCGGAGGCAATTTGTTTTGTAGGATGGCTGAACACTCCTCATTTAACTTCACAGTTTCATAATCCTCAAGTTTCATTTTGTTTGCCAAAATCTCCTTCAAAATTTTTGCATAACTAGGCATTTGCGCTAAAGCATTTGCAAAATGAATGTTAATATGTAATTGTTTAAATACATCAAGAAATTTAGAAAATTGATTATCTATTTTGTGCTGTTGGAGTCGTTGAGGGAATGGAATTGGCGGCACATATGGCTTGGGATTATCTGGAAAAAGTTTTCTCTTGCTTGTCTCATTTGATTGTTTATTTATCACCTATTCATTGTTTCTGAAAATCTCTTCGTCTCCACTTGTTTACCACTTCTCAAGGTAATAGCCTTTATGTTTTCAATTGGATTTTTCTCTGTGTTGCTCGGCAAAAAACCTTGTTGTCTTCCTGACATCATGCTTGCTAATTGACCCACTTGCATCTCCAAATTTCTGATTGAAGCCTTTTGGTTTTGAAATCTCACATCCGTATTTTTGATGAAGTCATGAGTCGTATTAGCAAGTTTGGTGACTATATCTTCCAAATTTGATTTTGTCTCTTCTGATTGTTTGAATCTTGATGATCTCATCCCATTTTGATTATTCTATGAAAAATTTGGATGATTGCGCCACCCCGGATTGTACGTGTTGGAGTAGGGATTATTCTGTGACCTGTTAAAATTCCCAAAAAAGTTAAAATTTTCACTGGATTGTTTAAAAGTATTACCTACCTGACACGCTGTGCTAACATGTCCTCCACCACAAAAATCACATGTCAAATTCTGAATTTTCATGGCTGAAACACTCATATAATCTAGCTTTTTGTTAAGTGCTTCATATTTTGCAGCAATTGCAGCAAAAGCATCCACTTCGTGAACTCCGCTAACTTTTTACATTGGTAGTCTCTCAGTAGGCCACTGATAACTATTTAATACCATCTCCTCTAATAAATTGTAGGTTTCTTCTGGTGTTTTATTATTTAGAGTTCCTCCTGCAGCTGCATTAATCATAGAATGAAGATTTATACTAGAGCCATTATAAAAAATTTGTACTTGCATCCATATGGGTAGTCTGTGATTTGGGCATCTCCTAAGAAATTCTTTGAATCTTTCACATGTTTCATATAATGATTCATTATTTATATGCATAAAATTAGTAATATCGTTACGCATCTTTGCAGACTTTGTAGGTGGAAAGAACTTACCAAGAAATTTCTGAGCCATATCATTCCATGTAGTGATTGATCTTGCAGGAAGAGAAGAAAGCCAACTTTTAGCTTTGTCTCTAAGAGAGAATGGAAATAATCTCACTCTAATAGCATCATCTGTAACTCCATTATATTTAATGGTGTCACAGATTTCAAGAAAAACATCGATGTGAGCGTTTGGATCATTGCTTGGTAGCCCACTAAATTGCACTGATTGTTGAAGCATCTGAATGAGTGACGGCTTGATCTCAAAGTTGTTTGCTTGAATTGCAGGTCTTCTGATACTTGATGTGGTGCCTTGAACTGTTGGTGTAGCATAATTTCTTGGATTTTCATTATCACCGTTTGCCATCTTCTTAGCGTGATTTCTCTGTCCTCTCAGTCGCCTTTTGAATGTACGCTCAATTTCTGGATCAAGCTCAACAAGTTCCCTTGTTGGCTACGTGTCATAAACCGATGTACACCCTGAAAAATAAAATAAAACGAAAGCTAGATTAAACTTAGAATTATCTAGTGTTAATATTAATTAGTATTAAACAAATGATCCCCGGCAACGGTGCCAAAAACTTGTTCGTAAAATTCTAAACGCAAGTGAATGCGTCGAACAAGTAATGTAATGATAAGAAAGAGTATCATCCCACAAAGATCGATGATTAATAAACTAATTAAATACTAAAATAGATTAATTCTAAAATCTATCTAACAGATCAAAATATAATTGAGAATAAATTAAAAACAAAATTGTAGACTAAATACAATAAATCGATCAGACAAATATGTTAGAGCATCCGATTTCACCATAATCATTATATATGAATTTCAGATTGTTGTGGGTACAAGAACGATATCAAACATGTAATAGCGGAATTTCTTAATCTATTTACTATTCTATCTCTATGTATAATAAACCTACTCAATTTATTAATCTATTATATCTCTATGTGAATTAAAATAAACATAAGTGCATTAAAAATTATGAATATTCCCGACTTACAATGAGTCTTTTGGATCACCTTATCACCGAAAGTTACACAAATAACGCGGTATATCTCTATCCACGTTTAATTCATGATTATATATTATAATGAGCAATTGCATATTATCACTTCTCAGTCTCAAACATGCACATTAAATCATTCAAATGGTGGCTAGTCACTCAAAAGAATTATACACAATAATATAAAACTCACATGAATGGAATTAATTATAAAACATAAAAATCATGAAATTCATATTATCATGGTTAGGCTACATCGTAACCCTAACAAAAGAAAATTAGAATATAGTAAAAAAAGAAATAAAAATATAAATCAAACCTAACATCTTGAATCAAAGAATAAGAATTCTGTTACCACTTTTGTCTTCTCTTCAAAATACTTGAAAAACTCTCAGAACAATAAAAAGCGATCTAACAAAAACTTAATTGCTCTCTCTAGCTCTCAATGTTCTCCCCTTCATAGGATATATCCAAGTTATCTAATCTCCCCACGCTCACAGATAACATTAGGGAACAAAATCAAGGATTCCATGATTTGATATCCATCTTTCATTGCTGCTTGATTTGAATTCCTGATTTTTGCCATTCTTTTTCTTATCTTTTCCATATCTCATTATTTTGCATAAACATGGAAAATTCAAATAATCAGAAGGAAATCCAAATATTTTCTCATAGATATTGCATTAATTGTTGCCTAAAATAGGTAAAATAACTCTATTTTTATAGAGTTATCAAATTTCTATCCATTTAACATTACTTTGTATGGCTTTTGGCTGCTTGTCAAGTGGCAGGGTTTGTTAATGGCGAAGGAGGTCTGGAGTACGCATCTCTAGTGACTTTGTAATTTGTAGAGAATTCACTACAGTGACGTGATTTCTTATGATTAACAAAGAGCTGCTTATATAAAAGAATGCTTAAGCTCCTTCCTTTTCTATGTTGCTTCCATTTTGTTATGCTCAATGCCCCGTTTGGTCCTAGCATGTTTCCTTTCCAAGCATAGTCGATGGTTATGGGGATGCATGGCCAGTTACTTGAGAATATTGATTATTATTATTGGGAATTCTTGGGGTTGCTTTTCAGGGACCTGCAATGGTAGAATAGACATGGGAGTGAAATTAGATGCAATTATTAGCAACAAGTTGATTGTAATTGTGTTTGCTGTATTTTATGGCACTTCAGCAGTGTTTTGCTGGTTCTATTGGATTTGCAGAACAAGTTTTGTGGAGTCAAAGTTGCATTGGAATTTTGAACTTTGACTCATGTGACTTATGTGATAGTCAATTTGATGTCGCCTTGTGAAATTGCAATCGTGGTATATTCCTTTCGTGGATCTAGCAGGAAAATTTTTCAATTGAAACTACCTGCAAGAGAAAGGTCATTTAGAGATATGATCGGTACCTAGTTGAATGACGATTCTTATAGTGGGAATGGGATGCGTCAGATCTTTTATGTATGTTCTTATTCAAAAACCTGTAATGAGTCAAATCTATTAGTACCTTGCTTTACTTGGCACTTAAAAATGTGAAATAAATCTGGACCATCATCATTTCCCGGGAACCTTATGAGAAGGTCAAGGGCAACCACGGTGGAAGATTCTAAGTATAAGCATCAGATTGTGGATCATGAGAAAATCTCAACTATTTTCAGGTGTTAGATTCTAAAAAATTTAGCCACTTGATTGAGACTATTTATCTACTTGATTATGAGCTAATTGGCGGGGAAAGTACCAAAATTGGCCGGATGGACTGAATTGGTACTAATATTAAAAGGTTTAGGACTGAATTAGTCCAATTGAAAAGTTTATGACTGAATTGGTACCGATGCAATAGGTTTAGGATTTTTTTGGTACTTTTCCCGCTAATTGGCTATACACATCATGCCGCATCTTGGAAAAGGATGTCTGCTACTTTCCATAACATAGTCATTTCGCCGCTATGCGAAGTTGCTTGTTGAGATTCACCTTTTCTCGTTTTCCTTTCCTTTTCTGGGAATAGTACAACATAAAGCCAGCCTTTAGTATAGCGTGGAACCAACTGATTGGGACTTCAGAGGAATATGGTGCGTTAATTGTTTGATTTTGATGTCAGATTATCGTAACAGAAGCATGACCCCTTTTCACATTGACTCTGCATCTGTCTGTGACTTCAGAGGAAGTTCCCTGGGCATTTCACGGGTCATATCCTCGGTCAGCGAATTGATCATCTACAGGTTTTGTGTGAAGAAAAATTACAGCGGTGGGCACGAATCCCGTCATCTCGAAGGTCAGGTAATCAGACCAGATTTGCTTTGGACCCAAGAGATTAATTTTCAAGATGAGTCGTCATTTTCAGTTGTGACACGAATACTGCACGTCATTTCGGTCACTTAACTAAGCAACATCTTCGGTTTTGATTTAGCATCCTGCATTTCACAGAGGATATCATTCTCTGCAGTTGCACCGATTGAAGCTTGAGTGCTACCAGAAAACCGGACTTGATGATCTTAGTAACTTCCCCAAGAAATAAATTCAAATTTGGTAACGGACGGTCGGGCAAGAATTGTTGCCTGATCTCATCTCGCTTTACTCGAACGCCATTTTGCTTTTGAAGTCATGCGATCGTGAAAGTGGCAAATGTTACTGGTGTCGAACTATTGAAAGATTCAATTGCTTCTTGCGCAGTTTCTATTCAAGTCCCAACTGTAGTCAAAGTCGACTGGGATCGAAGTTGGTGGTTCATGTGGCTACTCGACTTTCGTATGATCCTTTCAAGAAAATAAAGTAAGCATTGTTGGAATATAATACGCGAAAACGACAGTATTTTACAATTTATGTCAACGCGAAATTATCAGAGAAATAAACGAGAAATAATAAGGACATCAAAAATCTACGTGGTTCGATCCGAGTATCGGTACATACGTTCACAGAGGGAGTCAGCAACAAATAATCCACTATAATCGGAGAATTAGAGTTTACAGTCGCTCATATGCTCGAATGTTTTTCATATCTAGATTTAATCACGATACAAAATTACCTCGTGTTCGAGCTCAAAATCAAGAACTTCATCGTTCGTCTTTTGGGCTTCGCGTTCTAAATCAAGGGTTCACGCGGCTTCAACTCCTCTTACGTGCGGCTTCTTTTCCTTTAACTCTCGTAGGGCTTTTAGCCGCTCCATGTACGCACTCAAAAAGGAAATTATATTATGTTCATATATATGTGCCCAGAGTCAAAGAGTCAAACTTTGACTTTGAGCCCTCCTTTTCTTTCTTTCTTTTTTCTTTAATATATATGAGGTAAGCCTAAAGTCTTGTTAAGCAAGAATGAGAAAATCCAAGAAGGAAATTGTTTCTTCCTTCTTCATCCGATTTATAATCCGCTTAGGAAAAACTTTATCGACAAATTCGATTTAAGAAATCGTTATTCGAATTTAAACTCGACACATTAATTTAATAAGCATTGCCTTTGCTTTACAATCACTCCTAAAGTTATATAAGAAAAGAAAATGTGAATTTGATCCAAAAGAGCGATGCTAACGACAACATATAGAATGGAGAGCATAAGGGAAAATGTCAAATATATAGCAGCCCATCAAGTGGGAAATATCTGCGGAACCCGGGAAAAACATGATATGTCAAATACAGAGCAGTGTCGTTCAAAAAAAAAAAAAAAAAAAAAAAAAAAAAAAAGTACAGAGCAGTGCGATCATGATGTAGAGAAAGATCCGTAAATTGGTAAAACTTGATTTTTGCTTATTATTTTTCCTTCTTTTTCCTTGAAGCATATACACCACGGCTGCTAACTGGTGGACGAATCGCCGCACCACTCGTTGATGAGACAGCAGCAGCGAAGGCCCGCAAGGCTGAAACCAACCAACGACAACACGTCACCATTTAAATTTCCCTAAATCATATGAACATGAAAATCTTTCTGGCAGAGAGAGAGAGAGAGAGAGAGTACCATCCTTCAAGAAAACCCGGCTTTCTTTCGGGGGGAGAAGGAACATAGTACTGGATAGGAGGAGGAACATAAACATAGTACTGGGTAGGAGGATAGTACTGGGGAGGCGCTTGTACAGGAGGTCCTTCATAGTACCCTGCAAAAGCAACCACCACCAGCATGCAAGATCAGCCATGAACATGGTTGAGAGAGAGAGAGAGAGAGAGAGAGAGAGAGAGAGTACCTTGGCCTTGAGCAGGGTAAGGATATGGGTACATATTAAGGGTTTCTTCCATTTCTGGCGACCTTGCAGGAGGAGACCCTAGAAAACTTTGCAGAGACTGCTTTTGTGAGCTCTCCTTGGTTGAACTTCGCAAACTGAGATATGATTGCCACAGAGAAGAAAGACTCTCTGTGGGCGCTGGGTCTCGTCTTATATAAGCATTGGAAAAGTAGGTAAATTGCAACAGAGCACATGCACATACGGTAGACGTAGTCACGTAGGCGTGCAATGATTTAGAAATTACAAGGCATGGACACCGATTGATTTGAGCGGCTTAACGTTTGGATCCCACATAGAATTCAACACATGTCGTGACCTAGGCCCCCCATGACTTAAAAATTAATAATAAACTAGGGAATATTGCGTGTGAATTGACGCATCGATTTGTTGGGAAAGTTCAGGAGTTTAGAATACAAAAAAGTCAAGGCGAGTGGTTTGCGAGGTCTAAATTAACCAGAAAAAAACCGAAAAAACTGAAAAAAAAAAAAAAGGGGGTAAAAACTGATCGGGCTTTATCTAAAGTTCAAGCAGGGTACAAAACATATAACTTTGGCTTTTCCACCGAAATTGTAAATAGCTCTTCAAATCTCTAAAAAACTTCAAAAATATTATAGGTAACTTCATTGTTAAGTCGTTATATATTGTAAATAGCTCTTCAAAATGAATATGCCAAAAAAATAATATTAGCAATAAGATAAAAATTAAAACTTAATTCAGACATACTAGATGATTTGCGTCATTAAATTACAAAATCTATATCCGATTGGATGATTCTCATGCTTTGGTGTTATGTGCACATGAATTTTGCCATCATTGTAGTTTACACTTCTTAAGCTGCACTTGCATAATTCTACTACGTATGAGATCAAATTATATTGTCTCTTGAGGTCTACCATTATCTCTTGGTCGGCATGACTTTGGCTGGTGCGTAACGATTTTATGCAATTTCCATTTCCTCTTGCTGTCACTTTCAAATCAGAATCAACTGAGATGGGAGATCTCGTGTCTTGAACTGGGGGAATTTTTATATGAGTCAGTGATGGCTAATTTCCTTTATTTTATAAATATTCAGGAGAAGGTTCATCGAAATCGAGATCCTCCGATTGGGACACGGACGATAGAATATTGGACTTTGCCTCCTCGTTTGCGTTCCCTAGTTTAGCACCTTTGTTTTCCTTTAAAAATGCATTTATTAAATGATGTGGCAAATTATAAGTGATCATTTAAATTTTTTTCATAATTAAAGTGAAGAAAATGGACTTTTGGGGACCGCTCATCTAGTCCCTTGCTTGATATTGTTCCCCTGCGGACAGCACCGCCATTTTTCAAGTCAACTTCCTTCGAATTTTTGGTGATTTAGCCTTAAGCCTTAAGTTTTTTTTTTTTTTTTCAAGGTAAGAAAAGGAACAAAACTCGATTTTACATCATTACTCTCTTAATAAAACATTATCTAATCTCATCCCCTAATTATCACCCACATTATTGGGTTGGATAATAGAATTTGCCAGTCAATCTACACAAGCATTTCCTTCTCTAAAATTATGGAGAATCTTGATCTTTAAAAAAATACTTAAGCATACTCTCAATTTAAGATATGAATGTCGCCAAAATGAAGCAATGGTGTCAATTTTTGAAGCGGAGAAATGGCTGCTCACAAATCCATCTCCACGATAAGTTTGATGAGCAATTTTGCTTGTATGTTTTTGAAACATTTGCTTATTTGATTTGCATTGGAAAGGGAAAATAACCTCTTACATTACATGCTTGGAGAACACAAAAACTTTCGATCGTCTTAACAAGTCACTCCCTCTTGCATCAAAGTCATTAGTGAAAGATTTTCCTTAAATGATAACTCTTTGCATGCCGTGATTGGCTTATTGGCACGAATCTCACATTGGACGTGTCTTGTATCTTCTTTTTTGTAATTTAATGAGATAACTTCTTTAATTCTAAAATTTTTGCTCATTAATTTTATGATTTTGGGGTCCTCCGTTGTTTTTGTTTTTTTTTTTTTTTTTTTTTGCTTTTTGGAGAAAATGTGAATAAGATGATAACATGGTCCGCGCTTTTCTTGTGTCGTTAATTAAGTTGGGAAGCGTGGGGGCAACAATAATGTGGTGAACTGGACGGCGGTCCTTTGTCAATTTCGACTGTGACTTATTCGCTCAAAAGAAGAAAAAGTCGGACCGCCGAATCGATCTTACTAGTCCTCGCATCGAGGATATATCCAGATTTAGCTCGAATATTCGTTACATGAGAGCCCGAATTCGACCTTCTTTCTTGCTTATTTTGCGCTCTTTGATATGCACGACCTATATCCGATGCAAATTTGTTATGTACACATGTAAGTGGTGTAAAAAAAAGGAAATCTTATATTGTTTCGCGGAAATTAAATGATTTGAAAAATATTTTCCTAAAAACAATTGCTTGTATTGTTTGAAATAATTAGTTAATGGAAATTATTTTTATTATCGACAGCAATTTGTCTAAACATTTTCGTAAATGATGAAAATATTTTTTGTTCATTCGTTTTTGTAAAAGAAACAAACAACTATTTTTAGGAAAAATATTTTTCAAGTCATTTATTTTCTCCGAAACAAACGGAGCCTATATGTTTATAGATAAAAAGGAGTGATTACTACTGCTTAAGTGAGCATAATTCAATGGTTTAAGCTTTTGGGTACGGGAAATCAAACTAAGTTGTCCACTGGCTTGGATTATTAGCTTTCTCTTGGATCTGCCCGTCATGAAGGTATTCAACTTTTATGGGGCTTTCCCAACGCTTTTAAACGTCGAGAGATGAGTTCAAACATAAAGGCATGACTCCGCAATGAGGAATTTAATGTGTGGTTTGGACTAGTGATTTGCCTTGATAAATAATCTCATCTTGTAACAAGGAAAATTATCTACCGCTTCAAAGTTCTAAGTATAGGATGACTGCATGAAATCTCATGAATTCGACACTGATTCATAACAACAACCGGACTTTCAAAAATTACAGATTACCCCCCCGAACTTTGATTTTTATTGTAGCCGCTAGTTTTGATACTTGCATGGTTGGTACTTACCTGAAAATGGATTTGCTAATTTTTCTTTATCGAAGTAAGCTCTATTATGTGGTTAACGACGTAAGAAAATGGCATAAGGATACAAGGAGTGTCAAAAGTTTTGCATGATGTTCACTTAGTTGTCAACAATTTTTTGCTGAATCATTCAAATGTCAACTCTGATTTGGGTTGTCGAAAATCTAACGTAGCAATATTTTTGAACATCTCCATTTTTTACCATTGAAACTGCGTCTTATCCACCATCTTCATCTCCCATGGAAACCTCGAACTTGGATTCATGGCTTGACTAAAACGAGAGTAACGAATAATGTCTAAAATAGACTCATACGATATCACTTATAGAGAGTCCGGTCACATCATAATTCACGTTCGACTAGTTTTTAATAACTAAAAAATGCCATGTTAACTTATACATTTTATTGTAAAAGCCTGTAATATATATATTATCATTGAAGGTATTTAAATAATCGTGTTTTTTGAATTTGGTACTTAAGTGAATTGACAAATTTTTTTAACACTTCTAGTATCTTATGCCTTGAGAAAATGAAGTGTGGTGCATGGGCAAGGATGTTAAGAAAATATAGTGGACATTATTTGGGCCAAGAAAAGTGAGTTAATCCAAATTCCAAGTGAAAAAGTTAGGTGGTTGTTCACCAAAGTGAGTTGTTCGGAAGTATTTCGGGGGAGAACTTAAGGAATCTTTTAAGATTTTATGTTTTGTAATTGATGGGTGGACCATCACATGATATTACATAAGCACTAAAATGTCTATTGGATGGCTAATTTTCATGCTTCAACGGTGGAAACGATGAACATATGAAATTGTTAAGCATTTTGGGTACATATAAAACAATTAATAACATTTATATATATACACACGCACAGATACGTACGCGCGTGCGCTAGTGGACATTAGAAAAAGGTTGTCTAGCGAATTAGCTCGGCATGAGTTACTTAATTAACTAAAGAGGAGCATCCGGGACTCATGCTGAGAGTTTCATACGCATGCCAAGGTCAAGGCCTTTGTATTGTGGAATGGTTCTATTTGGAGTGGCTGGAACTTATGTCTGAAGTACCCCAACGAAAATTGGTCCACAAAATTCAATATTATCTTGATTTGGTTCGCATTATAATATAATGAAAAAAAGAGGTCCAGTGTATACTTTAGGGGCACTTTAGGGACTTTGTTAATTAGTCCACCAACCTTAATTTTAGAGGTTCCAGTGTATACACTTTGAATATCAGTGTAAAATAGTCATTTTACCTAATGTCTCATATGGAATTAAGTGACACGACATCATCTCCTGGGATTATCTCATATTGACAATAACCCAATAGGAAAAAGGATCAACAAACTAATTTCACTAAGATTCAAATTACGAGATGCAAACGGTAAGTCCACATGAATTCGAATAATCAAAATTGAGGTGCTCATGTCACTTATAGATGAATAAGTGCATGGATAATTGCCTCTTCTAACTATCTGAAAATATAAATATTATTATGAGTTTTACTATTAGTATGAAAAACCCATTGCTTATCGATTAAGTGACATATGTACACAAACATAATTACACAATTGAATCCCTTCACATGTCAACTGTCCTATAATGGGAATTATCTTACGGTTACTCAACCGGACATTGCTTTTCCTGTCAGTGTAGTAAGCCAGTTTTTGTCTTCCCCTTGTACATCTCGTTGGGATGCAGTTATTTGGATACTAAGGTATTTGAAGAAAACTCTGGGAAAAAGAATTGTCTACCAAAACCATGATCATATCAGGGTTAAAGGTTTTTCTGATGCTGATTGGGCTGGGTCTCCAGATGATAGAAGATCAACTACTGGGTATTGTACCTTAGTCGGAGGAAATATGATATCATGGAAAAGTAAGAAACAAAGTGTTGTTGCCCGCTCCAATGTTGAGTCAAAATATAGAGCCATGACACAAGTGACATGTGAATTAGTGTGGATTCGACAGTTATTGACTGAGTTAGGCTTTAAAGATTTAGTACCCATGACTCTATGGTGCGATAATAAAGCTGCAGTGCATATAGCTTCCAACCCCGTGTTTCATGAGAGAACAAAACACATTGAGATTAATTGTCATTTCATCCGAGAGAAGTTGCAAAGTGGAGTAATTCTTCCCAGTCATATTCGAACCAGTGAACAACTTGCAGACATCTTCACTAAATCCTTGGGTAATGGGAGTATAGAACATATTTGTAACAAACTGGGCATGATTAATATTTATGCTCTAGCTTGAGAGGGAGTGTTAGAAGTAAGAAGGGTAAATGAGTCTTTACCACTTTTAGGGTTTATTTTAATGTGTGTATATATTAAACTTTATTGAATAATACTAGGTACGTTTTTCCTCACATATACAATATTATCAAATTGTTCCCGCATCTATCAAAGATTGACTTGAATTATCCCATGAAAATTTAACTCTTTAAATCAACCTATTCACCAAGCTTGCATTGTTTGCCTCAATATGAATGCTCTTCCAATGATCTATTTCGTTTACTTTAACTAAAAAGCTCTCAGCTAATAATACTTATTTTTCTTTTTGTTTTTCTTTGGTTTTGCTAGGCTCTGATGTTGCAAGAGCGCAACCATTCAGTTCTAACTTTAATAACTTGTTGAATGAAAATCTATTATCCTAAGGCACTGTTGAGAGCAATCTTTCACTCCCATTTCTTTTCCATCAAGATTTTCTATCCATTTAACATTACTTTGTATGGCTTTTGGCTGCTTGTCAAGTGGCAGGGTTTGTTAATGGCGAAGGAGGTCTGGAGTACGCATCTCTAGTGACTTTGTAATTTGTAGAGAATTCACTACAGTGATGTGATTTTTTCTGATTAACAAAGAGCTGCTTTTATAAAAGAATGCTTATGCTCCTTCCTTTTTTATGTTGCTTCCACTTTGTTCTGCTCAATGCCCCGTTTGGTCCTAGCGTGTTTCCTTTCCAAGCATAGTCGATGGTTATGGGGATGCATAGCCAGTTACTTGAGAATATTGATTATTATTATTGGGAATTCTTGGGGTTGCTTTTCAGGGACCTGCAATGGTAGAATAGACATGGGAGTGAAATTAGATGCAATTATTAGTAGCTAGTTGATTGTAAGTGTTTGCTGTATTTTATGGCCCTTCAGCAGTGTTTTTCTGGTTCTATTGGATTTGCAGAACAAGTTTTGTGGAGTCAAAGTTGCATTGGAATTTTGAGTCATGTGACGTATGTGATAGTCAATTTGATGTCACCTTGTGAAATTGCAATAGTGGTATATTCCTTTCACGGATCTAGCAGGAAAAAATTTCGATTGAAACTACCTGCAAGAGAAAGGTCATTTAGAGATATGATCGGTACCTAGTTGAATGACGATTCTTGTTGTGGGAATGGGATGCGTCAGATCTTTTATGTATGTTCTTATTCAAAAACCTGTAATGAGTCAATCTATTAGTACCTTGCTCTACTTGGCACTTAAAAATGTGAAATAAATCTGGACCATCATCATTTTACGGGAACCTTATGAGAAGGTCAAGGGCAACCACGGTGGAAGATTCTAAGTATAAGCATCAGATTGTGGATCATGAGAAAATCTCAACTATTTTCAGGTGTTAGATTCTAAAAAATTTAGCCATTTGATTGAGACTATTTATCTACTTGATTATGAGCTAATTGGCAAAGTACCAAAATTGGCCGGATGGACTGAATTGGTACTAATATTAAAAGGTTTAGGACTGAATTAGTCCAATTAAAAAGTTTATGACTAAATTGGTACCGATGCAATAGGTTTATGATTTTTTGGGTACTTTTCCTGCTAATTGGCTATACACATCATGCCGCATCTTGGAAAAGGATGTCTGCTACTTTCCATAACATAGTCATTTCACCGGCTATGCGAAGTTGCTTGTTGAGATTCACCTTTTCTCGTTTTCCTTTCCTTTTGTGGGAATAGTACAACATAAGCATGACCCCTTTTTACATTGACTCTGTATCTGTCTGTGACTTCAGAGGAAGTTTCCTGGGCATTTCACGGGTCATATCCTCGGTCAGCGAATCGATGATCTACAGGTTTTGTGTGAAGAAAAACTACAGCGGTCGGCACGAATCCCGTCATCTCGAACGTCAGGTAATCAGACCAGATTTGCTTTGGACCCAAGAGATTGATTTTCAAGATGAGTCATCATTTTCAGTTGTGACACGAATACTGCACGTCATTTCGGTCACTTAACGAAGCAACATCTTCGGTTTTGATTTAGCATCCTGCATTTCACAGAGGATATCATTCTCTGCAGTTGCACCAATTGAAGCTTGAGTGCCACCAGAAAACCGGACTTGATGATCTTAGTAACTTCCCCAAGAAATAAATTCAAATTTGGTAACCGACGGTCGGGCAAAAATTGTTGCCTGATCTCATCTCGCTTTACTCGAACGCCATTTTGCTTTTGAAGTCATGCGATCGTGAAAGTGGCAAATGTTACTGGTGTCGAACTGTAGAAAGATTCAATTGCTTGTTGCGCAGTTGCTATTTAAGTCCCAACTGTAGTCAAAGTCGACTGGGATCGAATTTGGTGGTTCATGTGGCTACTCGACTTTCGTCCAATCCTTGAAAGCAAGCATTGTTGGAATATAATACGCGGAAACAATAGGATCTTGTAATTTACGTCAACGTGAAATCACAAAAAAAATAAACGAGAAATAATAAAGACATAAAAAATTTACGTGGTTCGATCCGAGTATCGGTATATATATCCACGGAGAGAGTAAGCAACAAATAATCCACTATAATCAGAGAATTAGAGTTTACAATCGCTCATATGCTCGAATGTTTCCTATACCTAGATTTAATTATGATACAAAATTATCACGTGTTCGAGTTAAAAAAATAATGGTCTATGTACGCCAAAATCAAGAACTTCATCGTTCGTCTTTTGGGCTTCGCGTTCTAAATCAAGGGTTCACGCGGCTTCAGCTCCTCTGACGTGCGGCTTCTTTTCCTTTAACTCTAGTAGGGCTTTTAGTTGCTCCACGCACGCACTCAAAAAGGAAATTATATTATGTTCATATACATGTGCCCAGAGTCAAAAGAGTCAAACTTTGACTCTGAGCCCTCATTTTTTTTTCTTTCTTTTTTCTTTAATATATATAAAGTGAGCCTAAAGTCTTGTTACGCAAGAATGAGACAATTCAAGAAGGAAATTGTTTCTTCCTTCTTCATCAGATTTATATAATCCGCTTAGGAAAAATTTTATTGACAAATTCGATTTAACAAATCGTTATTTGAATTTAAACTTGACATATTAATTTAACAAGCATTGCCTTTGCTTTACAATCACTCCTAAAGTTATATAAAAAAAAATGTGAATTTGATCCAAAAGAGCGATGCTAACAATAACATATAGAATGCAAAGCAAAAGGGAAAATGTCAAATATATAGCAGCCCATCAAGTGGGAAATATCTGCGGAACCCGGGAATAACATGATATGTCAAATACAGAGCAGTGGGATCATGAGCGACTGTAAACAGAGAAAAAAATACACCACGGCTGCTAACTGGTGGACAAATCGCCGCACCACTCGTTGATGAGACAGCAGCAGCGAAGGCCCGCAAGGCTGAAACCAACCAACGACAACACGTCACCACCACCAGTCGATGAGATCGCAGCAGCGAAGGGCCGCAAGGCTGAAACCAACCAACGACAACACGTCACCATTTAAATTTCCCTAAACCATATGAACATGAAAATCTTTCTGGCAGAGAGAGAGAGAGAGAGAGTACCATCCTTCAAGAAAACCCGGCCTTCTTTCGGGAGGAGGAACCCAGACGTACTGGGGAGGAGCATAGTAGTACTGGGGAGGCGCTTGTATAGGAGGTCCTTGATAGCATCCTGCAAAAGCAACCACCCGCCAGCATGCAAGATCAGACACGAACATGGTTGAGAGAGAGAGAGAGAGAGAGAGAGAGAGAGTACCTTGGCCAGGATAGCCTTGAGCAGGGTAAGGATAAGCGTACTGCGGCGCTTCGCTCATTTCTCACGACCTTGCAAGAGGAGACCCAGAAAACTTTGCAGAGACTGCTTTTGTGAGCTCTCCTTGGATGAACTGAGATATGATTGCCACAGAGAGAGAGTCTCTCTGTTTTGGCCCTGGGTCTTAGTCTTATATCTCAGCATTTTAGCATTGGAAAAAGTAGGTAAATTGTAACAGGGCACATGACATACGGCAGACGTAGGCCCCACCCCCACCCCCAAAAAAAGACTTAGAAATTATGAGACATGGACACCAATTGATTCGAGTCGCTTAACATTTGGATCTCACGTAAAACTCATATGATTCAAAGGTTGAGATCAAGTTGAGATCAAATTGAGTTCCTGTGTCTTACTACCATGTTGGTATTGCTACTCCATCTGACACATGCCTTGTTGCAATTTCCTTACTTTTTCCAATGCTAAAATGCTGCCAAACCAACCAGTGAGCATGGTCTTGGATCACTCACGTCGCGCCACGTGTGAGGCAAGGGGACAAAAGAGAAAAAGGAGATCAGCAGAAAAAGGAGACGGAGATCAGCAAAAAAGGAGACCTCGAGATTGTAAATAGCTCTTCAAATCTCTAAAAACTTCGAAAATATTATAGGTAACTTCATTGGTCATTCGTTATATATTGTAAATAGCTCTTCAAAATGCATATGCCGAAAAAATAATATTAGCAATAAGATAAAAATTAAAACTTAATTCAGACATACTAGATGATTTGCGCCATTAAATTACAAAATCTATATCCGATCGGATGATTCTCATGCTTTGGTGTTACGTGCACATGAATTTTGCCATCATTGTAGTTTACACTTCTTAAGCTGCACTTGCATAATTATACTACGTATGAGATCAAATTATATTATCTCTTGGTCGGCATGACTTTGGCTGGTGCGTAACGATTTTATGCAATTTATATTTCCTCTTGCTGTCACTTTCAAATCAGAATCAACTGAGATGGGAGATCTCGTGTCCTGAACTGGGGAATTTTTATATGAGTCAGTGATGGCTAATTTCCTTTATTTTATAAATATTCAGGAGAAGGTTCATCGAAATCGAGATCCTCCGATTGGGACACGGACGATAGAATATTGGACTTTGCCTCCTCGTTTGCGTTCCCTAGTTTTAGCACCTTTGTTTTCCTTTAAAAATGCATTTATTAAATTATGTGACATATAATAAGTGATCATTTAAATTGGTTGACGCGTTTATGCTGTTATAGAAAACCAGTGGGATGATTAATAGTTTAGATGACGTCGTCTTTCAAAGAAAGTAAATACAGCCACAGAAAATGGACTTTTGGGGACCCGCTCATCTTGTCCCTTGCTTGAGATTGTCCCCTGCGGACCGCACCGCCAGTTTTCAAGTCAACTTCCTTTCTATTTTTGGTGATTTACCTTAAGCCTTAAGTTTTTTTTTTTTTTTTTTCAAGGTAAGAAAAGGAACAGAACTTGATTTTACATCATTACTCTCTTAATAAAACATTATCTAATCTCATCCCCTAACAATGAAGGAATCAAATTTATTGGTGGCCTGTCTAATACATAATTATCACTCGCATTATTGAGTTGGATAATAGAATTTGCCAGTCAATCTGCACAAGCATTTCCTTCTCTAAAATTATGGAGAATCTTGATCTTTAAAATATACTTAAGCATACTCTCAATTTAAGATATGAATATGTCACCAGAATGAAGCAATGGAGTCAATTTTTGAAGCGGAGAAATGGCTGCTCACAAATCCATCTCCACGATAAGTTTGATGAGCCATTTTGCATTGGAAAAGGAAAATAACCTCTTACATTACATGCTTGGAGAACACAAAAACTTTCGATCCTCTTAACAAGTCACTCCCTCTTGCATCAAAGTCATTAGTGAAAGATTTTCCTTAAATGATAACTCTTTGCATGCCGTGATTGGCTTATTGGCACGAATCTCACATTGGACGTGTCTTGTATCTTCTTTTTTGTAAATTGTAATTTAATGAGATAGCTTCTTTAATATTCTAAAACTTTTGCTCATTAATTTTATGAATTTGGGGTCCTTTTTTTTTTTTTTTTGGAGAAAAATGTGAATAAGATGATAACATGGTCCGCGCTTTTCTTGTGTTGTTAATAAAGTTGGGAAGCGTCGGGGCAACAATCATGTGGTGAACTGGACGGCGGTACTTTTCCGTCAATTTCGATTGTGACTTTGTTTCGCTGAAACCGTGTGGGTATTCGCTCAAAGAAGACAAAATAGGACCGCCGAATCGATCTTACTGTTACTAGTCCTCGCATCGAATATTCGTTACATGAGAATCCGAATTCGACCTTTCTTGCTTATTTTGCGCTCTTTGATATGCACGACCTATATCCGATGCAAATTTGTTATGTACACATGTAAGTGGTGTAAAAAAAAAAAAAATCTTATATATGCTATGTTTGTTTTGCGGAAAATAAATGATTTGAAAAATATTTTACTAAAACAATTGCTTGTATTGTTTGAAATAATTAGTTAATGGAAATTATTTTTATTACCGACAGCAATTTGTCTAAACATTTTCGCAAATAATAAAAATATTTTTTGTTCATTTATTTTTGTAAAAGACAAACTATTATTTTTAGGAAAAATGTTTTCCAAATCATTTATTTTTTCCGAAACAAACGGAGCCTATATGTTTATAGATAAAAAGAAGTGATTACTACTGCTTAAGTGAGCATAATTCAATAGTTTAAGCTTTTGGGCACGGGAAATCCAACTAAGTTGTCCACTGGCTCGAATTATTAGCTTTCTCTTGGATCTCCCCGTCATAAAGGTATTCAACTTTTACGGGGCTTTCCCAACGCTTTTAAACTTCGAGAGATGAGTTCAAACATAAAGGCATGACTCTGCAATGAGGAATTTAATGTGTGGTTTGGACTAGTGATTTGCCCTGATATATAATCTCATCTTGTAATAAGGAAAATTATCTACTGCTTCAAAGTTCTAAGTATAGGATGATTGCATGAAATCTCATGAATTCGACACTGATTCATAATAACAACCGGACTTTCAAAAGTTACAGATTACCCCCCGAACTTTGATTTTTATTTTAGCCGCCAGTTTTGATACTTGCATGGTTGGTACTTACCTGAAAATGGATTTGCTAATTTTTCTTTATCGATGTAAGCTCTATTATGTGGTTAATGACGTAAGAAAATGGCATAAGGATGTGTCAAAAGTTTTGTATGACTTAAAAATTAATATCCCGGCAACCCCATGATCAGGGGGTCACCACAAACCACTTGAACTCAGCCTACTTCTTTGTCTGTTTCTTCGACTTTTTTTTATTAGCGGTCTAAGTCATCCAACTTCGCAAGCTGAGCAATCAGTAATCACCGCCACAGGGAAACTCTCTTCGTGGTGGCTCTGGGTCTTGTCTTATATAGATCAACATTTCAGCATAATAAAAGACCTGGCCCCCCCATGACTTCAAAATTAATACTGATATGGGGGGCCACTTAAGCATATGGATTTCACATAAAACTCCATTGAATTGCATGCTCATGTGAACGCCTCATTTTACTTTCTGGTAAAAAATGACTGCCTTATATAATTGTTATCGCATGGTTTACGCTTATGAGCTTTCGCCAAAATTTTAGATTATTATTGAAGTTGTAATAAAAAAAAACTATGAAATATTGCATGTGAATTCACGCATCAATATGTTGCGAAAGTTTAGGAGTTTAGAATTTAAAAAGTCAAAGCGAGTGTTTTGCGAGATCTAAATTAACCAAAAAAACCGAAAAAACTAGAAAAACGGGTAAAAACTCATCCAGCTTTATTTAAAGTTCAAGCAAGGTATAAAATATATAATTTTGGATTTTCCACCGAAATTGTAAATAGCTCTTTAAATCTCTAAAAAAATTTGAAAATATTATAGGAAACTTCATTGGTCAATTGTTATATATTGTAAAAGTCCTGAGTGTTTCATGTTTGAGAGTCAAAATGCATATGCCGAAAAAATAATATTAGCAATAAGATAAAAATTAAAACTTAATTTAGACATACTAGATGATTTGCGCCATTAAATTACAAATTCTATATCCGATCGGATGATTCTCATGCTTTGGTGTTATGTGCACATGAATTTTGCCATCATTGCAGTTTACACTTCTTAAGCTGCACTTGCATAATTCTACTACGTATGAGATCAAATTATATTAATTGTTATGTCACATGGGTATCACATGAGGTCTACCATTATCTCTTGATCGGCATGACTTTGGCTGGTGCGTAACGATTTTATGCAATTTCCATTTCCTCTTGCTGTCACTTTCAAATCAAAATTAATTGAGATGGGAGCTCTCGTGTCTTGAACTGGGGGAACTTTTATATGAGTCAGTGATGGCTAATTTCCTTTATTTTATAAATATTCAGGAGAAGGTTCATCGAAATCGAGATCCTCCGATTGGGACACGGACGATAGAATATTGGACTTTGCCTCCTCGTTTGCGTTCCCTAGTTTTAGCACCTTTGTTTTCCTTTAAAATGCATTTATTAAATGATGTGACAAATAATAAGTGATCATTTAAATTGGTTGACGCGTTTATGCTGTTATAGAAAACCAGTGGGATGATTAATAGTTTAGATGACGTCGTCTTTCAAAGAAAGTAAATACAATCTTTTTAGATAGTCACAGAAAATAGACCTTATTCAATTTTTTCATAATTAAAGTGAAGAAAATGGACTTTTGGGGACCGCTCATCCTGTCCCTTGCTTGAGATTGTTCCCCTGCGGACAGCACCGCCATTTTTCAGTCAACTTCCTTTCTATTTTTGGTGATTTAGCCTTAAGCCTTAAGTTTTTTTTTTTTTTTTTTTTCAAAGGTAAGAAAAGGAACAGAACTCAATTTTACATCATTACTCTCTTAATAAAACATTATCTAATATCATCCCCTAACAATGAAGGAATCAAATTTATTGGTGGCCTGTCTAATACATAATTATCACCCGCATTATTGGGTTGGATAATAGAATTTGCCAGTCAATCTGCACAAGCATTTCCTTCTCTAAAATTATGGAGAATCTTGATCTTTAAAAAATACTTAAGCATACTCTCAATTTAAGATATGAGTGTCACCAAAATGAAGCAATGTAGTCAATTTTTGAAGCGGAGAAATGGCTGCTCACAAATCCATCTCCACGATATGTTTGATGTGCACTTTTGCTCGTATGTTTTCCGAACATTTGCTTATTTGATTTGCATTGGAAAAGGAAAATAACCTCTTACATTATATGCTTGGACAACACAAAAACCTTCGATCCTCTTAACAAGTCACTCCCTCTTGCATCAAAGTCATTAGTGAAAGATCTTCCTTAAATGATAACTCTTTGCATGCCGTGATTGGCTTACTGGCACGAATCTCACATTGGACGTGTCTTGTATCTTCTTTTTTGTAATTTAATGAGATAACTTCTTTAATTCTAAAATTTTTGCTCATTAATTTTATGATTTTGGGGTCCTCCGTTTTTTTTTTTTTTTTTTTTTTTTTTTTACTTTTTGGAGAAAATGTGAATAAGATAATAACATGGTCTGCGCTTTTCTTGTGTTGTTAATTAAGTTGGGAAGCGTGGGGGCAACAATCATGTGGTGAACTGGACGGCGGTACTTTTCCGTCAAGTTCGATTGTGACTTTGTTTCGCCTGAAACCGCGTGGGTATTCGCTCAAAAGAAGAAAAAGTCGGACCGCCGAATCGATCTTACTAGTCCTCGCATCGACGATATATCCAGATTTAGCTCGAATATTCGTTACATGAGAGCCGGAATTCGACCTTCTTCCTTGCTTATTTTGCGCTCTTTGATATGCACGACCTATATCCGATGCAAATTTGTTATGTACACATGTAAGTGGTGTAAAAAAAAAAAAAAATCTTATATATGCTACGTTTGTTTCGCGGAAAATAAATGATTTTAAAAAAAATTATTTTCCTAAAAACAATTGCTTATATTGTTTGAAATAATTAGTTAATGGAAATTATTTTTATTACCGATAGCAATTTGTCTAAACGTTTTCGCAAATGATGAAAATATTTTTTGTTCATTCGTTTTTGTGAGAGAAACAAACGACTATATTTAGGAAAAATATTTTCCAGGTCATTTATTTTCTCCGAAACAAACGGAGTCTATATGTTTATGGATAAAAAGAAGTGATTACTACTACTTAAGTGAGCATAATTCAATGGTTTAAGCTTTTGGGTAGAGGAAATCCAACTAAGTTGTCCACTGGCTCGGATTATTAGCTTTCTCTTGAATCTCCCCGTCACGAAGGTATTCAACTTTTACGGGGGTTTCCCAACGCGTTTAAACTTCTGAGAGATGAGTTCAAACATAAAGGCATGACTCTGCAATGAGGAATTTAATGTGTTTTTTGGACTAGTGATTTGCCCTCATAAATAATCTCATCTTGTAACAAGGAAAATTATCTACTGCTTCAAAGTTCTAAGTATAGGATGATTGCATGAAATCTCATGAATTCGACACTATTCATAACAACAACCGGACTTTCAAAAGTTACAGATTAGCCCCTGAACTTTGATTTTTATTGTAGCCGCTAGTTTTGATACTTGCATGGTTGGTACTTACCTGAAAAGGATTTGCTAATTTTTCTTTATCGAAGTAAGCTCTATTATGTGGTTAATGACGTGAGAAAATGGCATACGGATATAAGAAGTGTCAAAAGTTTTGTACGATGTTCACTTAGTTGTCAATAATTTTTTGCTGAATCATTTAAATGTCAACTTCGATTTGGGTTATCGAAAATTTGACGTAGCAATATTTTGTCAATTACCTAGACTGACATGGCTCACTAGGGTGCTCAGTCAACAATAATAGCCCTAAAGGACATCTTTTACATTTTTGTCCCAAATGTAAACCTTGAATTTTGTTTGTTTAGGGTTTTTGTCGGGAGAAGTGCTAAAAAAAGTCCTAAATCTTTTGTCTTTGTGCCAATTTAGTCCTAAACCATTTTTGGTGCCGATTTAGTCCTAAACCTTTTACGTCGTGCAAATTTAGTCATTTCCGGCCAATTTTGGCCAGATTTTGCTGACTGGACGCCGGCCGGTTGATGTGGCCTGATCGGTGCTGACGTAGACAACTTTTAATAATATTTTAATTTTAAAATTTTAAAATTAAAATTTTTATGTTTTTCTTTTCTTTTTTTCTTCCTCTAGTCGGTTGCTGGAGCTCGGCGACCGGCCGAGGCGACGGTTGGCAAGGTCGATCGACCTCGCCGGGCACCTTGCTAGTGGCCGTGAGGGTGGCCTCGCGGGGGGCGAGGGCGAGGGCGAGGGCGAGGAGGCGGCCTCGCCGTAGTTGCGCCATCCCCGTTCGCGTGCCTGTCCGCGCGTCTTCGTCTCTCGCGCCGTCACCCGCACCCTACTCGCTGTCCGCCGGAGCTAATCCAAACGTCGCCATCGCCGTCGAGCTGGCCTCGCGCCGAGCTAACGGGGCTTGCCCTCGCCGGCCATGGGCAAGGCTCGACCCTTGCCGATCCGGCGAGGGCGAGCCTTGCCGCCCGGAGCCTCGAGGCAGCCTCGCACCGGGCGGACAAGGCTCGACCTCGCCGGATCCGGCGAGGTGGAGCCTCGCCCATGGCTGGTGAGGCTCGACCTCGCCAGATTCGGCGAGGGCGAGCCTCGCCGCCCCGCGCGAGGCCTCCCTCGCGGCCACTAGCGAGGTGGCCGGCGAGGTCTACCTCGACCTCGCCGGCCCTCGCCTTTGGCCGGTCGCCGAACTCCGGCGACCGGCTGGAGGAAGAAAAAAAAAAAAAAAAAAAAAAGAAATTAAAATATTACTAAAAATTGTCCACTTCAGCGCCAATCAGGCCACGTCAGCTGGCTGGCGTTCATTTAGCAAAATCTGGCCAAAATTGGTCGGAAAGGACTGAATTGGCACAACGTAAAAATATTTAAAACTAAATCGGCACCAAAAAAAGGTTTAGGACTAAATCGACACAAAGACAAAATGTTTAAGACTTTTTTGACACTTCTCCCAGTTTTTGTCCAAACTAGGATTTTTGTTTTTCAATTTGCGAACAACCAAGTAAGAAGAAAAGGTGGAAGATGATGCAAGGTGCTGATGAAGATGAGGAGGGTAACGAAAGTGGTTGCTTTAGTCGAGGCTGGATATGGGCTCGACGATCTCTTGATCGATCTTCCCTACTTTTACCCCCATCGATTCTCGACTCCGCGGCCATGAAGAGCTCCATCTCCATATCAAGAGGATCACTTTGCTAGTCCATCTCCAGATCTGCAGCCATGGCGACGGTGGTTCGACTGGAGCTTCCTTGCAAACTCAATTTCCCGGAGCGCAATCGATGGCAATGCAATTTGGAAGACAGTCAGAGAACCAAAAAACAAAACAAAACAAAACGGAAAATAGAAGACAAATCAATGTTGGGGAGAACCCAAAGTGACACAATTCACCACAGCCAAACACAATTCAGATCAATTTCTCCTCCGAAACTAAATCAACTTTAACCCCCAGCAACAATCAACAATGTATAGCCTCATAATATGCAAATATAATGCCGAAATGATAAGTAAATAACGATACCAATGATTTAACGTGTAAAAATCGATGCAAGAAAAAATCACGGACCGCCAAAAAACATCAACTAATCACCAAAAATAGCAGGATACACAAATTATTGTTCTCTAATCACACATTAGAGGCTCAACATCAATATTACAATAATTTTTTTCTTACCACATAGGTAAATAAATAAATTTGGAGTAAGAAAATCTTAATCACAATTGAAGAGTTTGGAGACGGTTCTCGACTTAACAAAAATCATTAACTTGTAGCCCTCGGTCTCACGAATTTTAGTACCGATTTCGATAATATTTAGCTTACGAATGGGAGCTGCACGCACACCACCCACTGCGGTGGCGCAGTTGGCTTGCGCTCAATCCCTCTCACGAAAGGTAGCGAGTTCGAATCCCAGCGGCGTTACTTGGTGACTTAACTGCTGGCGTGAGTGTGGTGGCCAGCTTGCATCAGCCCCAGGTTCTTCCCGTCGGCTGTCGGCTTACGGGGTTTCCTGGGTTATCAAAAGAAAAAAAAAAATGGGAGCCGCACGCACACTTACAACTCTCTACCTTTCTTCTCTTTTCCTTTTGCGCATTTTTTTTTCTCTCTCCTCTCTTTCACTTTTTCGACTGACGCCTACCCACGACCACTCCAATTCTTTTTGTTCTTTTCTCTTCACTTTTTCGACTGACGCCTACGCATGACCACCCCACTTATTTTTGTTCAATTCTTTTCTATTTTTTTTTTTGTTTATTTAATGCTGAAGGGAACAATCAGACGGGAATCGAAGTGATAATTATAATTTATTGAGGGATATATTCAGCACAAGTCCTAAAACTTGTCAAGGAAGTGCAATTTAGTCCTAAAACTTACAAAAGTGTAATCAAGTCCTAAAATTTGTCAAGTTGGTTCAATTGAGTCCTAAAGTTAACACCGTCAAGAAAGTTAAAGGAAATTGCTGACGTGGCGCCGACGTCACATTTTAAATGAATTTTTATTTTTTATATGGCTTTTTAAAATTATTTTTTATTCAAAATCTTTAAAAATTAGATTAAAAACTAAAAATTAAAAAGAAAAGCTAAATTTATTTAAAAAGCAAAACTATTCAAAAAAAAAAAGCTGGAGCTTCCATCGCCGGAGGGGCCGGCGACGGCCGCCAGAGGAGCCGGTCCGCCGGCCCCGGGCGGGTGGCGGCCCTCGCCGGGCGAGGCCTCGCCGCCCCATTGAGGGCCGGCCACCCCCTCCCGGGTCGGGCGAGGACGCCCAGATCCGGCACGCCGGCCCTCGCGGGGCCGGCGACCATCGCCCGCCCCTGGGCGAGGCCTCGCCGGCCCTCGCCTGGGGTCGGCGATGCTCGCCCAGATCTGGGCGAGCAGGCGTCGTCCGACGAGCTCGAGGTCGTCGCTCGAGGCCGTCGCCCGCTCCACCAGCTCTACCGGGGCGGGCAATGGTCGCCGCCCCTGCGAGGGCCGGCGTGCCCGGATCTGGCGTCCTCGCCCGACTGGCGGGGGTGGCCGGCCCTCACACAGGGCGAGGGCCGGCGATGGAAGCTCCAGCCTTTTTTTTTTTTAATAATTTTGTTTTTTTAAATAAATTTAGTTTTTCCTTTTTAATTTTTAATCTAATTTTTAAAGATTTTGAATAAAAAAAATAATTTAAAAATCCATATAAAAATAAAAATTCATTTAAAATGTGACGTCGCCCACGTCGCAATTTCCGTTAACTTTATTGACGGTGTTAACTTTAGGACTCAATTGAACCAACTTGACAAGTTTTATGACTTGATTGCACTTTTTGTAAGTTTTAGGACTAAATTGCACTTTCTTGACAAGTTTTAGGACTTCTGCTGAACATATCCCATTTATTGAACTCTGGAGAAAATCTGAAACTGCGGTGAAGAAAAATCCCTCTTTTATTTGGCCAAGATTCTGACATTCAAGGACACGGGGGCGGGGTGTGGGGACGGGAGAGCCCGGTTTCTTCTTAGAAAAGGGGAGGTGACAGAGAATGATTTTCATCTTCATTATTTTTTAACATCTCCATTTTTTACCATTGAAACTGCGTCTTATCTACCATCTTCATCTCCCATGGAAACCTCGAACTCGGATTTATGGCTCGACTGAAATGAGAATAACGAATAATGTCTAAAATAGACTCATACGATATCATTTATAGAGAGTCCAGTCACATCATAATTCACGTTAGATTTGTTTTTAATAACTAAAAAATGTCATGTTAACTTATACATTTTACTGTAAAAGCTTGTAATATTTTTTTGTCACTGGAAGTATTTAAATGATCATTTTTTTTTTCGGATTTGGTATTTAAATGAGCCAATGAAATTTTTTGACACTTTTAATATCCTCATGCTTTGAGAAAATAGAGTGGTGCATGGGCAATGATGTTAAGAAAATATAGTGGATGTTATTTGGGCCAAGAAAAGTGAGTTTTCTCAAATTCAACATGAAAAAGTTAGGTGGTTGTTCATTAAAGTGAGTTGTTCGAAAGTATTTTGGGAGGAACTTAAGGAATCTTATAAGATTTTGTGTGACCATCACATGATATTACATAAGCACTAAAATGTCTATTGGACTGCTAATTTTCATCCTTCGACGGTGGAAACGATGAACATATGAAATTGTTAAGCATTTTGGGTACGCATAAAATAGTTAATAACATTTATTTTATGATCCACACATTATATACATACACATACAGATACGTGCGTGCGTGCACTAGTGGACATTAGAAAAAGGTTGTCTAGCGAATTAACTCGACATCGGTTTCTTAATTAACTAAAGAGGAGCATCCGGGACTCATGCTGAGAGTTTCATACGCATGCCAAGGTCAAGGCCTTTGTATTGTGGAGTGGTTTCATTTGGACTGGTTGGAACTTATGTCTGAAGGACCCGAACGAAAATTGGTCCACAAAATTCAATATTATCTTGATTTTGTTCGCATTATAATATCAAGTTATGAAAAAAAGAGAGGTTATATTTGAACTTCAATAGATTAGATAAAAAAAAAAAAACAAGGGGCACTTTAGGGACTTTGTTAATTAGTCCACCGACCTTAATTTGGGAGGTTCCGGTGTATAAATTTTGAATATCAGTGTAGAATAGTCATTTTACCTAACGTCTCATATGAAATTAAGTGATACACATCATCTCCTGGGATTATCACATATTGATAATAACCCAATAGAAAGAAGGATCAACAAACTAGTTTCACTAAGATTCAAATTACAAGACGCAAATGATGAGTCCACATGAATTCGAATAGTCAAAATTGAGGTGCTCATGTCACTTGTAGATGAATGAGCGCCTGGATAATTGCCTCTTCTAACTATTTTAAAATTTAAAAATTATTATGAGTTTTACTATTAGTGTGAGAAACCTATTGATTAAGTGACATATGTACACAAACATAGTTACATAATTGAATCCATTCACATGTCGACTGTCCTTTAATGGAAATGCAAGTTATTTTATAATTGATAGCGGAACTAAAAATATGAAATATGAAATATGAAAAATAAATGTAGAAACCGTTGGTCCATCTCTCGTCAGTAGCCCCATCTACATTGCACTCTAGTTTAGCCCCTGCTGTGTTTTGTGTGGCCCAGCCTAAACGAAAAAGATTACCCACGAAAGAGACCCAAACTTGGGCCTTGACCTTAAGGCCAGATTTTGGGCCTTGTGTTGGGCCATACGGCCTGAAGCAAATTCCTCGAGAGCGTGGGGAGATTGTATTTTCTCCACACAAGAAAGTAAATGCCTAATACACAAATTGACTAGAGATTTGCAATGACGGGGCTTAAACTTTTGACCTCGCAAAAGATACGTTACACCTCTTCACCAATCACCGCTGGGGCATCACGCCTAATGGTGAAAAATCACACGGCCTCGTTTGTTAAGTCGTTTCATTGAAATGCACGCCATCTTAGTACTTAATTTCCACAAGTAGCAAAGCTGACTAGATGGACAGGGTCGTGTTCCCTCTCTCCGCAAATTCACACATCGTGCTATCTAGTCCCGGTACTTACGAACGAAAGTGTATTTTATATGTGACTCACACAATTAAATTGGTGTGACCGATCAATCTCCTAAATAGCCTTATGAATTTTGTAAAAATCGCACGTGTGGATAGTCCTTGCAAAATTACAAGGCCCATTTGCTGAGCTGGTCCAGGTGAAACCCAGCATTAGGCCTAATATAAACATAAATTTTCTTTTTGGGGGTGGGGTTGGAGTTGGGGTTGTGCATGGGAAGACGTGTTTACTACTGATAATGCTAGGGATAGGAAATTTATCTGATGAAATGGGGTTATGAAGTGATGCAACGGCTTTTGTTAAGTGCCTTACACCATGCTCTACCATGGTAAACCGACTTTTGGTTCGTTACTTATTTTCAATTTGGAAAATTTTTACCGTTTATCCTGTACTTTCAAACTTTTTTTAATCAAGTGATTCTATTTTCACAAAATTTTTAATCAAGTCTCTCTAGCACAAAAAATTCCATTGACATAACTGTCAGTGGAGTTTGACTTTGTCCCCCTCCTTACTGTTAAACGTTTTAATTTTTTTTTTCTATGAACTATCTTCAATTGGTTATTTTGTATATATTCAATTTATGGAGGATGCATAAAATTCATAAATTCTATTTTAATTCCAAGGTATTTCACTAAAGTTTGAATTTTTTTAACTTTACAAACAACCTCATCGATAAATGTGAAAATTGAAAAAAAGAATTCCCTTCGAACTAATTTTTTTTTCCATAGATCAATGATCATTTTTTTTATGCATGCGATACTTGTGTTCTTTGTTCAATATGCTATATGAAAAAAATACAATTTTGTCTTTCATATAATTTAAGTTTATGTACAACATTAAATATTTTTATATAACTCAAGTACTAAATTGAACACGTATCAAAAGTTCACGAATTATATTGAATAAATTAAAAGTTTATGAACGTTATTGCACGTTAGGCCAAAGATTAGCTATCGTATCGAACAAAATCAAATTTCATGAATAACATTACATGTTGAATTGAAATTCATAGATCATTTGTGTTACCATCCCTTTATTTCTTACGAGGTTTTGGCGGGCAGAAGTCTATTCAATCCAGCTTTGACGACTGCTATATATATATATATATATAACAGTGCAATTGCCGAGCTCTGAACTTTTTTCAAGGGGTACTTCGCGTTCTGAAACTGCAAATTCCAAGACATTCTTGCAGAAATTGCGTAAACAGATCGTGTTAGATCCAATTCATGCTTCTAACATCGCTACTTAGGTTCTTGGGTAATCCTCAGCATCCCCAAACACGTGCACAGGACGAGTAAAGGAGGGTTCTTGGCATCTCCCCTGTTTGATCCGTAGTCTTTCTTGATCGGCACAGCTTGGCGTTAGATGAACCAACTCTCATGGAACCTCCACAGCTTCCGCCACCTCCTGATCGGCAAATCCCTCCACGCTCTGTACATCAAGTTCCTCGTCCCTCCCTCCACTTACCTCTCCAACCACTTCATCCTCCTCTACTCCAAATGCCGCCGCCTTTTGGCCGCTCGCCGCGCCTTCGACCTGACCCCGAACCCGAACGTGTTCTCCTTCAATGCCATCATCGCCGCCTACGCCAAGGAGTCTCAGATGATGGTCGCCCGCCAGCTGTTCGATCGAATTCCCGCGCCGGACCTCGTCTCCTACAACACCATATGTTGTCCTCTCGAATATGTTCGTTAGAGCTGGTAGATTGGAAGATATGGTAGCAATACAAAGGCTAATGCGAGACAGAGCTGTTAAAAAGAATCCAGGGTGCAGCTGGATTGAGCTGAATCGAAGAACCCATTATTTGTTGCAGAAGATAGTTCACACCCAATGATTAAGGAGACTCGTGATTACTTGGATGAGATGCTATTGAAGATTAGGAAGGTTGGCCATGTACCGGATGTTAATCAGGTTTCGTTAAAGGAGGATGGAATGGAGGAAAAAGAGATGGAAATGAGATTAAGACATCACAGTGAGAAGCTAGCGGTTGCATTTGGGTTGATTTCGACCAAGGATGGGGAGCCAATACTTGTGGTGAAAAATCTTAGAATATGTGGGGACTGCCATAATGCAATCAAACATATCTCTAAGATTACAAAAAGGGAAATCACTGTTAGGGACACCCCCAGGTTTCATTGCTTCAAGGAAGGGCAATGCTCTTGTGAGGATTACTGGTGAATAAAGCATTTGACTGGGTCCTTTTGAGTTTTATTAACATGTAACTCAGAATCATAAATCAGAATCATAGTTATTTGTCTTGAATGCAAAAGCTAATGTCAAGTGCCATTTGGTTATAGTCTGCTTTCATACTTGCTGATAAAACATTGAGTTCTAACTTTTATGTTACGTGTGAGTCATGATTTTTTTTTTCTTCCGGGGAGCTTTATTAGTTTATGTGCAAAATAAGTAGAGTCTTCCGGTGATATTATATCAAGGTGCAAAATTGATGATAGTGGACTGAAAATATAGGCTACTGCTTTGAAGAAACATAACAGGATGTGGGTGAAAAATTTTGAGCACTTAACTCAATTTACACTTGACCTGATTGTAATTCTTGACTGAGTTGATTCAAACTTTCTTTTTCTCTTTGCCAGATATCCTTTCTTATTGAAGTTAGTAAGTTTCATATTACGTATCAGCCTGAAAAGTTGTTACCTCCCACTTCCTTTAATTGGTCTGTTTGAGTTGAATTTATCTGGCGTTCTGTGAGACAATTGCTGCTCAAGAAGTCCAATCTGTACGTTGGGTTCTGAATGAGTATAAGTGCAGTTGTGTGGTTGCAAAATCTAAGTAAATCTATAAAAAACAGGTTTCACAATTTCCATTACCCCAAGGTCGATACTAATGGATGGTTTGTCAGATTGTAAGATACTTATCTTTTATTGATTGTTTTTGTGTAATTTAATAGAAAATCCCTGGATTTTACCTAAGAATTTATTTGATTCTTACCTTTCATTCATCAATCTTCAAATGAGATTATATTTTACAATTCAGCTCTGCTGATTGGTCATAATACTGTTAATGAAGCTTCAATCATGCTAGTGCAAATGTGTGGGACCACTGCCAATTGTGCTAGAAGTTTAAGTTGTTAGATAAGACATGGTTTAACATTTATTTAAATACTTTCACACTCCCCCTCATGCATAGATTGGGCTTTGGCCCAAAATTGAAGCTTGAAAACAGATAGGGGACCTTGAAAAGCTTAAACTCGGGATCTCCTTCCTCAATATCACGTGAAATTGTGCGAGACCATTGTCAACTCTTTAAAAGCTTAAATTGTTATATGAAGACGTGGTTTAACACTTAAATACTTCAACGATTCTTATTGCTAGGTCACGACCAAGGACTTTTTTCCAAATATAACAGCAACATGGTGTTGCAACTTGGGACGTAATTGCTTGCATAGGAAAAATTAGCCATCCGATCTTGGATTTTGGACTTAACAGTCTTCTGCTTACTAGAATGATCTAAATTAATCCAAAAGATAATTAGGAGCTACTGTATCTTGACAGTTATAAGGTAGCAATCTGCCAAATGTTGTGGAGATCTTTCTTTAATGGTCTCATTTCGTGAAGGGAAAAACGGAGGAATGGTGTGGTGGTGTCAAGATCTATGGAATCATGGGGAAATTGAACAACTTCATGATCTTTGGCACGCCTTATGGTTTTCAGGGTATTGATGGAGAAGAGGATGTTGTCTTTGTTGGATGAAATCCCTTAAAGTATTTTGAAGTTGACAAAACGAGTTTATCAGTCTAGTCTAAAGGCTTACAGATTCTATTTACAAAGTCTCAAGATCAAAGTCTGAAGATCAAAGTCTCAAGATCAAAGTCGAAGACTTACAGATTCTATTGACAAAGTCTCGAAGACTAAAGTCCTAAGCTAGCAAGACTCAAGACTTATATTTTGAAGTTTACTCACAAGGACAAGCCTTTCCGGGGCGACGTTTATTCGATCTTATACGATCTGTCTTCTAACGTCAGATGGATATCTTTCTACTGGATTCAGCACTAAACAATCTAAGTTTTATATGGAATATGTTTAGATTCCTTAACGACTTCGCAACTTATATTTGGAAGGATCTACTTATGGAAACCGAGATCCCGATTGTATGGGCGAGCAGATTGATGGGCTATCAACACTTACCTTAAAGAGCTCGAGATCTCTCTAATTGATTCTGTCCAACGGGTTGATTGGAAGAACTTCTTTGGAAGGTGCCAACGGTGCGAAGGCATGAAGAAGTATATAAGAGAGATGCTCTAGTTGTTGAAGGGTGCGGATAGAAAAATTCCAAAGTCTGAAATCTCCTCTATCACTTTGCGATATCATTCTTTGAGCATTACATGTAATCAAAAGAGAGATCATATTGTAGATCTTGAGGAAGTGTAGTAGAGTAATCTACACTTGTGGACTCAAGAGCGTGAGATTGTAATCACTCTTATTGATTCTTAGTGAAATCCAGCTCGAAGGGCTGTCCGTGCGGGAGAGTGGACGTAGGCTTGATCTAAGCCGAACCACTATAAATGGAGTCTTGATTCTCTATCCTTAATCCTTTATATTGTTATTTGCTTTCATTTGCTGCAATCGTTGACTTTAAATTATTCACATCTTATTTGATTTGAATTGTTAAAATTGCGATAAACACCTATTCACCCCCCTCTAGGTGCCAATACTAGTTCTAACAGTCTTATGGTTTCACTATAGCCTGCAACGATGGGATTATCACTGTTAAATCAGCATATAAAACTTCTGGAACACAACAGAAGTTGGGAACTCCCTTCTCCTTGGAAGATTTCCTGGAATTCTAAAGCACCAAAGGAGAGCTAGCATTTTGTCCCAGGGAGAGTGTTTGGAGAGAATTCTAACTACAAAAGGATTTAAAGAGAAAAATAGTGGTGTTAGCCAATAGATTTTTTGTTTGTAAGCAGGTCAAAGAATCTGTTTCCTCATATTCGTTTTCATAGTGCGAGGTTTGATGATCTCAGAGTGCATTTTTCTTGGTCAGTTGGGCTGTGGCACTGTCTGTTACAGAGGACCTTAGCTTGTTGAGGATTGAATTGTCCTTAACATTGGAGAAGCTCTTCTGTTTGTAAACCCGGCATCCATTTTGTTTGGATGGATGGCTTACCACATTACGTTTTCTGCATTGTGGTGGTGCTCTTTAGCTGGTCAGATTTTTTAGTTGCTTAGATTTGTTATAGCTTGTTTATGAATGGGAGGCATACTTTTTTCTTTCTATCAAAAGACTTTCATTATCGACAATAATTTATATCAACACTTGAGTGTTCTGAAACTTTCAGGAATTTTAGATGAAAAAGACTCAACGTGAATGAGCTGCAAGATTTAGATTAAGCAAAAAGTAAAAGTCAATTCAGACAGCAGTAATCTTCACATCCTTTCTCCTGTTTGAATGGACTGATTAGAGTCTGGGTGAAGGATGAATTACTAAAGTTTTCTGCAGGGAAGTATAGAATTTAGTATTTATCTCCATCTTGGTTGGCGATAAGTGAATTTTTTCACTGTGTAGTTGTTGAACAACGGGCGTTTTGACTACGTTTAAGTTTAGCTGGTTCCTACACAGGGACATCACCATTACTATTTTGTAATCTTTCTTACATTATGATTTATTCCTTCTAATTTTAATGTTAATGATTATGTAAGTCTCTAGAAAATTGTGTGAGGTAGTTTTTGAGGCTTTTGCGATACATCATATAGTTGCTTCATGGGATTAATCAAGTGTTATTGATGACGATTTAATTTTGCTCTCTCGCTAATGTTTTAAAACTTGGTCTAGATTGACTAAGTCTACTGAGAACTCTTTCTATGTCTGATCTGGTTTACTTGTAGGAGCAGAAGAGGTACTGAGCCAGTCATTAAGTGGCCATTTCAATTTGGCTTGGTTGCGCTGATTCTTAAGTCGTTCTTTACTTCTAAAATTTGGATACAGATGTAGAGAGACCCTACACACTAATTGTTTTGTTTAACATTATTAATGATAAAGTAGTAAATCATAATAAGTTCAATGTGTAACCAACTATGAGTTAATAAGTGCATATCACTATCTATTTGTTAGAAAGAAATCACATTGTAGACTTCACTTTCTACCTTTACTGGTTTCTTCAATCTTTATTGTCTTCAGTAATGCTACTGTTTGGAACTTAACTTCTGACCTCATTTAAATGGGAAGCAGACATCTAGTGGGTTCTTTTGATCTGTTTCCTTTTAAAACATTGCTTGTAGCCATAAAATATAATCACACATAATTGATCTAGTGTATCTTTAGATATAGCAGAAATTTTCTTGATGTCTTGGGAGCTCTTATTGTGGAGTATATTGTATTAGAAACTCACCTTGTAATTATGCCGGTTCTGAGCCTGAGAATCATGCACTTGATAATACTTAGATCTGATTTCTCCAAACTTGAAAGAAATTTTCTTATAATAAATAGATACGTCACTGGTGGGCCGCGGTAAGGTCTGACTTGTTTAAAAATTTTGCTAGGTGCCAATGTAATGGTTTTACTCCTTTGAAAATGTGAAAGTCAAGACAGGTTAATCTCTCAATTTCTTTCAACATGTCGCTGCTTCACATACATCTTTTGCCACTGCATCTCTTGTTCAATCACAAGCAAGGTAATGTAATGTTTGAACTCACATTCAGCTGCTTGGTCACAGATGTTGGTTGTGGTTTTGGATAAATTCTTTCATTCTCATACTTGCCATTCAGAAGTATAGGTTGCTTAGTTTCCTCTCTTTTTGGTAAAATCGTAATTCCCTGATTTGATGAGGTTGGGGAGTGACTGCCGGGACTGGAAGGCTTGGACAAGGTACAGCTCCCGGTAGCAAGCTTTTAAGATGGTGCGGAGGGCTATTCCTCAGGTGAGAACACTAGCAGTGCTATGGATGACCTTTTAGGAAGTGCTTACTTGGGCTTCACTTACACCCAAAGGACATGAATGTGAGGCTCAGAATATGTTGAGCCAAACAGACTGTATCTCAGGCAATTTAGGCCAAGGTCTCAAAATCATCTCCGTTGTTTATGCAGTTCTAGGTTGACATTTCAATCATTCTTGAGGAAGTTCTCCTTCTATGGATTGGCTAAATTAGTTCATTTTAATTATGTATCGTTTTGTCTATTACAGATTGCTCATTATTGCAATGGGGAAAGCACGTTTCTTTTGCTTTGTGGGTAGTAAACTGAGTTTAGTCTTTTTAGGTTAACTCATTGAGATGTTCTGGTCCAAGTCATGTCACTTTTGAGATGGGGATTCATTGTAGTGTCACTGTCACTTTTAATGGAGACTAAGAGCAATGTGGCTCTACTGTGAAGAGATCACTCTGAGTTGCTTTTTATGTTTGATTCTTCTTTTTAATTGCAATTTAATGCATCTGTTTGCATTATTTACTATGACAACAAAAAAGAAATCTCCTTTTTATTGTTTTTTGACTGACTAAGGGTGATTCAGCAGTGTTGATCCAGCTCTTCCGATTTAATAAATGGAAGAACAGAAATCTAGTCAATGATGCTACAGCCTATTGGTTTATCTAACAAGACTTAATTTTAGGAGCAATGAAATTCTTGCCATGGACTACGGTCTTCCTGAAGAAGCTGCCTTCTTCTGTCTCCTCGCATGTCTAATTTTGTGGTATTTGTCTATCTGCTTAATCACTGACAAAATTGATACCCGGCCTATTTAACTTTGTACCTCTCTCGTAATTTACGTTTTGAACGAGGCATAGTTCTTCCCTTTCATGTCTCTACCTGAGCATCAGCTATATGATAAATATTTTGAATTTACATGATATTATTCCATGTCCCATGTTACAACATATCTTAACAAGTGTCTTTCATGGTATTCTACTTTTTCCTAGACTATATCTGAGCCACGCTTGTTCCAAGCAGAATTTGAATTTGAAAGTCCAAGTGCCTTGCCACTTGATGCATTTCCTTTGGATTGAATACATCAGAATTCTGTTCTCTTTGCTGCACTGAGAAAAGGTAAAAGAGCTATCACACCAAAAGAAAATTTTGGTTCTTATCACAGTTTATTGCTTGATTCATTCAGTCCATGTTATTAATGGTTTAATAGATAAAAAATTGTTGCTTGAAGCACTTTCTTATCCTTTGTGGATGAAGAGTCATAAGAAAACAAAATCTGCAAACTTGAGAAGTTACTCCTTTACATATAAATTTGAGGTTGCCACTGTGTACGTTGCAAATGTATTGATGCAGTTATAATGCATGTGAATGGTTCATTTGATAGATCTTGGGCTTGATTCAAATCAAGCAGGAAGTGCTCTGATTTACGCATTGCATTTGCCTGGCGCTTTCTTACCACTGGCCTGAATTGCGCTATTATGCCTTTTTATTTCTCTCGTATCGCTTATTTCGTGCTAAAGCTACGGTGATAATTATATGATGGAACTGAATAATTTATCAAACAAAATGAGATATGACGTGTGTATTTTGATTGCTATGTCTGACTCTTGGTTGGATACTTTGTGAGCAAGTCTTATCGTGTGTGTCGTCTCCGAATCTGACGACCTTGTTGACAATATTAAGGTGGAGATTTTATTATGTTGTATGGTCCCTTATAGATTTGTTGACATAACTTTTTGGCACCCCCTTGGTGCCACTTACAATGAAAGCACTTTTTGTTTTTTAAAAGTAGAAAACTTAGTGAGATTCAAATTTATTAATGTAAAATTGTCCACTCTTCCCCTTAAAATAATTGTATAGATAAGTATGGGCAGTTGGTCAATCTGGGAAAGACATTATTGTACAATTTTCTTGTAATGTCTTAAGGGCTGCAGTGGAACAGGCATTCTTTCCGTTCAATGGATGCTGAATATTCTGTTGACACGTCTGAGTCTGAATCTTCATTACTTCTATTGATGCCATGGGCATTGATTTCAATTTCAAGCCAGAGAAAATAAAACAAAACATCGCAAAGGAATAGGGTTTGAATGGTCATTTCATTTTGGCACCAATCCCTCCTACCAAATGTTCCCTTACATAAATTAGATTGAAAGAATGAAATCAGGAGGAAGTCTTATGTGACCACCTTTTGAATGGGTTGCTTGGCGGGCAATTAGAGTCAATTTATGATTTGAAAAGTTCTTCAAGGGGGTTGGGGTAGTTGCCAAGAGCTTGGCTTGGAACATTTATCTTGGTCATGGTAGACCTGATAAATAGTGATGTGGAGTGAACCACTCAATTCTCGCTTGATATGTGGATTGGACAACTTGATTCTACTTGGTAGAATTGGTGGAGGACTGCTAACATGGTACCGGGTTCATTAAAGAAAGGAAAAGAAAATTTATCATCAAACTATAATCTAAAATCTCTAGTATATTGGTTTATTACGTACTCGTTTTACATTTTTTTTAAGATGGAAGAAATGGAAGTACTGATAAACGTGATAACCCTTTACGTTAATATTTTAAATCATTTAATTTGTTTTGCAATATAATATTCACTTACTGGAATTATTTGATTATACACTAAAACTAACATTTTGCATGAAATAATAGATACGTCTGAAAATCTCTCTGGATGAAGCAAAACCAGACAATGAATATCCACTCATTATGGGTACTGGATAGTTATCCTTACCTGTTGTAACTCTTCTTCTGAAGATCATGGAAATTTTTTTTTGTGGTTCCTGTTCTGATATTTAAAGTACATAGATACTCCTAAGTTAATGATGAGATCTTCATATGTCTGCAGGCTAAACATTTAACAGTTTGAAATAAAACCAAAATGATAATAACCAAGATTTATAGTTATCATGTAGATCAAGATTTCGCCAAACGACTTTTTTTTTTCTGGGTGGAAAACCTAAAACTAACCGTGAAGGCCTTATCCAGTTTTAACAGGTGATGATAGTATAGCAATGAAACGTCGAAACTATTTTATTTAGTGTTACAGAAGGGTTTGGCGCAAATAAAGTGTTTCTTGGGAAATAACATGTAAATTCCATAACAACAAAGAAACTGTGGGGTTGGGTAATAAATTCTTGTATGCCATCATGCTCTGTATAGTAATCTTGCTGCTGTCATGTGTCGGTGAAAAAGCATCTTCAACCTACGTTCTAATACAACTGATGTCGAGATATGTAGAACCTAAACCTTCAAAATGCAGTAATCTGATTCTATCATGGCCAAGAAACACCACTAGGGGTTACGCTCTGCTAGAAAGACTACCATATGCTTTAATTGTTCACCACAAAATGGCTTGTGTATGTATGGTTGTTATGATACCGAGATATATAGAGCCTAAACCTTCAAATGCAGTAATACAATTCTGTCAAGGCTAAGAAACACCACTAGGGACTTCACTATACTAGAAAGACTGCACTATATGCTTAAGATGTTCACGGCAAGATGGCTTGTGTTTGTGGTGGTTGTTTTAGTCGTTAGATAGCATGTTGATCCCTCAAGACTCAATGTGTTACATGTCTTCAAGATAGGGATTTGGATCCTCTCAATATGGAGGGTAAATTGCTATTTTCGATTTACCTCCAAGAGAGGCTGCTAGATCATGCGATACAATCTACAATAAATTTCAATTAAATTTGAGAAGTAGTGAATTTTCAAGGTAAAATGAGGATAAATTGATCATCACAACTTTTGGAAATTGGCATATCTAGGAAAGGCAAACTTTGTTTCTTGCGAGGATTTACCATTTAAACCCTTTGCCTTTGCACAAATTGTTGGGAAACCTCTTATGATATTTTGAAGTTAATGAAACCATCTATTTAGTTGTTTCTGAGTGAACTTGATATCAGGAATGCTATGTGATTAATAATGGTATAAAATATACACAATGATAAGACATCTACAGAAATTTGGATGAACTTTGATAGAGGGTGAACAAGTTCAAGAGAACGAAGTGTTGATGAGGACTTGGGAGACCATGATAAGGAACAGCTAAGTGAAGTTTTGATCCCGGTGAAGTTTTGATCCTGAATGTACTTAGGAGGACCTATAGATAGCAAATCACAAATCAGTTTCGTAGTGGACAGCTAGGATAAACTTATTGGATTTGGGTCATAGGGCGCGCTTCGGGCGGGCAGCTTTATCTGATCAAGGGCCGGGGCACAAGGGTCCTGGTACTATCCAGGTGTGAAGAACCCCGGAGGTGACTGCAATGAGCAGAAATCTCACTCACCGGCCTAAACGATGAGCAAACACTCGAACGTGAGAGCAAGGGATCGGGCCCGCCTAACCAAGGTACGCCCACCTCTTTGAAGAGTCGATCCCGACTTGGGAAGCAAGGCAACTCAGGAGATACTCATCATGTATTATATTAGGTAGATAGGAAGACCTAGACATCTTTTGATTACAAAAAAATTTGTGGCTAAGGTCGAGGTCTGAATTCATGACCAAAGATCTCGAGATCGAATCAAAATTTAATTGCTTGGGCGGCGAGTTCCAGCTGTTGTGTCCATCGACTCCAACGGCTATTTCATCTTCTTAAAGATTCTCCAACGGCTAATCGAAGGACTATATAAGAAGCTCAAATCAAACTGACGGAGTCTGCAAAAGATTGAGAAAAGCCATGCATCATGCATCTAATCTTGTCACATGCTGTTCGATTATTGCAACATGACTCTGCTCATTTGTGATTCTGTCTATTAGTATCTCTTGTTGATTGTAATCTGTGTTTTGAGAAGTGTACAAGTGTAATAGCAGTGCTTGTTTATTGATAATGGGATCTATCGACTTTGGGTAGAAACAACTGTGTTATAGTGTCTCTTGAGATTACTAGTGGATTTCAGCCTTGTGGGTGGTTAGCTTGATATAAGCCAAACTAGTATGAAGTCTGCTTGCGATTCGCTTTCTCTTTACTTGTTTTGATATTTATCTCGATAGAAGCATTTGCATACAATATTATCAAATTGTTCCTGCATCTATCAAAAGCTTGACTTGAATCATCCCGTGAAATCTAGTTCCTTAAGTCAACCTATTCACCAAGGTTGCATTTTTTGCCTCAATATGAATGCTCTTCCAATGATCTATTTCATTTACTTTAACTAAAAAGCTCTCAGCTAATTATACTTATTTTTCTTTTTGTTTTTCTTTGATTTTGCTTTGGCTCGATGTTGCAACTATAATAACTTGTTGAACGAAAATCTATTATCCTAAGGCACTGTTGAGAGTAATCTTTCACTCCCATTTCTTTTCCATCAAGATTTTTGTTCGTAAAATTCTAAATGCAAGTGAACATGTCGAACAAGTAATATAATGATAAGAAAGAGGATTGTCCCACAAAGATCGATGATTAATAAACTAATTAATACTAAAATAGATTAATTCTAAAATCTATCTAACAGATAAAAATATAATTGAGAATAAATTAAAAACAAAATTTGTAGACTAAATGCAATAAATTGATTAGACAAATATGTTAGAGCATCCGATTTCATCATAACCAATAGATATAAATTTTAGATTGTTGTGGGTACAAGAACGATATCAAACATGTGATAGCGGAATTTCCTAACCTATTTATTATCCTATCTCTAGGTATAGTAAACCTACTCAGTTTATTAATCAACTATATCTCTATGTGAATTAAAATAAACATAATTGCATTAAAAACTATGAATAATCACGGTTTACAATGAGTCTTTTGGATCACATTATCACTGAAAGCTACACAAATAACACGGTATATCTGTATCCACATTTAATTCATGGTTATATAATATAATGAGCAATTGCATATTATCACTTCTCAATCTCAAACATGCACATTAGATCATTCAAGTGATGGCCAGTCACTCAAAAGCATTATGCACAATAATATATAACCCACATGAATGAAATCAATTGTAAAACATAAAAATCATGAAATTTACATTATCATGGTTAGGCTACATCATAGCCCTAACAAAAGAAAATTAGAACATAGTAGAAGAAGAAATAAAAATATAAATTAAACCTAGCATCTTGAATCAAAGAACAAGAATTTTGTCACCACTTTTGTATTCTCTTCAAAATACTTGAAAAGCTCTCAGAACAATGAAAAACGATCTAACAAAAACCTAACTGTTCTCTCTAGCTCTCAATGTTCTCCCCTTCATAGGATATATCCAAGTTATATAATCTCCCCATGCTCGCAGATAATATTAGGGAACAAAATCAAGGATTCCATGATTTGATATCCATCTTCCACTGCTGCTTGATTTGAATTCCTGATTTTTGCCATTCTTTTCCTTATCTCATTATTTTGCATAAACAAGGAAAATTCAAATAACCAGAAGGAAATCCAAATATTTTCTCATAGATATTGCATTAATTGTTGCCTAAAATAGGTAAAATAACTCTATTTTTATAAGTTATCAAACCCCCAAACTTAACCTTTTCCTAGTCCTCGAGCAAAATCAAGACATAACACATATTCAAGCTAATAACCTCCTCCATGACATCTTTCCATAATTGTTCAAATTCACAATTCAAAGAAAAACACAAATTCCATCCAAACATTGAAATTGATTTATAAGTTAAAACCAATTCTAACTATGTGATCCAAGTGTGTGTGTGAGAGTCCTCATCTTTTTCGAATTATATGCAATTCAGATAAATTCACATTGACATGCAACCTTTAAAAAATTCTCAATAATTATGACCAAATCTCATAATTTTGCTTTTCATGCCCCTCTTCACTAATGTAAGCTAATTATTCAACCAAAAATCAATAGGACTTTTCTCGGTTTGTAATGTAAGGCTGGGCTAAAGGTCAGATAACGGTAATTTTAAGCTCAAATCACCCATCAACACGTTGATTTCTGGAATCTAATTAGAGCCAATATCACTGTCCAATTTCACTCCTTTAAGATAATTTTTTTGCAACCATATGTCATCATCCCTTCTTTCTTTTCTTTTTTTTTTTTGAATTGCTTTATGGTGGAGTTTCTCTCAAAGTCCCTTATAATATAACATGAAAATTTCCAACTCATTGACTACCCAAAAGGCTCACTTAATTGAAAGTTGGAGAGGGAACCATAAAAGCAATTTTTTTTTTTTTTTGATAATACACCCCAAACAACCGTGGCAAATTACTTTTTTTTTTCATACTCCATCATTCCTCCCAAATTTCTATTAAGCTTAGATAATTTTTTTCTTTTCATCCCAAAAAGAAAATCGACATGTTCATAGGGCATGGGACAATGATATAATTTGATAAAACATATATGGGTGTCAATGAAAAATTGGGTAATAATTAAGGCTCAAAGGGATGACTAGGGATAAATAAATAGGGTTAGCTTAAAAGGCTCAATAGATCCAAAAATTGCCTAAATCATTTTCTTAGTTAAATTAGCTTAGGATTTTGTCTCAAGAGAAAATCAAACAAATTCTAAGATTTGGGTGAAATATAAGAAAATCACATACTTCACATGAATGTTCTCTATATTTACACACAATTAAAAAATGAAGGACTTTTAGTACTCAGTAATTGGATCAACATAATCAGAATTGAAATTAACTCACACATCAATTGGAAGTTTAAATAAAATTTAAATTTTTCTAACGACTCGTAAAAATTCACAACTAGGAATGTAATCATGATAAAAAAAAAAATTAGCCAAAATTTTTATCTCCCCCCAAACTTGAATGAAGCAGTGTCCTCAATGCGAAAAATATAATCGGGAAGAAGAAAACTCCCCTGGTTGTAGGATAAGTTCATCGAATGACCTTGATGATTAAACTCTTGAAATATGATCCCTAAAAAATTAACCTGGATAAAACAAAGAAAAGTTAATCTTTTTTTTTTTTGAAAAACATAAACTTAACAATAAAAAAAAAAAACATAATTAAAATGCTTGGGTTGCCTCCCAAAAAGCGTTTGCTTTATAGTTTTCAGCCAAACTATCTCGGATGTCGCTAGTCCGGAAGATTAAGTTCAATGGTAGTCTTCGCTTGTTGTAACCACCTTCAAAGTAGGGTTTCAAATGTTGATTATTCACTACTTCTTGCATCCTCGGGTTCAAATGCCTCTGAGGTTGGATAGTGGGTTTATATTGTTCCTCCATCACAATTTTGTGTATGCAAATTGAAGGACTAATTCCCTTAATATCAGCTATTTTCCATCCAATTGCACTCTTATGGTCTCTTAATACTATGAGCAGTTTCTTCTCCATTAGATATGTCAAAGAAGAAGATATAATTACCGATAAAGAAGAAACTCCATCTAAATAAGCATATTTCAAATGAGAATGTAAGGGTTTGAGTTCATGAATTGGAGGCTTTTCAATTGATGGTTTAGGCTTTGTAATTTGTTGTCCCAACTCCTCAAATTTAATTGCCTTTTGCCTTGAATATGGTGGAATTGCCTCATGAAATTTGCGTACTCCTTTATCTCCTCATTCTGAATATCTTTGTCCCTTGGTCGAATCAAACATACTTCAAGTTCAAATGGATCTTTAAAAATATTTTCCTGAAAAATCTTATTAACCAATTTGTCAACTATCTCAACTCTAAAACAAGAATTATCATCAGATAGATATTTCATTGCTTTAAAAACATTAAATGAAACAATATCATCTTGAACTCTAAGAATCAACTTCCTTTGTTATACATCAATAAGAGCTCTTCTTATTGCTAGAAAATGTCGACCTAAGATAAGTGGTACCTCAAAATTTTCCTCCATATCAAGAACTATGAAATTTGCAGGAAAGATAAATTTGTCAACTTTTACCAAAACATCTTCCATAATACTTCTCGGATATTTAATTGATCGATTAGCTAGTTGAAGTGAATTGCTTTTACCTCGCGCAATCCTAATTTCTTGAAAACTGAATAAGGCATCAAATTAATACTTGCACCTAAAGCACATAATGTTTTTTCAAAGTAAGAATCCATAATAGTGCAATGAATAGTAAAACTCCCTGGATCTTTTAATTTCGGAGGCAATTTGTTTTGTAGGATGGCTGAACACTCCTCATTTAACTTCACAGTTTCATAATCCTCAAGTTTCCTTTTGTTTGCCAAAATCTCCTTCAAAAATTTTGCATAACTAGGTATTTGCGCTAAAGCATTTGCAAAATGAATGTTAATATGTAATTTTTTAAATACATCAAGAAATTTAGAAAATTGATTATCTATTTTGTGTTGTTGGAGTCGTTGAGGGAATGGAATTGGCGGCACATATGGCTTGGGATTATCTGGAAAAAGTTTTCTCTTGCTTGTCTCCTTTGATTGTTTATTTATCACCTATTCATTGTTTCTGAAAATCTCTTCTTCTCCACTTGTTTACCACTTCTCAAGGTAATAGCCTTTATGTTTTCAATTGGATTTTTCTCTGTGTTGCTCGGCAAAAAACCTTGTTGTCTTCTTGACATCATGCTTGCTAATTGACCCACTTGCATCTCCAAATTTCTGATTGAAGCCTCTTGGTTTTGAAATCTCACATCCGTATTTTTGATGAAGTCATGAGTCGTATTAGCAAGTTTGGTGACTATATCTTCCAAATTTGATTTTGTCTCTTCTGATTGTTTGAATCTCGATGATCTCATCACATTATGATTATTCCATGAAAAATTTGGATGATTGCGCCACCCCGGATTGTACGTGTTGGAGTAGGGATTATTCTGCGACCTGTTAAAATTCCCAAAAAAGTTAGAATTTTCACTGGATTTTTTAAAAGTATTACCTACCTAACACGCTGTGCTAACATGTCCTCCACCACAAAAATCACATGTCAAATTCTGAATTTTCATGGCTGAAACACTCATATAATCTAGCTTTTTGTTGAGTGCTTCATATTTTGCAGCAATTGCAGCAAAAGCATCCACTTCGTGAACTCCGCTAACTTTTTACATTGGTAGTCTCTCAGTAGGCCACTGATAACTATTTGATACCATCTCCTCTAATAAATTGTAGGTTTCTTCTGGTGTTTTATTATTTAGAGTTCCTCATGCAGCTGCATTAATCATAGAATGAAGATTTGTACTAGAGCCATTATAAAAAATTTGTACTTGCATCCATACGGGTAGTCTGTGATTTGGGCATCTCCTAAGAAATTCTTTGAATCTTTCACATGTTTCATATAATGATTCATTATTTATATGCATAAAATTAGTAATATCGTTACGCATATTCGCAAACTTTGTAGGTGGAAAGAACTTACCAAGAAATTTCTAAGCTATATCATTCCATGTAGTGATTGATCTTGCAGGAAGAGAAGAAAACCAACTTTTAGCTTTGTCTCTAAGAGAGAATGGAAATAATCTCACTCTAATAGCATCATCTGTGACTCCATTATATTTAATGGTGTCACAGATTTCAAGAAAAACATCGATGTGAGCGTTTGGATCATCGCTTGGAAGCCCACTAAATTGCACTGATTGTTGAAGCATCTGAATGAGTGACGGCTTGATCTCAAAGTTGTTTGCTTGAATTGCAGGTCTTCTGATACTTGATGTGGTGCCTTGAACTGTTGGTGTAGCATAATCTCTTGGATTTTCATTATCACCGTTTGCCATCTTCTTAGCGTGATTTCTCTGTCCTCTCAGTCGCCTTTTGAATGTACGCTCATTTTCTGGATCAAGCTCAACAAGTTCCCTTGTTGGCTACGTGTCATAAACCGATGTACACCCTGAAAAATAAAATAAAACGAAAGCTAGATTAAACTTAGAATTATCTGGTGTTAATATTAATTAGTATTAAACAAATGATCTCCGGCAACGGTGCCAAAAACTTGTTCGTAAAATTCTAAACGCAAGTGAACGCGTCGAACAAGTAATGTAATGATAAGAAAGAGTATCATCCCACAAAGATCGATGATTAATAAACTAATTAAATACTAAAATAGATTAATTCTAAAATCTATCTAACAGATCAAAATATAATTGAGAATAAATTAAAAATAAAATTTGTAGACTAAATACAATAAATCGATCAGAAAAATATGTTAGAGCATCCGATTTCACCATAACCATTAGATATGAATTTTAGATTGTTGTGGGTACAAGAACGATATCAAACATGTAATAGCGGAATTTCTTAATCTATTTACTATTCTATCTCTAGGTATAATAAACCTACTCAATTTATTAATCTACTATATCTTTATGTGAATTATAATAAACATAAGTGCATTAAAAATTATGAATATTCCCGACTTACAATGAGTCTTTTGGATCACCTTATCACCGAAAGCTACACAAATAACGCGGTATATCTCTATCCACGTTTAATTCATGATTATATATTATAATGAGCAATTGCATATTATCACTTCTCAGTCTCAAACATGCACATTAAATCATTCAAATGGTGGCCAGTCACTCAAAAGAATTATACACAATAATATATAACTCACATGAATGGAATTAATTGTAAAACATAAAAATCATGAAATTCATATTATCATGGTTAGGCTACATCGTAGCCCTAACAAAAGAAAATTAGAATATAGTAAAAGAAGAAATAAAAATATAAATCAAACCTAACATCTTGAATCAAATAATAAGAATTATGTTACCACTTTTGTCTTTTCTTCAAAATACTTGAAAAACTCTCAGAACAATAAAAAGCGATCTAACAAAAACTTAATTGCTCTCTCTAGTTCTCAATGTTCTCCCCTTCATAGGATATATCCAAGTTATCTAATCTCCCCACGCTCACAGATAACATTAGGGAACAAAATCAAGGATTCCATGATTTGATATCCATCTTTCATTGCTTTGCTTGATTTGAATTCCCGATTTTTGCCATTCTTTTTCTTATCTTTTCCATATCTCATTATTTTGCATAAACATGGAAAATTCAAATAATCAGAAGGAAATCCAAATATTTTCTCATAGATATTGCATTAATTGTTGCCTAAAATAGGTAAAATAACTCTATTTTTATAGAGTTATCAAATTTCTATCCATTTAACATTACTTTGTATGGCTTTTGGCTGCTTGTCAAGTGGCAGGGTTTGTTAATGGCGAAGGAGGTCTGGAGTACGCATCTCTAGTGACTTTGTAATTTGTAGAGAATTCACTACGGTGACGTGATTTCTTCGATTAACAAAGAGCTGCTTATATAAAAGAATGCTTAAGCTCCTTCCTTTTCTATGTTGCTTCCATTTTGTTATGCTCAATGCCCCGTTTGGTCCTAGCATGTTTCCTTTCCAAGCATAGTCGATGGTTATGGGGATGCATAGCCAGTTACTTGAGAATAATGATTATTATTATTGGGAATTCTTGGGGTTGCTTTTCAGGGACCTGCAATGGTAGAATAGACATGGGAGTGAAATTAGATGCAATTATTAGCAGCAAGTTGATTGTAATTGTGTTTGCTGTATTTTATGGCACTTCAGCAGTGTTTTGCTGGTTCTATTGGATTTGCAGAACAAGTTTTGTGGAGTCAAAGTTGCATTGGAATTTTGAACTTTGACTCATGTGACTTATGTGATAGTCAATTTGATGTCGCCTTGTGAAATTGCAATAGTGGTATATTCCTTTCGCGGATCTAGCAGGAAAATTTTTCAATTGAAACTACCTGCAAGAGAAAGGTCATTTAGAAATATGATCGGTACCTAGTTGAATGACGATTCTTGTAGTGGGAATGGGATGCGTCAGATCTTTTATGTATGTTCTTATTCAAAAACCTGTAATGAGTCAATCTATTAGTACCTTGCTTTACTTGGCACTTAAAAATGTGAAATAAATCTGGACCATCATCATTTCCCGGGAACCTTATGAGAAGGTCGAGGGCAACCACGGTGGAAGATTGTAAGTATAAGCATCAGATTGTGGATCATGAAAAGATCTCAACTATTTTCAGGTGTTAGATTCTAAAAAATTTAGCCATTTGATTGAGACTATTTATCTACTTATGAGCTAATTGGCTATACACATCATGCCCCATCTTGGAAAAGGATGTCTGCTACTTTCCATAACATAGTCATTTCGCCGGCTATGCGAAGTTGCTTGTTGAGATTCACCTTTTCCCGTTTTCCTTTCCTTTTGTGGGAATAGTACAACATAAGCATGACCCCTTTTTACATTGACTCTGCATCTGTCTGTGACTTCAGAGGAAGTTTCCTGGGCATTTCACTGGTGATCTACAGGTTTTGTGTGAAGAAAAATTACAGCGGTGGGCACGAATCCCGTCATCTCGAAGGTCAGGTAATCAGACCAGATTTGCTTTGGACCCAAGAGATTAATTTTCAAGATGAGTCATCATTTTCAGTTGTGACACGAATACTGCACGTCATTTCGGTCACTTAACTAAGCAACATCTTCGGTTTTGATATAGCATCCTGCATTTCACAGAGGATATCATTCTCTGCAGTTGCACCAATTGAAGCTTGAGTGCTACCAGAAAACCGGACTTGATGATCTTAGTAACTTCCCCAAGAAATAAATTCAAATTTGGTAACAGACGGTCGGGCAAAAATTGTTGCCTGATCTCATCTCGCTTTACTTGAACGCCATTTTGCTTTTGAAGTCATGCGATCGTGAAAGTGGCAAATGTTACTGGTGTCGAACTATAGAAAGATTCAATTGCTTCTTGCGCAGTTTCTATTCAAGTCCCAACTGTAGTCAAAGTCGACTGGGATCGAATTTGGTGGTTCATGTGGCTACTCGACTTTCGTCCGATCCTTTCAAGGAAGAAAGCAAGCATTGTTGGAATATAATACGCGGAAACGATAGGATCTTGCAATTTATGTTAATGCGAAATCACCAGAGAAATAATAAATACACCAGAAATTTACGTGGTTTGATCCGAGTATTAGTATCTATGTCCACGGGAAAAGTTAGCAGCAAATAATTTAATATAATCGGAGAATTAGAGTTTACAATCGCCGAGTGTTTTCCACACCTAAATTTAACCAAAAATTCAAAGTGTTTATAAATAAACAACTCACTTGAACATAAATTCACCGCACAAAATTATCGCGTGTTCAAGTTGAAAATATAACTCTCTTACGTACGCCAAAATCAAGAATTCCAGCGTTCATCTATTGGGCGTCGAGTTCTAAATCAAGACTTCACACGGCTTCAGCTCCTCTTACGTGCGGGTTCTCTTCTTTTAACTCTCGTAGGGCTTTCAGGCGCTCCATGCACGCACTCAAAAAGGAAATTATATTCTATTCATATATATGTGCCCAGAGCCAACTTTGACTATGGGCCCCACCGTTTGATTCCTTCTTCGGTGATGTCTCGGACGCTGCATGTAAGCTTAAGAATCCCTCATTTTTTTCTTCCTTTTTCCTTTAATATATATAAAATGTGAGAGAAAATCCTTCTTCATTCTTCATCCAATTTATAAAAGAGCGATGATATTATATAGCAGCCCATCAAGTGGGAAATATCTACAGAACCCGGGAAAAACATGATAAATCAAATACAGAGCAGTGCGATCATAACTAGAGAAAGATCCGTAAATTGGTAAACTTGATTTTTGCTTATTATTTTTCCTTGTTCTTCCTTGAAGCATATACAACACGGCTGCTAAAAACCGGTGGACGAATCGCTGCACCACTCGTTGATGAGACAGCAGCAGCGAAGGGCCGCAAGGCTGAAACCGACCAACGACAACACGTCACCAATTAAATTTCCCTAAACCATATGAACATGAAAATCTTTCTGGCAGAGAGAGAGAGAGAGAGAGAGAGTACCATCCTTCAAGAAAACTCGGCCTTCTTTCGGGAGGAGGAGGAGCATAGTACTGGGGAGGAGCATAGTAGTACTGGGGAGGAGCATAGTGCAGGGGAGGCGCTTGTATAGGAGGTCCTTGATAGCACCCTGCAAAAGCAACCACCCTCCAGCATGCAAGATCAGACACGAACATGGTTGAGAGAGAGAGAGAGAGAGAGAGAGAGAGAGTACCTTGGCCTTGAGCAGCGTAAGGATGAGAGTACCTATTATGGGGTTCTTCCATTTCTGGCGACCTTGCAGGAGGAGACCCCACAAAACTTTGCAGAGACTGCTTCTGTGAGCTCTCCTTGGATGAACTACGCAAAACCCAGATATGATTGCGCCAGACTGACTCTGTGTGTTTTGGGCGTCTTATGTAGCGGTCCCAGACCACTCATGAGACTTCTCAAAAGAGAGGAGAGTGTGAGGGAAGGGGACAAAAGAAAGGGGGGCAAGAGACTCTGACTCAGAGTCTCTTGCCCCCTTTCTTTGTCCCCTTCCCTCACACTCTCTCTTTGAGAAGTCTCTGTCCACCTCTCTTTTGTCCCCTTCCCTCACACGTGGCGTGACATGAGTGGTCCGGGACTATACTGACATGACGATCCCAAATCACCCAATATTTTCTTCTTATGTAGCAGCATTTTAGCATTGGAAAAAGTAGGCAAATTGCAACGGCGCACGTGTCATACGGTAGACGTAGGCCCCACCCCAAAAAAAAAAACAGACTTAGAAATTATAAGACACGGACGACGATTGATTTGAGTGGCTTGACATTTGGATCCAAGTAGAACTCAACACATGATGGCTAAATTACCGCACGGCACACGGCAAGGTAAGACCTAGGCCCCCCATGACTTAAAAATTAATAATAAACTATGGAATATTGCGTGTGAATTGACGCATCACTTTGTTGCGCAAGTTCTGGAGTTTAGAATATAAAAAAGCCGAGGCCAGTGGTTTGTGAGGTCTAAATTGACCGAAAAAACTGAAAAAAAGGGGTAAAAACTTATCCCGCTTTATTTAAAGTTCAAGCAGGGTACAAAACGTATAACTTTGGCTTTTCCACCGAAATTGTAAATAGCTCTTCAAATCTCTAAAAAACTTCGAAAATATCATAGGTAACTTCATTGGTCAGTCATTATATATTGTAAATAGCTCTTCAAAATGCATATGCCGAAAAAATAATATTAGCAATAAGATAAAAATTAAAACTTAATTCAGACATACTAGATGATTTGCGCCATTAAATTACAAAATCTATATCCGATCGGATGATTCTCATGCTTTGGTGTTATGTGCACATGAATTTTGCCATCACTGTAGTTTACACTTCTTAAGATGCACTTGCATAATTCCACTACGTATGAGATTAAATTATATTAATCGTTATGTCACATGGGTATCACATGAGGTCTACCATTATCTCTTGATCGGCATGACTTTGGCTGGTGCATAACGATTTTATGCAATTTCCATTTCCTCTTGCTGTCACTTTCAAATCAAAATTAATCGAGATGAAAGCGTGGCGTCCTAGAAAAGATCATCCAAGGCACGGCCAGTTTTCAAGTCAACTTCCTTTCTAGTTTTGGTGATTTAGCCTTAAGCCTTAAGTTTTTTTTCTCAAGGTAAGAAAAGGAACAGAACTCGATTTTACATTATTACTCTCTTAATAAAACATTATCTAATCTCATCCCCTAACAATGAAGGAATCAAATTTATTGGTGGCGTGTCTAATACATAATTATCACCCGCATTATTGGGTTGGATAATAGAATTTGCCAATCAATCTGCACAAGCATTTCCTTCTCTAAAATTATGGAGAATCTTGATCTATTAAAAATACTTAAGCATACTCTCAATTTGAGATATGAATGTCACCAAAATGAAGCAATGGAGTCAATTTTTGAAGCGGAGAAATGGCTGCTCACAAATCCATCTCCACGATAAGTTTGATGAGCAATTTTGCATTGGAAAAGGAAAATAACCTCTTACATTACATGCTTGGAGAACACAAAAACTTTCGATCCTCTTAACAAGTCACTCCCTCTTGCATCAAAGTCATTAGTGAAAGATTTTCCTTAAATGATAACTCTTTGCATGCCGTGATTGGCTTATTGGCACGAATCTCACATTGGACGTGTCTTGTATCTTCTTTTTTGTAATTTATTGAGATAACTTCTTTAATTCTAAAATTTTTGCTCATTAATTTTATGATTTTGGGGTCCTCCGTTTTTTTTTTTTTTTTTTTTTTTTTTGCTTTTTGGAGAAAATGTGAATAAGATGATAACATGGTCCGCGCTTTTCTTGTGTTTTTAATTAAGCTGGGAAGCGTGGGGGCAACAATAATGCGGTGAACTGGACGACGGTACTCTGTCAATTTCGACTGTGACTTTGTTTCGCCTGAAACCGCGTGGGTATTCGCTCAAAAGAAGAAAAAGTCGGACCGCCGAATCGATCTTACTAGTCCTCGCATCGAGGATATATCCAGATTTAGCTCGAATATTGGTTACATGAGAGTCCGAATTCGACCTTCTTTCTTGCTTATTTTGCGCTCTTTGATATGCACGACCTATATCCGATGCAAATTTGTTATGTAGACATGTAAGTGGTGTAAAAAATAAAATAAAAATCTTATATATGCTATGTTTGTTTTGCGGAAAATAAATGATTTGAAAAATATTTTACTAAAACAATGGCTTGTATTGTTTGAAATAATTAGTTAATGGAAATTATTTTTATTACCGACAGCAATTTGTCTAAATATTTTCGCAAATGATGAAAATATTTTTTGTTCATTCATTTTTGTAAAAGAAACAAACGACTTTTTAGGAAAAATATTTTCCAAGTCATTTATTTTCTCCGAAACAAACGGAGTTTATATGTTTATGGATAAAAATAAGTGATTACTACGGCTTAAGTGAGCATAATTCAATGGTTTAAGCTTTTGGGTACGGGAAATCCAACTAAGTTGTCCACTGGCTCATATTATTAGCTTTCTCTTGGATCTCCCCGTCATGAAGGTATTCAACTTTTACGGGGCTTTCCCAACGCTTTTAAACGTCGAGAGATGAGTTCAAACATAAAGGTATGACTCCGCAATGAGGAATTTAATGTGTGGTTTGGACTAGTGATTTGCCCTCATAAATAATCTCATCTTGTAACAAGGAAAATTATCTACTGCTTCAAAGTTCTAAGTATAGGATGATTGCATGAAATCTCATGAATTCGACACTGATTCATAACGACAACCAGACTTTCAAAAGTTACATATTACCCCCCGAACTTTGATTTTTATTGTAGCCTCTAGTTTTGATACTTGCATGGTTGGTACTTACCTGAAAATGGATTTGCTAATTTTTCTTTATCGAAGTAAGCTCTATCATGTGGTTAACGACGTAAGAAAATGGCATAAGGATACAAGAAGTGTCAAAATTTTTGTACGATGTTCACTTAGCTGTCAACAATTTTTTACCGAATTATTTAAATGTCAACTCTGATTTTTGTTGTCGAAAATTTGACGTAGCAATATTTTGTCAATTACCCTGACTGACATGGCTCACCAGGGCGCTCAGTCAACAATAATAGCCCTAAACAACATCTTTTACATTTTTGTCCCAAATGTAAACCCTGAATTTTGTTTGCAAACAAAATTAGGACAAGTTAGGGTTTTTGTCCAAACTAGGATTTTTGTTTTTCAATTTGCGAACAACCAAATAAGAAGAAAAGGTGGAAGATGATACAAGGTGCTGATGAAGATGCGGAGGGTAATGAAAGTTGTTGCTTTAGTCGAGGCTGGATATGGGCTCGACGATCTCTTGGATCCATCATCCCTGCTTTTGCCCTCATCGATTCTCGACTCCACGGCCATGAAGAGCTCCATCTCCATATCGAGAGGATCACTCTGCTAGTCCATCTCCAGATCTCCAGCCATGGCGACAGTGGTTCGACTAGAGCTTCCTTGCAAACTCCATTTCCCGGAGCGCAATTGATGGCAATGCAATTTGGAAGATAGTCGGAGAACTGAAAAACAAAACAAGACGGAAAATAGAAGACAAACCAGACAGGAATCGAAGTCGTATTTAGAATTTATTGAATTCTGTGGAGAAAATCTGAAACTGCGGTGAAGAAAAATCCCTCTTTCATTTGGCCAAGATTCTGACATTCAAGGACATGGGGACGGGGTGTGGGGACGGGAGAGCACGGTTTTTTCTTAGAAAGGGGAAGGTGACAGAGAATGATTTTCATCTTCGTTATTTTTTTAACATCTCCATTTTTTACCATCGAAGCTGCGTCTTATCCACCATCTTTCATCTACCATGGAAACCTCGAATTCAGATTCATGGCTTGACTGAAACGAGAATAATGTATAAAATTGACTCATACATCATTTATAGAGAGTCCAGTCACATCATAATTCACATTAGACTTGTTTTTAATAACTAAAAAATGCCATGTTAACTTATACATTTTATTATAAAAGCTTGTAATATTTTTTTGTCATTGGAAGTATTTAAATGATCGTTTTTTTTTTTTCGGATTTGGTATTTAAGTGAACCAACGAAATTTTTTGACACTTTTAATATCCTTATGCTTTGAGAAAATAGAGTGTGGTGCATGGGCAATGATGTTAAGAAAATATAGTGGATGTTATTTGGGCCAAGAAAAGTGAGTTTACCCAAATTCAACGCGAAAAAGTTAGGTGGTTGTTCATCAAAGTGAATTGTTTGAAAGTATTTTGGGGAGGAACTTAAGAAATCTTATAAGATTTTATGTTTTGTAATTGATAGGTGGACCATCACATGATATTGCATAAGCACTAAAATGTCTATTGGATGGCTAATTTTCATCCTTCGACGGTGGAAACAATGAACATATGAAATTGTTAAGCATTTTGGGTACGTATAAAACAATTAATAACATTTATTTTATGATCCATTGATTTATTTTCATGTTACATGTAATTAATATATTGAAAATCGAATATTGTCTTACTATTTATCCTTAACAAGCAGTCCAAAAGCTCGTTAATAACAAACACACATTATATACACACACACACATACGTACGCGCGTGCACTAGTGGACATTAGAAAAAGGTTGTCTAGTGAATTAACTCGGCATCAGTTATTTAGGCCCTGTTTGGTTCAGCATTTGGAATGCTCATTTGGGCTCTAAAGTCCCTTGGCCAAATGTAAAAGTGTTTGGTTCGTTTTTTTGCGCAACTTTGGCGAGATGCAATTACATCTCCGAGTGGCTCTAAGGGCCTTTAGCCCAATGCAACTCTTGAGGTCATTTGGAAAGTTGCATCTTCGAAATGCAACTTCCAAGATTGTTCATCTTTCCGGTGGAGAAGCCAATCGGCCGCCCGAATAAAAATAAATATGTTTATATTTTTATATAAAAATATATATATTATATATTATATATTATATTTTATATAAAAATATAAACATAATAAAATATATAAACATATATTTTATGTTTAATAAATATATATTATATACTTTATATAGATATAAACATATCTATTTTTTTCCTATTTTTTTTATATAAATATATATTTATATAAACATATCTATTTTTTATATATATTTTATGTTTATATTTTTATATTTTTATATAAAAATATGTTTATATAAAAAATATAAACATTTTTTTATTTATTCAGGCGGTTCGGCCGCCGGATTTGGCGTCCGGTGGCGGACTTAAAAAAAAAATATAAACATATTTTTGCTTTTTTAATTTAATAAAAGCTAATTACAAATGCAAATTTTACCAAACGGTATTTTGGCCAAAGTTGTTTCTTAATGCAAATTTTACCAAACGACATTTGCATTTCGGAAAACCCTTCACCCAAAGGTATTTGCATTTCTGCAAATGCATTCCTCAAAAGCCGAACCAAACGGGCCCTTAATTAACTAAAGAGGAGCATCCGGGACTCACGCTGAGAGTTTCATATGCATGCCAAGGTCAACGCCTTTGTATTCTGGAGTGGTTCCATTTGGACTAGTTGGAACTTATGTCTAAAGGACCCCAACCAAAATTGGTCCACAAAATTCAATATTATCTTGATTTGGTTCACATTATAATATCAACTTATGAACAAGAAAAAGAAAAAGAGAGGTTATATTTGAACTTCGATAGATTAGATAAATTAGTCAATTAGTCCACCAACCTTAATTTTGGTGGAGGTCCCAATAGTCATTTTACCTAACCTTACTTCTCTAATGCTAGTATCACTAGTCTGCTGGGTTGTGTGGTCCAGCCTAAACGAAAAAGATTACCCACGAAAGAGACCCAAACTTGGGCCTTGACCTTAAGGCCAGATTTTGGGCCTCGTGTTGGGCCATACGGCCTGAAGCAAATTCCTCGAGAGCGTGGGGGAGATTGTATTTTCTCCACACAAGAAAGTAAATGCCCAATACACAAATTCACTAGAGATTTGCAATGACGGGGCTTAAACTTTTGACCTCGCAAAAGACACGTTACACCTCTTCACCAATCACCGCTGGGGCATCACGCCTAATGGTGAAAAATCACACGGCCTCGTTTGTTAAGTCGTTTCATTGAAATGCACGCCGTCTTAGTACTTAATTTCCAGAAGTAGCAAAGCTGACTAGATGGACAGGGTCGTGTTCCCTCTCCGCAAATTCACACATCGTGCTATCTAGTCTCGGTACTTACGAACGAAAGTGTATTTTATATGTGACTCACACAATTAAAGTGGTGTGACCGATCAATCTCCCAAATAGCCTTATGAATTTTGTAAAAATTGTGGATAGTCCTCGCAAAATTACAAGGCCCATTTGCTGAGTTGGTCCAGGTGAAACCCAGCTTTAGGCCTAATATATACATAATTTTTTTTTTCTATGAACTATCTTCAATTGGTTATTTTGTATATATTCAATTTATGGAGGACGCATACATTCATAAATTCTATTTTAATTCCAAGGTATTTCACTAAGTTTGAATTTTTTTTTAACTTTACAAACAACCTCATCGATAAATGCGAAAATTGAAAAAATAGATTTCCCTTCAAATTATATTTTTTTTTTCATAGATCAATGATCATTTTTCTTATGCACGCAATACATGTGTTATTTGTTCAATATACCATATGAAAAAAATACAATTTTGTCTTTCATATAATTTAAGCTTATGGACGACATTAAATATTTTTATATAACTCAAATACTAAATTGAACACGTATCAAAAGTTCACGGATCATATTGAATAAATTAAAAGTTCAGGAACGATATTTACACATTAGGCCAAAGATTAGCAATCATATTGAACAAAATCAAATTTCATGAATAACATTACATGATGAATCAAAATTCATAAATCAGTTGTGCAATGCTGTCGTCCCTTTATTTCTTATGAGGTTTGGCGGGTGGAAGTCTATTCAACCCAGCAACGACCAACTGCAATATATATATATATATATATATATATATATATATATATATATATAAGTGCAATTGCTGAGCCCTGAACTTTTCTCAAGGGGTACTTCGCGTTCTGAAACTGCAAATTCAAAGACGTTCTTGCAGAAATTGCGTGAACAGATCGTGTTAGATCCAACTCATGCTTCTAACATCGCTACTTAGGTTCTTGGGTAATCCTCAGCATCCCCAAACACGTGCACAGGACGAGTAAAGGAGGGTTCTTGGCATATGCCCTGTTTGATCCGTAGTCTTTCTTGATCGGCACTGCTTGGCGTTAGATGAACCAACTCTCATGGAACCTCCACAGCTTCCGCCACCTCCTGAAGCACTGCATCGCTGAGAGGGACTTCTTGACCGGCAAATCCCTCCACGCTCTGTACATCAAGTCCCTCGTCCCTCCCTCCACTTACCTCTCCAACCACTTCATCCTCCTCTACTCCAAATGCCGCCGCCTTCTGGCTGCTCGCCGCGCCTTCGACCTGACCCCGAACCCGAACGTGTTCTCCTTCAACGCCATCGTCGCCGCCTACGCCAAGGAGTCCCAGATGATGGTCGCCCGCCAGCTGTTCGATCGAATTCCCGCGCCGGACCTCGTCTCCTACAACACCATGCTTTCTGCTTTTGCCGACCGAGGCGAGATGGGACCGGCATTCTCCTTGTTTGCGGGGATGCGGGAGATGGGGCTCGACATGGATGGCTTCACATTGTCTGCCGTGGTCACGGCTTGCGGCGATGATGTTTCTTTGATGAGGCAGTTGCATTCTTTTGCGGTTTCCAGTGGTCTTGATTCTTATGTTTCTCCGAGCAATGCGCTCCTAACGTACTACAGTAAGAATGGGTATTTGAATGAAGCGAAGAGGATGTTCGATGAGATGGGAGAGGGTAGAGATGAGGTTTCTTGGAATTCGATGATAGTTGCTTATGGACAGCACCGGGAAGGGCTACGAGCACTGGAGCTGTTCCAAGAGATGATTAGGAAGGGCATGTATGTAGATATGTATACTTTGGCAAGTGTTCTCACTGCATTTACCTGTGTAAGCGATTTGGTAGGCGGGCTTCAGTTTCATGCTAAGCTCGTAAAAACAGGGTTCCACCAGAATTCACATGTTGGGAGTGGCTTGATTGACTTGTATTCTAAGTGCAAGGGTGCCATGTCGGATTGCGAGAAAGTATTTCAAGAGATCAAGGAGCCAGATTTGGTTTTGTGGAACACTATGATTTCAGGGTATTCACAAAACGAGGAACTCTCAGAGGAGGCTCTAGAATGTTTCCGCAGTATGCGAAGATTTGGGTACAGACCGGATGATTGTAGCTTTGTTTGTGCAATCAGTGCCTGCTCCAATCTCTCGTCTCCTTCTCAGGGGAAACAAATGCATGGTTTGGTAATCAAATCAGAGATTCCCTCAAATTGGATCTCTGTTGATAATGCTTTAATTGCAACGTATTCAAAGTGTGGAAATCTGGGGGATGCCAGGAGGTTATTTAATAGGATGCCGGAGCATAATACTGTCTCACTTAACTCAATGATTGCAGGTTATGCTCAGCATGGATTAGGAGAGGAATCTCTTGCTCTCTTTCAAGAGATGCTGGACAATGATATCCCTCCTACCAGTATAACTTTCATCTCCGTACTTTCTGCATGTGCACATACTGGGAAAGTTCATGAGGGCCAAACATATTTCAACATGATGAAGGAGAAGTTTGGGCTTGAGCCAGAGGCAGAACATTACTCGTGCATGATTGATCTACTAGGTCGGGCAGGCAAAATAAGTGAAGCTGAGAAGCTAATTGAGACAATGCCATTCAGTCCTGGCTCCATTGGCTGGGCCTCATTGCTTGGGGCATGTAGGAAGCATGGTAACATGGAGATAGCTGTCAAAGCAGCTTATCAGTTTTTGCAGCATGAACCTGCAAATGCTGCTCCATATGTTGTCCTCTCGAATATGTTCATTAGAGCTGGTAGATTGGAAGATATGATAGCAATAAGAAGGCTAATGCGAGACAGAGGTGTTAAAAAGAATCCAGGTTGCAGCTGGATTGAGCTAAATCGAAGAACCCATGTATTTGTTGCAGAAGATAGTTCACACCCAATGATTAAGGAGACTCGTGATTACTTGGATGAGATGCTATTGAAGATTAGGAAGGTTGGTTATGTACCGGAAGTTAATCAGGTTTCGTTAAAGGAGGATGGAATGGAGGAAAAAGAGATGGAAATGAGATTAAGACATCACAGTGAGAAGCTAGCGGTTGCATTTGGGTTGATTTCGACCAAGGATGGGGAGCCAATACTTGTGGTGAAAAATCTTCGAATATGTGGGGACTGCCATAATGCAATCAAACATATCTCTAAGATTACAAAAAGGGAAATCACTGTTAGGGACACCCGCAGGTTTCATTGCTTCAAGGAAGGGCAATGCTCTTGTGAGGATTACTGGTGAATAAAGCATTTGACTGGGTGCTTTTGAGTTTTATTAACATGTAATTCAGAATCATAGATCAGAATCATAGTTATTTGTCTTGAATGCAAAAGCTAATGTCAAGTGCCATTTGGTTATAGTCTGCTTTCGAACTTGCTGATAAAGCATCGAGTTCTAACTTTTATGTTAAGTGTGAATCATGACTTTTTTTTTTTTTTTTTTTTTTTTTCAGGAGCATGAGTAGTTTATGTGGAAAATAATTAGAGTCTTCCGGTGATATTATATCAAGGTGCAAAATTGATGATAGTGGACTGAAAATATAGGCTACTGCTTTGAAGAAACATAACAGCATGTGGGTAAAAAATTTTGAGCATTTAACTCAATTTACGCTTGACCTGATTGTAATTCTTGACTGAGTTGATTCAAACTTTCTTTTTCTCTTTGCAAGATATCCTTTCTTATTGAAAATTAGGAAGGTTCACATTACGTATCAGCCTGAAAAGTTGTTACCTCCCACTTCCTTTTATTGGTCTGTTTGAGTTGAATTTATCTGGCGTTCTGTGATACAATTGCTGCTCGAGAAGTCCAATCTGTAGGTTGGGTTCTGAATGAGTATAAGTGCAGTTGTGTGGTTGCAAAATATAAGTAAATCTATGAGAACAGGTTTCACAATTTCCATTACCCCAAGGGAGATACTGATGGATGGTTTGTCAGATTGTAAGATACTTATCTTTTATTGATTGTTTTGTGTAATTTAATAGAAAATCCCTGGATTTTACCTAAGAATTTATTTGATTCTTACCTTTCATTCATCAATCTTCAAATGAGATTATATTTTACCATTCAGCTTTGCTGATTGGTCATAATACTGCTAATGAAGCTTCAAGCATGCTGGTGCAAATGTGTGGGACCACTGCCAATTGTGCTAGAAGTTTAAGTTGTTAGATAAGACGTGGTTTAATATTTATTTAAATACTTTCACACTCCCCCTCATGCATAGGTTGGGCTTTGGCCCAAAATTGAAGCGTGAAAACAAATAGGGGACCTTGAAAAGCTTGAACTCGGGACCTTCTTCTTCAATATCATGTGAAATTGTGTGAGACCATTGTCAATTCTTTTAAAAGCTTATATTGTTATATGAAGACGTGGTTTAACACTTAAATACTTCAACAATTCTTATTGCTAGGTCATGACCGAGGACTTATTTCCAAATATAACAGCAACATGGTGTTGCAACTTGGGACGTAATTGCTCGCATAGGAAAAATTAGCCATCTGATCTTGGATTATTAGACTTATACTTAACAGTCTTCTGTTTACTAGAATGATCTAAATTAATCCAAAAGATGGTTAGGAGCTACTGTATCTTGACAGTTATAAGGTAGCAATCTGCCAAATGTTGTGGAGATCATTCTTTAATGGCCTCATTTTGTGAAGGGAAAAACGGAGGAATGGTGTGGTGGCATCAAGATCTATGGAATCATGGGGAAATTGAACTACTTCATGATCTTTGGCACGCTTTATGGTTTTCAGGGTATTGATGGAGAAGAGGATGTTGTCTTATGGTTTCACTAGAGCCTGCAATGATGGGATTATCACTGTTAAATCAGCATATAAAATTTCTGGAACACAACAGAAGTTGGGAACTCCCTTCTCCTTGGAAGATTTCCTGGAATTCTAAAGCACCGGTGAGAGCTAGCTTTTGTCCTGGGAGAGTGTTTGGAGAGAATTCTAACTACAAAAGGATTTAAAGAGAAAAATAATGGAGTTAGCCAAGTAAATTTTTCTTTGTAAGCAGGTCAAAGCATCTGTTTCCTCATATTCGTTTTCATAATGCGAGGCTTGACGATCTCGGAGTGCATTTTTCTTGGTCAGTTGGGCTGTGGCGGTGTCTGTTACAGAGGACCTTAGCTTGTTGAGGGTTGAATTGTCCTTAACATTGGAGAAGCTCTTCTGTTTGTAAACCCGGCATCCTGCATTGTGGTGGTGCCCTTTAGCTGGTCAGATTTTTCAGTTGCTTAGATTTGTTATAGTTTGTTTATGAATGGGAGGCGTACTTTTTTCTTTTCTATCAAAAAATTTTCATTATCAACAATAGTTTATATCAACACTTGAGTGTTGTGAAACTTTCAGGAATTTTAGATGAAAAAGACTCAAGATGAATGAGCTGCAATATTTAGATTAAGCAAAAAGTAAAAGTCAATTCAGACAGCAGTAATCTTCACATCCTTTCTCCTGTTTGAATGGACTGATTAGAGTCTGGGTGAAGGATGAATTACTACAGTTTTCTGCAGGGAAGTATAGAATTTAGTGTTTATCTCCATCTTGGTTGGCAGTAAGTGGATTTTTCACTGTGTAGTTGTTGAACAACATGCGTTTTGACTACATTTAAGTTTAGCTGGTTCCTACACAGGGACATCACCATTACTATTTCGTAATCTTTCTTACATTATGATTTATTCCTTCTAATTTTAATGTTAATGATTATGTAAGTCTCTAGAAAATTGTGTGAGGTAGTTTCTGAGGCTTTTGCGATACATCATATAGTCTCTTCATGGGATTAATCAAGTGTTATTGATGACAGATTTAATTTTGCTCTCTGCTAATGTTTTAAAACTCGGTCTAGATTGACTGGTTCTACTGAGAACTCTTTCTATGTCTGATCTGGTTTACTTGTAGGAGCAGAAGAGGTACTAAGCCATTCATTAAGTTTCCAATTCAATTTGACTCAGTTGGGCTGATTCTTAAGTCGTTCTTTACTTCTAAAGTTTGGATACAGATGCAAAGAGACCCTACACACTAATTGATTTGTTTAACATTATTAATGATAAAGTAGTAAATCATAATAAGTTCAATGTGTAACCAACTGTGAGTTAGATAAGTGCATATCACTTTCTAATTGTTAGAAAGAAATCACATTGTAGACTTCACTTTCTACCTTTACAGATTTCTTCAATCTTTATTGTCTTCAATAATGCTACTGTTTCAAACTTAACTTCTGACCTCATTTAAATGGGAAGCAGACATCTAGTGGGTTCTTTTGATCTGTTTCGTTTTAAAACATTGCTTGTAGCCATAAATTATAATCACGCATAATTGATCTAGTGTATCTTTAGATATAGCAGAAATTTTCATGATGTCCTGGGAGCTCTTATGGTGGAGTATATTGTATTAGAAACTCACCTTGTAAATATGCCGGTTCTGAACCTGAGAATCATGCACTTGATAATGCTTAGATCTGATTTCTCCAAACTTGAAAGAATTTTTCTTATAATAAATAGATATGTCACTGGAGGGCCGTGGTGAGGTCTGACTCGTTTACAAATTTTGCTAGGTGCCAATGTTATGGTTTTACTCCTTTGAAAATGTGAAAGTCGAGACAGGTTAATCTCTCAATTTCTTTTGACATGTCGCTGCTTCACATCTCTTGTTCAATCACAAGCAAGGTAATGTAATGTTTGAACTCACATTCGGCTGCTTGGTCACAGATGTTGGTTGTGGTTTTGAATAAATTCTTTCATTCTCATACTTGCCATTAAGAAGTATAGGTTGCTTAATTTCCTCTCTTTTTGGTAAGATCGTAATTCCCTGATTTGATGAGGTTGGGGAGTGACTGCCGGGACTGGAAGGCTTGGACAAGGTATGGCTCCTGGTAGCAAGCTTTTAAGATGGTGCAGAGGGCTAGTCCTCAGGTGAGAACACTATCAGTGGTACGGATGACCTTTTAGAAAATGCTTACTTTGGGCTTCACTTACACCCAAAGGACATGAACGTGAGGTACAGAATAGGATGAGCCAAACGGACCGTATCTCAGGAAATTGAGGCCAAGGTCTCAAAATCATCTCCATTGTTTATGCAGTTCTAGGTTGACATTTCAGTCATTCTTAAGGAAGTTCTCCTTCTATGGATTGGCTAAATTAGTTCATTTTAATTATGTATCGTTTTGTCTATTACAGATTGCTCGTTATTGCAATGGGGAAAGCACGTTTCTTTTGCTTTGTGGGTAGTAAACTGAGTTTAGTCTTTTTAGGTTAACTCATTGAGATGTTCTGGTCCAAGTCATGTCACTTTTGAGATGGGGATTCATTGTAGTGTCACTGTCACTTTTAACGGAGAGTATCTAAGAGCAATGTGGCTCTACTGTGAAGAGATCACTCTGAGTTGCTTTTTATGTTTGATTCTTCTTTTTAGTTTCAATTTAATGCTTCTGTTTGCATTATTTACTATGACAATAAAAAAGAAATCTCCTTTTTATTGTTTTTTGACTGACTAAGGGTGATTCAGCAGTGTTGCTCCAGCTCTTCTGATTTAATAAATGGAAGAACAGAAATCTAGTCAATGATGCTATGGCCTATTGGTTTATCTAACAATACTTAATTCTTAGGAGTGATAAAATTCTTGCCAGGGACTACGGTCTTCCTGAAGAAGCTGCCTTCTTCTGTCTCCTCGCATGTCCAATTTTGTGGTATTTGTCTATTTGCTTAATCCCTGACAAAATTGATACCTGGCCTATTTAACTTTGTACCTTTCTCGTAATTTTTGTTTTGAACGAGGCATAATTCTTCCCTTTCATGTCTCTACCTGCATCAGCTATATGATAAATATTTTGAATTTACATGATATCATTCCATGTCCCATGTTACAACATATCTTAACAAGTGTCTTTCGTGGTATTCTACTTTTTCCTAGACTATATCTGAGCCACGCTTGTTCCAAGCAGAATTTGAATTTGAAAGTCCAAGTGCCTTGCCACTTGATGCATTTCCTTTGGATTAAATACATCAGAATTCTGTTCTCTTTGCTGCACTGAGAAAAGGTAAAAGAGCTATCACACCAAAAGAAAATTTTGGTTCTTATCACAGTTTATCTACTTGATTCATTCAGTCAATGTTATTAATGGTTTTATAGATAAAAAATTGTTGCTTGAAGCACTTTCTTATCCTCTGTAGATGAAGAGTCATAAGAAAACAAAATCTGCAAACTTGAGGAGTTACTATTTTACATGTAAATTTGAGGTTGCCACTGTGATAGATTATTGTACGTTGCAAATGTATTGATGCAGTTATAATGCATGTGAATGGTTCATTTGATAGATCTTGGGCTTGATTCAAATCAAGCAGGAACTGCTCTAATTTACGCATTGCATTTGCCTGGCGCTTTCTTCCCACTGGCCTGAATTGCGCTATTATGCCTTTTTCTTTCTCTGCTACTGCTTATTTCTGTGCTAAAGCTGCAGGTGATAATTATATGATGGAACTGAATAATTTATAAAACAAAATGAACATGACATGTGTATTTTGATTGGTATGTCTGACTCTTGGTTGAATACTTTGTGAGAAAGTCTTATCAGTGTGTTGTCTCTGATGACCTTGTTGACAATATTAAGGTGGAGATTTTATTATGTTGTATGGTCCCTTATAGATTTGTTGACATGAGTTTTTGGCAACCCCTTGGTGCCACTTACAATGAAAGCACTTTTTGTTTTTTAAAAGTAGAAAACTTAGTGAGCTTCAAATTGATTAATGTAAAATTGTCCACTCTTTCCCTTAATTTTAATTGTATAGATAAGTATGGGCAGTTGGTCACACTGGGAAAGACATTATTGTACAATTTTCTTGTTATGTCTTAAGGGCTGCAGTGGAACAGGCATTCTTTCCGTTCAATGGATGCTGAATATTCTGTTGACACGTCTGAGTCTGAATCTTCATTACTTCTATTGATGCCATGGGCATCGATTTCAATTTCAGGCCAGAGAAAATAAAACAAAACATTGCAAAGGAATAGGGTTTGAATGGTCATTTTCTTTTGGCACCAATCCCCCCTACCAAATGTTCCCTTACATAAATTAGATTGAAAGAATGAAATCAGGAGGAAGTCTTATGTGATCACCTTTTGAATGGGTTGCTTGGGGGGCAATCAGAGTCAATTTATGATTTGAAAAGTTCTTCAAGGGGGTTGGGGTAGTTGCCAAGAGCTTGGCTTGGAACATTTATCTCGGTCATGGTAGACCTGATAAATAGTGATGTGGAGTGAACCACTCAATTCTCAGTTGATATGTGGATTGAACAACTTGATTCTACTGGTAGAATTGGTGGAGGACTGCTAACATGGTACTGGGTTTGTTAAAGAAGGGAAAAGAAAATTGAACATCATCAAACTAAAATATGAAATCTCTGGTATATTGGTTTATCATGTACTCGTTTACATTTTTTTTAAGATGGAAGAAATGGAAGTCCGATAAACGTGATAACCCTTTATGTGATTATTTTAAATCATTTCATTTGTTTCACAATAAATTATTCACTTACTGGAATTATTTGATTATACACTAAAACTTGCATGAAATAATAGATATGTCTGAAAATCTCTCTGGATGAAGCAAAACCAGACAATGAATATCCACTCATTATGGTACTGGATGGTTATCCTTACCTGTTGTAACTCTTCCTTTGATGATCATGGAAAGAATTTTTTGTGGTTCTTGTTTTGATATATAAAGTACATACATACTCCTAAGTTAATGATGAGATCTTCATATGTCTGCAGGCTAAACATTTAACAGTTTGAAACAAAACCAAATTGATAATAACCAAAATTTATTGTTATCATGTAGATCAAGATTTCACCAAACTGACATATTTTGTCTGGGTGGAAAACCTAAAACTAACTGTGAAGGCCTTACCCAGTTTTCACAGGTGATGATAGTATAGCAATGAAATGCCAAAACTATTTTATTAAGTGTTACAGAAGGGTTTGGTGCAAATAAAGTGTTTCTTGGGAAATAAAATGTAAATTCCATAACAACAAAGAAACTGTGGGGTTGGGTAATAAATTCTTGTATGCCATCATGCTCTGTATAGTAATCTTGCTGCTGTCATGTGTCGGTGAAAAAGCATCTTCAACCTATGTTCTAATACAACTGATGTTGAGATATGTAGAACCTAAACCTTCAAAATGCAGTAATCTAATTCTATCAGGGCCAAGAAACACCGCTAGGGGTTACGCTCTGCTAGAAAGACTACCATATGCTTTAATTGTTCACCACAAAATGGCTTGTGTATCTATGGTTGTTATGATGCTGAGATATATATAGCCTAAACCTTCAAATACAGTAATACAATTCTGTCAAGGCTAAGAAACACCACTAGGGACTTCACTATACTAGAAAGACTGCACTATACGCTTTAGATGTTCGTGGCAAGATGGCTCGTGTTTGTGGTGGTTGTTTTAGTCGTTAGATAGCATGCTGATCCCTCAAGACTCAATGTGTTACATGTCTTCAAGATAGGGATTTGGATCCTCTCAATATGGAGGGTAAATTGCTATTTTCGATTTATCTCCAAGAGAGGCTGCTAGATCATGCGATACAATCTACAATAAATGTCAATTAAATTTGAGAAGTAGTGAATTTTCAAGGTAAAATGAGGATAAATTGATCATCACAATTTTTGGAAATTTGGCATATTTAGGAAAGGCAAACTTTGTTACTTGCAGGATTTACCATTTAAACCCTCTGACTTTGCACAGATTGTTGGGAAACCTCTTATGATATTTTGAAGTTGATGAAACCATCTATTTAGTTGTTACTGAGTGAACTTGATATAGGAATGCTGTGTGATTAATAATGGTATAAAATATACACAGTGATAAGACATCTACAAGCTGGATGAACTTTGATAGAGGGTGAACAAGTTCAGTAGAACGAAGTGTTGATGAGGACTTGGGGAGACCATGATAAGGAACAGCTAGGTGAAGTTTTGATTCCGGTGAAGTTTTGATCCTGAATGTACTTAGGAGGCCCTATACATAGCAAATCACAAATCAGTTTTGTAACAGACAGCTAGGATAAACTTACTGGATTGCTAATAAAGGCAACTCTGTAGGAGTTACTCATCATGTATTATATTAGCTAGATAGGAAGACCTAGACATCTTTTGATTTGATTTTGGAAATCATACAAAAGATTTGTGGCTAAGGTCAAGGTCTGGAATTCATGACAAAAGATCTGAGATCGAATCAAATCAGTTCTTGCCTATTTGCTCATGCAGCTAACTTAATTTAGGGAAATCTCACTCTTGCCAGAAAAATTTAATTGCTTGGGCGGCCAGAGTTCCAGCTGTTGTGTCTATCGACTCCAACGGCTATTTCATCGTCTTAAAGATTCTCCAACGGCTAATCAAAGGACTATATAAGAAGCTCAAATCAAACTGAAGGAGTCTGCAAAAAATTGAGAAAAGGCATGCATCTAATCTTGTCACATGCTGTTCGATTATTGCAATGTAACTCTGCTCATTTGTGATTGTGTCTATTAGTATCTCTTGTTGATTTTAATCTGTGTTTTGAGAAGTTTACAAGTGTAATAGCAGTGCTTGTTTATTGATAGCGGGATCTATCGACTTTGGGTAGAAACAACTGTTTTATAGTGTCTCTTGAGATTACTAGTGGATTTCAGCCTTGTTGGTGGTTAGCTTGATATAAGCCAAACCAGTGTAAAATCTGCTTGCAATATCTTCTTTCTCTTTACTCATTTTGATATTTATCTGATGGAAGCATTTGCATACAATATTATCAAATTGTTCCTGCATCTATCAAAAGCTTGACTTGAATTATCCCATGAAAATTTAGTTCTTTAAGTCAACCTATTCACCAAGGTTGCATTTTTTGCCTCAATATGAATGCTCTTCCAATGATCTATTTTGTTTACTTTAACTAAAAAGCTCTCAGCTAATAATACTTATTTTCCTTTTTGTTTTTCTTTGGTTTTGCTAGGCTCTGATGTTTCAAGAGCGCAACCATTCAGTTCTAACTTTAATAACTTGTTGAACGAAAATTTATTATCCTAAGGCACTGTTGAGAGTAATCTTTCACTCCCATTTCTTTTCCATCAAGATTTTCTATCCATTTAACATTACTTTGTATGGCTTTTGGCTGCTTGTCGAGTGGCAGGGTTTGTTAATGGCGAAGGAGGTCTGGAGTACGCATCTCTAGTGACTTTGTAATTTGTAGAGAATTCACTACAGTGATGTGATTTCTTCTGATTAATAAAGAGCTGCTTATATAAAAGAATGCTTAAGCTCCTTCCTTTTCTATGTTGCTTCCACTTTGTTCTGCTCAATGCCGGTCCTAGCATGTTTCCTTTCCAAGCATAGTTGATGGTTATGGGGATGCATAGCCAGTTACTTGAGAATATTGATCATTATTATTGGGAATTCTTGGGGTTGCCTTTCAGGGACCTGCAATGGTAGAATAGACATGGAGTGAAATTAGATGCAATTATTAGCAGCAAGTTGTTTGTAATTGTGTTTGCTGTATTTTATGGCACTTCAGCAGTGTTTTGCTGGTTCTATTGGATTTGCAGAACAAGTTTTGTGGAGTCAAAGTTGCATTGGAATTTTGAGTCATGTGATTTATGTGATAGTAAATTTGATGTCACCTTGTGAAATTGCAATAGTGATATCTTCCTTTCCCGGATCTAGCAGGAAAATTTTTGAATTAAAACTACCTGCAAGAGAAAGGTCAGTACCTAGTTGAATGCCGATTCTTGTAGTGGGAATGGGATGCGTCAGATCTTTTATGTATGTTCTTATTCAAAAACCTGTAATGAGTCAATCTATTAGTTCCTTGCTTACTTGGCACTTAAAAATGTGAAATAAATCTGGACCATCATCATTTCCTGGGAACCTTATGAGGGCAACCACGGTGGAAAATTCTAAGTATAAGCATCAGATTGTGGATCATGACAAAATCTCAACTATTTTCAGGTGTTAGATTCTCAAAAGTGAGATTTATTAGCCATTTGATTGAGACTATATATCTACTTGATTATGAGCTAATTGGCTATACACATCATGCCCCATCTTGGAAAAGATGTCTGCTACTTTCCATAACATAGTCATTTCGCCAGCCATGCGAAGTTGCTTGTTGAGATTCACCTTTTCTCATTTTCCTTTCCTTTTGTGAGAATGGTACAACATAAAGCCAGCCTTTAGCAAAGCGTGGAACCGACCGATTGGGACCGAACTTTAGAAATCATGGAGTTGAGCACTCATTTAAAAATTTTCAGGCTTAGTGTTGTTTTCAAATGGAATATGGTGCGTTGGTTGTTTAATTTTGATGTCAGATTATTGTAACAGAAGTATGATACCTTTTTACATTGACTCTGCATCTGTCTGTGACTTCAGGTAGTTTCTTGGGCATTTCACAGGTTATATCTTCGGTCCCTGCGAATTGATGACCTACAGGTTTTCTGTTCCACAAATGGTGAAGAAAAATTACAGCAGTGGATGCCAAATCCCGTCATCTTGAAGGTAAGGTAACTGGAACAGAGTTGCTTTGGACCCAAGAGATCAATTTTCAAGATGAGGCATCATTTTCAGTTGTTACATATATACTGCATGTCATTTCGATCACTTAACTAAGAAACATCTTTGATTTTGATATAGCATCCTGCATTTCAGAGAGGATATCATTCTCTGCACTCGCACCAATTGAAGTTTAAGTGCTACCAGAAAACCGGACTTGATGAACAGACGGTTGGGCAAAAATTGTTGCCTGATCTCATCTCACTTTACTTGAACGCGGTTTTGCTTTTGAACTTGTGTGATGGTGAAAGTGGCAAATGTTACCGGTGTCGAACTGTAGAAAGATTTAATTGCTTGTTGCACAGTTTCTATTTAAGTCCTACCTAACTGTCACCAAAGTCGACTGGGATCGAATTTGGTGGTTCACGTGGCTACTCAACTTTCGTCCGATCCTTTCAAGTAAAGAAAGCAAGCATTGCCTCTGCTTTACAATCACTCCTAAAGTTATATAAGAAAACAAAATAAGAACGTACAGAGCCCATCCAAAAGAGCGATGCTGCAATAACATTATAGAATACAGAGCACAAGGGGAAAAAAGTCTAGTACAAAGCTGCTCATCACGTGGAATCATCTTAGAGAACACAGGAAAAACACTGATATGTCAAATACAGAGACGTGCAATCATAATCATGGGAACAATCTGGAAGTGGGTGGACTCCATTTTTTCTTATTATTTTTCGTTTTTTTTTTCCTCGAATCATACACAACGTGGCTGCTAACAAACGAAGAGGATGGACGGATCGCAGCAACACTCGTCGATGAGGCAGCAGCAACACAGCGCCGCAAGGCTGCAACCAACCAACAAAACATCACCAATTAAATGTCTCTCGCAACCATGTGAACATGAAAATCTTGCTGGCCGAGAGAGAGAGAGAGAGAGAGAGTATACCATCCTTCAAGAAAACCCGGCTCTCTTCTGGGAGGAGCAGCAGCATAGTACTGGGGAGGCGCTTGTACGGGAGGCCCTTGGTAATACCCTGCAAACCCAACAACCCACCTCCTTGCAAGATCAGACATGAACATGGTTGAAAGAGAGAGAGAGAGAGAGAGAGAGAGAGAGAGAGAGAGAGAGAGTACCTTGGCCTTGAGCAGGGTAAGGATAGCCTTGAGCAGGGTAAGGCTGAGCGTACTTGGGGGCTTCGCTCATTTCTCACGACCTTGCAGGAGGAGACCCCAGAAAACTTTGCAGAGACTGCTTTTGTGAGCTCTCCTTGGATGAACTTCGCAAAACTGAGATATGATTGCCACAGGGAAACTCTCTCTGTTTTGGTCCAGGGTCTTGTCTTATATCTCAGCATTTTAGCATTGGAAAAAGTAGGTAAATTGTAACAGGGCACGTGACATACGGCAGACGTAGGCCCCACCCCCACCCCCAAAGAAAAAGACTTAGAAATTATAAGACATGGACACCAATTGATTCGTGTGGCTTAACATTTGGATCTCACGTAAAACTCACATTATTCAATCGTTGAGATCAAGTTGAGATCAAATTGAGTTCATGTGTCTTACTGCTCCATGTGAGCGCGTTATTTTACTTTATGACCAAAAAATGACTACCTTATATAAGTGTTATTGCATGGTTTAAATATATCTGAGGGCGTGTTTGTTTATGCTTCTAAGCTTTCGTCGAAACTTTTGAACATCACTAAAGTCGTAATAAAAAAAGTATGAAAACATTGCATGCGAAGTTACATATGAACATGGTGTGGACATGTTGTGGAAGTTCCGTGAGTTCAGAATAAAAAAAAGTCAAAAGAGTGATTCGCAAGATTTAAATTAAACTAAACATTAAAAAAAAGGGTAAAAATTGACCCAGCTTTGTTTAAAGATTAAGCAACGAATGAAACATATAACTTGGGCTTTTCCATAGAAATTATAAGGAACTCTTCAAACTTCTAATTGACTCAGAAAATATTATATACAACTCTACTTGTTGGTCATTATATATTGCAAAAGTCTCAAGTGTTTCATGTTCAAGAGTCAAAATGCATATGCCGAAAAATTAGCATTAACCATAAGGTAAAAACTAAAACTTAACCCAGACATGCTAGATGATTTGTGCCATTAGATTGTAATATTTGTATCCAATCTAATGGTTCTTATGCTTTGGTATGTGCATGCCGCCGTGGTAGTTTACACTTCTTAAGCTACAGTTGCATGTATCTAATACATACGAGCTCAAAGTATTGCGACTGTTAGATGATGCATCACATAAGGTTCACTATCATCTCACGATCAGCATTGATCAAGCTTGTACGTAACTAATTATGCAATTTTCATTTTCTCTTGCTCTCACTTTTATCAAATTCAAATTCAAAATTCAAATTAGTCGAGGTGGAACTCGTAGCGTCCATAGAAAATGTTATCCAATGCACGCTTTTTCTGTCTTTTTGACTTTTTGATTAGCGGTCGAAGTCATCCTTATGTACTTATCTGCTTTTTCTTTCTTCCTCCTACCAGTCTCGTGTCTTGAACTGGGGGAATTTTTATGTGCGTCAGTGTTCACTAATTCCCTTTATTTTATGACTATTAAGGAAGGAGAAGGTTCATCGAAATCGAGATCCTTCGATTATGACGCAGACAATAGAATATTGGGCTTTGCCTCCTCGTCTGCGTTCCCTAGTTTATAGCGCCTTCGTTTTCCTTTGAATTTGCTCTTTAACCAATGCGAGAAATACTGGAAATTCATATTCTACATGCATTTATTAAATGATGTGACAAATAATAAGTGATCATTCAAGTTGGTTGATGCATTTACACTGGTACGGGAAACCAGTGGGATGATTAATAATTTAGATGACGACGTCTTTCAAAGAAAGTAAACAGAGTCTTTTTAGATAGCCACAAGAAAATAGATTTTATTCAATTTTTTATAATAAAAGTGAAGAAAATGGACTTTTGGGGACAGCTCATCTTGTCCGTTTCTTGAGATTGTACCCTGCGGACCACACCGCCAGTTTTCACGTTGATTTTCTTTTCCTATTTTGGGTTATTTGATGCGAAATTTTAAATCTACATGAGCGAAGTGCCAACTTAAATTTCTGAAGTCATGTTATATCTGCCATTACTGATGGTGCTAAGCAAGCGCATGGGAAAGGCAAGGTAGAACACAGGGTGGCTGGTGATCCTATTATAGTAGTGATATTCATGCTGTCTTCTTTTCCATCTTCAATTCACCCTCCTCTATTGGTAACTCTTGGTGTTCTTAAATATCGCATTGATACTAAATAAACACTTACATGTGACATTGTTGAAAAGCTCGTCGGACATGTAATCCACGGCGAACCAGCCCTTCAAATCTTGTCCGTTCACAGTGTAGGTCTTCTCTCCTTTCGGGAACACCATTGCTATGTTGGTTGTATTGTCGAGCCTGATGTCGGGTTGGCATATCCCTAGACCATCCTTTGTGAGCTGCAGATCGCAGTACAAGACCACATCGCCCATGCTCGAGGTTGTTGCCATGTCCACGGCGAACTCGCTTGAATCGGGAAAGATCCCAGAGAACCTGCCACGAGCTATAACAAGGGGACTGCCGCCTGTGGGTAAGGCACACATACTTGCTGTTACTACGCTCGGAATTTCGAGGTCATCCCCACATAGGGAGCAGGCCATGATGCAAGCAATTTCCAAAACTAAACCGGACTACAAATTCCCATTTTGTCTTTCTCAAATCTCTGTAATCAACTACAAAATCTCTTTTGTTCTTGAGGAAATTGTTTTTATCCTTCAAGTAAAGTTTGGGGGCCCAAGCATGAATGCAATTAGGAGAGAGAGTCCGAATACCATTAAGGGTCTTCCATTTCGTTGGTGGTGAAGTCCCTGAACCCTTTGAAGACTTTGGGCTAAGCTTGAATGGATAAGCAGCGAGGGGGCGGACATCAGGGTTTCTTTTAGTATTTTTCTTTTTAATATTAAAAGGTTCCGGTCCGGTCTGGTGGGCGGGCGGGCGGATCCGCCCACGGAATCGGGAACCGGACCGGTGCCCACCCTGGTTCCCAAAATTGGAACCGGGAACCGGACCGGTTCCCTCAAGAACCGCCGGTTCCGGCGGTTCCGTCCGGCTCCGGGCGGTCCGGCGGTTCCCTGGTATTTTGCACACCCCTAGATTGTACCCTGCGGACCACACCGCCAGTTTTCACGTTTATTTTCTTTTCCTATTTTGGGTGATTTAGGGCCTGTTTGGTAAAATCCACTTCTGTTCCCGGAACAAAAATTTATGTTCTTTTGTTATGGGGAATGAAAAAAGAGTAGAAAACTATTTGGTAAAACTTTTATTCCCATGAATAGATTTTAAATAGAAACAAGAAGTAGAAAAAAAAAATTTCTTGTTCTTAAGAACATTTTCTAAAACCTATTTTTCTCTTTCCTCCTTTTTCTTCTCTTTTCTTCTTTTTCTTCTTCTTTTTGGCCGGTGGCCAACGCCAGCAATCGGCCAGACTAGGGCCGGCAATGTCGCCGGAGCGTCGCTGGCCCCTAAAAATGCCGAGCCACGACGAGACCGAGCTTGCCTAGTCATTGGCGAGGCAAGTTGGACGTCGCCTAACCGGTCGCCGGCCACAAAGGAGGAAGGGAGGAAGAAGGAAAAAGAAGAAGAAAAAATAGGAAAAATATAATAAAAATATTAATAAATTAAAAGAAACAATAAAATTATACAATTTTACCAAACACATTTCTATCCTGAGAATAGAAATTTTTTACAATTACCAAGCGCATTCTTATACTAAAAAATTGTTCCCAGGAACAGAAACAAAAAAAAAAAATAATTTCTCATAAAAAATTGTTCCCCGTAATAAAATTGTTACCAAACGCGTCCTTAGCCTCAAGCCTTAAGCTTTTTTTTTTTTTTTTTTTAAAGGTAAGAAAAGGGATAGAACTTGACATTGCATCATTACTCTCTTAATAAAACATTATCCAATCTCATCCCCTAATAATGAAGGAAGTAAACCTAGTGGTGGTCTCTAGAATTTGCCAATCAATCTCATGTATTTCTTTCTCTAAAATTATGGAGAATCTTGACCAATTAAAAATCTTTCAGCATACTTAAAATTTGAGATATGAGTATGTCACTAAAACAAAGCAATACAATTGATTTTTGAAGTAGGGAAATGGCTACTCACAAATTCATCTCCACGATAAGTTTGGTAAGCAATTTCGTTTTTATATTTTTGGAAAATTTGCTTTTTTTTTTGTTAACCGAAGAACTGCTGGAGATCACCCTTCGGGGATCATACGACCCTCCAGTGCTTGGTGGCACCGTCAGGCCTCGCCGCAAACCGCAATTTAGACATAAACCTTGGGGGAGGTTAGCTCAAGACCCCACACTTCAGACACTTTAACAACAAGAGGGTTTGAACCCTCGACCTCTGCGATGAGAGAGAAAACTCACACCAACTGTGTTGCCCATGGTTGGGTAACATTTGCTTATTTGGTTTGCATTGGAAAAGGAAAATAATCTCTTACATTACATGCTTGGAGAACACAAAAACTTTTGATCCTCTTACCAAGTCGCTCCCTCTTGCACCAAAGTCATTAGCGAAAGCTTTTCCTTAGATAACTCTTTGCATGCGGTTATTGGCTTATTGGCATGAATCTACATTGGACATACTTCTTTTTTGTAATTTAATGAGATAACTTCTTCAATATTCTAAATTTTTTGCTCATTAATTTTATGATTTTGGGGTCCCTTTCTCTTTTTTTTTTTTGCTTTTTGGAGAAAATGTGAATAAGATTATAACATGGTCGGCGCTTTTCTTGTGTTGTCAATAAAGTTGGGCAGCGTGGGGGCAAGAATCATGTGGTGAGCTGGATGGCGGTGCTTTTCCGTCGAATTTGACTGTGATTTTTTTCGGCTAAAACCGTGTGGGTCTTTGCTCAAAAAAGTAAAAAGTAGGACCGCTGAATCGATCTTACTGGTCCTCGAATCGACGGTATATCCAGATTTAGCTCGAATATTTATTACAAAAGAGTCCGAATTTGACCTTCTCTCTTGCTTATCTTGCGCTCTTTGATTTGCACGACCTATATCCGATGCAAATTTGTTATGTACACATGCGAGTGGTGTAAAAGAAAGAAATCTTATGTATGCTCTCTTTGTTTTGCGAAAAATAAATGATTTGGAATATATTTTTTTTAAACATGATCGTCTGTATTGCTTGAAATAATTGGTTAATAGAATTTTTTTTTATTATCGATAGCAATTTATGTCTAAACATTTTCGCAAACGATGAAAATATTTTTCGTTTATTCATTTTTATAAGAGAAATAAACAACCGTTTTCAGGAAAAATATTCTCTAAATTATTTATATTTCTCAAACAAATAGAGCCTATATGTCTATAGATAAAAACGAGTGATTACTACTGCTTAAGTGAGCATAATTCAGTGGTTTAAGCTTTTGGGTACCGGTAAATCCAACTAAATTTTCCATTGGCTCGAATTATTAGCTTTCTCTTGGATCTCCCTGTCACAAAGGTATTGAACTTTTATGGGGCTATCCCAATGCTTTTAAACTTCAAGAGATGAGTTCAAACATAAAGGTGTGACTCCGCAATTAGGAATTTAATGTGTGGTTTGGACTAGTGATTTGCCTTGATAAATAATCTCATCTTGTAACAAGGAAAATTATTGCGTGAAATCTCACGAATTCGACACTAATTCATAACAATAGCCGGACTTTCAAAAGTTACGGATTACCCCATGAATTTTGATTTTTATTGTAGCCGCTAGTTTTGACACTCGCATAGTTGCTACTTACCCGAAAATGGATTTGCTAATTTTTCTTTACCAAAGTAAGCTCTATTATATGGTTAATGATGTAAGAAAATGGCATAAGGATACAAGAAGTGTCAAAAGTTTTATACGATGCTCACCTTAGTGTCAACAAATTTCTGCCCAATCACTTAAAGGTCAATTCTGATTTGGGTTGCCGAAAATTTGACATTGCAATATTTGTCAATTACCTTGATCGATGTGGCTCACCAACGCGCTCAGTCAACAATAATAGCCCTAAACGACATCTTCTACATCTTTGTCCTGAATGTAGACCCTAAATTTTGTTTGCAAACAAAATTAGGACAAGTTAGGGTTTTTCACCAAAGTGAGTTAATCCAAATTTAAAGTGAAAAGGTTAGGTGGTTGTTAATCAAAGTGAGTTGTTCGAAAGTATTTTGGGGAGGAACCTAAGGAATCTTATAATATTTTATGTTTTGTAATTGATAGGTGGACCATCACATGATATTACATCAGAACTAAAATGTCAATTAAATGGCTAATTTTCATCCTTCAACGGTGGAAACGATGAACATATGAAATTGTTAAGCATTTTGGGTACGTATAAAATAATTAATAACATTTATTTTAGGATCCATTGATTTATTTTCATGTTACATGTAATTAATATATTGAAAATCGAATATTTTCTTACTATTTATCCTTAACAAGCACTCCAAAAACTCGTTAATAACAAACACACATTATATATATATAATATAAACACACACACAGATACGTACGCGCGTGCACTAGTGGACATTAGAAAAAGGTTGTCTAGCGAATCAACTCGGCATCAGTAATTAACTAAAGAGGAGAATCCGGGACTCATGCTGAGAGTTTCATACGCATGACAAGGTCAACACCTTGTATTGCGGAGTGGTTCCATTTGGAGTGGTTGGAATTATGTCTGAAGGACCCCAAGGAAAATTGGTCCACAAAATTCAATATTATCTTGATTTGTTTCGCATTATAATATAATGAAAAAAAGAGGTTATATTTGAACTTCGATAGATTAGATAAAAAATAAACAGGGGCACTTTAGGGACTTTGTCAATTAGTCCACCAACCTTAATTTTGGTGGAGGCCTACTGTACACACTTTGAATATCAGTGTGAGATAGTCATTTTACCTAACGTCTCATATGAAATTAAGTGACATGACATCATCTCTTGAGATTATCACGTATTGACAATAACCCAATAAAAAAAAAGGATCAACGGACTAGTTTCACTAAGATTCAAATTACGAGACCTAAACGATGAGTCCACATGAATTCAAACAATCAAAATTGAGGTGCTCATGTCACTTATAGATGAATGAGCGCATAAATTGCCTCTTCTAACTATCTGAAAATATTAATATTATTATGGGTTATACTATCAATGTGAAAAACCTATTGCTTATTGATTAAGTGACATATGTACAGAAACATAGTTACATAATTGAATCCATTCACATGTCGACTATCCTATAATGAAAATGTCAATTATTTGATATATTGATAGCGGACCTAATAAAAATATAGAAAATGAAAAATAAATGTAGAAACCATTGGTCCATCTCTCGTCAGTAGCCCCATCTACATCTCACTCTAGCTTAGCCCCTATCTGTGTTGTGTGGTCCAGCCTAAACGAAAAGGATTACCCATGAAAGAGACCCAAAGTTGGGCCTTGACCTGAAGGCCAGATTTTGGGCCTTGTTTTGGGCCACACGGCCTGAAGCAAATTCCTCGAGAGCGTGGGGAGATTGTATTTTCTCCACACAAGAAAGTAAATGCCCAATACACAAATTGACTAGGGATTTACAATGACAGGGCTTAGTACTTAATTTCCATAATTAGCAAAGCTGGTTAGATGGACAGGGTCGTGTGCTTAATCCCTCTCTCCGCAAATTCACACATCGTGCTATCTAATCTCGGCACTTATGAACGAAACAATTGTGTATTTTAGCCTTATGAATTTTGTGACAATCGCATGGGTGGATACTCCTTGCAAAATTACAAGGCCCATTTGCTGAGCTGGTCCAGGTGAAACCCAGCATTAGGCCTTATATATATAGTGGGGGTGGGTTTGGAGTTGGGGCTGTGCATGGCAAGACGTGTTTACTACTGATAATGCCTTTTATCTGATGAAATGGGGTTAAAGACGTTTTGTTTACTAGTGATATTGGTTCGTTACTTATTTTCAATTTGGAAAATTTTTACCTTTTATCCTTATACTTCCAAACTTTTTTTATCAAGCTATTCTACTTTCACAAAATTTTTAATCAAGTCTCTACCACGAAAAATTCGATTGACATAGCTATCAAACAATGCCCTAGTTTGATGTGGATAAGATTTTTTCAATGTGGAAGTCCATGTGATTGTCCACATCACCTAAAATTTTTCAGAGAAATTCTACTATTCATCCCTATACTTTCACTTTTTTTTTTTTCTTTCTAATCAAGTCCCTATTACTTAGTTTGTCTAATCAAGTTCTTCCACTTTCACAAATTTTCTAATCAGATCCTTCCGACATCAAAATTAGCCAAAAGCAGCTAGCATGACTATTAGACTAGGTTGTAATGTGATGTGGAAAAAGTTTTCTAATGTGGACATTGATGCCATAGTAGACATCCACATGGCTAATGTTATCTACATTAAAATTTGACACTGTCCACATTAGCTATATTTTTCCACCCATATCCACATGGGCATTTGCATATTTTATTATTGTCATACTTTGGTGTTGTGCGACGGCCACATTAGCTGGATTTGGTCAGATTGGTGTTAGAGAGACTCGGTCATAAAATTTTCATGTGTAAAAGGACTTGATATTAAGAATATAGACTTCATAAGAAAATGCCTTTGAGTATGTGGATGGAAAGTAGAGTTTTTTTCCTAAAATTTGTCTATATCATACTCATATAATGTCTAGATTGACTAAATTTTTCTGCGCATATGCAGGTGGACATCCACATGTTCAATCTGGGTCCAAAGCTGCTTAAATGATGGGCGAATCTTTTGGGCTCAATAAGGTTTGTGGCTCACTGCTCCTCTAGTGGTTGAAATAGTTAGTCAGTGTTTCACTATTTTGTCTTTGCCCTATACAACTCTGCAAATCATCTCTCCCCACAAGCATGATTTCGAAGACATTTGAAATGGTATATAATTGACCAATTTTCCTGCTTATTGGCTGGATAAGAATACAATTAGCAACGTGTTATGCTGCTTTTTTGTACATTAAGTAAACTGAAAATAATAAAGATCTTTAAATTCTCTTCAAACAAAAACGAACGTGATATTTAAAACTTCAACAAAATTTTTTCACAATGAAATAGCCATAATTCCTGATGACCTGAAGTGTGTAATTACCCTTATTAGTCGCCATTTTTAAGTTCCTTTACTTGCAAAGGCTGGGTACGTGGGCTGGGCCTGAGGTAATAGTCAGCCCATCTTTTATTTCCCTTTATGGTAAATAGAGATCATCCCATTGACGGTGATCGATAACAAGTAGAAAAGTATGATTCCGATCTAACTAAAAGATGATACTTAATTAGATAAACGCGGCCGAGATCCTATTAAGCATCTCATATCAATTTGTCTTGCCATACATGTCAAGTCAAACTTGCGAAAATAAATTTCTTCATTTTGTGGACACTATTTTAAATCGATAACTGCTCCATTCATCCATCAACATTCAAATTTACATGAATGCATTCGGTCTCTATTTCGTGTAATCATTAATATGTGTCAAAAAATTAGTACACCAAATTGTGGGATCGATTGAAGGTGAATGGCACTGCAATCCTAATTTTTTCATACTTGGATTTTCCTTTCTCTTATGTTTTGCTATAGCTATGGTGCCATGTACTTGCATTTTGTGCGCTTAGGGAACCGTGTGAACAAAAGAATGTGGCGAGGTTAACTTATTCTCATCAAAATCACATTCTCCCACAGAAGAAGTGCATGTGATGGAGTCACCACAAGGAATGGGACAAAAGTCCGGATGGAGCAACTGTCCCCCAAAACACCTATCCATGCACGCATATAAATATATAAATATATATATCTATATATATTTTGCTGCTTTAGTACGTTTCATCAATTCTGAGGAGAGCATTTGGATTCTAATGGTTGGCTTCATCCGGAGAGGTGGAATCTTTGAATTGGATTGGATAGTCCCTCGTCACCATCATTATTATTACTATTTTATAATCTAGGGCACAAGCCTAGAGCGGTCATGAAACTTTATGGATCACGTTCGGGGTCGGAAGAACTGAGTTGAGTCCAAACCTTTGATCCGTATACGTGGCCCTGATGTGTATGGCTTGCAGGTAGTTGGTAACTTGGTAGGATATATACAGATGATCCCAGTTCTCGATCTAAAAATCCCTTGCATCCCAATAGACTATTGCCTACCTTTAGCTACCTGAAGGTCGATGGAACACCCTGCAAGCCCCCATAAAATGGGTTAAGTCAAGATCTTTGGTTTGTATAAGTGATATTGAATTTAGAGTAATTTGTATGTGATTGATGGGATTTTAACATATGACCTCTAATTTTCAAGCTGGAAATTCCTTGACCCCAACCAACTACGGGTACCTCAATATTATGACATTATTTTTTATTTCATTATCACTATTTGGCTCTTTCAAATATTTCTCTAACAATGGGTATTCATTAATAATCAGCACTTGTGTCGAACCTGAGCAGTTATCCAATAAAGAGACCAACATGTTATATTTTAAACCCATGGGCTCTTCATGCAAATTAACAACTAGATGTATGTTTGAATTGGAATGTATAATCTTATCGATTTTGTTGATGAGATGTTGTTGTTGTTGTTGTTGTTGTTGTTGTTGTTACTGTGCTTTCTAATTGCTCAAAACTTATATAATATATTGATCCTGAACAGTTGCCCCTAAAAACACCTGCATGTACATTTATAAGTTTGATGGCTCTATTCATGCAAAGCGTCAAGCACAGATGTGGGCCTAGCCAAACAAGAAAAAGCAGGATATTAGCACATGCGTTTGCCAAGGAAATTAGGGTGTTTCTCTTTTTGTTCCCGTGATTTTCCAATAATACATTAATTTTCAAAACCTATTCCAAAAGAATCAAAGTCAAGGGAGCTTGGAATTAGCAAAAGGCCGTCTCTCCAAATTCAACATTTTTCAATCATGGGTCAAGACCAAACTTATTTGTTATTGGCCCTTTCAAATGTTTGGCAATTTCGAGGTAATAATCTTGATCTTTTCCAGTCCTTTATACCAACTTTCTCCTTTTCTGACTAAATAAGGAACTGTGGCCGCATGTCAATTATCAAAAAACTTATCATTGCCCAAACTCTCAGAATAACTTTCGTTCATTAATAATTTTTTTCATCAATTTCAAAGCTTATTGCTTGCGGAGAACATACATCAATTTGTCACCGGGATCCAATCGTATCCAGCCTTTAGGGAAACAATTTGTCAATCACATTGTCAAAAGACTCCATGTGGACATCTGTTACTACACTGGCCCCAAGAAATGACAACGTTAGATATGAAAGTCTTTAAAAATTGATTCTTTTATATGAAACTTGTGTAAATTTGATTGGATACTTTTCATAGGTAACTTGTGTAAATTGATTGGATGAGTATGCTTTTATGTTTTTTAAAGCTATTTTTGGGAAACACCCGTATTATGTAGAAATCAAATTGTTTCTTAATTTCAGCTCAATTTTTTCTCAAAAGAATTCCATTAAAATTCATGAAAATTACTTAAAGACGGAATTCTACTATTTGTAGAATTCAATAAACAAGGGTATGAACATATAAGTGTTTCATGAAACCTCTCAAATAATCCTCCCAAAAGTAGTGTACCAAATAAAAATCGAAACTTTTGGACTTCATATAAACATGGATAAAGAGTTGAAAAATGTCCTGAGCTCTAGGTCATTCTTTTTAGTTTTTTTATTTTATTTTTCCAACTCATCTACTATTACCTCTTTCAAATCAATGATGGTTTGTCAATCTGTTAAGGTTGCTTCATATTACAAGCATTCGTGGGCTGTCAAGCCAATGAGTAGAAAGACATTTTCCCGTGTAGGAATTAAAATATGTTATTATTAAACGCAATTTATTTATAGGTTACCCCCACGGGGGTTGAAACTAGCCCCTTTTGCATAGAAGTCCCCATCCACTGGGATACGAAATGCAGGCAATTTTGTGGGAGAGTCAATGGAGTAACAATGAGGGCACGAATACAGATGTCCCCAGAAGTAGGTGATGCAGAAAGAAATTCATAGTACAGGTCAAAGGGTGTGACCCCATTGACAACACAGGCGGACCGTGATATCTTGTACGTGACTTTTTAGCTGCATGATTACTCCTTTTGACTCTTAGTACGATTCGTGTGTATCATTGGATGTCGCATATGATTGGTTTTCTCTTTTTTGAATAATTTTGAGAAGCAATTTTAGTGGGAAACTCAAGGTGTGTTCTGTAGGAGCACAAACGTTAGTCTCCATATGCTCGTGGAGTTTCCTTACTTGACTATACATTTGCTTATGGCTTACCTCATGACTTGACAAAATTTGGCCAAATTTGATATCAAATCCGATGTGCCAACGTACAATACTGATCGATGGTTCCATTCGGATTGGTGCTTGCACGGGACAAGGTCAACTTGATTTGATTCCTTGGGTTTGGGCCAAGTTTCCTTGTCATCTCTTGCTTGAAGTCGACCTACCGATGAAAATTTCCAAGTGTCTTTTGAGATTACTATTTGGCTTAATACTTGTATGTTATGATCTATAACCATTCACGAAGAACTTCAGTCATCTCTTCTTGTGGACCTAGGTGATTAATGATCATAAGCACGAGCAGTACTCCGTGGCGAAAGTACATCAACATCAAAAGCCATTGGTGAGGGCTCATACTTGATAATCTCAACATGCAAGTGACAAATAAGAAGTTAGTCAAGTATGTTGTGATAGCGATTGGAGGCCTGTGATACTCATTTGCGTAACTAGTTCGCATCAATGTATGTGTGGATTATTGGAGAAACTTTTTACGTCAAAGTTCCTTGTGATTAAGGATAGTGAATAGCTCTCGTCGGTTCAAACTACAAGTTGGACAAAATCATATTGCCTACTTTCTGAATATTGTACGATGTGCACGATTTCAAGATGATAATCCTCAATGCAACAATGATTAGGATAGATATGAATCCGGCCAGGTTTGACAATAGAACATGTAGGTACAAAAGAAAATTTGAAACTTTAGTAAGGCACATTATTTTCACAAAGAAAGAAAACTTTAGTAAGACAAAAGCTTGGATTAAAAAAATACAGACAAGAATTATAGCCATAAATAGGCCTGCATGAAACTCCTAGGAGCTTTAACGTGCTACAAACCCTAGAAAATTCTCAGCCATAAGAGATAATTTTCTAGGTTTTTTTTTTTTTTTAGGGTATTCATTAGTGAGATTTCAAATTGTTTTGATACCCACATAAAATCCAGCGAAGAAAAGAAAGTGGGAGAGATAGATACAAAAATTTCACGTGGAGTCTTTCACGGACAAAGTCACGTGAATATAGGCGAAAAGCTATTGAAGCTGAGTCGAGCGTGGAGCTAGACATGATCATTACAGAAATTGGAAGCACCTTTCAGTGGGTTTTGATGGCCCCTCTCACGGGTCCTGGGAATATGAGCAAACATGAGGAGAAAAACAATAGTGTAGGTCCAACCTTTGACTTTCCTAATGACATTTTGTACGTGGCAAATAGGAAAAATGGAGTTAAGGCATTCCTATTGCTTTATTAAGAGAGGTTTTGGGCCCTGCCAGGAGAAAAGGGAAAATGAGAGTTGCAATGGATTATATACTCGATGTGGCATACATATTAAGTGAAGTCGCACTAAAAAGAAGATTACTAGAAACAATTCCCCCTCTTCGATTGCAATTGTTATGTTCCACTGCATAACATCGTTACCCAAATTGGTTAGGAGCAACAATTTGCGATGCTTTGAAAAAAAGCACGATAAGAACGTACCACGAAAAGTATGTGTTTGTAATGTTGTCAACCTTTTTGATACAAGTAGTAAGCAGGTTGTGCTTACATTAAGCCCTTTTCTCTAGACGAGAGTAACAAACAGGGAAAGAAGAAATCTGTCAAACTAGTTCAACTTAGAGCTTTGATACCAATCTAATGTATGATGGAATTGAGAGATTAAGAAATTAATTTTTTGGAATAAGCGTGTGATGAGGGTTTTCTGGAGACAGTAGATGAAAGGGTTTTAAATGACATGTACGGGTGGAAAATGAATTTACAATAGATAAAGCTCACCACCAAGACATAAATAAACATGCCATTAGCCAAGGATAAAAAACTGGAGGTTATGAAGTTTACCACCAAGACATAAAGGATTACACCACTAGTCAAGGATAAAGTACTTTTGATTCACCACTAAAGGAATTGGATAAAGAGCCGAAGATGAAAATTTGCTTACTCGAGGAAAATCTCAATGTATAATCAAATTGCAAGTTTGCTCTCACATGTGAGACCACTTCTATATTTATAGAGAAACTTTTAGGGACTAAACAAACCTAAATGACTTTTAGAATCTACAACTCTTTGAAATCTAGCAACCAATAATGACTCTAGGGCCAATTACATTAACACAATTATAAATTAAGAAAACCGACAACATATTTAATATTCATAATAATTAGGACTAGATGCATAGAAACTAGGACTCGATCCTCCAAATGTCCACCGGTCTTGAAAGTCGAATAGCTACCTTAGAAGATCGACAAACAACCATGGGAATTGACCAAGAGTTAGAATCGACAACTAGCCTTGCGAGTTGGACCAAACGATGAAACTTGCCTAGGGTTTGAGACTTGTTCCGTGATGCTCCTGCATCATCCACCGTAGGTTGATGAGATGTGGCCTCAAATATGATATACCTTCATCTTAGAAATAAGGAGAAAAACTTCATACATTGAAAGTCGCCAAGGCACCATATTCTCTAGGAGATCAACCTAGTACGCATTGTCGGCGATTCTCTTGAATACATTAAATATGCCATCTGTTCTAGGCATAAGCCTATTCTTTCGTCGAGATGAAAACCTCTCCTTCCTCAAATGTGTATTTACAAGATCATATTCATTCATCTTTTCAATCTTGGATCGAATCTGCTAATGAAACTTCTCCATCATCTTGGCTCTCTTTTCAACTTCATAGTGATTAATAAGTTGGATGGAATGGAAATTAAGCCAATATACACAATTTCAAAAGATGATCGGTCTGTAATGTAACTTGGAGATTGATTATAAGCAAATTCAACATGCACGAGCTTTAGATCCTGGTCCTTCAAAGTCTTACTAACCATACTTCCAAGGAGAGTGATAAGGGTATGGTTTATTACCTTAGTTTGACCATCTATTTATGGATGACAAGTTGTGCCAAATAGAAGTCTAGTGCTAATCATCCTCCGTAGAGTCATGCAAAAGTAACTTAGTGATTTGGGATCACAATCCTACACAATGGTCTTATATGTAGACGAATAATCTCCTTGAAATACATTTAGCCACTTGAGAAGTATCATCCATCTTGTAGCACGAAATGAAATGTGTCTATCTTCGAAAATTAATTGATGGCATCTTCCTTCCTTTGAATTCTTTGGAGTGCCACAATAAAATCCATACTTACATCCTTTCAAGGCCATGTTGGAATTGGAAGTGGATTACAAAGCCCTTGATGGAAATAACTATTTGGTTTTCGACAGATCGTACATGTGGAAATGAGTGCATTTACATCTCCATTCATTTTTGGCTAATAGAAATGTTCTTGAAAGATCTCAAGAGTTTTGTTGATTCCGAAGTGGCCTGTCAATTCTCCACCACTCGATTCTCAAATCAATAGCTTTTCAAAGGAACTCTTTGACACACAAAGTCTATTTCCTTAAAGAGAAATCCATCTCGAGTTGAATAAGCTCCACGAACTCCATGTTTGTTGATGATGGGTGAAAACTCGGGATCTTCAACATAACCAAGGACCTTAGAGTCCAGAATAGAGAACATTGAGTATGTTCTACGACATTAGTCTTGTCAAGTTTATATTTCAAGACAAAAGAAAATGATTGAAGAAACTTCAACTATTTGACATGTCTCTAGTTGAGTTTGTGCTGGCCACTAGTATATTTTAAAGCCTCATGATCAACATAGATAACAAATTGTTCAGGCTTTAGGAAGTATGTAGTGATCAAGAGCCATTTCAATTACATAAAACTCCTTGTTGTAGTTAGAATAGTTTCTCCTTGACCCTGTCAACTTCTCATTAAAATATGCTAGAGGTCTCTGGGCTCGGGTAAGAGCACCCTTGATGCATACTCCGCTTGCATCGCATTCAACCTCAAACTCTTTATCAACGTATGTAAGGGCAACGATAGGAGACACATAAAACTTTTGTTTTATGATATCAAAGGCATTGTGGGCGGCCTTAGTTCATTTAAAAATTTGTTTCTTCATGTTCCAAAATGGGAGATATAAAGGTGCTGAAATTCTTCACGAACCAATAGTAGAAAGAAACACGTCTATGGAAACTCCTTACATTATAAACCGATTTAAAGATTGGCCAAGTTTTCGTTGCTTCCACCTTGGACTTGTAAACATAGATCCCATCCTCGGAAACTGCATAACCTAAAACTATGATGCTTCTGGAAAAGAACTGACACTTCTCCATCTTGCATAGAGCATAAACTTTCTAAGGACTTCAGTTATCTATCTTAAATGAGATACATGCTCCGCATTGTTGCTGCTATACACGCATGTCATTCACGAGTCTCATAAAGGTACTGGGAGCATTAGACAAATCGAATGGCTTGACTAGCCACTCATAAAGGCCTTCTTCAGTTTGAAAAGCTATATTCTATTCATCTCATTCGCTCATTCAAATATGATGGCAGTCCCTCATATTGATATTGGAAAATACTGTAGAACCATGAAATTCATGGAGCATACCATTAAGTCTAAGCATGAGGTACTTATATATAATCATCATGTTGTTAATGGTTCGACTGTCGACACAAAACCTGAAAGATCCATCCTTCCTCAACACGAGTTGGGTTGGAATCAAACAAGGACTCATGCTCTTCCTTACTTATCCTCTTGTGATCAATTCCTCCCCCACCAAGGTATGAAGGAATGCGCCACCAGCCAAGAATAAAGAATTAGAAATTATGAAGTTCAACAAGGCATAAAGAATCACACCATCAACCAAGGGTAAATAAATTTTTGTTCACCACCAAACGAATTGGATAAAGAGCCTAAAATAGAAATTCGCTTACTTGAGGATAATCTCATGTCTATTCAAAATGCAAGTCTATTCTTACATGTGAGATCATTCCTCTATTTACAGAGAAACTTTGCTTAGGGACTAAACGAACATAAATAACCCTTGGAATATATGACTCTTGGGATCTAGCAACCAATAATGACTCTAGGACCTATGTCGACACACATCAAGAAAGCTGACAATATATTTGAGATGCATAACAACCAGATCTAGATGCTTAGTAACTAGGACTTGACTCTCAGTTTGCTCACCAGCCTTGGCAGTCGAACAACTAACTTGGAAGATTGACAGAAACCCATGAGAATCGACCAAGAGTCACTTGGTAGTAGATCAGCAACCTTGGAATCAACAACTAGCCTTGTGAGTCAACATCTACACCTCCAGAATTAATTACTTCAATTTTGGATCAATTGAGTCATGTTGTAAATGAAATTTGTCTTTCCTTGCATGAACAATGATTGAGATATTAAAAACTTGAGTTGGGTTCAAGAGTCGTTCCATAAGACCTAATGCGCCCGCATAAAAAGTTTAAATCGAGGAAAGCAATCTAACATGTTTCAGCCAAAATTGCCGAAAATAACTTGAAAAAAATATCTTATAATATCAGAACATATTTTCCACTTTCCCTAATCATAGAATTACTTGTTAGTGCTTCTTATCGTTTATTGAAACTGGCAACCAAACCGATCAATATAAGATCATGCACGACCTCGAATAATCTGTAAATTTCTTTACCGATGGATGTAAAAGTAGAAAGTCGTATACCGACCCGAGTATGCGAAATCTTCCGGTTAGGTAGCTAAACGAAGATTATGGCATAGGACTTCTACATGAAAAGCGACTATAAGATTGATATAATCCCCAAAGTGATTAGATATGGACCCAAGGGGCCGCTTGACCAATCAATCATTTTCTTACCCATAAATAAAATAATTATATAAATAAGGAAGAATTAAATAAACCAAAAGCGCGACGACTTGATACTAAATTATCGGGTAAGTTAATTCTAATCTAGAAAGCTAATTCAAAGTTCAAGCTTCCACGCTTGTGTACGTGTCGCAATGAACCGGAATGAGATCTACATTGAGGGTGCGAAGCTCAACTCACTATCGATGCGTCGCTATTAGGCATCACGCTCATCGATCATATTAAGAAGTCACTTTTATAGAAGACAATTTGAACAAGTCGACGATCCGATCTCCAATTTTCTCCCTTTACGCCATCGCAAGTTTGATCTCCAATCTCAATTCTGTTTTTCCTTCTTTCTTTCTTCTCCTTAATTCTCTCTCCACCACTAGGAAAAATCGAAAACCGAGTGCACCACAAGTCCTAAAGATAACCCTATTCATTAAATGCAATGAAGTACTAAATTTTTTGATTTTTTTTTGGTCGGTCCTACTTTATTCCTACTCTAACTCTCACTCTCAGACTTTTGCCATACATCTTTACAGAGCGTGGGAGTCAAAACCCACACTTTGTCAAAATGTTTAGCATTTGATTAAATCAATTGAACGGTTCCTAACTTGATTGTATTATGTATACAAGATTTACGAATTTTTTTTGAACTTTTTTCTCGAATCTCATATAAATAAAATTGTGAGGCTCACCCTAGCGAGTAAATCCTTACCCGAGAACGTGGACGGGGCACTTTGCTTGTACACAAATGGATTAGTTAAGCAAAAACGTTTGGATTCCATGTGTGATAAATAGAAGAAATCAAAAGAGAACTCTTGAAATGCGTGTAAATGAAACCGAGTAAAAGGGGGTAAGTACACTATCAATGCCAAAACTTATGTACGTCGCTCACTTCGGTGCCAAAAGTTTCTGTCAGATCATTTAAGTGCCAAATCGGAGAAAAAACGATCACTTTAGTGCCACCGGCGATAGATTCCGGCCAGACTAATTACGTGGCTTTTATATTTTAAAAAAAAAAAAAAATTACAGTGGCTTTAAAATGATGTCGTTTTCCATCCTCCTCAAGAAACAACGTCGTTTTGCTGTTATACGTGGACATCCTCACAAAAACGACGCCGTATAGCTCATATGGGGATTGAAATTAGGGTTTTCGCCGCTCGGCCACCATTGTTCGCCCGCCATCGCTTAGCCACCGTCGCTCAGCCACCATTGTAGTTGCTCGACTAGGTGAGCAAGGAGAGACTGAGATTGTTGCTCAAGCAAGAAGTGGCAGGAAGAATAGGAGGTGAGGGCGGAGGAGGAGGAGGAAGAAGAGGGGTTGAAAGTGCCGTTGGTGCGTTGCTGCTACTGCTGATGCATTGCTGGTGCCGCTGCTGGTGCGTCGCTGGTGCTACTGCTTGTGCCGTGCTGGTGCTGCTACTAGTGTTGGTTGCCCTCTCTCTCTCTCTCTCTCTCTCTCTCTCTCTCTCTCTCTCTCTCTCTCTCTCTCTCTCTCTCTCTCTCTCTCTCTCTCTCTTCCTCCTCCTCTCTCTCTCTCTCTCTACCACGTCGAACTTTTGGCCAATTTCATCAGCGGTGGCACTGAAATGATCGTTTTTCAAATTTGTTGGCACTTAAGTGATCCAAAATTCATTTTTGGTGTACTTACCCCAAGTAAAAGCTTTTTTTTTCATCCTATACTTTAGGGTTTCAATTGAATCTATTTTATAGTATGACAACGAAGTATGAATATATAATGAATATTAAATGGTGAACATGCATCTGTACCTAAATTATATACCCTCCATCATGTTCCAAATATTAAATATTATTACTCGATATTACTAAAAGGGACTTCATTGACAAGTATGTTAGGTGCACTTATTAAGTAATCAATCAAGAAAATTGTGTGATACTGACTGTTTTCATATTCTATGTAAAAGTACTTTGCAAATTGAATTATTCTAAATTAAGTATGGTTAAGAAGTGGCTAGAACACGTTAATATAGTTCTTATTATTTTCATAGGATACGTGCTCGTGATATCCTAATCTTGTCATAAAAGTGCAATTTTGAAAAAAAGTGTAATTGAGTTCTAAAACTTGTTAAGTTATGGCAATCAAGTACCTCTATTAACTTTGTCCAATTTGGTTAATAAAAAATACCGAAATGTCGATCAAGTTCTAAAATGGAAAATGTTTACGTGAACTAAAGTATGAAGTGTACAACTAAAACGATGTAGTTTTGGTGCAAATCCTATTTTTTTTAACCTAAAATCTTAGTTAAATTAGATTAAAATATTAAAAAAAATTAAGAAGGAACACAAACCCAAGTGGGGACTTGCTGGCCCTCCCCTCCGAGGTGGCCCGCCCACAAGCTCTTGCCTGTGACTCTTTTCTTTTTTTAATTTGTTTAGTTTGTATTTTTTTGATAAATATAGCCTCTTTTAATTTTTTTTTCAATCTAATTTAACTAAGATTCAAGGTAAAAATTAGAATTTGGACTAGAACAATGTTGTTTTAATCTTATACTTAATGCTTTAGCTAATGTGCATGCCATGTAGAAGAGTGAAAACAACAAGAAAATAAACTACGTTAGTTTCTCCGCTTAACTAAATTGGATGGAGGTAGGATGAAAATTTGAATGTATCAATTTGATAGTTTAACGAAGGGACTTAATTGTTCCTTTCTCCAAATCTAGAATTACAAAGTCCTTTCTTACGTTCGACGGTCATAACGTTAAACCCAATCAGCTATCTTCACTTTTAACAAGCTATATTGAGCTTTGACCATTTTTGAAGCATCTAACTTTATATCTTAAAGGAAATTATGAACAGGGGACCTCCAATGTATATAATCATCATGCTAAAAAGGGTCAACTTTCTATCTTATCTAATATCAACTCTATTAATAAAGTCCTACCGGTTCATTCGTTTCTTGGAAAATAAATGATTTGGGATTTTTTTATAAAAATAATCACTTATATTGCTTGAAATAATTATTTGATAAAATATTATCATTATCGATAATAATTTATGTCTAACTTTTTTTGTGGACGACGAAAATCGTTAATTCATTTTTGTAAACAACACAAGCAATCGTTTTAAGATAAAATATTTTACAAATAATTCATTTTTCTTAGAATAATTGCCCTTCATTATGTGACATTAAATATGGCCAAATACCAAAAAGAAACCATATCTATTTACTCGTTGGACAATTTTATCAAGGCTTTATTCGTCATAAAGAACTCCCAACCCTTGATCCCAAGGGATAATATTGGTATGGAACTTTCGTCCACAATTGCCATCTTAGTATCCTACATGTTTACCAATGTGGCGCTATAAAGAAACCCGTGGTCCAAAAAAATCGGAGAAATGCTAGACTTATGAAAATCGAATCATCGATTTATTAAGCGACATATTAGACCGTTATTAATTCTTGAATATAACCTGTTTATGTAAAAGACCGCTCAGCATCTGACTTAGCATTTAGTAAATAAATTTCATAAATTTGGTCTTAATAAGAATTGCTAAAGAAATTGCTCTTGCAAACTAGGGTTTGTGGAGTAAAATATCGGATCCACGTGGATGATGTGCGTTCAGCTCACATCTGCTCACATCTAGACCCGCCTCGGCTAATCGTGCATGTGAGCTCGCATACGGCCAACATTTTTCATGCCTACAGTCCGGGCAAATCGACGTGGGTCCAACTCATCAAAAAGGTTGAAAAGGCAACCAAAAGTACAGACAAAAGTGAGTGAAAAGCGGTTTTCTTGGAATGACCTAAGATATTGTGGGCTGTCTACGGAAAATTTAAGTACCTAATAATTTTTTTTTTTCCTTTTGGCTAAATTAAAATTGGCAGTTGTTTTAGATTAAAATATTTTGGGTACCTCATTAATCTTGCGTCCTCTTTTTTAATTATCGACTCTCACTCTTAAGTTTTGAACCAAATGAGAATCTTGATGGGACTTAAAATTTTTAGATTTGATTTTTTAACATGGTAGTAATATTGGCTTTGGATATTAGTTGTTCATGACAAATCTAATTTTCATCTCATACATACATCAATTAGTTCTAGATCCTGTTTGGACTATGGCTAAGGGCAATTGTGTTGTGCCTTCCTGGATTTGCTAGTCCAAGAAGACACATAAGTTTTGCTTGTCGTGTGTATTTTGGTGAACCCCTTTTTACAAAATAAGCCTAGTCCAAAATTTTAAATTTTTAGTAAAACAAAGAATTGTACGCACATAAACCCTATTGAAATTCCTTATTCAAGTGATGTTCAATAACGATTTAACAATCAAAATGATGTGTGTTATCCCTAGAGGATCACTCTAAGCGAATAAATGTGGCTCGAGAATAAAATCAATGGCATCCGAGACTAACGCTTAATTACTCAAGAAACTTCTCCAAGGTGCAAGAACAAATACTATTCAAACACTTTTGTATCCTCATAAATTTAAAATTCATCTATGTTAGGTAGACTTTCTCCAATTTTTTTTTTTTTAAACTCTCTCTCTCTCTCTCTCTTTCATTGTCCCTTCAATGCATTGTCCGGAACGATCGCCGCGGTTTTACCACGAAACAACCTTAAGCAAATCCGGTCGTACTATGGTATGATCCTCTCTCGTGGTCACGTCACTCTTGTTTTCCTATAATGGCAACATCTTTTTCCAGCACCCTCTGTCGCCCGAGCACAGAGAGTGACATGTTGACACGAAAATGTCATTTACCCTTTTAAAAAATAAAATAAAGGAATATATATTTATATACACACATACACGTGTGTATATATATAGATAATTTTAGTCTCATTGTTGTGTAAAGACCTTTGAATTTCAGAGAATATTTGGTGATTGCATAAACCTACAATCATGTAATGACAACAGCTATTCAAGTTTCCACACAGTTTGCGAAAGTAGTCGTCAAGATCTTTGCATCTCTCGGGAAACGGAGGCCAGTGGCTTTATATGCCCACATGTGCAAAGCTTAGCTCTCTTTTACAGAAAAAGCAGCAGAAGTTTTTTTCGCCAAAAAATTTTCAATTTTTGTTGCGAACTCCAAATGATATCTAGCTATCTCATAAATTATGTGATCGTATATCCAAATAACTAGCGAGGTGTAGAATTATGTGCATTTGATAATTTAGAAAGGGAAAAAGTGTATCAGAAGTTCTAAACCTAACGTATAAAATGTAATTGATGCTTAAAAAATTTGATTGGTTTAATTATGTGCCGAACTCTTTTCAAAAAGCATAGTAGGGTCCTTTAATATATAGTACCTAGATATTGCTTTGCAAGTTACTTAAATGGCATCATTTGTTGCACTTTCAATATAAATTTTAGGACTTAATTATATTTTTCAATAAAAGTGTAAGACTTAATTGAACTATTTTGAAAAGATTTAAGACTCGATCACATATTTTGATGACAATTTAGTATACCATTGCATTCTGTGTATAAAATTTAGGACTTATAGTGTACTTTCTCCTTTATAAAGGCGATAAAAGTCCTAAAACACTAATTCAACTCTATGAAATTTGGACCACATCTAATGATAAATTACACATTACCCGAAAAGAGATGGCTTTGGAAGCTAACTATCAAGCAGAATTTCCCTGCTATTAATCTCCTTAGGAAAGAAGAAACTAATTTTTTTGTTAATCGTGATCGGGATAGGGAAAAGTACATAAAACCTCACGTTGCATCCTCCATTTACACATCTTGGCATCTTTAAACAAAATTTCATCTCTAGGAAGACCAAGCTAAAATCTTAAGCAAAACCCTAATCTCGAAGTACCTGCCCAAAATCCTAAGTCCCGGTCACCCAACAAAACCCTAATCTCCTCCACCAACCATGGCCACCATACGTCATGTGTCAGATAGCATGTCATTTAGTTACATGATGTGTGACACATGTCCCAATCGTATATCAATTTATCATCAGGGCGCAGAATAAAGTTTGCTCAATAATAGCAAATATAACATATCTCAAAAGATTGCTATGTAGGATTGATAGATTCGGGGTCCATACACAAATAATATCATACCTAACTACCCAAATTTTGCGTCTAATGTGTGCCATATAAGACACATCAATTGCGTTGGTGTCACTGTATAACATAGCATGATGAGATTGCTATCATAGTCATGTCTAATTTAATTGTCTTCCCACTTGATTTGCTCTCCGACAATTATAGACTAATGCGACTGACATGCTCATTTAGGTCGTGGCATAAATCATTGTTGTTGGAGCATTTTATCCTCTTCAAACTTATATTAGATTCACAATCAGTAGTTGAAAAAGAGTGATGTGTTTCATAAGAACATACGAGTAATGAGTAGAATATGCAAATTGCGGTAACCTAAACTCCGTAAGTATATACTATTACACTATATGAAGTTATCCAACTACATGTGAACGGGTAATAGATTATTGTTGTTGTTTTTGTTATAACATGGCTGATTTCGATCCATATCACCAACGATTCTCTCATTCTTTGATGAATTTTATTTATACTAATGATAATCCATTAGTTGATAATGACGAGGATAACAATGACGATGACAACAATAATAATAATTAAAAATGTCTCAAGTTTGAGACCTTGGAAACAAAAGTCCAATACTTTTACCTAAGGAGATTGTCAGGAGAGAGTGCAAATTCCAAGCCTGTTAACATATATAGTTGGACCTATATTCAATCAAGAGCTTATACAAATGAATTATGAACTGACTTGAATATATTAATTCATCCACATCACACCAATTCTATGACGTGGGACATTTTTTAATATGACTCACATGTATATCTCAACAATCTCCTCCCCATGTGTGAACTAAGCCTTAGGTTTGATCCTTTATAATTTAAATATCTTTTTGCATCAACATGTCTTAGTGAAAATTGCAACAACAACAACATCTCAATAATAAAAATGATCTATACTTAATGATAATCCATGGAAAAGTATGCATCATTACTCTCTTTCCTAATTACATCATTGGGATGATAACTACCAAGGACCACATCGCAAAAATTAGCTATTCAGGCATAAGAGTGCAAGGCCACACAAACCCATAACAAAGGTCTGCATTACGATCATAACAATCTCCACCTCACACTTTTGGGCACATAATGAAAGAACATTACTATACCGACATCACCAACAACCATTGTAGGATTGCAACACAAACATTAAGAATTTTAGGAGAATTACATCCTAAAAGCTAATATATATATATATATTGAAGTTTGATGCCTCCGATAGAATGATACAAATCCCATACCTTGCACTTAGAATCAATACTATTGGAGAAGCGAGATTGTGAGTTCAAAATCAAACCTCACCGATAAATTCTAAGGAAAATTATATCGTCAGATTTGATTTGAGGGGCTTCACGTAAGATCCATGTAGTTTTGCCACAAATAATACCGAAATTATTTTCATATTGCGTGATGCGCCGTGGCAGACATGGGTTGGAGGATTTCCGCGGACCATGAAGCCCCTCCTCAGACAATAGAAAATGACTTTAGTATATCTCTTTTTCCCTCACCAAAAATTCACAATGGAAAAGGACTTCTTGCTTGGCAGGTCTGCCTACCGTGACCCGGAGAGAAATCCGTTTTCATAATTCGAACGTGGACGATGGGCTCCCAATCCGTGGACGCTAGCGGAGGGAAAGGCCAAAAATGGGTACATTGAATTTCAATATAAATATCATCTGCCGGAGCTATTAAGTCAAAAAGTGCCCCTTCCCTTGCCAATTCATTCCACATGAAATTTTCTATGATACGAGATGGTTGGGGAGGAGGATCGATGCATCTGTGCTTGAAGACAACCTACTCTATATAAAATGACAGAATGGGAAATGAGTAAACAGAAAGCTAATGAACAAATAAAATAAGCTGAAAAATGGAGGGGGAAAATTCTTCTTGGCCGCTTGTGGTTGTTGCTCGACACCTGGAGAAGGAAATCAGACATTGGTTGCCCAGGTGAAAGATTCACGTGGGTGGTGGTCTGCAGGAGACGGTGGCCTTGTCCCCCCTCCGTCGCCTCGAGACGTGTGCGGCTGTCTTCTTTTCTTTATCGGGAAAACTTAGGCCTTGTTTTTTCACATGAATTTTACGTGACCTAGTTAGGGTTAGTGAATAGAATTTAGGATTCGACAAAAAATATAAATAGAGAATTTATACAAATGACATATCGACATTGATTTAATATATAATATGACCCTTAAACTTTTAATTTATTCAATATAATTCATAAATTGTAGTTTACTGTGCAAATTTATCTATAAAATTTTAATTTATTCAATATGATATCTGAATTTTGATCAAATATTCAATATGGTCTATGAATTTTTAAATATTTTGATCCAAGAGATCGAGAATTATGGAGAAGAAATTAAAATTCTAAGGACGACAATGCATTTGACTAAAGTTTATGGATCATAATATATAAATGAAAAGTTAAGAAATTACATTACTTATTGAACCAAAGTTTAAGGATAATTTGTCTATTACCCATAGAATTTAATGCATAGACTCGATTCATTATCTGATTTTTGGAAATCGTAATAAAGTTGATTGGCGTAAGATGTGTGAGATTATGTGAATTCACAGCCAACTATTCACAGCCAACTATTCAAAAAACTTAAGCTATTAGAAGAAAACGTGATTTAATATATAAATATTTTAATACTTCCCCTCAAGGCAATGAGGTCTTGGCCGCTTGCTTTGATACCATGTTGTAAGATTACGATCAACTGTTCCAAAAATTTAAACTATTAGATGAATGTTTGGTTTAATATTGAAATATGATGTAACTAAGGGTGCGTTTGGTAACGTTTCTGTTCAAAAATTGTTCTAGGGAACAGAAATAGAAAAAAAAACTATTTCTGTTATGGGAAATAATTTTTGAACAAAAAAACGCATTTGTAAACTTGTTCCCGGAATAGACTAAGAAGAGGAACACGTTTGATAAACTTGAATGATTTTTTGTTTCTTTTAATTTTTTAATATTTTTATTTTTCCTTTTTCCTTTTTCTTTTTTTCCTTTTTTTCTTTTTTCTTTTTCCTTCCTTTTGGCTAGCGGCCTCACTCGCCCAGCCACGGTGAGGCTTGCCAGCCCCCGGGAGGCCGAGCCTCACCGTGGCGACCTAGCGGTGGCTTGGTGAGGCCGAGCATCGCCGGTGGCCGGGCGAGCTCGGCCTCACCGGGGGCCGGTGACGCTCCGGTGAGGTCCCCGGCCCGACGGCGTCGTCGGCCCTCAACGGTCGGTCGCCGGCCATGGCCGAGGCCGGCGACCATCTAAAGAAAAAAAGAAGAAGAAAAGAAAGAGAATGAAAAATATGATAGAGAAAAATTATTTCTCTGAAGTGTTCTAGGAACAAAAAATAAGTTTTTTTTTTTTGTTTCTTATTTCTGTTCCAAATTTGTTCCCGGGAACAAAAAAAAAAAATAGATTTTAATAAAAAAACGCAAACAAACGCGTTTCTGTTCCCCAGAACAAAAAAAACAGGAATTGTGTTTATAAACAAAAAAAATAAACACAAACAAACAGCCCCTAAATATCTGAAAAGCAGCTGAAAAGTCTTTTTCTCTCTCTCTCTCTCCATTGTCTTTTTAACCTTCAGCCATGGGAGAATGTTTCAGATAGTCTCACCCCCTTCATTTATTATTGATTTTATTTGAGTTTGTTGGTTCATTTCTTCTTTTTTATTCTATATCAAGATCTGGGAGTTCTCTTCTCCTGGTCTAGTTCTAGATCTGAGAGTTTGAACTCTCCTAATTTAGTTATAGACCTAAGAGTTATTCTCTCCCGATTTAGATCTAGGAGTTTAATAGTATTTTTGGGGATTTGATACCTCCGTACTCTATCTGTGTATAGGTCCTCTACTTCCAATTTCACTGATGATCAAGGAGCTTTGGCATCTTGCCGAACTATGAAGATTTGCTCTTCCAAATTTTAGATATGTGTTTTTTTAACCTATTTCGATTGTCTCCATGTGGCAATGGTATAAAGAAAGCCGAACCTAAACATGCACTAGTAACTAGCAACGCCGTAATTATTGAAAAAAATAATTTCTAGCTTATGTTTATCATCGATAATGAAATGAGATCTAGTGATTGATTGCCAATTATTTTGTTGGACAGATCTATCCTTATGAAACTATATGTGCTTAACCTTGCAAGATCTTCCTTATTTTCTAGATTTTGCTTTGTTTTATAGTATTTTGGCATTTGCTCTGCTTCGATTTGCTTTGCCATGAAAATCTATATATTTCTCATGTATTCTTTTGAGCAATTAATACAATTTTTGCTCTGCTTCGATTTGCTTTGCTGTGAAAGTCTATGTAATTCTCATGAATCTTTTTAAGTAATGAATACAATTTTCTTTTGACAAAAAAAAAAATTTAAAATATTCTAACAAGGTGCACACGATAGAAAGTTAGATTATAGAAAAGTCTTACATCAGAATATGATATTGAATTAGTTAATGTATCATAATTAATTTACATCTCATTGATTTAAGTTTTCAAATGGTGATAAATCTAACTATATATGTCAAGAGGTTTAGACTAATGAACTCTTTTAGCAATCTCCTCAAATTAAGGTAACGGGTTTTCTGCGTCAAATTCCCAACAGTTCATACGAAAGAAGAAGTTTGTCGGATTTTGCTATCCGTGCAATCATACTTTAAATTTGCTAATAATGTACGTGTCATTAAATAAAATATAACAAGAAGGATGTAGAATATCATGTGGGGGTATTTAACACCTTTGGGTATGGAAGAAGCGAGAGCTGTATTATTCTTTTCGTGGCAACACGCGGGCTCATGCAATAATTCAATAAAATAGTGTTTGTATTCAAAGTTTCTTCGCCGAAATTTGACAAATGGCGTGTTATTTTATTGTAAATGGTTTTTAGCGTGCGCAGCATAGGAGTGAGGACCGGACTTTGTTTGGACACGCAAGTCCTAGGCTAAGTAACACCGACACACGAAACGATATGACACGATACGCCAACACGTCGTTTCTCAAAAAATAAAGAATTTCGACACGTTGGGATACGTTGTATATAAAATATATAGTTTTATATATATACATAATAAATTATCATTTTTATAATTATTTCAATCAAATTAATTTAAATCAAATTCTAAAAAAAATAATAATTAAAAAGCCTAGAATGAATTTACATTGAAAACATCAATCCGCCATTTATTAATATTATTTATTATTTCAATTTGACAAATTCGACTCTATTTCAATAATTGATAAAACTTGGAAAAAAAAAAGCGATCAATATTCTGGGCTCACATGTTAGATATGTTGGAAGAGGAGAAAAAAAAATTAATGGGTGAATTGTGTATCACGGGAAGCGGGGGTCAGAAGAGAAGAGAAGACTAGGTTTTTCTTTATTCTCCATTTATTATTTTTATTATTGTGTTTTATTTTTTCACACACACACACACACACACACACACACACACACACACACACACACACACATATATATATATATATATATATATATATATATATATATATATATATATATATATTTTTTGACCTCTCATTTATTGAATTTTTAAAATTGACCTCGATATTGGAATCACGTGTCGGAAACTCGTATGTCAGAATTCCAACTCGAGTGTCGGAGAGTGTTAGGAAAGTTGACCAAGTGTCGGATTTTTCGACACGTGTTGACCGAGTGTCGGAGAGTATCCAAAAATGTTGGAGAGTGTCAGACGCGTGTCGAAGTGTCCGATACGACACGAAGGCTCTTGGAGAGTATCGGTTCTTCGTAGGTCCTAGGCCATTTTTTCCCCTGAAACAATAGTTTGAAATTACTTTTAATGAAAATAAACAATAATAATAAGAATTGGGAAATTGATGAGAACACACTCATTCGATTAAATTAAATTGAAACACAATAAATTTTTTAAATAATTTCAAAAAACACATAAATTACCTGTTGCCCTAATAACGATTGCACATAAATTACATCAAATAGCATGTCTAATGGTGTCCCTCACCACGATTTGCTGTAGTGTCGTTGATGTCCTTTGGTTATCTTGAGAGCATTGGTCTAGAGCCAATTCTTGAAAAAACCAACCATGCCTTGCCACGGCTATTTTCAGAAACTTTAGTAGACAAGTTGCGGATATCATCTTCCAACAACCGTTGGCTAGCACTAAACATGGATTCCGATGGAATTATATGAAATTGATTAAGCACGATAAGCAAGAGGAGATGAATTGGCTGTCTTAGAAACAGTGAAAACTGTTTTGCAAATATGTGATGGACAGTGTCTACAAGGTGCATTGATGGTTTAGAGATGTGAACACTTACGCAGAATCACAATCTTCAATCAAACATAAACTGAAAGAGCTTAAGAGATAAAAGAAATGCACATCTAGTTTAAAGTGGTGCCACTTGGCCACCTCTGTCTCTCAACTCTAACAACTTTACTAAGGTTATAATCCATTATATACTCCTTAAGATATTACAAATTATGCTTCATGCGTTGCTTTCACTTGAAAGTTCAGGAGTTGCTTCTACACTTTGAGCGTCTCTTAGAATAGTATATCACTCTCTTTCTAGATTACAAGTATTCACTATAGAGATCTACAATACAGAAATCACACTATTTTGACGAAAGGAAAGCAAGAGTATTCAATGCAACATGGAGAAAGAGCTGTTTGTGATCTTCTGGAATCCCACCAACAATTTTGATATATCACACTATTTTCAAAATTTTCGCTAGAAGCTTTATCCGATCATATATCCCGTCGGTATGATCTTCTTTGATCCCTTGGACGTCTTTCTACAAGGCATCGAGGGCTATTTTACAAAGTAGAATATTCTATTTCTACAATCTGACTGACATCTTTTTAGCTTACAAAAAATGGCAAAACATGTCTAATTCACTCCGCGCTACTTTTGGTGGATTCCAACATTTGGAAAAATAGCTCTAAAACATTAACTTGCATCCAATTCAAATAAATAAAGAGTTAGGTCTTCCCGCGAAGATCGGAGATGCTTATATGAAGACCTATGCACTTCATTTGTAGCACGTACTATTCTTGCAAAATGGTCCTTTCAGACTTTTTGACGGTTTTGCAAGAAATGTTTTTAATCTTATAAATCATTTTTCTTTTTGTATAAATCTTTTAGGACTTGTCTGATAAAACTGAAAAATAAGTACGGATAATATAAGTATTGAATTTTAAGTGCTAAACTTGAGAATATAATGTTGTGTGACTGTAGCTGAAAAGTAAAGAATTGCGGAATGTGAGGAGAAGTACACTATCAGTATCATAAGTTGTGTACGATGCTCACTAGGGGTGAGCACGGTTCCCGGGTTACCCGGGAACCGGAACCGAACCGGAGGAGGGTCCGGTTCGGTTCCTGGTTCCCTTTTTTTGGGAATCGGAACCGGAACCGATTTCGGAACCGGATTACTTAGGGCTTCAAAAAAAGAACCGGACGCCCCCAACGTTGCCGCCCCCTCTCTCTATCTCTCAACCTCAATCTTGCATGTTCCCTCGCCCCCTTCACCGGTTCTATAATATTCTGAGAATACTCCCGTGAGATGTTCTAGAACAATAGCCTATAGTGATGAGAGATCACGACCCGAATCTATCAACCTAAGATGGTTCATTACTCTTCGTCATATTTTAGATAATCGACTTCTCTCTCTCTCTCTCTCTATGTGTGTGTGTTGAAATATAACGTTTATTTCGACATATACGCGGTCATTTACAATTCAAAATACCTCATATAATTGCTAAAGCGAAATTCTTTGGCGACCTTAATGCGATGCCTAATTAAAAAACACAAAAAGGAAGATGAACGAAAATTTTCTTTGATAGATTTTTTTTTTTTTTTGTCCTTCAAGTTCTTTAAGCAAGCATATAATCTGTCTACTACATGAAGCATGGTGAAAACAACTTACGTGAACCCACTCTGAAAAAAGAATTGGGAGGACCTAAATTAAATCCAAGCTTAGAGGAAAAGGTATTAAGCATAATTTACATTATCTAGTTACCTACTTGATATTGCCTTTTGTTAGCGATGATATATTAGAGATTCTTAAGATTTTCTATAGAATATTGTCCTATATGTTAAACACGATTATGTATTACTGTTGATTATCTATATCAATTAAGATTGCAGGAATATCTCATTTGATTGTGCATGTCTTGATTGATATATGTTACTTTAGATATTTGAGATCTTGTTGGCACTTTTGGTTTTTCATGTCCTTAGTGTATTTTGCTTTATCATTTTCATTTGACTCAGCTAATAAGGCATATGGCATATGGCAAATGTGACGATTTAAGCTTTAGTGCACATATATTGACATATGTGGACACAATAGCATCTCCTTTCATCTTTGGAAACTTCTTATTGGTTTTGATTATGTATGTCTAAATTCTTGGCAATTGGCATTAATATGTTTGTTAAGATGTGAGAAGTTACCATAGAGTAGAGTATGCGCGTACGTTGTAGTTCAAATTTGAAAATGACAAAAAAAAAAAAAAAAAAGAACCTGTTGGAACCTGGAACCGACCCTGGAATCTGTAATAGGGTAGGTTCTAGGTTCTAGGTTCTCGGTTTTGACGGGTAGGTTCCAGGTTCCAAAAAACGAGGAACTTGTACCCGAGGGTAGGTTCCAGGTTTCGGACGGAATTGAACCGGAACCTGGAACCGCTCACCCCTATTGCTTACTTTTGTGCCAAAAGTTTCTGTCGAATCACTTAAGTGCCAAATATTTTGAAAAACGATTATTTCAATGCCAACACCGATTTGGTTAGCCGAAAATTTGACGTGGCAGTTTTTTATTAATTTTTTACGCTAATGTGGCTCACCAGAGAGTATAGTCAGCATGTAAACCACAAAACGGCGTCGTTTGGTATCTTTCCCCCAAGTCAAAACCCTAAATCCCCAAATCGAGAGAGAGAGAGAGAGAGAGAGAGAGAGAGAGAGAGAGAGAGAGAGAGAGAGAGAGAGAGAGAAGGCATGGCAACGTCGTCTTCTTCCCCGAAGAACAACACCAACACCAGCCACTCTCTAAGCAGAGCCCAATCCACCATCTCCATTTGCGCCCTCCTTGTTTCCCTCGCACTCCTCATCTTCTCTCTCTCTCTGCACCTTCGACCCCCCTTCTTCCTCCTCCTCCGCCCTCGCCTCCTATTTTCCCATCGCTTCTTGCCCAAGAAACAACCTCAGCCTCTCCTTGCTCACCTAGTTGAGCAACTACGACAGAGGCCGAGTGATGGTGGCCGAGCACGATGGCCGAGCGACGGTGGCTGAGCACGGTGGCCAAGCGACGGTGGCCGAGTAAGCTAGGTCAGCGAGGATTGAACAAAAAAAACCCTAATTTCAATCCCAAATGAGCCGTGCAGCGTCGTTTTTCCTAGGCCATCCCCATATGATGGCAAAACGACGTCGTTTTCTTAAGGAGGATGGAAAACGACGTCGTTTAAGAGGCTTGTCGATTTTTTTTTTTTAAAATATAAAAGCCACATAATCATTTTGGCCGGAATCTCTCGTCGGTGGCACCAAAGTGATAGTTTTTCCTCTGATTTGGCATTTAAGTTATCCGACGGAAACTTTTTGCACCAAACTAAGCGCCGTATACAACTTATGACACTGATAGTGTACTTGTCCCGCGGAATGTGAACTTATTGGTAGCTTTTAGATAGACAAAGCTTAATTTAAGTGTCTATTATGTAAAATGAATTAATTATCCCCAACATTGCTTAGCAAATTAAGTGTATTTTTCACTTAATTGAATCCTGTAAGTCAAACTGGCCCTTAAACTCTGTGTGATATCTAAGTGGACACCAAGCTAGTAATTATAGGGAATTGATCAAATTTTTGTCAAAGCACATCGACTACAAAAAAGATAGAAATAATAATAACAAATAAAAACTCGGTGGAGTAGGTCATTCAAATTCAAGTTGAGTAGTTGATTGAAAATGGGAAAATTTTCAAATAAGGGCTCGAAGTGCTTTGATTTTCTCAAATAATGGCATGAAATGAATCTTGTTTCAAATAAGAACCCGAAGTGGTTATAGCTAGTTCAAATAACCTAGCCTTGCTGGTTCGTCGGCCAGCAAAATATTCCGACCACCAAAGATATTTTGTCAAAACACAAGTTAAATTAAAATTAAATTAGATTAAAAAAAAAACAAAAAAAAAACAAAACTTAAAAAAAAAAAAAAAAAAAAAAAAAAAAAAAGGCGTGGCTCCTTCCCACCCATGGCCACGGCCCCATTAGTGGGGTAGTGGTGAAAGCCAGCAAGGTTGCCAACGCTTAGGTAAGGGCAAATGACCCTCATCGGCTAAAGGCACGTGGAAGAGGGCAGCGACCCTCTCCCAGATTTGGGCAGGGGTCACTTGCCCTTGCCTAGCGCCTTCAGACATTCATTGACGCTTGGGCGAGGTTCGGAGGCGTTGGGCGAGGGCGGATGACCCTTGCCCAGATTTGGGAGAGGGTCATAGCCCTCTCTCGCTTTGGCGAGGGTTTGTTGGCCCCCCTTTCGGCTAACGAAGGTCGTCAACCCTTGCCCAAGCACCGATGACCCCGCCAACCATCACCGCCACCCCACTGGCAATGGGGTGGCAGCTAGCACCCTCTCAGTTGTGTTTTCTCTTTCTTTCTATTTTTTTTTTTAAAAGAAAGATAAAAGAACAAAATGAAAAATTTTAAAAGGCAAAATTACCCTTCGTATTCAATGAGTTGAGGTTGTTCTTTGAGACCGATATGGGCACTAGACCTTTATTTGAAACAAGATCAACTTTATGCTTTAAATTGAGAAAATGAGGATATTTCGGGCTCTTATTTGAAATAAGGCTCACTTTAAGCCCTTATTTGAGAAAATAAGAGCACTTTGGGCCTTTATTTGAAATTTTTCCTTGAAAATATTTACACATTTTAGTAAGCGCCAATGAAACTTATTTATTTTTAAGACTACCATTGTGTTTTCAAATTAATAATTTGGAAAATGTTTTCATAACTTTAATCATTATTATCGCTTACAAAAACGAGTCAATTAAAAATATTTCTATTACTAACATGAAGTCATGCCTACACATTTTTGTCGATAATGAGAATATTTTGTATTATCTCATTTCTTACAAAATTAAAATAAGAAAAATGATTTTTAAATTTTCTGCAAAACAAAAGAAGCCTAATGCGATTGGTTGATGCTTTCAGAACCGATGTAGCTGTTTAAATTACTTTCAGTTCCACCACAAGAATGACATGCGATCAAATTGAAACTCCCTTCTCAAACAATTTGTGTATTAAGAAAGAAGTAATTGGAAGGATGGATGCTCTGGCTCCTCCTCTGAGTGGGCCAATGTTAAAGTTAGACAATGAACAAACTTTTGGAGTCAAGATTATACAATTATTTAATCACTGCTTAAAAATATATATAGAACGACATTTGGGAAAGTGATTTTGCGAGTGCGAAAATGGTTACATTCCCCCAATTGGAAGATGACACTTGACTACTCATGAAGACTTACACCAACCAATAAAAGCAAAATTATTATAAATTAAAAAAAGCATAGTTACTAGACTGTTTTTTCTGCCCACTATTATCCTGCATAACTACTATTTTCAAAAGTTCTTTTATTTTATTAATTTAAAGACACGGGCACAGAGATTGGACGTAATATAATAAAGTTTAAAAAAGCTTGCAATAGAAGTGCTAATCATAAAAAATCAATAAAGTAACGTCTGAAATTGGAGGCTCTTCACCTAAATATGACAAATGACATTGTAATTGATTGTTACCCAATAATAAGGCGCGTGCTTGCAAACAGTTGTACTGCTCTTATCTTGAATATATACCTGTTTTGGCTGTGTGAAACCAGGAAATTGGACTTCAAGAAGGATCCATCATATTTGCCTTGACAAATAAATTATTTGAAAGACCATCATGACCTTAACTAACGAAAATGACACAGACAATTTTTAACGTTTTATTCAATGCATAATCCGATCTTAAACATCTAAAAGAGCGCAATCAAATACTAAATGTTTTGATTTCAGTGCAATTAAATCCTTTCAATTGTCACTCCATCAATTTTGTTGGCTTGGCACATCAAAATTTCGATCAATGCCTTTCTGATTTTTTGGGAAAAATATAGTGTTCATGTGGTGCTACATAAAAATAATGCTAAAAAAAGAGAAAAAAAAAAGGAGAAAAGGCCAAAAATATAAGGAGAAAAAATTCAAGAAGAACAACTCTCAATTCTACCGAGCGGAATTTTTATTTTTTTTTTGGAAGAAAAATTAAAACACTAGAAATGGTGCTGAGGTCGGCGGCCATCACACGGTGGAGTTCGTCGGCCAACCATCAGTGTGTGACTAACCTGCGCTCTCCGTTTTCAATCAAACCTTTGACTTAGAGACTTTGAATCTTTTTTTTTTCCCTTTTGAAGGTCACTCTCTGTTTCCAATCAAGCTTATGGTTTTGCTATAAGATTAATGTTTAGGGCACGAATAAATTTGATTTAGATCTGAAATAGATAAAGCTCTAGGGCTTTATTCGATCATTTCCAAATTCGAACTTTCCAACAGGCAATTCTCCACCTTTGAAAACAAGAATGAACCCGACCATCCTGACCTCTTTTTTCTTTTTTTTTTTTTTGGTTGAAAAGTGAATATTTCATTCATATCTCAAGATGATACATGAGAGATGCAAATAAAATAAATCCTAAATAGTAAAGTAGTATAACAAAGTACACATTGCTGTGGTAAGCATACTCTCATCACACAAGATCTGTCTTAACATTAAAACAAAAAGAATGGCAGCCATTTACCGAATCTTTTATCATCATTAGTGATGAGCACATATCATAATCTTTTTCTCCAATAGCTACGGCTTGCCCAGTGGGCAATGTATGCCTAAATGTAGCATCATCAACACCATCACCGTACACAAATATTAGTTGGATAGGCTCCCAAATCTATATCTAGATCGGGACGGTTAGATGAGCACCAAAATGTTTCTAAGGAACTCCCAAATCTAAATCTAGATCGGGAGAGAAGAGCTCCTAAATCTAGATCAGGTTAAGAGAGCTTACAAAGTTCGTAAAAGTGGTGTAAAAGGTTCTAGTGTAGCATGAACTCACCATATTCCTCTTCGATCTTTTGGAGGATCTAAAGCAACAGATCAATTCCTAACAATGGAAGCGAAAATGATGCCCAACAAGTGAAGAAGAGTATCGGCAACAAACAAAGGAAAAAAACCTAGATGAAATCAACAAAATACTCCCATATTAAAATCTCAACTCAAGTTGAGAAGATGGAATCTCCCTTGACTAAGAGTTATTTTTCATTCAAGGGAGTTTGAAGTGGAAGGAAAATGCGAAACTAGAGAGAGGCGGATGAGGAGAAGAAGTGGCCAAGGTATCAATGGGGCGAGGTTGAGAAATAGTCTCCTGATCTCGTTCTCTTGCTCTCCATTCATCCAAGCTTAAAAGACCAGCAAGAGCAGAGCTCAACCCAGTATATTGGACATTCCTCCTTCGACAGTGATGGTGGAGAAATTCCGTACACATTTGGCCATGTCATTGTCAGTTGACGGGATGGTGGTGCATGGTGGTGATAGAGCGGCTTCACCGATGAAGGTTGGTGCTTAAGGCAATGGCCATGTCCTTGTTAGTTGAGGACGGAAGAAAATGGCTAACACATATGCGGTTGCTAATGACTTTCTAAACCATTTGAATAGAGGATATCCAATGGGTGTACTCGGGACAAAAAAATCCATATACTGCACAATTAAATGGCCGTAACTTTTTATTTAGGAAATTTTACAAGGCCCATAAATACCAGTTGGGAAAACTCATTTAGTTCTATACCGCAACTTGATTGGATTTCTCATTTGTAGTTGTTTTGGGCCTCAATATCTATTATTTATGTGTGTTTCTAGTTTATGTCTATTTTTCCCATTATTGTAGGCTTTTGTTTATTTTACAAACTTTTTAGGGATGAGTGTATTGAAAATCTTATAATTTATCACAAAAGTATAATTGAGTTTTAAAACCTTTGAAAAATGCAATAAAGTTTGAAAACTTATCACAAAAGTACATTCAAGTTCTAAATTTTCAAAAATGCAATTAAGTCATCGAGTGCAATTGAGTTCTAAAACTTTCAAAAAGTGCAATTAACGGAAAAACTTAAGTTCTAGTATTTAATTACACATTTTGAAAATTTTAGAACTCAATTGTCTTGCATGATAAATTTTACAATTTCATTGCACTTTTTGAAAGTTTTTGAATTCAGTTGCTTTTCAATGACAAGTTTCAGGATTTTCAATACATTTATCTCAACTTTTTATTGCCTAGAATTATTTTCAAGTTTTGACACGTCACTAGGGGTTGCAGAGTATTTATTTGTTCCTTTTGTTGTTTTAGATAGAAAAATGAGAGATTTTTTTTTCCAAGTTTTCACATGTGAGCAATTAACTGCCTGAGCACATGTGTTGTGAGTTCACTTGCATTTATTACCCATTTCTACTACGCTAGTGGTGGATGGTTTAAGGAGAGAGAGAGATGGAGAGGGTGGGAGAGGGAAAGGGAGAGGGAGAGAGATGGTTATTAAGGATTATGCAAGGCTTGAGAAAGAGATCTTTATCATTACAAGTTTGTTTTTCCCTAAAGGTCTATTTGTTTCAAGGTAAATAAATGATTTGAAAAGTATTTTAAAAAATGAATGTTTATATTTCTTGAAGTAGTAAGTCAATAAAAATGTTTGCATCATCAACGACAATTTGTGTCTAAATATTTTCATGAATAATGAAAATATTTTTTGTTCATTTATTTTTATAAGCAATACAGATAATCATTTTTAGAAAAAAATATTTTTTAAATCATATATTTCCCACAAAACAAATGAACCCTAAAAAAAGCGTATAATATCAGAATTTTGTGTAGAATAAGGTTAGGCAAGGACTTACTTATAGGCCTAGTGAACAACCAATATCCTATAGATCAATTTGGTTTGTTATTGATCCATGTGATCTATTGCAAATCAAAAGGATCATAATAAATTTGTGTGATCCATGATTGATAATGGTGATCTATTTGGTTTGACAAACTTCCTTTCGCCAATTTCAATTTGATTTAATAAACTTAATGTTGAAAAGATGTCTCGATTTTCAGTTCGAAAAGGAAACTTTCCTAATTTAAGTAGGTTTCCAAGTTGGAGTGTTTTCCTAGTTTCACTAGCTTTCCTAAAAGGAATTTGCTGTGGATTTCTATGTTGAAGCTGATTAAATCATGTGGTAAGATTTTTTGAATTCTTTTATGAGATTGAAAGATTATTTCATGAGAAACCATGAGGGCTACACATTATGTGAGTTATCAGGTAAAATTGGAGATTGAGAAACACTGAGAGTATTGAGTGCTTGAGTGTGGTTTGTAATCTCCATTGTGTAGCTTGATTTATTGTAGAATCATGTGTTGCTCCATGGACATAGGTCTCACAAATCAAACCACATAAATTTGATGTCTTGAATATTTTTTTGTTATGTTTATTTTATTCTTCAATTGCTTATTTATGTAACAATTAGTATCAAAGCCAGGCTTGACTGAACTGAAACGAATCAATGACAACAAAAGAAAGTAAAAGTAAAAATCGACAGATTTGGTGGGAATGATTTTGGTTTCTGAAAGATGCGGATTAGGATAACCTTCATCTAAGAAGAAGCCAAAGTTAGTGAAGCAAATAGTTTGGGAATTGTTGGATAGACATGCACTGGAGGTTATTCGGCCGACCCTATCATAACGCCATTTCTAACATCATGAAAGAGAATACTATTACGAGACTAATGAATACCCCAATAAACATGTACGAGAAGCCTCTACAGTCAATAAGGTCTACTTGATGCGATGTCTATTTTATTATAAAATGGGTGAAGGTGTGACAATTGCTGAACATAATCAATGAATCAAAAGTAATTGTTGGCCAATTGAACTCAGTTGAGATCGAATTTGATGATGGGTTAGAATGTTACTATTATTGTTGTTAGTAGTTTCTCTCGGTCATGAAGATTGATATTTGATGAGGTTCACTTTTTGATTCTATGAGGAGACATTCGAAGAAGAAAATTTGGTGAATTTGTGCATGCCACTTTAGTAGATGAAAATAGAGGACGAACTAGTACTTGTGCTAGTAGAAGCATAGCAAACTCAAACAAATGTTGTTTGTCTAAGACTAGTAGTGTTGTCTATTGAAGTTGTGGGAAAATGGGGCATATTAGAAGGGAATGCCTTAAGCTAAAGAATGAGAAGGTTAAAGCAATTAGAGTTGAGCCTATTGATGGTATTGCCGCAATTGCTTATGGCGTCTAAGACGATGATGATTATGTGGTTGTCACTGAGGATTTAATGTTTAACATATGGATTATAGATTCTGATTATTTGTTTCAAGGTACACCATACAAGTATTGGTTTACTACTTTTCAATGTATAGTTAGTGGAAGTTGGGGAATGTGCGATGTTGTGGGTGTTGGCGATGTTATAAAGAATGCATGATAGTATCGTGAGGATATTAGCTAGAGTAAGGTATGTTTTAGAATTGAAGAATAACTAGATTTCCTTAAGTATCCTGAGTTGAGTTGGGTGTTTGTGTCTTGGCATCAATGAGAGGAATCAAGTGCAATGCTTCAAGGTGAGATAGTGACGCATTTTGTCGTTGAGGCGTTGAATGCATTTGTTCGAGAAGCTAAATTGAGGCATATGTGTTTGGGGCACATTGGGAGAGAAGCCTGAAGGTTTTAAGAAAAGAAATGTGGTATATGGTTAAGTTGCTAAGGAACTAAATCTATGCAGGTGTTGTGACTTAAGCAAATGACAAATTTTAATTCAATACAACTATTAGAGCTACAAAAATTGCAGAGTTAATTCACTTGAGTGTTTGTAGGTTATTGCAGTTTCTTTCAATGAAGAGTGTTTAATTTATGCTAATAATCATGGATGTACTCGAGGAAGACCTGAGTGTTTGTGCTTGGGCAAGAGCTTGATGCTCTTATCAAGATTAGAAAGTTGAAAATTTTGATTGGAAAGGAAGCTAGTAGGATGATTAAGCATGTGTGAACTAACAATAGTATGGAGTTTTGCTTGGAGTTGTTGAAAGAATTCTACGTGGAATGAGGCATAGTCAAACACCACACTAATGCCATCAAACCACAACAAGTTGCAGAGATGATGAGCACAATATTATTAGAGATGGCTCATAAAATACTCTCCAATGCTTGTATGGTTAAGAGAATTTTGGTAGATGCGCTTATTGCGGCAAGCTACTTGTTGAATAAATCTCCATCGACTGCAAATGGATGTTGAACTCCTAAAGAAGTGCGGTCATGTAACATTGCTAACTAGACTTAGAATATATTGGTTGCCCATGCTATGTTCAAGTGAGTGATGGTCAACTTGATGGAAGGTAAGTAAGTGTATATTCCTAGGCTATGCACAAGGTAAGCGGGTCTATCAATTGTGATGCCCAAAACTAAATTCATCTATTATCAACAAGAAAGTTACATTTGATGAGTCTATAGTATTTCTGGGTATGAGTAATTTTGGCAGTGATCATACTAATAAGGATGGTGTTTAGCTTGAGGTAGAGTTGCAAATAAAAACTTCTAAAGTAGTGGATGCTAAATGGTAAACAACCCATAGTGAGATGGAGTCTATGGAGCCGGTGATTGCTATAATTACTAAGTTTGACAAAGGTGCTTGTTTGTTCTCCTGACAAATATATATGCAATCATGGTTTTACTTTATCCGTGATAGAGGATGTTCTGTTTGCAAATCCTTGTGGAGTAGCTAAAAGTGCAGGTGGAGTTTGTGTATTAATATTGTTCACGGTTATGGAAAAATTCAAGTTAGACTTCAACTTGAAAGATATTTATGGCGATTGAGCTTATAAAGCTATAGGAGAGTAGAAGCAAAGTTTGGATTTCAATGACATGTTTGTGACTTGGTTTAGATGTTGAGTCAAGGTGGAGATTATTAAAAATATATCTCGAATTTGAACCTGAAAATGAAACTTTGCTAATTCAAATGAGCCTCTAAGTTGGACTAGATTTCTTGTTTGACTATTTTTTTAAAAAGAGTTTCTTAGTTTGGATCTAACTCCTTTCTATATAAAAAGTAGTCTTCTTTGTGAAGAGAAATTCAAGTGTCAAAGCCGTTAAATTCGAAAGAAATCCAAATCTTTTACATTTTAAAGCAATCCAAGAGTGTTGAAGCCAATAGATCTTTTGGAAAGATTTGAGCATTCTTTTGTAATATGAGATATTATTTCGTATAAAATTATAAAGGCTAAACACTATGTGAGTTATTGAATGTAATTGTGGGTTAAGAAACACTAAGACTATTTGAGTGCTTGAGTGTGCATGTAGTCTTCATTATATTGCTTGATTTATAATGAAATCCAACACTCCTCTTCCCGTGGACTCATCAAATCAACCAAACCACGTAAATATAATATTCTTTTTAATATATTGTCTTGTCTATTTTATTGTTTAATCATTAATTTTCATGGTACTTTTTATGCAACTCGTTTCCTTCATCATAAGATTCACACAATTCTCTCAAAGAAAGAAACCTTATGGTGTCTGATTTCTATAACACACGGTTAAATCGTACTATTGGCATCAAGATTTTTTCTAAACCAGATCAAGCTGGCTTTTGAAGATTTTATCAAATGAATACTTGTGGATTGTCGAAAAACTAAAAACGTGTCTTTGTTATCATTTAGTTCCAAAATTTGTTCCAACAAATCCCATCATCCTCATCTTATTCCCCCTCCCTTACACCATTTTTATCCAAGTCTTCACCCTTAATACGTGAATCATTGTAGACGGATCCGTATGACCTTCGAGCATCTAGTTTCGTCAAGAGTTCGTGTGTGAACGCGCGCGAGAGAGAGAGAGAGAGAGAGAGAGAAGAGTGTGTGTGTGAGTGAGTGAGTGAGTGAGTGGTGTTAAGGAAAAAGCCAAGGACAGCATGTAGGAGGTACATACATAGAGTATGAAAATCTTGGTGGTCTACGATGGATGCTGCTCTTCGAGTGGGGCGGATTTGTGGGTCAAAGCCCTGCGGACAGGGTGACTAGAAATTTTTAAGTTTTGTCTGATTGGATAAATTCGGCGATAACGACATCAAATAACCCTCAGAGAGAGAGAGAGAGAGAGAGAGAGAGAGAGCAGATTCCGTTTCAATCTTGGGCTCTTAATTAAGCCGCTGCTACCAGTACTGACACGGAAAATTAAATATATTTTATGTATATTTATACTATATATACTGCACTACAAAACTTTATACTATACACCTAATGACAATAATAATGCATTTCTAAATTTGTCGCTCATTTATATATTCCCTTCCCACTCCCTTCACCTTCTCGCTGATCACCCAACTCTATTCCTCTCCTGTCCCAGAGAGAGGACAGAGAGAGCGAGCGAGCGAGAGAGAGAGAGAGAGAGAGAGAGAGAGAGAGAGAGAGAGACTATGGAGCTCTCAGAGCAAGGCCTTTTGGAGGAGCTGCTGGCTCCGAGGAGAGAGATGACCACTTGCTGGACCACTCTCCAACACAACGATCTCCTCCTTCCTCCCTGCTGGAGCCTCGACTCCTCCGGCGACAACCCGGCTTTCGCCTCCTCGAACCCGTTGCAAATCCTGTCCCTATCCCACCAACCCGCCGGCTTCGACGACGCCCGCTTCGCTGCCGGGACCTATCACCCCTTGGACGTCGTCCACACATACACCGTCCCTTCGGAGCTCGAGTACACCGCGAATTATAACAACAGCAACGACGCCTACTCCTCGATGGTGGAGGACGAGGAGATGTGCGACCTCATCGGCAACGACCATTATGGCCAGTGCGCGGAGGAGAGGATGATGGGGATGAACAGCTGCAAGGTGGAGGCCTCGGAGCAAGCTGCGGACATCAACAATGGCGGGTTCACTGGGAATACCGATGCCGGGTCGTCGTACTGCTTCGAGAAGAGGAGCTCGAGGCCAAAGAAGTTGGAAGGCCAGCCGTCGAAGAACTTGATGGCGGAGCGGCGGCGAAGGAAGCGCTTGAACGACCGGCTCTCCATGCTCAGGTCGATTGTTCCCAAGATAAGCAAGGTGTGATATGATCTAGCTCGGATTATCTGTTCCTCTTTCTCTCCTTCCTTTTGTCCTTGATTAATTTGGTAAAATTAGATTTTGTCACATCAGATTTGGTTGAGAGAGAGAGAGAGAGAGAGAGAGAGAGATCGGTAGTACAGGATCTTTTCGGTCCATCGCTCTAAAGAGAAAGGACGTGTGTAATCAAACTCGATTTTTGACTCCGATGTTGTGCTGAAGTTGAGTACCCAACAGTTTGACGGATTTGTTTCTTCTCTCCGCTAAACCATAAAGCTTCAAACAACGTTTGATGAAAATGATCTTCAGGTTTAGCCTGTAGAGAGACTGAATTCTAGTTCCCTTTTCTCTTTGGCTGATGCAAGAATATGAATGGACAATGATCTTTTGCAGATGGACAGGACTTCAATCCTAGGAGACACCATAGATTACATGAAAGAGCTCCTAGACAAAATCAACAGGCTTCAAGATGAAGAAGAAATTGAGGTCGGAACAGGCAGTGCCCCCAAATTGATGGGCATCTCCAAAGATCTAAAGCCCAACGAAGTCCTTGTTAGAAATTCACCCAAGGTCTAGTTGAACACGCCTCGCCTTTTTCCCAGTTTATTTCGATCTTTGCGCTCATCATGGTCTATGGAATTCAGCAATGAACTGAAACTTTCCTTCTTCTTCTGGTTCTATTGTTTTGCAGTTTGATGTGGAGAGGAAAGATACCGACACCCGGATCGACATCTGCTGCGCAACGAAGCCCGGGTTATTGCTATCGACTGTGCACACGTTAGAATTTCTCGGCCTCGAGCTTCAACAGTGTGTCATCAGCTGCTTCAATGATTTCTCGATGCAAGCTTCTTGTTCAGAGGTACATGTGATTGATAATATATGAATCTGTCTAGTGTTATTCTGCTTCAATCAATCTCCATGTGGCTCTGATTTTTTTGAAGATCGATAATCTCTAACCTTTTCTTTGGACAGGTAAACGAGGGAACACCACCGTTGAGTCCAGAAGATATAAAACAAGCGCTGTTCAAAAATGCTGGATATGGAGGAAGATGTCTTTAAATAGAGAGGTTGCAAAGAAAAAGAAAAGAAAGAAATTGCAAGTGAGGACTTGGTTTTCCTCTCTTTTCTTACTTAGTGTTGGATTGGGTTGGATTAAATTAGAGGATCAATTCTTGTTCACCTCCATTCTCAGTGGATTAATTATGTGTTAGCTACTCCAACTTGGGGTTAGAAATTGATTCCTTTTATTTTGCAATAAGGTTCAATTTGTTATTTAGTCCCCAACTTGAAGGAAGAAAAAAAAATGCATAAATAAGCTGCGGAGAATAATCTTGTCTGGAGATTTATTTGATGAATTAAGAATATGTTTGGAATATATTTTGCAGGTCGTGAGGAATTTAGGCAGTAAGTTCCTCTGTTCACACACTAAAACAATTCCTTCTCTCTTGATGTCACAATCCCAGCATCAGTCCCACACGCTCCCAATAATTGCAACTCAGGATTGCATTCAATGGTCGTGTTTTCTTTATCTTCCATAAATGTTCGACCAATATGCAGTGGTTTTGATTTGTTTAATGCCCAAAAGATGCATCGGCTCTCTTTTCTGCACCAGAATAGTTGTCATCATTAATCATTTGAGATAGTATTTGGTGCGTATACGTATGTACATGCCCAATATCTATGAGTGGTACTGTCTTTCGATTGATTCGGGTCAGTCTGGATCGACTCACTAGGTTTTTGGCTCAAAAGACTCTTGAGCTCCATGTAGACTTAAAAAATTATTATGGTCGATCGACATAGGTACGGAAAAGTTTATATAATAAGATCAAAACGATGGGACGCTTGCAAGGGTGAAAATATAATTAAAGAAAGAAAAGGACTGGATTCCAGTTTTCCGGACTTGGTCCAACCAGGCTACGATTCTTTCTATGGGCCGATTTCTCTTCCTGAGCTCTCTCCTTTCTTCAAGCTCCACCCAAACCCGAATAGTTAACTTGCTTAAAAGCAACTTGACGAGAGATAATGCTAGTGAATCTGGTGCAACTTTAGGTCGAAGCAAGAAGATCATCCTAACGACAGGAAATTGCCAGTTCAGACATTGTGTTAATGTGATCCTTTAAAGGGTAAAATGTCCCGGGCTTTGCCTTTACCGTAACGGGTCGTAGTTCTCCGAAAAGTTCAGAAGCTACATCTTGCAGCCAAGAAAATTATTCTTGTCCTTGCAGCGACGAAGCCCTACAGATCAGCAACCGGAGATGAAGTTCTGCGAGTGCAAAGCCAAAATCATGTCCTAAGTATGTTTACTGAGACGAGTGAGTCATTCGTCAATATTATTTGTTTAACGTGTCTATCAAGCACAGCTGCACAGTAACTAAATTTAGTACTTGTTTGAACATTTTCTTCCGCTAATCAATGTCACATTTTCATCGCGCACAATTTCTGCAGAGGACAAGAGTTTCTTTCACTTGTCCTGTACGCACCAATTGTGATGAAGCAAAGCCACCATTCAAGCGCCAGAAGACGCGAGAAATTGTGGTATTCGCATGTGGAAACCACCCATGATTCGTTGGACGTATAAGGAACTTCTTGTCCTTTTCTAATTCAAAAGCGACCCTTAAAAGTATATTGATTACAGTTCATTTAGTCGTTAGAAATATGTACTAAACCTGAACCACAAGCATTAAAAACGACGCTCAAATTAATCTGTGGAGTTTGCTCGCTTCAAGGAGTCCCCCACACCTGACAACAAATTGGTAAGAGTTAAACTAATGGGCATGATCACTATCGAAACATGTAACCGATGCGCAGCGTACCTTATGGATGTCGTGAGTCTTTTCATGCAGTCGATGTGCTGTAAACAAAAGATTGCAAAAGAAAGACACTATATAAACATGGGGATCAAGTCAAGAATGTATGCTGCAATTAAAATTAGGAAAAGAGATCAACAGAAGCACCAATTGACCACGTTTAATCGGAACCCGAGCAACCTATATGTTAAACTGATCGAGGTTCTTTCTCATGCACTGCCCTGTTTTCAACCTTGATTTTTTAATGGAGTTGCTAGATCTATCCAGCTTGAGCTAGGAAGTCTGGAGAGTGCATTCTTATGGCCCGAGGACGACCTTTTCAGGGCATTTCTGAAGAGATTCCAATATAATTTCCGTAACCTATAACTCATTGAAGTTACAGTAGTGAACCTCTTTAGTATATCAGTTCGCGTTAGTCTCATGACTACCGCGATACATCAATGTTTGTGCTGGTAAGGTGCATCACAGAGCGATTACGCTTTCATCACCAAATTACGAACGGGCTGCAACAAATTAGGCCAATTTCTAGGAAACCGATCCTCATCATTGAATATCCTAAAGGCATGCCAGTTTATGGACAACATCTTCATCTCTTGAGTTGCAATCTCAGGGGCACGGTTTTTTATCACGGGGATGTAATTTAGGAACTGTCAAAACGGAAGACTCGATGAACTAAAGCTGCCAGATGAGTATTCACCATGACTATGTCGACATAATCGAGAGACGGTTTACGAAAATGTAATATATGAATTGAGCAGCGGGGCTTTCAAATTTTCCAGTGCTCGAACGACAGGAGAACCAGCCCGGTCAAATGCTTTACCCTTCACGCTCCTCAGGCCAATCAAACTCTTCGAACCAACCTTGGATCTGTCTACTGATGCATGTTGCTTCAGCCATACTTTGGAATGTAAGGTGACCAGAGTTATTTCAAAGCTACCTCAGAAGATGACTCCTGCAGAATTTGGTCTCCAGTGTCTTGAGTTGGAGGTCAAGAACAACACTCGGAATTTGAACCGACCTGGCCGGATCCAGCAGGTCCAGACTATGTCCTCCCTTTTGGGATGACAGCAACTCTTGCTTGAAAATAAGTGTATGAATCATGGATTTGAGTCATCAAACCAAAGGCCACCGTCGCTAATCTTGAAACTAAGGTCTAAGAATAAGTGAGCTGTAAGAAGTATATATATACCAATCAAATATTTACAAATCACAGCTACATGTAAATTCTGCGATTTGCAAATAAAATGTTCATTTGTATTTAAGCCAAAAAACTTAAAATTATTTTAAAACATAGAAATATGGTAAGTAAATTAGCATATAGTAATTTTATTTTTTTAATTTCAAAATAATATAATAAGATTTTGAGGAGAAGTCGATTTAGAAACTTTTTACTTAAAATGAGCCATATGACAAACGGTAATTAGCAACTTTAGGAGTGATTTGGCCTGTGGACATGTCTAGGAAATTGGATAGGATAAGAACGAGATAGTCCAATAGGAAATGAATGCCAATTCGCATTTACATAAGTACCAACCTGCCAGGCCATTTCCTCCATATGTTAATGTTTTCCCCTAAGAAGCCCCCCAAAGAAGACTGACCAATGCAGGTCAAACTCGAGATTACGGATATAAAAGACACGTAATTCTCGTATCATTGATCAGAAAATTTACAGTGTAGAAAGGAACACAAACTAAGTTTATGGGCGATCGGAGCTTGAAGCTGACAACACAAGATCAAAAGTGAATTCACAATAGTGAGCCTTTTTATAGTCATGAGTTTTTAGGATCTTACTTTCATATTCTAAGACTTGTTCCTCAAGTTCTAGATGTTTTCCATTAATTTTTAATGCGTCCTTATAGTCATGAGCATCTAGGATCTTAATTTCACTCGTGAGGACTTAAAAAAAAAAAAAAGAGAATGTTCTGGACATGTTTTCCACGTTGTGGACATGTTTTTGCAATCTTGGACACATTCCCCATGGTTTGGACATGGCCGGTATCAAACTCTGAGAACGAGTTTGGTATTCATGTCAATCGTTTTGTCACCTACACCAATAACCTTTTGCCAAGTTCCTAAGCACGATCTCCATCACTCCTAAATTTTAGATGTAACATTTGATAGATAATCATTCCTGAACTTTTCTCAAATCTTTAACCGGTTAGCGGTTATGCCAACTGTTTTTGCCACATGTATGTCGGCCACCTATATCGCATCTATACCAACCTTTTCTACTACGTGCCTTGTGTCACGTGTATGTCAACTACCTCTTGTACCAATCTTCCTTATCCTCTTCAAAAGCAACCATCCATGCAAAAATGTGTTACCAAAAATAACCTAACTCTTTTAAATCGATATACATCGGATTTAGTTGGTTAAGTGAATTTGGTTGATTGTAATTGACCTAATTATCGATAATTGTATGGTATAGTTATTGACTAGTCTATTGATGACCATAATATATAGGTTTCCATAATTATGTAATATAGCTATCGATAAGCAATGGAATGCAGTTGATCGAGGAAGATTGGTCGATGAGAATGCTTCAATGGATTAAAGGATAGACAATTATATGGCATAAATATCAACATTTATGAAGAAGAACAGTCGACAGATATGCAGAGTCAACATCGACAAGTAGCTAAAGGGTGTTCAACGAAGTTTGTCGGGAGAACAAGCAAACACTTGGCCACTAAAAAATTTAGCAAGTGTTGGAGGCAAGGGAAGGACATGAGGACAAAGATATCGGTTAAAGGCAAGGATAGTGATGTTGGTTGAGTAACCCAATGGCCTTGAAGGTTGCAACTGGTTATGGATGAGATTGGCGTGCAAATAAAGGGGATGGAATTTCAAGAGTGCAGTTATAACTGTATTTGAATAATAACAACTAGTGAATGGATTTAATTAATGGTTTTTTTTTTTTTGGTCGGTCCTACTCTACTCCTACTCTAACTCTCACTCTGAAATTTTTGTCCTGCCTCCTTGCAGGGCGTGAGAGTCGGAAACCCATATTTGAAACTTAATTCGTCTCCACCCCAACCCTTCTGAGAAGTTGGGGATTTGAACCCCCCACCTCCCTCTTCCATCATTAGAAACACAAATTCCCAATGTACCTTTATCAATTTTTGCCTTTCCAGTTTCCATCAGTTACAATCTTTCATCTTTGTATTTGTTGTTCATCTTCTTTGCAATGCCAATCGAACTCCTATTCAAAATGACCATTGAACCTAATTAAAAATCAACCTTTTGGTGAAAGATCTTTCGCTACTTGGGTCAACACCTATCATAAGTGAAACAACATGTCAACTTTTGGTACCAACAATGGCTAATGCAAATCTTGCACATACCAGTTCTTCTGTTGGGAAAACCCATGCCAATCACAACTCGGCTGGGGTCATTTGCATGACATCTTATAATTATAAAGTCAATAGCTAGCTTAATATGGTTGATCCCTCACAAAGCCTGACTTCTCTCTTAAAATGACCAATACTTTGACCATATTTTAGGTGTGAAAAATTATGGCGTCACTTAAAAGTAAACTTGTAACCCACCACCTAGAATACCAATCGAAGAAAACCCTGGCCTTGTTTTTAGAAAACAAATGCTTGGACTAATGTAATGAATAGAGCTTGGGGGAAATCGAGATTATTTTTGCCAGTGAGATTAAACTATTATGGCTTCTATAAATGGTGCACGGTGATTTTTTTTTTTTTTTTTGGGTGTCCTTAGTTGATCCCGTAATTGCTATGTCATTGTCAATATGAATTGATCCATAAGAAAATACCTGGGAATAACTTTGCCATATATTAATGTGGTGTTTATAAATGTAAAGATTGAGTTATTTCCATCACATATGAATGGTAAATGTCGTGTTTTGGATTGGTTATGGGCTGCCTCTAATGGACTGAGCCGTGTCGGTCATCAACTTGACAATGTCTCCTCAGACTTTTTTGGAACTAACAATTCGTGCGAATTTGAAAAGCAAATCTAATGTCACTTGATATTTGCACCAAGTGCCATGAAACTACTAGCAGACATACCAATGCTTGAGATTATTCGCCATTGCTGGACCTTTATTCACAAACGAGAAAATTTTGAACTTTATAGAAAATTTTGAACTTTATAAATTGGTTTAGTGGTTAAGGAACGGATTTGTTTGTATATGAATTAGATGTCCGACACGGATTCATTTTTTGGCATGAAAGGTGCAAACCATTTCATATTTGATTCACCCATTTAAGTTTTGACTCACATCTTACCGAATTGTTCGTGGTATGTAATAATTGAGGAGTGTGATTTACCCAACTACAGAAGAGAAAAGTTTCAAAACCATTACATGAGGCTTCATGTTTTCTTCTTTTGCTTGAGAGGGCTGGCTTAGGACTGACCAGTGCTTATTTTGGAGAGCAAGAGATGGCCCTTTTCCGAGCTAGTAAGAAGTTTGTTCAAGCTTTTGTGTATTTCACGAGCTACACTAGAGTAGTCACAAGAAGTCATGTCTGCCGTACATATATTTCAAAATTTTGATCTCATGGCATATTTCTCAACTGAACACACGCAATTAAACCATTTAATGAAGGCCGCTCCTCGCTTTCTCCTTCGATTGCTCAACTCAGAATGTACGTATGCGGAATCAAGTTTCCACGAGTTACTAGCCTTAGAAAGGATAACCCCTCATTGATTTTTTTTTTTTTCTCTAGAGGTTAAGGATGCGTTTGTTTATGTTCTTTATTTATGTTTTTGAACAAAAAAACAACAGAAACACGTTCTAGGGAATAGAAATAGAAAAAACTATTTTTTTTTTGCTCCCGGAATCAATTTTTGACCGAAGAACGCAAAAAAAACTTATTCTTGGAACGTTTGGTAAACTTTCTGTAATTTTTTTTTTCTTTTAATTTTTTAATATTTTTATTTTAGTTTTTCTTTCTTTTTTTTTTTTCTTTTTTTCTTTTCTTTCTTCCTTTTGGCCGGCGGCTCACCCCGAGCCACGGAGCGAGGCTCGTCGGCCTCGCCCAAATCCGGGGGCCGGCCTCGCTCCGGCGAGGCCGCGACCATCGGCCGGTCAAAGAAAGAAAAAAAGAAGAAAAAAACGGAAAATTAAAATTTGTTTTAAAAGAAACAAAAAAAGAACATTTTTTTTTTGTTTCTATTCCAAATTTTATTTATTTATTTTTGAATAAAATTTTACTAAACGCGTTTTTTTTTTTTAAATAAAAATATATAAAATTGTGTTCATAAATAAACTGAAAGAACACAAACAAACAGGCCCTAAGCTTGTGGACAACAAAAGAAACAGCAGTTTGGTTTGGCTGGTTTTCTAGCATGTAGAGTTTACCTTATTTGGGCCTATTCGTTGCACATTACATTGTCCAATCTAGTTCACTTCCTAGGAAAGGTGGCATTTATGGGCCTTGACCTTGACCGGCATTTACTTCTTGGGTGCCTGCTTGAAGGTTTTCTCCTATTGGACAAAATTTCCACCGCTGAAAAGGCAGAACAATGCTAATTTGTCGTTCATCTCGACTCTATGCATCACATGCAAAGAAACCAATAGAACAATTCAAATAAATTATAAAAAGACGACGCACTTTTAAAGGAACCACGATCGAAGATGGTGGACTTCATCTTTTGTCAAAACTTAGAGACGGGGCTTCAATGTAAATCTTACAAGATCACTCCTTGTCATTAAGGTTTTCCCTTTAAGGCTTGAGAGTAAATTTATTCGACTAAAAGGTTTAGAACTCAATTAATTTCCATACAATAGGTTTAGAATTGATTGTGCAATTTTTATATTTTTTTACTAAACAAGAAATCCATCAGGTCATTCAAGGCACAAAATTCTCTTCCTTGCCTTGATGATAAATGGTTGTAATTTATTATATCCACTGGTCCTATAATGGAAGAGCATCTCATTTCTGCCACGCAATTTTCCCTTAATACTGGTAACTTGATTATATCCGATTTCAAGGAAAAAAAGTGTCTTGCTCTATGTTGAAAATGGAACTCGTACTTTCACTAAGAAAACAAACTACGTGTGGTTTCTCAAAAAAGCAACGAAACTAATTTTAATTAATTCGTGCGCCACTGACTTATATTACGTCATTTTATAAAGGTTGGACATCCACCATTTTCACATTACTTCACATTTGAGTATCGATGGCTCATCGTCTCATTTTAAATTGTCAATTGTGTTGGCATGTATTAAATCTTGCCAAAGTCAAACATAAACATATTATTTTATGACATATTAAAAAGATTGTACAATTTTTTGTCGTAACCAAGTATAAAATGTTGTAGAATATGGATTTTTAACTTTATAACATTGTAAAAGTTTATGACGTCTAATCATATTAAAGTTGAATTGAGGGTTTAATAAACGAGTGCATATTCTTCGTGGGCAACTTGTTGATTTGTTGAAGTTTGGGTTCTTTTTATCCTTTATCAGATGGAAAGTGATTTAGGAAAGGACTTTCGTATCAGACGTGCTTGCTTACTAAGAAATGCCCACCACTTATGTAAAGAGGTACGAGGGTAATCCCGTGCTCCTTTTGATTACATTCCTCGTGTATGTATAAGATCTAATCCATACAAATTTTAAAAAAGATTACTAATACTTAACTTTTCGAGGAATCTTTCGTTAGTGATTGTGAATGATTGGACACTTACCTCTTTCCCTCTAACTCCTTCCATATAGAAGCTCGACTCTACCGATCTAGCTGCTCACATGCTGAACGAGGCATTCTCCTAAAAGATGCCTCGAAATTGCACGGTTAGGGTAGCGAGCCAACACTTTCGACTCATTTGATTGGTCAATGTAAAAACATCTTAATGTAATATTTTACAATGTCAGAATGTTTATTTGTAATCAGGTGCAAATGTGATTCTTTCATGTCTTATATGATATTTTACAAAGACATTCGGTGTTTTTATCATAGGCAAGTGCACAACGTTATGACATGTAATTTTCTTATCATCCATGATGTCATGACATTTATGGTATTTGAAAACCAATGAAATTTAGATTGTGTGGGGCCACTTTGATTTTCAACTTACACCAAAAATGTCATAAAGAAAAAAAAAAGATTATATAGTACTATAAAATCCTGTTCTATTATTTCCGAAACTCTTCCAGTCACCCATTTATCGAAAAAAGTTTCATGTAGCTGATTTTCAACCTATGCCAAAAATATCATAAAGCAAAAATAAAAGACTAATAATACAATAACAATCTAGTTCTATAATTTCCAAAACACTCTTTGGATTGCCCATTTTTGAAAAGTTCCACGTTGTCACAATCTCACCATTCTTAATTGAAAATAGCAATACCATCCTACTAGTCAAGTTCTTAGATTATGGTGGAACGATTAACATTTATTTCGTGGGTCCTCGTCTTACTCGCTCTTAGTCTCGTTCTATAATTTCCAAAACAATCGTAGCCACTCGACTTTTTGAAAAAGTTCCGGTCACAATCTTATCATACTTTATTGAAAATAAGTAGTACCGTCCTCTTAGCAAGGTTCTTAGAATATGGTGGAACAATGAACGTTTATTCCGTGGATCCTTGATTTACTCGCTTACTCGTCTTATTCGCTCTCAATCTCATTATATAATTTCCAAAACTCTCATGGTCGCTCAATTCCTTGAAAAAGTTCCAGGTAGTCACAGTCTCACCATTCTTGGTTGAAAACAGCAGCACCATCCTACTAGCAAGGCTCTTAGATTGCGGAGGAGACGATGAACGTAGGGGTTGTGTCTGTCAGACAGCTGACTGACCTAGATAAACCAAGACCTGGGAACGACACCAGCTGATCGGCACAACTTACCAGCAGGCGCCGTCAATCACGCTCTAATCACGCGGCCTTGATTCACCACCAGGCGATGGTTCCTGTCTCCTTAGCTCTCCAGGACACAGGCACGAGTCTCCAAGAACCCTTCAACTTGTCGGCGAAAGAGAGATGTGGGATTTACTCTCTTCCACCGAATCAGCCCGTGGGCCTTGGTTTGTCTGGCACGGGCTCAGTTCTTTGACCCGCTTGTTCTTTTGCAGACGACCTCTTCTTTGTTTTGTGAGGCGAATGAAGAAAAACTTCGATGCAGTAACGAGGTGCTTGGTCTCTTCTGCAGCCAGTGTGGCTGCGGAGATCAGAGAAGAGACTGAGAGCGAAATTGAAATTAGAGGAAACGATTGATCTTGGAAATATATCTCGGTTTCCCATTTCTCAAAAGTGACTAATGGATTGGGTTGTCAGAGTTCCCCTTCCTCACTGTTGGGTCTCTAACCATCTCAGGCCATGTGGATTTGTCATGCTCGGAAGCTCACTTACTGTATACACTTGTTATTCTTTTTTGAAATGTAAGGAATTTTCACCCACTTCAAAAAAAAAAAAAAAAAAAAATGATTCCTGGATATTACAAGAGAATTGCCAAAGTCCCCAATAAAACTTGTGATCAATTAGACCAAATTAGCAAGGACTTGCTTGGAATACCTTCAAGTCTAGAAGAGGATTTGGAATTCGTGACGTCTCATTTGAGATTAAGTCATCAAGGTCCTAGTATAGTGTTCGAGAGAAGAAAGAGTTGCTGAAGGTTTTTACGATTCGGTGGCGTATTTAAAGATTGTACTCCATTTATTGATATTGATATGATTTTATGTACATATTTTGATCTAAATTCAGATCAAAAAATTTGTTTTTGCCCAAACATGTAAAGATATGCTTAACGAAATATGCTCGGACCAAAGGCGGGCCTTATAACTACTTTAATAATAATACACAAAAAAGGTACTATTCATCATATAGGATTATTTATATCTATAAAAAAAATTTAAAAAATTTGACACTTCAATAATTTCGTTAGACCTAAATATCTTTGTTAAATAGGACTCTAAAGAGAACAATGCAATGCTTTAGAGTAAAGTCAAGCGTTTTATCCACTGATAAATATACCAAAAAAAAAAAAAATAACAACAAAAATTAAAAAAATCATCATCATAAATTATTATTATTATTATTATTATTATTATTATTATTATTATTATTATTATTATTATTATTATTATTATTATTACAATACTAATTACAATTAAAATTATTATTATAATTAATAATTATTATTATTATTATTATTATTATTATTATTATTATTATTATTATTATTATTATTATTATTATTATTATTATTATTATTGACATGCTATTGCAAATTGAGAGCTGCTTAATAATTTGAATTTAAAATATTTTTATTAATTGAATTATTCTTGTCATTATTACTTTAAGAATTTACACCTCAAACAAAGAATTCTCTGTCGTCTTTAGTAGATCTACTCGATGGCATTATAGACACAAGAAATCTGTTGAAGCGACTAAGTTTTACGGATTTATACAAAACAACGAACCATGTCAATGTGCCAATTTCCTGTATTTGCCCCTATGAATTTCGTAATCAAACTTTTTAATCTAATAAGCATTTTTATATATGTAAGTATTCACTCCATATGTTCTTGCTAGTGCTCTCTTGGCCTCCGATGTATTATTTTTGTATTCGTCACATTTCTATTACCATCTAATTAATTAATCCCTCAACTGATAATTTTACATAGGTCGTGTTTTTCTACAACGTTAATTGTAGAAACTCCCTTCAATCATATATCTGATTGGTGGATTACAAATAAAGACACCATCCACGTTAATAAAGAGTTAGAGCTCTATTTTTTATCCAACTCAACAATGGTGCTCTTTTTGGAGAAATCGAAAAGAGAGGTAAAAGAACTAGAGTGAAAATAGGAACATTTCTGTTTCGGAAAACAATTTCTTTTTGAAAATAGTTATTTGCTATTTCTACTCTCTGGAACAATTTCTAAGTAAAACAATATATTTAATAACTTTATAAAATTTCTACTTTTGAAATAAAAAATAAAATGCGTTTAATATGATCCACAAAAAGAATAGGAACGCGTTTGACCATTGCCGCCAACCACCGCTTGCTGGCCAACGACCGTTGCCGGCCAACGATTGCCGCCCGCCTCCGCTTGCAATGACAATAGTCGATGGCAGGAGGCTAGCAGCAACGGGTGACCGGCGATCAGCGGTTGCTAGTCGAGGATAGCAACGACGAGCGGCAGCAGCGACGGCCGGCCAATGGACAGCAGCCCGTGGGGAAAAGCAAGAAAGAAGAAGAAAAATAAAAGAGAAAAAAAAAAAGAGTTATTTCTAGAAATTGCTCCTAAAAACAAAAAATTACTTTTTTCTACTTCTTATTTCAGTTCTAATTATATTCCTTGGCTACTTTTTTATTCCAATAAATAGAAAAATTAGTTGACGTTATCAAAAGGATTTATGTTCTTTTTTTATTTTGATGAGTAAAAAAACAAAAGGATAGAAGAACAAAAACGTTCTCATACAGCCCCCAGTTGCTTCCAAGGCCATACGATAGAACCCTGATGTCAAGAGGAGACAAAGAAGATAGACCCAGAAAAATACGAACAAAAAGCGCCCTAGACAATCAGAACATGTTGGGGCAAGCATGCGTCCCACTCGCAACTCGGGGCAAAAGTTGAACCTCTACATCACATCAAAACGTTAGTACAAGAAATCATATTTCTCTTTAAATTTTTGAATAGAAAATTTATTCTTGGTGTTTAAAACCTTAATCCATATCTTAGATGACATAAGAGAATCCATCTAGCTGGATAGTTAATATCGTGCTTTAAGAAAGCATTTTAAATGGTTTTTTCCCAATCAAAATTAGAAAATGGAAAAGCAAAAGAGGTGACCTAATAGTGATGAGCCAAGAGAGAGAAGAAATTTATATATAGTCAGGATAACGTATACCTAACTTCTTACGAGGACTTCCACTATAACTGCTCATCACACGCCCCACCCTCCATCTAATCCTTGAAAAGCTTCTCTTCATAGATGTAAAAAGCAATTCGACCACTAAGATTATTAAATCGCTGACAATGGATGGCATGTTAGTTTTCGACCGAACTGATGGCAAGTTGATGGATTTAGATGTGGAAAGAAACAATCAGAATGGATTTTTAATTGATTGACATTGACAAGCTGGGCTTGTCTTGTCCCCTTCTTTTAATATTGCAAGCACGAATTTTGTTGTGATTTGGAGAGAGAATGGTTTAGCACCACAAAAATGAGGAAATGAAGAAACATGGCTCAATTAGGTAGGATTTGGAAGTAAACTTTCCATCAAAATCAATCAAATTTCGAGCACACAATGATAATCTTTTTTAACATTCAAGATGTATGATAACCCGTTAAAATTTATGTGAGTTGAGTTTAAAAAAATCCAATATCAAAGATTTTGTGATGGTAAGGAATTATTAGATTATGATTGGCATGTTATCCTTTAGTTTAAATTTGTTGAACCGAATATGTTAATGGCTTGACCTTTTTACTGCTCATTCCAATGGGGAGAGTGGTTAAAATCCAATGATCTGGACAAGTGGTCTAGCTATGTGAGATAGAGATCATTGCCGAAGGTGGGCCTCAGGCCGAAACAACATGGTCTTGAGTTGGCAGTTGATGGTCGTTGATAGGACATATATTTATTGCTCTTGGTATCATGGGATCTAATAATCCAATATGTATTATATACGCATATATGCACGGCGATAGTGCTAACTGTATAAAGTAAGATTCGAAAAGCTCTAGGGGATACATGGACCTATACCAACGTGTGAATTAACTCTAAGTTGGGTATGACATAGCTTACCTTTCATGTTATTTACACGAAATCATCAGCACGTCGGTCCTAATTTATTCCTTTTGGTGATTATGACCATTGATTTGTTTGAAGGCATAGTTAATAAATCGTTTATAATTGCAGACTTTGGAGAGTAAGGTATCTTATACAACTCTTGTTCGAATGTTGGCCTCGACAGGTAAACCTTAAAATAGTCGCTTCCTCATGAAAGCGACTTAGATGATAGTTCTAGACATATCTGCTCATGTTGCTGATGATGACGGTAACTCTATTATTAAAGGCAAGGCACGATGCGGATTAAACATTTGAACGAGACCTAATCTTTGGCAATTCAGGCGAAGGTTGCTTGAGGTCGCAAGACCTAAATAACAATCGCTTGAGGTTGTGCGACCTCTGACGGCAATTGCCTAGTTCACACGATCCTTGCCGATCCCTTGCCAGCCTCTTGTCGACCAAATCCGGCCTCATGGGCCCTCCTCGACCCGCTTTGTGCAAAAGAGATGTACAGTAACAAGGAGGGGCAAAATGGAAAAACTTTTAAAAATTGTGAGGATAGTTTTGGAAAAAAAAATATTTAACCCTAGTTTCAGTATTATGCAACTAAAGTTAGTTCTTATTTACTTTGAGCTTTTAGCATTCTTGAATTAATATTTAATCGAAAGTTACTTCAAAAGACTTTTCAAACATTCCAACATTTTTCTATGAGACCTTGATATCCAAAGTCTCTTAAAAAAGCTAAACCAAACACGTTACAAACGTTTGAACAAAACCCTAAACTTTGGCGGTGGGATTGGTTTTGAGACCCCCAACAAAAAAAAAATAAAAATAATTTAAAAAGGGTAAAATCGAGGGTGATGTCAGCATCCACTGTTGGGATAAGACCACTACCGGGGCCGGGGTCGGATCCGCTGTCTGCTAGTGGTTTTGGGTCCGGACCCCCACGTGATTCGTCTGGCCGGAGGAGGGGTGGGGGGCCCCACTCCGATGGGGCTCTAGTCATCATCCGTACGTTGATCCCTTCCTTTTCCGCTTGTCGCTTTATTACTCTCTTTTGAATTTATTAGGGGGGGGAGCACGATTGGCCCCCATCTTGGCCTTTTCTGGCGGCCACCCTGTTTTTTTTTTTTTTTTTTAATTGCTAAACATGGATTTTCCTCTTCTGTTTTTTTTTTTTTTGAAAAACACATAATTAGAATCTTGAATAGAAAATAGATATTTATTAGTGTGATAATTATAATTGCCAAAAACGCTAATCAACGACATTGCCTTGACTTCACTTTTCCACTATCTATCCACAGAATCAAATGCTTTACATTTCTCTTTATTTTCTTTCTAAATTAATCGATGAAAAGTTGACATGATAAACAAATGAAAACGGATGGACTCGAATAAATTCATAAGCATACGCAACCGGAGCACGCACAGAGAAAATAGATATTTGTTAGTGTGATAATTATAATTGCTAAAAACGCTAATCAACGACATTGCCTTGACTTCATTTTCCCACTATCTGTCCACATAATCAAATGCTTTATTTTTCTCTTTACTTTTTTTTTTCTAAATTAATCGATGGAAAGTTGACATGATAAACAAATGAAAACGGATAGACTCGAATAAATTCATAAGCATACGCAACCGAAGCACACAGAGAGAAAGCCCTTGATTTTTTTTTTTTTTTTTTTACTTTTTTGTATTTTGATAAGGGACAAACTTTATAAGATGAAAGTACAACTGTTATGTATACGCCTAACACCTTAACTACTCAATAAAGTAAAAATAAAAATAAAATTGACAGGATACTAACCAAACCCTAAATAAATCCCAAAAAAAAAAAAAATCCTACAATTATCTTTCAAACAATCATAATAGAAACCAAATTTAAAAACTTAAACAGTGTAATCAATATATTCAAATATTCTATACTAAATAAGTACACCAAACTTAGTGAAAGATGAAGACATTACAGTCTGAAATCATAAATTCTACCAAATAAAAGAAGTACATTCAAACTTGAGTTGCACCACGTTAAAAGGTTTGAGATTATTACTCTTTCGCTTCCCATGGGCTGCCCTCGTTGTCTAGCTTTACCAAGTTACGTAAGTTAGTGTTGCACTTATAACTTTATCGTTTGCCTTTTTCTGTCTTTATATCTAAGGTAAAAAGTCCACTTTGATCATGAACTTGCCTACTTTTCTTGAATAAAGTTGTTGAACTATTAATTCGTCTAATCAAATTTCCTGAACTTTGCATAATTTTTCTCATCAAGTTTCTTCTTTCTCAAGTTCAATTAATTAAAACTGATGTACCACTTCTAACGTGCAATTTTTCTTTCCGCCGTCGCATATTATAGGCTAATGCATGAAACTTAAAATCTTGACTATGCAAACCACAACCATATTTTGAGTATTGAAGTTTCGGGTATGAAGTTTGAAAATGAGTTTTTCGCATCAAAACTCTCATCAGCTCCGATGGACAAATCAACTCTAATTGGATTTTGAAGTTAAATTGACTTGATTAGAAAATATATGAATATTTAAGGATTCAATTAAAAAAATTAAAAATGAGTTAATTGGGTCAAACTATTTTCAATCTAACCCAACCCACTAGTTTGACGGGTGTAAAGCTTATAGACTATATCTCAACCACACAAGTTTAGCCTCAACCTTAAACTCAACAACGTGACATAAACACAAAACGTGCAAAGTTAAGCTTTGAATAATCCGTGCCCTAAAAGCTAATGGCTTAAATGAAACATTCGAGACTTTTTTGGACAATTTTCCCTACAATTGTCCAAAAATGCTCAAAACATATTGTACGGCGACCAATTCAGTTCTAAACCTTTAAATTGTGCTGATTTAATCTTAATCCTTTTGACAACTTATCAATATAGTCTTAGACCTTTCAATTATATCAATCGAGTCATAAACCTTTTGATTGTTTGGCAATTTAGTCCTAAAATTTTTAACGATCTGTCAATTATATTCTTTTTTTCTTTTTTCCTCTTTTCTCTTTGTCGGCCTCAAGCAAGGGTTGCCATCATCAGCCTCAGGCAAAGGTTGGCTAGGGAAGTCCTTGCTTGAGGTCATCTGCCACTTATGAGACATGGTAATGGTTGGCAGAGGGAAAAAGTGGAAAGGAAAAGAGAAGAAGATAAGGAAAGGAAAGGCAAAAAGACAAAAAATTCAGAAAATCTAAAATATTGTAAATGTTGCCAAGGTTAGCATTGCTCATACAATGTAGGATGCTCAACATTGACTAGATTATCACATTAGCAATTTTCGATCAAAATTGGTTGGAACTATTAAATTGGCAAATCATTAAAATGTTTAGGACTAAATCGGCAAGTTATCAAAATATTTATAATTGAATTTGCACAATTGAAAGATTTAGAGTTTTATCGTCAAGTTGTCAAAAGATTTATGATTAAATCGACACATTGAATGTTTATGGTTAAATTGATTGTCACATAACAGGTTCAAGACTTTTTGGACAATTTTTCCTCTGCACATCCTTGCATCGAATTTCTTTCTTTCATTATATAAGGATATTCATGGGCTACACACTGAGTTTAAGCATATTAGTAAACAATATAAAAAGGAAATTAATGAAAATTCCTTTTAGGGTTTTGTTAGTATAATAGTTTTGGGCTACTATGAGAGCAACGGTATATTGTAAATCACAAATTTTTGAAAGAATTAACCTTACAATAATTTTAATTATTTGTTATTTACTTTGTGATTTGAAATGGGCTTGTATAAGAATTTCTCTTCTCCTTAATAACGGAGATCAAATTTTGGCAAGCAAATAAGAAAGAATTTAGAGAAATTGTTCTCTCTCTTTTTTATAAAAAAAAAATTGTTTAAGATTTGGTGATTGCCATCATCATCAGGGAGAGAGTACATGGGCCCAGTACTTAGGGAGCGTGATGGGGTTTGGTGGATGAATAAAGCATCTTTAGGGAACAGTGTAATTAGGAAATGGTCTCCCCCGCAGATGCTACTGTTGCTGATGGATGGGATACTGAGAAAGTGGTCCTGTTTACAAGTAAATCTTCAATTCTAGGGGCGCCTTGATGTGGGATTTGAGCCTCATGACCCTTTCATTGATTCTTTTTCTTATTTTAATTTAGTTATTCGACTGACGGCGTAAAGAACATGTTGCACGATCGATTTCGCGCACCCTTTGTTTGGACAAAGTGAATTACTACAATTCTCTAATTAATGGTGGATGAAACAATGTGCAGAAGATTTTCTTTGCATCGGCCGATAATCCTTATGTGTATTATATGCGATTCATTTATTTTCTTATTTCGAGTTACTCTCCTGGTACGGATGTTGTTAGGCCGTCTCTAAATATAGGACTAGAAATAGTGTTTTACAAGTTTTAAAATGAATAAGCACCTACTTATCCAATTTGCTCGTTTGGCGTTTTTCTCACCCACCTGAATTTGCCTATTTGGACCTCATTCACTGCATAACTTTTGAAACTACGAACGAATTTAAATTGGTATGCACAACGTTCACAAATTCACTTTATTATTTTCAAGGTCCAACATTTACAATTTGCCATCCCTTACTGTTCAATGGTCAAAAACTATGAAAAAATCAGCACAAAACACAATCTTCTGCTGGCCCCATGTCACCGGCAATAAGTTAGGGCACGGTTACATCCTTTTCAAAATATGCGCAATTCAATTGACCAGCAGCGAAAATCTTCGGGATAAAAAAGCAACCTCCGAGAACCGTGCAATTCATGTATTTTGCAACTTGCTGAAACACGTTTTTTTTTTTTTTCGTTCTTGCCTGACAAAAGAAGGGAGGAGGCATCGCGGCGCAAAAGCCTTGGCGGCTGAGATGTGATCTCTGTTGCTGCTCACTGTTGCGCTAACCGGACATGGCAGACCGAATGATTGATGCCGGGAGGCTCATGAATATAATAACCTTTCTTTCCTCTTTGCCTGTGCACACCGATGGCCGCGAACGGCTCTCGTCCAAGAGACATTTACCCGCAATTTACTCCCAGGGATTTCGTTCTTGATTCGTTCAGTATCGACCACTGTTTCCTGTCACGGTAGATCGCTCTTCCTTGACTTTTCGAGCCTTGCTTCCAACTACAAAAGGGCACAGGAGAGAGAGAGAAAGATGACCTAATTTTTGACAGGGACATGAATGATGTCCCCACCATTTTGTTGTCTTCCAGTGTACAGCAATACCGCCTCGTATACCTTCGTAGAAGTTGCGAATCCACCCAACCAAAAAAGAAAAAAATGGTAAGGTGATTAGGAGCCTATTCTGGAGCTGCACAGGACAAGCCAAGTACCTTCACCTATGAAGAAAAGATCAAAATCAAGATCGCAAGAGAATTTAGTATGAAGCCTATTACCATATTTAGATGAACTCATTTTCATTTAAGAATTTAAGTTAGTGAGTATCCAAGCAGCCAAGTAGCCGGACTTTTGTGCTCGTATCCATGAATTATACACATAAAAAAAATATTTATGCTCTCAAGAAAAGAATTAATTTAGATTGCCGTCATAAAGACAGTAAAAAGAAGAAGAATCTCTCTTGTTGAAATAGAGGTTCAAATAAAATCAAATGTCGTGTAAGTTTGAGATGACATCTAATTATCAAAATCCATGTTCATCACTTCCTTTTTATCTAACCCCTCAATTCCCTCATCCTCCTCCTTTTTTTTCCCCCTGAATTGAGTTTCAATGTGTGAAGTTCTCTTCTTCTTTTTTCGAACATTTTTTTTCTGGTGCGAGTTACGAGTCGATAAATTTAATAATCAGTGATTATTCGATCTTGTGTAGAATAAGAAAAATCAATGTCGGAAAGCTCTCTTTTCAAATTACCTCCTTTTTTTTTAGCCTCTCATAAATCTTTACTCTCGTTCTCTCTTGCCTGAAAAGCTACCAATATAAAAGAGCAATCGTCAGCCTTGTGGGATGATACGATAAGTACAAACAAAAATCACGACCACCTTTCATTAAACAATGAATTGCGTATTCGGCTACATTAAAATAAATTTTCCGGTATTTACATACATCGTTAAAGGAAGGGAATATATTTCATCCCGCTATGCTAATACAGAGGAACTGGTAGCCGAGGCGGCTTCACCGGCTTCTGCACTTTAACGACGACGCTTTTCTCTTCTCGCGGCGGCTGGCGGGGACTCGGCAGTGCTATGAACTTCGGTATCCCGTCGCCCGGCATCAAGACCGGCAAGGTCTGGCCGTGATCTCGCTTCACGTCCTGAAACGAAAGTCGCAAAAAAGTGAACCTTCCGATGCATTGAGCTCAAACCATCAGCTTCAGGACCAAATACAGTACAGGTTTAATCCGTCATAGGAATAGTACGTTAGCTCCGATAGCTAGAAAAACGTACCTTGGAAGGGGGCGCGGATTTCCATGGCGGGTTTTCGGGGTCGGCCTCGGGATCGGCGCCGTCAGAGGAAGACTGGCGGAGGGAGCGGAGCCTCTCCCAGTGGTAGCAGCAGGAGAATATGCCGCTCAGGCTGAAGATGACGATCAGGAGGAGGGCTGTGCCTAGGGGGAACCCGAGGGACGGCCGGTCCGCGGCCGTGTGCGGCGGGGAAAGATCCGGGCTCTCCATCGTCACTTAAGCTTCTCGGTGTCGGTCTCGATCTCGATCTCGACCACGGTCCTTCTCTCATGTGGTGCACGAGGGAGGGGAAAGATGGGGAGGAATTGAAGGTGGGGAAGCTCAGGAGAGGAAGGGAGCGTAATAGGATGCGAAATCGAGAGGGAGGGTCGGGGGTTTATAAAAAGAATGGAAAAAGATTTTCGACCCGAAAAGAAAAAGGAAATTATAACGAAAATGATTAAAAAAATGAGTGTGGATGAAAGGGGAGGACGTGTAAAGAAGGGTACATTGGGTGTCCGGGGCATTGTACGGAAGATGGTAGGGTCCATGGCTTGTCGAGTTTTGGTGACTTGAGCATGACCTGAAGTGTAGGGGAGAAGTATTCGGCCCTTGATGGGGGAAAGAATTTGAAAGGGAAGATGATGACTAGGGAACAAAAAAAAAAATCGAAGAAAATGACATTGTAGAGATGGGACATTTCTAAGGAATCCCGACAATGGGTCTCTTGTCTTTCGTCAAATCGGATGGTAAAAACTGGTGAATTTTGCCTATTGATTGCAAAGTGATAAACATCATGTCTATTTCGGCAATTTCGTATAAGGGTTATGAAAAAAATGTGAAGGAATGACTGTTTTTTACTATTTAAGAATTCATCTCTTGATGGATCATAAAAAAGTCTCGTCCCGAATCATCACAAGGAAAATTATAACCAAAATTCTTTTTATCTGGCATTAATTTTAAACCACGTACTAAAGCACCTTTTACCGAGATTAAAAGGAAGGAAGAAAATGGCCATAGTGTGAAACCGGAAAAGCTCCGACATGAAATGGGCTTTGGCTGGAGGCCGAAAAAAGTAGGGTTTTTATCTCACTAATGCCTTTTAGCTGGAGGCTAAGGCACGGAAGCTGTCCTTCCCGGCTACTTTTTATTATATGTTATTTTATTTTATGCTCCCTCTGCAAATTGCAACTTTACAACGCCACTTTTGTAGAAGAGTCTAAAAGGAGAACAGCGGAACAAAATAGAAGATGAGAATGATGCGAGTTGCATTCACACGATCCGATCCAACTGTCCATGTAAGGCGTGTACATGGCGTGCGAGAGGGACATAAAAGCGACCGCTGGTATCATGAAAAAGTGATGCAGGTGGGAAGGACAGAGGGCACAAGGACCTTACATCCTTTTCGAAATGTTCCACTTGATTCATGTCTGCTTGCTCCGATTGGGAGAAGTTTCCCAATTGATGAGTCCATTACCGTAGTGCTCGGCGTATAAAAAAATAATAAATAAATAAAAGGGTTAATACCCTGAAAAATCCCAAACTAGTACACATGTGACAAATTTATCCCAAACTATTTTTTTAACCGTGAAAATCCCCAAATTGGTATACCCATGACAAATTTACCCCGATTATAAAAAAACTCTAAACTAGTACATTTATGACAAATTTACCCAAAATTAATTTATTCGACAGCAAAAAATCTTAAATTGGTAAATTTGTAATAAATATACCTCCGCTAAATTGGATTAATACCACAAAAAAAATCACAAAAATTGTAAACTATGATAATCGGAGTGTAAAATCCCAAATTGATATACCAGTCAACTATCACGTGTCATTTAACTTAATAATTTGATAATAAAATTTAACGAAAACTAATAAAGGGTAAATTCGTCACAAATATACCAGTTTTGGGTTTTTTGTGATCACAAAAATAGTTTTGGGTAAATTTGTTACATGTGTAATTATTTGGAGTTTTTCAGGGTATTAACTCAAAATAAAAATCAAAGAAGCATTTCAACACAGGATAGCAAAGGCTTACGACAAAAAATTGATTTTGTTGTTATTTTCAGTATAATTCAAACTTGGGACCTTTTTTTTTTTTTTTTTTTTTTTTGTCAGTCTACTCTATTCCTATTCTACACTCTCTTCGAAAGACAAATTACTTCTCACCATTAGATCAGGCAGCTACTTTTTCAAATTACTTCTCACCATTAGATCAGGCAGCTACTTTTTCGCATTTGCATGGATTAGATGGCGCACCAGCTTTTTATCCGCAAGGGTGAATCTGGCGGATTCTATCAGATCACAATCAGCAGCCATTTGATTCGTTCAACCTAGTGGAGATAATCAAAATCAACAATTAGTGGAACTCACTTGATCCAACGGTGCACATAGATCCCGATTCACTTGGATTTTGTGCGTGCGAACCATATAGCGACACTCCATTCATGGTGATAATCTACTTAAATAATGGTTATCCCATCATATCACACCCACTTTGTGCCACATTTACACAGGTAATTTGGGTCTAATGAAGAACCTAGAAAAGGTGGAGAGAAGAAGGCAAAAGGTATCTCATGTCTTTTACTTAATCTTATATAAAAAGATGATAACAAGGGCTTGGTAGATGTCGTTAATTTGGGAAAGATACCTATTCACCATTCTTAGCACGAAATATTCTTAGTTGCTTTCGTTGCATGTTTACCTGAGGTGAGTGTCGAATGAGATTCGTTTAATTTAACGATGTATGTGAGTTGGAGTTGTATATACTCACATGAGCTTTGAACATGGATTCTTGAATAAAAATAACTCGATGGGAATTTCAACCTCAAAATTTTACCTATAAATCACTTGGATTACCCATGGTAAATTGTAGTCTTACAATACTAAATGAGGGGTCATGATTTTTAAAATGCCTAACACATTCCAAACTTCAATTTGAACCTTCCTGATATTGGGCAAGTTGAATGACTTTTATCTTAAAATGAAACAAAATCTTTCATATATTCCTTAAGAATTTGGTTCTACATTTTTCTTTACGCACTCGTAGCGTGTGCTTGTTTGCTACTATTAAATGATAAAAAACAAAATAAATTAACTTAAAACTCTAATATATATTGCAAATTTGCAGAAGAAAATTTATTATATATTCTGAGAAATTGAGAAGATCCAAAAGCAACGCCGAATTTAAAACGACCGGACTTATAGTTTTAATTAGTTTTCACTTGCCTACAAGCTAAGGGTAAACCTAGGACTCAGCAAGATCAACAATAAAAAAAAAATCAAAATAATATATACTACCAAGAGTACTAAACAAGCAATTAGCCAAAAAAGGGCAGTGATCCGGAGTGGCCGGCAACTATATTCGTAGAAGTCTTGATTTTGGGCAGCTATGCTAAAGTGAAAAAGAAAAAAAAACAGAAATATATCCAATGACTAATTATTGAAAAAAATAATATGAAGGTTTCCTAGCTAGGCACTGCTTCCCTTTTCTCTGCTTGTGGACCCAACTCAAAAGTATATTCCTTTTATTTAATGAATAAATTGGCAGCTGCTTTTTTTTTAGAGATAAATTCAAATAAAGTCGAAAATGCAGACGTGATTATTTGCAAATGTGAAGAATATACTAAACTTGGAAAAATTACCAATAATATCATAAATCGGTTGTATAGATATCTATTTAGTCTTTAACACTTTCTTTTGGCCAATTTAGTCATATACCTTTTAATAATTTACCAATATAATCATTTTGACTAATTTTGATTGGAACCATTGATATGGACGTCGATTGTCCTATGCAACATGATTGACACTGATGTAAATAATTTTTATAATTTTTGTATTTATTTTTTCTTTTTATTGATGAGCAAGTCCAAAGGCCCTTGTCAATGGCTAGTGAGGGCTTGTAGGTAAAGCAAGTTAGAGAGCTTCTCCCGAGAGATGTTAGACAGCTAAGATCCCCTTAGTGTACACCCAGATCCACCTTAACTTAGCTTTGACGTGGTTTCTCAAAAGACATCTTGAGAGGAGAGGTGGGCCGCAACAGTTATAAAGCAAGTCAGAGGGCTTCTCCCAAGCAATGTGGGATAGCTAATATCCCCTCAGCATACACTCGGCATTGCTGCCCACAAAGAAAAAGATAAAAATATTATAAAAATCAAAATTTAAAACAAAATTACAAAAATTATCCAAAATTATATCAATAGTGTCATATAAAATGGATGGTGTTCACGTCAACAATAACTAGCTAAAATTGGTCGAAATGATTATCTTGACAAATCGTTAGAAAGTTTATGACTAAATTAATTATATTAAAAGTTAAAATTGAATTGATTTTTGTACATAACCTTTTTTTTTTTAAATTTTTTTTTGGTAATTATCCCGTCTAAAAGTCAAATTGTGCTGAAAGTTGCGGCGAATCTCATTATTTGTATCACCGAGCACTCTACATAAAGCGAAAGCAAGCTAGGAAGCAGAGCCGGTTATTGTAGGGACACTGTTCCTCGCTTTTCCCACCAAAGAAAGATAGCAGCTTAAAATCGGTGAATCCGACCTTAAAGTTGACACTTGATTGCATAAATAACTAAAAAAATTGATATTTGAACAACGTTAAAATTGATGGAACACTTGTTTTATATAACAAACATCATTTAATTATGGCAGTCTGTGTTTGTGTATATATATAATTTTTTTGTCGATAAGTGTATATGTATAATGAAAAACACTCATTTATATCACCTTCTAGATTTCCTAAATTAGTTTTTCTTTTATTTTTCTCTCATATCTACCCCCTTCACAAATCACCCCCTACTATCTGTCTCTTTTCACTATTATATTTTTAAAATTGTCCCCCTCCTATTTGTAAATCAAATCATATATTTTTTGTTATGCATAATTATCTATTTGTGCATGAGTGAGTAGCAATGATTTGACCCTTGTATAATTCTATGGAAGGAATAGGTTTGATCATAAGCCACTGTTTACGTACTCCCTACATTGCCACCGATATCAATCATTCTTTGGAAACTCTTCATCAACTAATGTCTGCTTGATTAGATTAACTAATCATTTGATAGCATCTTAGTTGCTTGTTTGAATGTTTAGACAATTCAACTTTTGGCCTCTCAGATTCTTAAAGGGCAACAAAAGTAAATAATCCCAAAAAAGGGGTAGAGCTACAAAAAAAAAAAACTCATTCTATAAATAATGTGATAGGTTGTCTTAATCACAGAATGATAATATTGTGGTGCATTGCCGATGTTAGATTCATAAATAATTTTTATGATTTTTTTAAAAAAAAATACATATTTTAAATTTTGGCGGAAAAACAAAATAACATTTTTTGGCATATGTCATCTCAAACAAACAAGCAAAAATTACCCACCCATGGGCAGCTGCGCTGGAAAATGACATTGAGAGTTTGAATCTTCGCGTTCTTGCTCGCGATTTATTTTTTGGCATATAGTTATCAAATAGCTCAAATGTGTGACCAAACGTAAGCGAAATGGGGCAAAAATTTACTAAATTTCTATTTTCATTTTCTTTAAGAACGAGGGTCCAAAAACACATTTAGTAGCATTTTGAAAAACCTTCCTAGCTATTGACCTTTATGGCGTAGATGGTGAAATTGCTGTATCTAAGCCATGCGCACCTCATGATTATATATTCTTATTAAACTCATTTTCCCCCAATTACAACTCCATTTCAATACCTGATGCCCCACAAGGGAATGAGGGTGGTCGTCACTCCATGAATGGAGACAAAGAAATTAAAAAAAAAAATAAAAAGTTGTCGTCTTGGAAGATAGATGTCGTGTTGAAATCGAATTCAAAATGTAAAAAATAAGAAAAAAGAATATCGAGAAAGATTTTGGGGGTCCTCTAATTTTGACTCCCGATCCCAAAGTGATAACAACGTTTTGTTGGACTTTCGATTTTCCGTGAGCTAGTAGGACTCCTTGGCCGTGTTTTTCCTCGTCCGCATCATAATTATGTCATGTACTTTCGGTCTTACGCAGTACGGATTTTCATGGTCAAAAGAGAGAATCGCAGTGATTTTTCTACTCACTGGAGACTTCGTGGAGCAAATGTATCGTATTATCTTTATTTTACTACTTTCTAGCCGGCACGTTCCGACTCCACTCGTGGATGGGAAATTGACTTGGTCAATTTAAAGGACGTAACTTCATATATAGCTAATATTAACCTATTATCAAAATATAAAAATATCCGATATAACAATGACTTGATTATAAGGATCGGAGTCTTGAAGTCCACCAAAAAGATATAGGGATCTCAAGTGACTAATCAAACTAAACTCAACAAAAGTACCATTACAGTTTTATGTACAAATATCCCAAAACTATACCAAAAATTAACTCTTGGAAAGCCCCTCGCCAATACAACTCTCGTCCTACTCATCAATAGTTGTAGAACCTAAAAGATTAAAATGGATGATTATTGCAACTTGCCCTTTAGGGTAAACCATCCAAGAGTTGGTTAATGGATTATTAAGTTTATATTAGTTCGAGCTCTCTCAAGTCTTATCAATTCACAATTTTTAATTCAAGTTTTTTAACATGAAAAATCAATTTATTCCAAAGTCGTCACTAATTAATTTTTTTTTTGGTCGATTAAAAACTCAAGTAAAGTGTGTAGAATACCTTACAATTAATTCATAATTTGATTACACTAAATTACTTAAACGCCCTTTTAGTGCCTTTTTTGGATTGATTTGAAACCTAACCACTAACATGTGAGGGAATATTCATGTGGGTGCGCAATTGTTAAAGTGACAACTAGTAAAAAGAATGAAATAAATAAATTGCTAGAAAAAAGTATAAATTCAAACAACTCAATTGAATTTATTTTTCTTTATACAAATAAAGCACCAAAATTCTATACCCAGCCTAACCATAATTTTACTAACTAATTAACAATTCTAATTAATTCTCTTTTTGGGGTTTTCTTTTATTTATTTAAACTAGCTTCATGAAATTTTAATCAAGGTTAAACATGAAATGACCTAATTCTAATCAACGTTTTTAAGTTGATTGAGTTTGGATCTAAATGCCAATTGAAATAGCATGACGTTGAATAACATGTTGAATGATTTGCATGATGATTGAGCCTGATTGAATTTAGACTTAAATCTTGATAGCATGCTAAATGTCTACGTTGTGATTAAAGTCTCTCGAACTATTATGCTGAATGAATTACCATGACGAATGAATGAAATGGCGCACAGCTTTGAATAAACACGTTGATTGGCATCGCATTATTCTTTTCATCTTAAATCTTAGAACGAGTTAAGATTAAATCATCGAAAGTGCACCCGACCTAGGGAATTTTCTATAGGCCTGAAAAAATTAATTTAGAGTAAATTATCATAACTAATAGTATTAACTCAAAAAATTTATATCCAATTAGGAAGATTTATTTAAATATCAGCGAAATAAGAGATACAAATGAAAGTTTGGTAAGTGGTAGACATATATGAAATAATTATATGAAATGTGAAAGATTCAATTTATTTTATACTACAACTAGATCCAGCCTTTGATTTTTACCTATTCACCTTGAGTTTTTCCTAGTTTTCTTTATTCTACAAAAGATATGCAGAAATTAGAAGTCCATCTGCACGTCTTTTTCCAATCCGTATGCATACCGCGTCCGGTTCCGGCGCCCGTACCAGCCCCCATGCATCTTCCTCGTTGCTTCCAAACGTCGCTATCTTTAGTGACATTTCGATGGAAATGTATCTGTGGTGGACCATCGGTAAGATATTTCGCACCGCGATCGAAAAACGATTGGCCAATTTTTCATTTTCATTTCCATTTCCATTTCCTTGGTTCCATTATCGTGTGCGGTGATAAATTCTCCAGAGCATTTAGGCCAAGGATATCATATAATATTTGGGTTTTTCATTGCTTTTGCTGTTGATTCAAAGATTTGGTTTGATATCAGAAGGCCCCAAGGGGGTTGCAAATTCAAAGGAGCATGATTACAGGCCACAAATAAGTTTCCACGTGTGCACGCGAGAGGGGTTGAGATTTTCACGATCAGGTCTTTTCCGACCTAATTCCATAAAAAATTAGTTAATTTTAGGTTTAATTCTAATTCGGTTCATCCCGAACTTTTACTGTAAAGCAAGCACTAGTTCTTTCATAATTATCAACATCATGACCAATTATAGATTCATTATAATGTCAATAATGCAAAAGAAAATTGTTGGGAGATTTTCTTTGGTAAAATTGAGATTGGACTTAAAGTTGGAAGTATTTAGTGAATTAATCCAGTCTTTTTTCTAACCCTTTCAATTCCACTCGTCAAAGATGTTTCACAAGTACAAGACACATACCCCACGATAATCAAAATATTGGGCTGCAAGGTCAAAGGAAATTAAAGTGCGAGATAAAAATAAAAGCGCATTAAAGTGCTCGAAACAAAAAAGGCACTCGAGTTGGAATTGGAAGTGGAAATTAGAACTGTCGAATAGAAGATGGACACGAACGCGACGATTACAGTCACTAGACACAAGGAGAAAAACAAACTTAACACGCAATTCAAAACTAAATCTGAAGGACACTGTGAAATTCGGTGGGGGCATCTTGACATAGTCAAGCTCCTCCTCTTCATAGGGGATGAGTATAAGTAATTGCACGGACCGGATCGAATTGACTGGTCAGTCCTATCCTAAGGGAAGCCGATTCAATTTCCGATTCCCTCGATGAAATTAATCAGGTTCCCAATTCCAAAAATGAAACCACATAGACTTAATGGATTACTTTTTAAACTTTAATTTTATTTCTTTAAGATTATTTTTAAAATAATTCTAACTCTTAATTATTAAGAGTTTTCCAAATGTTATTAACATGCAAACATTTAGACAAAAAGCAAGAGAGACATAACTTGATTGAAGCAAAGGCTTAGTGGGTTTTATGCATAACTTCTCCCACATTCTTTATGTGCCCATTCGATGTGAGACTCTTGACCTAAGAGTCCTATATTGAAGGCATTACAAGAGGCAAGAGACACAAACCATACACTAGGAGTCCCACATCGACTAGGTATGCAAAGACCGTAAAAGAAGTGGATAAAAACCAAGTCATGCTTCAATTAAAGTATGCCTATATATTTTCTCTGAATTTATAAATATATTTGGGTTATGCATATTTGATTTAATTTTCTCTAATTTTGTTAATTAGTCATTTAATAAAGCTCATAAATAGGCTGTCATATACTTTTTAAAATTAGAGATATACACAAATTCCATATTAATATCTTTCATCATTATACTAAACTTATATAAAAAAAAAAAAAAACTCTGAAATTTTTTCACCACAAACTGTTCAACTTCTCTCTCTGAACTTTCTCTCTTCATCGCTCCCATCGTTCACTGCTAGCTTAAGCTCAACCACTCTCTCTCTCCGTTCGTCTTTGCTTTCACCAATGCCTGTGCCTAGTGAGGGATTCGCTGACTCTGGTTCGTCTCTGTTCATCGGTGGTGTCGTTTACTGTGGTTTTTTTCAATGTTCTTTTCTTCTTTTCTTTGGCTTTTATGATAATTAGGAATTGGAGTGACGCAGGCTCATGACTCATGAATCAACTCGATATCCTTAAAATGTATTTTTGATTGTCGATTGTAATGTGAACCCATTTGTTCTGACTTGCTTTCCATTGGTTCCTGCATTATTATTTCTGCCTTGGTTTCTTTTCCTTTTCTTGGTTCGCAAGTTTCAACCTCGGTTAGTTTCCTGATAAAGTCCAGTTTCCTACTTGATTATGGGGTTTTACCTTTCTTTTTCTTCTTTCCAATTCGTGCAGTTTACGTGATTCGAGTTCCCATTATCAACATATTATGCCTCAGTCACATTTTTAACGTCCAAAGGATTCATTCTGAGTAAGGGTTTGAACTTGTAAGAGCTTTGTCTTTATGACTCCTTGTTGGGTTTTGCTTGGAGGAGTCTACGTCTGTTTATTCATGGCTTTGCCTTTCTTATTGTGGCCATTTTCTGTTACATTTATGATCTTAATTGTAACCATTCGCCTGTGGTGAATGAAGATAATATATATAATTAGATGAACATTTTAATGCAGTTGTTGATCTCTTACTAAGAATTGTTAATACTTTATGCCTAGGTGATTTATATCCATGGGAAACACAAGACGTATGATCAAATTTGTGGGTTTGCACACGGTGCAAATAAGATGTCAATTAGAAGAGAAGGTTGAAAAACTATACAATAGTGATGAGCTATGTTCTAATTCAGCGACTGAAACTTGGCAGCCTAAAGGAGAGACTACAAATGTGAATGCATCTGTTAATATGGTGTACAATTTTTCATTGTAGAATACTAAATGATCCAAGTATTGATGAAACTTGTACAATTTTCTACTAATTTGGTTAGGTGACTGCAGTTTGGTTTAATGAAAGAGATCGAAAATCAGAAAAGTATTGCAGCCCTAGAATACCCAATTACTAGCTATGCCATTTGACATGCATGCACATGTCCCCACAATTGTTGAAAAGCCATTCAATATAGTTCATCAAGTGTCAACAAATGTTATGCAGTCTTGGCAATGAGAATATTGCTATTACAATGTATTAGGAATTTATACAGTTATCTGGGCAGAAGATGAACAGATTGAGAAAAGAGGCTGGCTGGAATAAATAGTCTAAAATTAAAACAAATTCTAACTTTCTAGTGTGTGTTTCCATATGGTTTTGGTGGATGACAAGTCGTACAACAATAAGCAAGGAACAACTATAGAAAGGAAGAATGTACCTTTTCAATTTGATATCTTTGGACATCTTTTCCTGTTTCACAGTAAAGTGTGAAATGTTGAATGTCTTCTTGATATGGTTCATCTAGTTATGCTGACTAAGTTCTGGCCCTTGACAGGAAGTAGAGTTAGAATCAAAGGCAAATGGGTGTATTTATGAATTCAGCTTAAAATTGCTCGCCAATAGATAGTAACATCATTAGTTTATAAGTTTTTTATGTTACTAAACTGCAGGGAAGTATAATGATCTCATGAAGGCATATTTGAAACTTGGAAAGAGCGATAATCCCTTGAAATACTATTTCTCTAGTGTTCGGAAAGAGAAACCCTGGATGGTCCAATGCTAGGGCATAACCCATGCCTGAATGATTTGGGGCCTCTCTAGTTGTCTTCGAGAACTTAAGTTCAAAGAAAGCAAAGGATGAAGAGATTCACAAGTTGAAGGAATCTAGTTGTCTTCCAACCCAGAACTTAAGGTTAGAGAATGAGAAAGATGAAAAGATTCACAAGTTAAAGGAAATACTGAAAGCCACAAAAGAGCAATTACAAAAGACAAATGGAGATGTACAAGAATTACAGGCTCAAATAGATGTCTACTATTATATAGAACATAAGCATGTGGTGGACTTGAAGTGATCTCACAAGATCTGGACGAGCTAGGCATGTCATGAGCCATGAGGTGTGACTAATTTAATTGAATGTTAAAATAGTGAAGGTGTTTTATTCACTAAATACTGAGTGACCTGCATATTGGATGCTAAGGTGGTTTTAAATGGAATATAGGTGGATAGACTTGAAACATGAGTTTGGTATGAGGACCGCTTCGATGGAGCTTGAAAGTGGAATACAAATGTAGCATGATGTAACCATGTTTCTTCCCTTTTGCTGTGACTAAATCATGTTTTGGGTTTACTTCTCTTGCATTATGCCCTGTCCTTGTTCTTCACTTTGAAGTATACAAGTGATTGCCCTTATTAGTCACTGCTGGGTGTTGCTCTTTCTTTCCTTGTTTCCAAATGGTCACTATGGAGCTCTCTTGTCCTTCTCTGTATAGACCGTGGAGTGTTATAGCATCTTTTAGATTGAAGAGAAGTAGAAATGTTGCCCGTTTTGGCACTTGAGAGTGGTTGAGGAACACAATTAAATGATTGGAGATGGTTTTTGTCGATGAATGGGTTTATTAGATTACCTAATACCATATACTGATTACCTTAAACTACTATATCCTTGGCTCACAATGCATTTCTTCTTGTTCCTGCTCTTAAAGTTAGACTTCTATTTTCATAAAAGAACTTTTCAAGTTTATTGGGTTACAGCAATGATGGTGATTTTTGAACTTTGCCTTTGGGTTTATAGCCACTCATTATTGGTTTAGTGTCTATGAGATGCTTTGGGCACTCAGGACTGAGTTTGTGTTAATGAATTTCACAACTATGTGTTTTGCAATGAAGTGAATGGAGCTCCTTTGTTCACGTCTCTGCATTTTTTTTCAAGTGATGGAAAATGTGGTTGATCATGTCTTGCTCATTATGTCTTAAGAAATAAGCTTTTAAAGCAATTACATAATATCTTGTCATGATTTGATATGTTTTACAGATTTATTAAGAGCCCCTCCTCTGTTCATTATAAATTGATTTAAGCTTCCTCTAAATCCTTCTTCAATTCAAATTATTGAAGGTTTAATTGGGTGATGTTCAAGTGATCACTAACATGATTTATTGTGCTGGTTTCGCGCCCATTATGGTTAGTCCTCTTTCCAACACTCATTTGATTTGTAGGATGATGACCATCTTAATACACAATCGAGATCTCCAAACATCATTTTGCGCTCTCCATCATCAAGTCACCACACTATAAGGGATAAGGTTAGTATTATCTCTGAAGGTACAGCAATCATTGTAGAGCACTATTTGTTTTTGTCATAAATGTCTTAGGTCTGGCAAAAAAGAACAAAACAGCTACTTGTGCCCCTTGTTGAAGAAAGCTCATTAAAGAACTACTAGAATTTCTTCATCTTCAAGATACGAAGCTAGACAAGATTTTATAGTGATGATAGGACCTTTTTTATGTGCAATGAAACCTTATGTTAGCGATCTGTAGCTGTGTGTCCAAGCTGCAGCTAAAATTGCTTTTAAAATGCGAGGAAAGAAAACACAACGACAGTGTTCTTCACTAGTAAGTCAATTGATTAGTGGATAGGTGGACCAGGGTAAGTTGTGTTCTTGAAACACCTACCTTAGCAATATTTTCTTGAGTCGTGTATTGAGTATTTGATTATTTTAGTATTGGGAAAAATGCATTACAAGTTCTAAAACTTATTGTAAAAGTGTAATTCAGTCTTAAAACTTACAAAAAGTGCAATTGAGTCCTAAAATTTGTCAATTTGGTATAATTGAGTCCTTCCATTAACTTTGTCTAATTTGGTTGATGGAAAAGTTGACATGGCATTTTTTATTCATTTCTCTCTATTACTGGCATAGAGCTTAAAAGAAAAGGTTTGTGTGTGAAAAAACATTGTTTGAGATCTAGCCCAAATTTCCAAGCACTAATTGAGTTTTCTTCACTTTTTATCCATCTTTCATCCAGAGCATCCTTCTTATTCATGGAGTACACTTCTTATTTGTCAATCCTCTTGTTCTTCATCCAAGTGTCCTTCTTGTTCTTCGTCAAGTCTCCAAATTTCCTCTTTGTTTGTGTGCGACGAAATTGATTCCTCGGACAAAAGCTTGAGGAGCCGATGACAAAATCAAGTCCTCTTTGTCCAAGCCCGATGGCGTGAATGATAGTGTTATAAGCCACTACATCGAACTTAACTCCCATTCTTGTGTTTTGCTTTTGTTCCAATGGAGGTATGGAAACTCATTTGAGGTGTTATCTCTTGTGGATTAGATAGGTCTGAAGTTTGAGAATGAAGTCAATGTTACAGCAGGTGGCTGTATCTATTTGAAATACCGCAAATTGTGTTCAGACATATTCTCATGGTTTATTCTAATTGTCAAATACTAAATGGAAGGCAGTTGTTTTGTGGCTCAACTGTCAAAGCAGAAGCAAAAGGGTAGAGCACAAAAAGCGTGCTCAATTCTGTGATTGAGACTTGGTGTAAGGAGAAGTAACAAGCTTTTTCTGACCTGCCTATATCTCCTTTCCTTCTTTGTTCATTCTACTGGTAAGCGGCTGCTGTTGTTCGGTCATTCCTGGTCTTGAATAACAAGACTCAGTCCTCAGCGAACATCCGGTGCTACGGGTACCCTTCTATTGGCGTCATGATCTCTAATTGCAATCATCATCGTTGTGTTATCCACTCTATTCTTAGTTCCAGTTCTGATTTGCTTTATATATCTTGAGACTACACTTAGGAAACAAAACAGAAAACCCATTTTTCATGGACGGTTACTTTGCGAGGCTTGCATATGTCTGTGTTCCTCCTATGTACTTGTCTTTTGGGAGTCACTGATGTAGAATTATATTCCAAAACAGGAGTTACACTATACCTTCACATGACTTGAGTTTTAACGTGGCTAACACTGCTCTTAAATGTCACCAATTTCTTCTATGCTCTTGTGATCAGGCTAAACGTGGTAATGTCTGCGAGCAAGGTATTCTTGTTGCAACAACAAAGTCTCACTTCTCTTTACATGGATGCTTTTCCTTTTGCTTTGCATTGTTCTATTTTATAGTGAAGATGCTCTAGTAGAATTATGGTATAACATTGATAGTCAACATGTGTTTCTTCTTTACATTCATTTGTTGCTTCTGTTGCATTTGGTAGAACCCTTAATTGCCAAATCAAAAATGGCAGCTAGAAGATTGAGGGCGCCAACATTTAAATCCAAGTGGTGTAGCTGCTAAAGAGGTTGACTCGGAGCTTAACTACTCTTGTGGTCTTTGATCACTGATTCTTATGGCAAAGACAAGGAAAAATGTAGGGATTGGTTTAATGGTTGGGACAAGTTTGAGTTGATCAGAAGGCACCAGATCGAGCTAGGGACATGATAGCCGACTTCCTTCAAAGGAATCAAGCATTGTGTGAATCAAGCTAATCAAGGCGCGATGACAAGGTCAACGTGAGCTAACTTCTAGCTGAAATCAAGGCTGAAAGGGCAAAGTATAGACGTTTAAAGGAGGAGCTCGCATGAGTGAAGAAAGAAAATATGATATATCAATTGTCAGTTGTTCTATGCATGGGTTGTGTCGTTGTGCTGATGGTTGTGTGTAATGCGAGATTTGGTTGGAAGTTTCTAAGTCTTACATAGTTTATTGAGGTGAGTTTGCACATTTGTCAGGTTGAACTACTGAAAATCCTACTTCCCTTATCTTCAGTACTGGTTCCCGCTTCATGCTTCAGAGTTGCTTTACTACTGAAAACTAGATATTCTAATGGAAAGTTGTTGGCTGTTTGGCAATCTGACAGAAACTTTCATCGTTCTTACCTTTCTTACTGGAGAACTTATGATTCCTTCTCATTATGTTATGAAAAATCTAGTGAGCTTAACAGCTTCGGCTTCATGTATAGTGACAAAATTTGACTCGACTGGTTAGAGCAGGAGGAATAAAATGAGGTCTCATTGGTTTAACACTAAACCAAGTATTCAAACTTCAGTACAGTCCCCACTGAATGCGACCAAACCAAGGGTTCAAACTTCAGGCATATGGTTAGTCCACGGACGGGAAGTTACCTTAAATGCAGCGAAAGGTGTTCATCTTTCCTAGTATGCGCATTTGTTCTTGTACGCTGGCCTCTGCACGCCCAACCATCTTCTTGCTTGATTCTCATGTAGCATTCATCTTGGCCTGCAAAAACCAGTGACATTAACAAGCCCTTAGCATTTTATATCCCCATTTTTGCAAGTCTCAACAGAGGAAGGACACCTAATTACCACATGTTGGCCCTACTGAAATTCGATTTGACAAAGAACAGGCTAGACCAATTTTAAGACTCATAAACAAACACATTTTATCCAGGTTCTTGTTTTATTGCCTAAAGGGCTCCAAGCAACAAATTTGGCAACGCGAAAGAAGAAAAAGAAATACCGTCTTCTCTTAGCCGCACGATCTAATGCTGATGATTGTAACATTGAAAACATGCTTTTTTTTTTTTAACCAAAGCACAAATGTTCCTTAAAAGCTTTAGCACCTTAGACCAACTTTTCCTTGAAAATTGGCACTCCAAAAAAAGATAGCACTTTGGATCATCAAATTATGTAGGCTAGATTAATCTCTAAATTTGACAACATCCCAAAATACAATATTAAAGGAATCATACGATAATTGACTCCATCAGGCTTAGACAAAGGGGACTTGACATTGTGGTTGGCCTTGTCAAGCTCTTGTGCAAGGATTGAGCTCTCTTCCTCTCATGAAGGGGAGTAGTTCAAATACCAAATTGAAATTTTTTAGGGATTCTTTTTTTTTTAAATTTTAGACTCAATTACTTTTCTCATTTTTTCTATATTTATTTTGAATTATGCATATCTAATTAGATTTTTTTTATTTTTTTCTGATTTTCTTAATTATTTTGGTTAACTCCTTTTTTCTAGAACATCGAAATATACATAAATTCCATATTAGTCTCATCCGCATCATTATTCTTAACTTCAAAAAAGAAAAAACTCTATAAAAGTTTTTTCTCCACAAACCGTTCACCTTCCCTTTGACTTTTTCTCTCTTCATCACTCCCATCGTTCGCCGCAAGCTCAAGCTCAAGCGCTCTCTCCGTTCGTCTTTGCTTTCACCAATGCCCGTGTCTAGTGAGTGACTCGCTGACTCTGGTTCGTCTCTGTTCAGCGGTGGTGTCATTTATGCGGTTTTCTATGTTCTTATATTCTTTTGGGTTCGGCTTTTTCGATAACTAGGAATTGGAGTGATGCAGGTTCATGACTTGTGAATCAACTTGATATCCTTAAAATGTATTTGCTGATTGTCGATGGTGATGTGAACCCGTTTGTTTTGATTTGCTTTCCAGTATTTCCTACATTTTTTTTCCTGCCTTGGTTTCTTTTCTCTTTCTTGGTTTGCAAGTTTTAACCTCTGTTATTTTCCTCATAGATTCCCGTTTCCTACTTGAACTATGGGGTTTTACCCTGCTTTGTCTTCTTTCCAATTTATGCAGTTTACACGATTTGAGTTCCAATTGCCGTTCATATTATGCCTCAGTCACATTTTTTAACGTCCTAAGGATTCATTCCGAGTGAGGGTTTGAACTTTTAAGAGCTTTTTCTTTAGGATTCCGTGTTGGGTTTCGCTTGGAGGAGTTTAAGTCTGTTTATTCATGGTTTTGCCTATCTTATTGCGGCCATTTTTTGTTACATTTACAATCTTATCAAATATTCCTGTGACCATTCACCTGCAGTGAGTGAAGATAATAGATGAGCATTTTAATCGAGTTGCGATCTCTTACTAAGAATTGTTAATACTTCCTGTCTTGGTGATTTATATCCATGGGAAACACAAGATGCATGGTCATTCATGTGGGTTCATGCGCATTGCAGATAAGCTGTGAATTACACAATGGTGATGAGCTACATTCTAATTCAGAGACTGAAACTGAGCAGCCTCAAGGAGAGACTACAAATGTGAATGCATCAGGTAAGACCTACCTACATTTATAGCATGTATTTTTTCATCATACTATACTAAAATTGTCTGAGTATTGATCTGGTTTGAAAATATTAGATCCATCTTTCAATATTTAGAATTTCTTGTCTAGTAGCTACCACTAGAAAAGGGAAGCGCAGCTTTACATGTCTATCGGGTGTATACAGTCTTTCTCCTGAGAAATGCATCATTGTCAAGTTAGGGAAGAAAATGCAGCCTATTGGAGGTTTGGGGAGTTTCTCAGTACCAATGGTTGTGAGTTGGCACCTTTGTTTACCACTTGAAAGCAAATTACCAAGGATATGAGAAACACTATGATTAGGATTGTAGAGGTAGTTAGCTTGTTCTGGCATGAAATTCCATTCATGTTTTAAATAAATTTAACATCATTATTAATATTTCCTTGCTGTCTAAGCATGATCATCTTCGTACCAGCTACAGAAAAATGGATTCTACAATCCTAAATGTAGATTTTGGAAAAGTGATTTAAAAGCTGCTCACTATGGTAGCTCTCAATCATTCCCATATCATTTGAAGAATCTGTTGGAGAGAGTGAGGAGATCAATGCACAAATCTTGTCACTTTTTGGAGTTCAAAGGAAAGGAAGGGAAGGTACGAATCTTGTTCTAGGATTGTTTTAATTGACCTGTCAACATTAAATGGACTTTCATTACCTGTTGATGACTACTTTGTGATAACCTTTCTATTTTTCATCTTTTTCATTATAGAAGCTGACTGATGCAAATAAGGCTAACAAAGCAAAATAAAAGATACAACACACCTTAGAGAATGAAAATTCGGCTAGAATAATAGTAGAAAAGGTACTCTTATGTTTACTTAAATTTTGTGTTCCCTTATAAGTGATATTTCCATTTTGTAAATCAATAATCTTGCTTTAGAAAAGATTCTGCTGAGGTGATATATTTTTGGACCTAAGGTAAAGATGTCTAGAGATATTTGCCACTTTTCCAACAATATGCGTCTTTTGAATAGCAGTTGTCATAGGAAGATAACATAGAATGTGTTCTAGAATTGCCTCCTTAAGATTGTCTATGTTATCAGCACCTGCATTGATATCTTGTTATTCCCATAGCTCTGTGATTTGGGTTTGCTAGTGACAGCACAATAATATATAACTGGGTGCGGGTTTATCTAGCACACATAGTCCACCATCATTAACAAAAGAGCTATACAGCAGCTAGAGCTGTAAAGTAAATTTGAGATGATGAAACCTGTACAATTTTCTATTAATTTGCTAACCTGACTGCAGTTTGGTTTAATGAGAGAGATCGAAAAATAGAAAAGTACTGCAGCCCTGGAGTACCTAAGTACTAGCTGTGCCACCGCACACGTCCCCACAATTGCTGAAAAGTTATTCAATATAGTTCATCTAGTGTGAACAAATGTTATGCGATCTTGGTAATGACAATATTGTTGCTACAATGTATTAGGAATTTATACAGTTATTTGTGCGGAAGATGAATATATCAAGAAAAGAGGGCAAGCTAGAATAAATAGTCTAAAATTAAAACCTAAAGTCTAACTTCCTAGTGTGTGTTTTCATATGGTTTTGGTCGATAAAGTCATATAACAAATTAGCAAGGAACAGCTATAGTTAGGAAGAATGTGATTACTTTCTCAATTTGATATCTCTGGACATCTTTTGTCATTTCACAGGAAAGTGTGAAATATTGAATGTCCTTTTGATATGGTTCATTCAGTTATGCTGACTAAACCAAGTTCTGGCACATGATAGGAAGCAGAGTTAAGAATCAGAGGCAATTGTACATATTTATGACTTCAACTTAAAATTGCTCACCAATAGATAGTAACATCATTGGTTTATAAGTTTTTTATGTTACTAAACTGCACGGAAGTATGAATGATCTCATGGAGGTATATTTGGAACTTGGAAAGAGCGATACCCCCTCGAAATTGTGTTTCTCTAGTGTTGGGAAAAGAGAAACCTGGATGATCTGGTGTCAGAGCATAACCCATGCCTGAATGATTTGGGGCCTCCAAATCTAGTTGTCTTCCAACCAAGAACTTAAGGTCAAAGAAAGCGAAGAATGAAGAGATTCACACATTGAAGGAATCTAGTTGTCTTCCAACCGAGAACTTAAGGTCGGAGAATGAGCAAAATGAAGAGATTCACAGGGTGAAGGAGATACTGAAAGCAACAAAAAAGAAACTACAAAAGACAAATGGAGATGTACAAGAGTTACAGGCTCAAAAAGCTACTACTATTATACAGAATTGTCTGCCTGCAGTGGACTTGAATTGGTCTCACAAGATCTGGACAAGGTAAGTATGTCATGAGCCATGAGGCGTGACTAATTTCATTGAATGTTACAATAGTGAAAGGTGTTTTATGTACTAAACACTGAGTGACCTTAATATTGGACACTAAGGTGGTTTTAAAGGGAATATAGGTGGATAGACATGAAACATGAGTATGGTATTAGGATCGCTTCGATGGAGCTAGGAAGTGGAATACAAATTTAGCATTTTGTTACTATGTTTTTTTTCTTTTTGCTGTGACTAAATCATGTTTTGGGTTTACTTCTCTTGCATTATGCCTTGTACTTTTTGTTCATTTTGAAGTATACAAGTGATTGCCCTTATTAGTCACTGCTGGGTGTTGCTCTTTCTTTCCATGTTTCCAAATAGTCACTGTTGAGCTCTCCTGTCCTTCTCTGTATAGATCTGGGAGTGTTATAGCATCTTTTCTATTGAAGAGAAGTTGAAATGCTGCCTGTTTTGGCACTTGAGAGTGGATGAGGGACATAGTCAAATGCTTGGAAATGGTCTCTGTTGATGTATGGGTTTATTAGATTACCTAATACCATATGCTGATAACCTTACTCTATATTTTTGGCCCTCAATGCAATTCTTCTTCTTCTTGCTCTTAAGGTTGGGCTTCTATTTTCATAATCAAACTTCTCAAGTTTACTGGGTTGCAGCAATGATAGTGATTTGTGAACTCTGCCTCTTGGTTTATAGCCATTCAATAGTCGTCATAGTGTTTATAAGATGCTTTGGCCACTCACAACTCTGTTTTTTGCAGTGAAGTGAATGGAGCTCCTCTATTCACGTCTCTGCATTTTTTTTTTTTTTTTTTTAAGTGATGGGAAATGTGGCTTATCATGTCTTGCTCATTCTGTTTTAACAAACAAGCCTCTCTACGTTTTGATATGCCTTACAGATTAGTTATGAGCTCCTCTGTTCATTTATTTTATTGCTCTGTGATCTAAGCTTCCTCTAAGTCCTTCTCCAATCCGAATTATTGAAGGTTTGATTGTGTGATGTTCAAGTAGTGATCACTAACATGATTTCTTGGGCCGGTTTCGCACCCATTATGCTTAATCCTCTTTCCTCCACTCATTTGTTTGTAGGATGATGACCATCATAACACAAAATAAAGATCTCCAAACATCAGTTTATGCTCTCCATCGTTGTGTCACGAGCCACACTCTAAGGGATGAAGTTAGTGCTATCTCCTAAGATACAGTGATCATTGTAGAGCCCGCAATTGAACTATTTGTTTTTGTTATAAATGTCTTAGGTCCAGCAAAAAAAAGAACAAAACAACTTCTTGTGCTCGTTGTTGAAGAAAGCTCATTAAAGAACTAGAATAATTCTTGCATCTTCAAGATATGACGAGGCTAGAAAAGATTTTATAGCGATCATAGGACCTCTTTCTTTCATTGCAACTATACAGAGAGCAATCTAGAGAGTCTAATAACTTATGGATGCTGGTGAAAAATTGACCATCGTCCTTCAGTATGTCCAGACAATTTTTTTTTGGATTGTGCAAAAAAGGCGAAAGCCCATACATCAGAAGTATTCACCTTTTTGTTGTGATTTGTGTGATGTGATCAAATGGATGATTCAGGGTTTCATAGCTGTTGTGTGATGACTAAGCAAGTTGAGCGTCATAACTCCTGAGCACATCAATTCTTTTGATTTTGATTTTGATTTTGATTTTGATTTTGTTGTTTTCTGAATCTTATGAGTTTGATAAGTTAATAGATTTAGCTTTGAGAAGATTTTGGAGTCAAGTACCCAATGGAGATGAGGATTTCACATTGTTCATCCGTTGTTTTTTGGGTGGATATGTGATGGATTGTCCCGAAGGATGTTGAGGACATTAGGCGATTCTCTTGTTCCGTTTCCGATGACTAGCAAAGCATACATCTTGGGAATCATCTATAGCGTAAGAGCAAAAATAAAGATAAAAGTAAATAGGCGCGTGCTACGCAAACGCAATAGAGCTGAAAGAGCTTTTCTTATACTTTTATCAGTCTACCTTTATAATGTAATATTTGCTCGTGGTTATCTCACTAATTTCAATGACATGTTGGAGGTGTCAAATTGTAATACTACACTCATGTGGCTTGTACACTGTGTTCATAATTTAAAAGGATGTTAGGAAAATGAAAGCATGATATTATTTATTTTTATTTTTTTTATAAGAACTAGAGATGGAGTTCAAGCTTCACATTGTGGTTTTTTTTTTGATAAAAGGTAATAATATAAAGAGGAAATGTCAAAAGTACAAAAAATCACAGCACCAAAAATTTACACTCAAGATGAATAAACATAATGAGTGGAAGTATGCCATGATGTAAAACACAAGGCAACGCCTAAAAGAAGGCAAACATCAAACTAGATAGGCACGGCATGAACAATCAGCAAAGAAACAAACACCTCAGCGAAGGAGGAGAGACGTCAGCTCCAGAGCACTAGCATTTCCTTGAAGTGTCGATTGAAACTAGGGTCGATTACGAATCTCCCGAGAAGATAATGGGATTGATGCCCCAACTCCTTTGCAACCTTTTGTTTCTGAAGCTATCCTCAACATTTCTAAAGGTGCTAGCTTTAGTTTCTAAGTTATCAATAATTGAGCTAAATCGAGTTTAATCTCAAACACATATGCTATATAGAGTTGAGCCTGAGCATGGGATTGGGAAGTGGAGTTTTGGCATACTAACAGTTAGTTATCAAACCATCAATTTCAACTCAAACTTTGTATCAACAAACAATTCAAACCATCAATTTCAACTCAAACTTTGTATCAACAAACAAATTCAAATGAGGTTAATAGCGTAATTGCGCCTTTACAGCAAAGTACCTTTTCTTAGACACTTTTAGTGAATTGACCCGCTAAATAATATGCTACGACAGTCCTTGCATGCCAACAAGAATGACACCGGTGGTCTTCAAAACTTCACCAAGCCTCTCAAACGTATACAAGTCCCGTGAGAGCTTGATTCCTGAAAAATATAATCACCATCAATCTTTCAAGAAATTTCAGAATAAAAATAAGATAATCAAACTATGCAGTCAAAGTAATACATATCAACTTATTTTTTCTGTGTTTAATCTATTTGTCAATTTATGAAAAAATCTTAAAAACACTATTCAAATTTTTTAAAAGAATGTGGAACATTATATGTAAATCTAGGAAACTGGAAAAGACCAACAATCAACAAACTCGCTCCGCAAGACTTAAGAAAACCAAAAACTCAAAAAGTAAAAAATAAAAGTCAATTCAAACATATATATAAAAAAAAATTGTATAACAATTAGTATTATGAAATCAAATATTAACTCACGGATTTTTCTAAAAACCTTAAATTTTTGAAATTGTTGTTCTTTAGGCAATACTTCTAAACCTGTTCCCTCCCCTGAGAGGTAGGTTGAGAGGAACGAAAGGCAGAGAGACTCATTCGTCTTCCAAAAAGAGCTGCTGCTATGTTGAAGAGACAGTCATTTCACTTGCAAACATACCTAAGCGGGATTAAATATATAACGGGGTCACCTGATATTGTAATTATCGTTGATCAATAAGAAGAATATACAGCTCATTGAGAATGTATCACTTTGGGAATTATTCTATCAGAGGTTCCCTAGAAGCGAGACAATGACGACCCCCTCGAGCAGGAAACATTCCACCGTAAACAATGATTAAAAATTTGACCCTGAATGGTCAGAGCAGGAGGAATAAAATGAAGTCTCATTGTTTTCTTTTCCTCAGCCGAGCGATTTATCAGAGGTTTAAATACTTGTGTACTTCTAAACTAAAGACATTAAAATCCGAGATTATCAATAACACTTCCATATCTCTGTGTATTTGCAGACCTGCGGGAAATACTCATTCTTGAGTTAAATATATTAGTTTTTTTCACCTCTTAATGAAATCATCAAACGGGCGCATATGTACAGCTTGGGATTTCGCTTGCTTTTGTTGGATCCCCTGGCTCGGATTTGCTGTCAACGGTTTCGCGTGTCAATTTCGCGCATATGTTAGACACAGGCCCTCATCCACATTAGAAAGCAATTTCCACATTGCAACGCCATTTGTTAGGTCCAATTCAATGTAATGAAGTCACATTTGCAAGCCAATTGTTAGGTCCAATTCAATGTAATGAAGTCACATACGCAAGCCAACTTTAGGCTTTTTAGGTGGGTCCCCGATATTTTTTTACCAGCATCGTTGATCAGAATGCTGAAGTCTCGAGTGATTGATTCAGTTATAAAAGTGTTAAGTCTCCTAGAAGTCCAAGATATGTATAGAGCATTTCATGAATAAAATGAGATGCGGATTCAAAAGCTCAAAAATTCATTAGAATATGAATTTTTTCACACCCCGGATGATACAAATGACTGAATGCAACCAAAAACCGATATGACTATTTCAAGTTCAACACTCTCAAAGCATTCTAATTATAAATTAGATATACAAAAACCACTGGAAATTTGAGAGCAACCCCTTTTCTCAAGACCAATTTCTCTCAACATAGACATGTATTACGTCCAATACAAAAAGCCACACCATCTGCCAATGCAATAACCAAAAGCAAATCGTAGTGAAAGAACTAGCTGTACTCGGACACGAGCAGCGGTGTCCTGACCAGAGACATGATGTCGTGCCTCATCTGCTTCACCATCGCCTGTCTCTTGTTCCTCAGCACCTTTATACTCGCCACCGTCATCTTTGCTGCCGTTTGGCCGTTTTATTTTTATTTTATTTTTTTGGTAAGTACCGTTTTGCTGTTCATTCCCAAAACAAGTAACAAAAAACTCTCCATGAATATAACCACAAAAACCCCTCACCTCTTATTTGCTATTACCTGAACATAGAAAAGAAAAAGCCCCCGAGTAAACCAATTTCATGTGTGGACTTCATGTTGCATACGTTGCGAATGGTGGCCAAGCGTTTGGTCTCTTCCTTGATCCGAACCTGGTGGGAGAGGATGCGGTCACAGACCTCCACCTTCTTCCTCTCCATCTCCTCCTCCTTGGCCCTGGAAGTGGACAGAGCAGACCTTGACATCTCCTATTCCTCCCTCGAGAGCGACAAGTTGCTGCTGAAGCTCAAGCTCCCCGACGAGTTCTGCAAGACCAGCTGCTGCCTGCCATCGGGTTCTGCAAGACCAGCTGCTGCCTGCCGCTGCTGCCGCAGCCGCCGCCGCAGCTGCTGCCGCAGCAGCTGCCGCAGCATCTGCCGCTGCTGCCACTGCCACCGCAGCTCCGGCTGCTGCCGCTGCCGCAGCCGCTGCAGCTGCTGCAGCCGCTGCAGTGGCTGCTGCCGCGGCTGCAGCCGCCACAGCTGCTGCAGGTGCCGCAGGACCTCCTGCCGCTGCCGCTGCAGCTGCAAAAATAGATAGCACATTGGATCGTCAAATTATGTAGGCCAGTTCAAGCTCTAAATTGAAAATATCCCAAATACAATATTAAAGAAACTGTATATTTATTGGATATTCTGGAGATTCTAAGTGAATAAATAGCACTTTAAGTAAAGATGACACCTTTATTTTGACTCCCCAGTCCAAAAGATGGATTCATAATAATTTGAAATTGACTTTTCAGAAAATTTTGGAGGGGCAACATGCATGATAATCAAGCCAAATTCCCAACTTTTTAAAGCATTTTTCCCAAGCAGGGAACCGCAAAATTGAGCATTAAGCATAGTTGCTAATTAACCCAAACAAAATCACGTGAACAACTTTTTCTGTTTTGTTTTGGATAATCCTATCTCTTATTTTGCTGAGACTAGTAAGATCGCAAAAACTTCCTGTGTTTGTGCATATACTCATTGACATCACTCCCAAACTTCAGACCTATTATATCCACAAGAAAAAACACCTCAAATGAGTTAACATACCACCATCGGACGAAAGCAAAATACAAGAAAGGGGATTAAGCTTGATGTAGTGCCTTGCAAAACCTTTGTTCAAGTGGACGGGCTAGGATGAAGAGGACCCAACGTCGCCGTCAGCCTCATATAGCTCTTGCGTGAGGACTTGACGTCGTCGTGCTCAAACAAAGAGGAAATTTGGGGATTTGACAAAGGACACTCAAATGAAGAATAGGAGGTTGGATGAACAAGAAGCAGACTTCACGAAAAAGCAGTACACCATGGAGGCATGGACGAGAAAGACCGATGAAGAGGTGAGGAGAACTTGAGAAGAACATTCCACGAATTAGGAGAAGTGAAGAAAACAGGAGAAGAAAACTCAGTTAGGAGAGGTGAAAAAAACAGGAGAAGAAAACTCAGTTAGGGCTTGGAAATTTGGGGCAAACCTTAAACAGAGACATTTTGCTCACAAACCTTTTCTTTTAAGCTCTACACCACGTACAGAGTGAAATGAAAAAAAAAAATGCGCCGTCAGCATTTTCTGTTAGGCAAATTAAACGGAGTTAACAAAAGGAATCGGTTGCACCCACTTGACAAGTTTCGGTACTCGATTGCACTTTCTCAACCAGTTCTTGAACTTATGGTGCACCTACCCCTTTAATATTCTAATAGTGCTCTTACCCCCTTTAACATTTTACCTTCACTGTAAATATCGCAACTCGTGGAATTCATCTTCATAATGACTGGTACTAAGTAAGAAATGGGCACAAAAGTGGAATATATTACATAGAAAATATGCCAAGTAAAACCATTCGTTTCATATAAAACCAGAAAACATTTTAAAAAATAGGCTCTAACCTATTCTTTTTATATATCTCCTACGATATGAAGTTTTTCCAATCATTTGTGATAAAAACTTATCTCTCATCTTCAAGCAACTGAAACCCTGGTGACCTCTGATAAACCAAGTATTTAAACCTCAGTACGGTCCCACTGATAAACCAAGCATATTCCACCATCTTCGCTGCCAGGAGGAATACTAATAACACAAGTATTTAAACTTCAGTACAGTCCACACCGAATGCAACCAAACCGAGTATTCAAACTTCAGACATATAGCTAGTCTACCGACACAAATTTACCTCAAATGGAGACAGGAGTTCCTTCATCTCTCCCGGTATGCACATTTGCAGTTGTGCACTGCTCTCTGCATGTGAAACCATCAATAGGTGCCCAACCAAAGGGTCTGCTAATGCAGCAGGTACAATCTCTTCCTCCTGCAAAAACTGGAGATATTAACAAACCCAGGGCATTGTATATCACCATTTTTGTGGCCTCACTAGAGGAAGGACACCTAATTACCACATGTTGGCCCTACTCCAATTCGATTTGACAAACTGACCAGACCAATTTTAAGACTGACAAACAAATGCATTTTTATGCAGGTTCTTGTTTTATTTCCCGAAAGGCTCAAAGCAACAAATCTGGCAACATGAAAGAAGAAAAACGAATACCATCATCCCTAAGACGCCATCTAATGCTGATGATTGTAATGCTGAAAACATGCTTTTCTTACCCATAACACAAATGGTGCTGTACCAGTAAAAGCTTCGGCACCTCAGACCAGATTGTCCTTGAAAATCGGCACTCCAAAAATAGATAGCACTTTGAATCATCAAATTATGTAGGCCAGTTCTAGCTCTAAATTGAAAATATCCCAAATACAATATTAAAGAAATCGTACATTCTTTGGATATTCTGGAGATTCTAACTGTACAAATAGCACTTTAAGTAAAGACGACACATTTATTTTGACCCCACAGACCAAAAGATGGATTCATAATAATTTGAAATTGAATTTTCTGGAAATTTCCATGGGCGTTATGCATGATATTCAATCCAAATCCCCAATCCTTTTAGCATGTTTCTGAAGCAGAGAACCGCGAAATTGAGCATTAAATATAGTTGCTCCCGCCTTAATCAACCGAAACAAAATCATGTGAACAATCTGTGTCCTTTTTCTGTTTTGTTTTGGACGATCCTATCTCTTTTTTTGCTAAGACTAGTAAGATCGCAAGAACTTCCTGTGTTCGTGCCTATACTCACTGACATCATTCCCAAACTTCAAACCTATTCAATCGACAAGAGAAAACAACTCAAATGAGTTCACATACCTCCTTCAGAATGAAAGCAAAGTACAAGAAAGGGGATTAAGCTCGATATAGTGGCTCATAACGCCCTTGTTCACGCCGTCTGGTGCGAATGAAAAGGACCCAACATCGCAGTTGGCCTCATCGAGCTCTTGCGCGAGGACTCGACGTCGTCACGCACGAACAAAGAGGAAATTTGGGGATTTGAGAAGAAAAAGCACGAAGAACAGGAGGATCGACAAATAAGAAGCGGACTCCATGAACAAGAAGTACCCTATGGACGAGAAAGACCGATGAAGTGAGGAGAACTTGAGAAGAAAACTCAATTGGGGCTTGGAAATCTGGGGTAATACTTAAAAGGATAGACGTTTTTGCACACAAACCTTTTCTTTTAAGCTTCATGCCACGTAAGAGAGAAATGAATAAATGACATTTCTTGTTAGTCAAATTAGACAAATTTAAGAAAAAGGCTCGATTGTACTAAATTGACAAATTTTATGACTCGATTACAATTTTTATAAATTTAAAACTTCTAGTGCATTCATTCCTTTAATGTGCTATCTCTAGAGGTGTTAAATGGGTAGAAAACCCATTTATCGACCCATATTTACTTAAATGGGTCGTTAATGGGTCGGTCTTTTTTTTCCCAAGACACCCAGGTGGGTTTTAAAAATAAACGGACTGGGTCTTAAATGGGTATTTAATAGACCCATTTAAGACCCATTTACTAACCCATCAAAATAAACCCAGTAACCCACTAAGCCCACGCCCACGAATCCACGATTGACGATTCTACCTCTGCGACCTCCTCTTCGCTTTCGATTCACTGCCATCTCCATCGCCTCGTCGCCGCTTGCCGCCGCCCATCGTCGCCTCGTCGCTGCTTGCCGCCGCCCATCGTCGCTTTGCCACCGCCCATCGTCGCCTTGTCGCCGCCCATCTCTAGTGGCCGAGGTTTTTCGACAACTCAATCGTCGCAGTGTCACCACCAGCGTTAGGGTTCGGGTCGGTGAGGATGGAGAAGGGTCGCTCGTGCTAGTCTGCAGCGGGTGTTCCAAGCAGGAGGGAGGGAGTCGAGGGACGTCAATCAGCATCTGGTAAGGTGATTGTGAAGCTCAATTTGACCCTGCTCATACAGAAAGAGAGAAGAAATAGAGTCACTTAGCCCGCTCGTTTAGTTCCTTCTACGCATGCACTAAACAGTCATGAGCAATGTTCAGAAGAATTTTACTTTGTGATCCATTTCCGCAACTTCATTCATGACTCCTTTGAACCACTCGAACGACCCGGATTCCTTAGTCACCCAGTAGAAATGAGCACTGGACGTCCTCTGTGACTTTCTTTTGCTGCCTGGTGTCACGTTTGAAGACGAGAAACTATTTGTGCTATCGTCAGATCTACTGGTCTCTGTGGTTGAATCCTAGTTCATCACAATAGCAAAAGTTTAGGATGTGTTTCCTAAATTTTAAGACACGTTGTTCATATATTAGCAACATACTGTACCATTTGCTCCTCTGCTCTTGTATTACTCAGAAGATCTCTAAGGATGCTCACAAAAGGGGTTGCACCAATGCCAAGCCCCACGAGGAGCAGTACATCATAATTTCTGTAGTCCTGAGCTGGAGCTCCGTATGGACCATCAACGAGCAATTTGGGTTGGCTGCATCATGACATGACAGTTTGTTCAGTTAGCATTACCTAGAATAGTTTCTATTTCGGAACTTAAGCCTGCCAGAAACATAATTACCCTGTCTGATTGATACACCCAATCGACGTGAATTTTGCTCGGCCAATAACACATGACGAGTCTCTGCCTTCGGTGAGAGCAGAATAACTAACACATGACTATGGCACATGCAATTATCTGTGCATTGGGAAAAAAGTGCTGGAGTGTCATTCCATTATCTTTTGCATACACGAGATATAGTTGGTCTAAAATACAGTAGTGCTTGAAATAATCACTGTGATCAACTGTACTTCCTTTATATCTTCACCATGTTCATATGCACTTTAGCTCATGCATGTTAATGGAATTGCATTCCCTGGAAGTTGCAACCATTGAAATCTTTAGACTTTCTTTCTAAATCTTCTACTTCTATTACTTGCCATAGTGAATTTCAAGCTCCATTCTTGGGAAAAACTATGTTTTCGAACTATGCCAATTTAATTCAGCCAGGAGCAAATTGATACGATAGATGCATGTTGGCTTGCTTTTCTCTTTGGTCAGATTCTTTGATAGATGCATGTTCCTTTGTGGAGGTGTCATTGTGATTCTTTGGGCTAAAAGAGGCAGGTGGGTTGGGGTTCTTGAGGGGGTGTTTAGGGACTGTAATGGGGAAGATGTTCATTTTCTTTTCAATGGGGACGATGGTTCTCAAATGCTGCATTGCCCTCAAATTTTACAGATATATAGCCTTCAAATCCCATTATTTCAGTTTTAAAAGTATTGAGATACTGGTAAGGGAATGCAAATAGATGTAGAAGAAGGGTACAAATGAGAGAAAAAGTATCGATTGTCTTTGTCGACGTATCAAATTGATGGTAATGGAAAAAACAGGATACGCCCTTTTATTGCTATTACTCATTTTCTCACTACATGGCTTCTCCATGTTCCATGTATGAACTCATTCTTTATCCTTTATGTTAAATTCATAACATGCAATCCTGAACCTGTTCTAATTTATGTTTTCTCCAACTAATTAGTTGACATGTCAAGAGATAACGAGGATCGAGAAGAATATTCAACTACGGAACAATTCAAGAGGCGTAGAGTTGCATCCTTAGTTCATGAGGATGAGGAAGATAACTCTACTTGCTCTAAGCGTTCAAGAAAATACACTTCGATTGTATGGTCTCGAATTTGAAAAGTTCATAGATGGTGATGGCATGAAGAAGGCTAAATGTAAGTGGTGCGAAGTAACTTACACGGCTAGCCATGGGACAAAAAACTTGTTGCGTCATTTAGATACTTGTCCCAAACGAGAGGTTAATGTTGATGATTCTCGTAGTACAATTTGATCAAGGTGTGTTTAGAGATATGCTAGCAAGAGCGATAATCAAACACAATTATACATATTCTTTTGTGGAGCATGAGGCTACTAGAGAGTTGTTTAGTTACCTCAACCCTAATGTGAAGCACATTTCAAGGTTTACAAAGAAGAAGTGATGTGGTAAAAGTTTATGAAAAAGAGAAGGGAATTTTGAAATCCAAATTATTGTCTCTTTCGAGCCGAATATGTTTGACTTCGACTGTGGACTTCGTTACTACGGATCATTATATGACCGTCACTTTGCTCATTATATCGATGAGGATTGGGAATTGCATTCAAAAGTCTTGTGTTTCTCCTATGTGCCACCTCCATACAGTGGTCCCATACTTTTAGAAAAATTGCTGACTTTGTTAAGAGAATGGGGTATTGAGAGAAAGATTTTCAGCATTACTTTAGATAATGCATCATACAATGACAGTATGGTTGATATTTGGAGAAATACACCTTCTGTGAGATCCTCTTTGTTATGTGATGGACAGTTTTTTCATGTACGTTGTGGTGCACATGTTTTGAATCTTATTGTACAGGAAGGTTTAAAGGTTATTGATAGATCATTACATAATATTAGAGAAGCTGTCAAGTATGTGAGGGCTACACAAGGGAGGAGAGCAAAATTTGCCGAATGTATATCGCAATGTGCTTAAAGACTGTAAAAAGGTACGCCAAGATGTGGCTACGAGATGGAATTCTACATACCTAATGCTTGAGGGTGCCCTTTTCTTTGAATGTGCATTTTCACATTTGAAATTAATTGACCATAACTTTGTCACATGTCCATCTTCTGAAGACTGGGTTAGAGGAAAGAAAATTGCTTTCTTGTTGAAACCCTTTTATGATATTTCTACTATGTTCTCTGGAGTTAGATATCCCACGGCGAATTTATATTTTTATGGAGTATGGCGGATTCAAATTCGTTTAATACGCAAGGGATATTGAGGATGAGGCTATTAGTTCTATGGCTAAGGCAATGCTAAAAAAGTTTGAAAAATATTGGAAGTGTTATAGTGTTGTTTTATCATTTGCCGTTATATTAGATCCTCGTTATAAGTTACACTTATTAGAGTTTTGCTACTCAAAGTTGGATATGGATGATCATGTGGAATTTATACGGGGCATTCGAGAAAAACTCTATACACTTTTTGATGAATATGTGACGTCTATGTCTAGAGATGATCGCTTTACTTCTTCAACTAGTCGAGGTAACATTTCAATTGAGGGCATCGATGAGAACATTGGGGATGACATTGATGAGTTTGATGCATTTGAGAGTGAACACTTTGGATCACAATCTACTAAGTCACAATTGGATTTGTATTTGGAGGAGAATAGGCTTGATAGAAAGAAGTTCCGGATCTCAATGTTCTTGATTATTGGAAGACTCATTCTCATCGGTATCCCGAGTTATCCCTCATGGCACGTGATATATTGAGCATTCCTATCACTACCGTTGCCTCGAATCAGCCTTTAGCATTGGAGGACGCATTTTAAATAAATATCGTAGTTCCCTTTCCCCTGAAGGCGTAGAGGCAGAGCTGTGCACTAGAAATTGGTTATTTGGAGTTCCGCCTAAGGAAGATTTGGATGAGGAGTCTCTCATCATTGACTTTCAAGACCATTTGCATTAGGTACTTTTTTTCATCTCATTCTTTTCATTTGCTCATATGATTTAATACACTTAGTCTTCATAATGATGTATTCTTGTTTTACTTTGAGGAAGATTTGGATGAGGAAGGTCGCACAGGCCGCGGTGTTGGCTCTGCAGGTCAAGTCGTGGAGCTCCTTAGGATTTAGCATGCATCAAGTGCCATCTCTCCATAGCTTAATGGTTATTGAGGGAAGGGTAAAGGTTTTTTAGACTGCTTGAAATTGTGTGGAATGAGTGACGGCTGAGGAAAAATCCCTGTTAATGGGGTGGTAGCTTATATTGAATTCTTATTCTGTGCGATGGTGGATTGTGATCCTGGTATGAATTTGATTAATCAATCATTCGACCCTTTTCCTTTCTGTGGTGAAGTATCTTCATTATTAGCGTTATGATTCAAAGACAAAGGCAAGCAATTTCTTCTAGAAAAGGACGAAAGCCACGCACTTGGTCTCTTGTAAATCTCAAAGGATTGACTCAAATGTTTTTATAAGAATTTTCATTTCTAAGGTTTAAAATGATGTTAAGATCTTACATTTGCTCCCTTTCTCTTTCCGACAAAGTTGAAAAGGCTAATGGTTCATAAATGGGTTGCTTAGCATTTTTTTTTTTTTTTTTTTTTTTTTTGTCGGTGGATGCTTAGCGATTTAATGGGGGGTTTTAAATAGGTTGGCGGCGAACCTCTCTGGATGCAGAAGAAAAAAAGGAAAAGAAAAGAGAAAAAATAATTTTTTTTGAAAAAGTATAAAATATTGAAAAATTATTGATTAGATTTGTATTGCTTGGAAATATTTTAGTAATATAATCTTTAAAAAAAAAACATAAGAATAAGTTTTCCTAAATTTGGTTAAATATGAAAATATTTTGTTAATATGGGTCGGGTATGGGTCGGGTATGGGTCGGGTCGGGTATGGGTCGAAAAATTTGTATTAAGATAAATGGGTCGTAAATGGGTTAATGGGTCGATTTGGGTCGGACCATTAATGACCCGACCCAAACCCGACCCAACCCACCCATTTATCACCTCTAGCTATCTCCATTGCAAATATCACAAAAATCACAGAAGTCATTGTCATAATTATTGGTATTAAGTAAGAAATGGAAAAAAAAAAAAAAAGTGAGTATATTCCGTAAAAAAATGCTAAGTCAAAAAAAAAAAAAAAAATTAGAGAGAGAAAACATCACATGCATATACTGGTTTTTAAGTAAGTGAGACCGAGTTTAATTCATGTTTGTATGATTTTTTTTTTATTTTCCAGAATTATTATAAATCTGCCTATGGTTGAATTCATGTTTGTAGATGGTTTTTCTAACTCACCTTATGACGCTTGAATCTCTGGATGGAGCCATAGAATCCCTGCTTGACCCCACGTAATTTCGGGCAACAGAAGATATATATTTGGCAATCATTTGGCAATTGGGTGGTCAATACATCAATCAAACTTTCCAATGATCCACAGTTATTAAGTGTCAACTCCTTCAAAAACTTTAACTTGTCGAGGCCCTCGACAATCCGTAACTCAGGGCTGGACAATATTCTCAAGGACTTGAGGTTCTTTAAGTTTGACAAACCACCAAGACTTTGCAAATGATCACCAGAAAGTACCAACTCTTCCAACAATTCTGACATACCAAAAACTTGAATAGCGAGTATCTTATTGCAACATTGTAGCGAGAGATGCCACAACTTATTGAAGACTCTCAATTCAAGGATCAGTGAAGACTCATGAGAAGAATCCCTATATATGTCGAAATACACGAACCTTCTGAAGGACTTGCAATGTCTGATATCTAATATTTCCAACGATTCCAACATCCCAGCGATGTGGATCTCATCTAGTTTTGAGCACTCACTCACAGCGACCTCTTTTAGCTTCCTCATTCTGGATAGCTTGAATCTCTCAAGGGGTTCACACATATTAACATCAAGTTCCGTTAAATTTGGAAGTTGAAGCCCATCAAGTTGAATCTCTTGCATTTGAGAGCGAATGAGCGTTAAACCTGACAAATTCTCAAAGTTGGAGAAGAGTAGCTCGACTGAATTGAAATTCTCAAGGATTAGCGTTGATAGAGAAGAGGGACCCTGTGTGCAGCGTTGCAGGATCAATCCAGACAAATGGAGTCGGTTAAGCTGAGGAAGGGAAGACAACTCAGTGGGAGCAGGGACATGAAGGAGACACAATCTCAACTGTTTCAGTTTGGATAACCTCCCAATCCACCTTAAGTCACCGGTATGAATTTTATCTTGTCCACCCTTGTCAGAGCCGTCACTTAGGTCCAACTCAACCAAGTTAGTCAAGTTTGAGAGGTCTGGGACAATCTGCAACGACATAGATGATATTGCCAAATGGGTTAAACTTGCTGGGAGTGTCGGCAATTCTTGGATTTCATCACACCAATTTAACACCAGTTTTTCAAGCTTGGAAAGCAAGCCAACTTCAAAAGGAAGTTGACCTTTCAAGTTTCCTTCAACCCGAAGCACTTCCAAATTCTCAAGCTCTTTGATAGCACCTGGTAACTCCATTGGACCTATAATTGAAAGCTGCAACTCCCGTAATGATTTCCACTTAAATATGGAATCCGGTAGTTCCTGAATTCTAAGACATATATTTAAAGAGAAGTACTCTAGCTTCTGTAGGTCCCCGATTTCTTCAGGCAAACGTTCAAGCTGATGGCAATGATCAAGCTTTAACTCTATCATATGCTGTAACTCCCCAATAGAGCCGTCAATCTTCCTTAAATCGCCACAATTTAAAAAAGTCAGCCTCTCTAAAGTTGAGTATCTCGGTAAGTCTGGTATTCTTGTTATGCCATAACAATTATCAAGACGAAGAACTTTCAATCTTCTTGCCTCCTGTAAAGTGAATGCATTACCTAATGGAAGAGCAGTTCAAACGTTGCTTTGAAGGACAAAGAACAGAAATAAGCATATGACGCACCTTTATTAAGCTCCAGAATTCCCCCTCGTCTGTAAAGTTAATTGCAGAAAATTCAAGTATGACTACATTATTTAAGCGCATATGGGCCAGATCGATCGACTTATACTTTTCAGAAGGATATCTCCAACAAAGCCATCTTAATTTGGGAAAACAATCCATTAGGTCACCAACAAAAGTTCCAAACCATAATCTAAGGAACCTCAGATTTTCAAACTGTCTAATCTTTTCACTTCTGATGGGGACATCATGATGGAGTTCCATTGCTTGAACGCTGTTCTTCTGCAAACAAGAGCAAGAAATGAGTGGGTATCAGCATTCTATTTCCTCGAGGAAAAGGCAAAGAAAAGAGAATCTATTAGTCCTCTCCTGAAGCATTTTACCTTCTCTGTCCTGATTGCCTCGAGGACATCCTCCTGAATCCATAACCTACTACATTCTTCAGGATTCATAAGATTTTTGTCACGAATAATTCCCTTTCCGAGGTCTCTGAGCGGATCGTGCATCAAAAACTCGTTGCCCTCTCCAATCTTTATCAAGGACTTGTTTTTGAGGACCTCAATTCCAGAAAGTGGGAAAAGTCCACAATCCTTCCACATGTAAATTGCGTTTGTCTTTTCCTCACCAATGAAAAAGCATGCAATATCCAGAAAAATTTGTTGTTGCTCAAAAGTCAATGCATCATAGCTAATTTTCAACACTTTGAAAACACCCTGTGGAGGTGCTTTGCGTAACTCATCCAATTTTTCTTCCCATAGTGCTTGTGTGCTATTTTTCAGCAATGAACCAATTACTTCAATAGTCAATGGAAGTCTTCCAGTAGCATCTACAATTGCCTTTGAAACTTTATAGTGATCATTTGAAGGAGCGTCCTTCTCAAATGCATGTTTATAGAAGAGCTGAAGTGCATCATCATAACTCATCACCTTCATTTCATAAGATGACATTTGGTACTGTGGTCTCATGCTTTGCAAAACATCCTTGTTTCGAGTAGTAATTAGTACTATAGACCCTGAATGCAAAGCACCTTTTCCAACTAACTTCTCCCCTTGTTCATTGTTATTAACATCATCCAGCACAATGAGGACCTTCTTATTGCGAAGTGTTCCTTCAATCATCTTCATTAGACGTTCAGTTTCATCAATACTTCCTATTCCTGCAACATTTCCTATTTCAGATAATAATTTCTTTTGCAATTTAACCAAACCATCAGCTCTTGATGAATTTTCTCGAACATTTTCAAGGAAGCAGCAACACTTTCCAAAGTGGGTAGAAAGTTCATTGAACACGACCTTGGCGAGAGTCGTTTTACCGATACCCCCCATGCCATGAATTTGAATGAGCTGCACACCTCCAAAGTGTATGTCTAACAGATTTATTACTTCTATCACTCGATCATTGATTCCAATTAAATGTTCAGTCACGGACTTTTGCTTTATCTTCAACTTAACCACAACCTCCTCAACGACCAACTTGATTAGTTTGGCCCAGCTGTCATGAAGGAAAACCATTTCAATAGGAGAAAATTGTGAAAAAAAAAAAAAAACAATCTAATAATTAAATTTCATTCATAATACAATTCCACTAGAGTTCGACATAATCTCAATTTTTTCATTTGTTTCCTACCAGTTGATGTTACTCAATTGCATCTGCTTAACTGCACAATAATTCCATAACTAATGGGACATCAACAATCAAGATGTGCCTTCTCAAATTCCGTATTGAATGTAAGGTTTTCTTAGCTATTGCTTTTGATAACCTAACATTTGTCATTTGATATGTTGTGCAAACCTTACGCATACTTGATCTTGTAAAGTTTCTAAATAACACCAAGCATGCATAACACAAACATTTGACGAGATAGATGGAATCGATCCCGAAGGACTTCGGATTTGATTTTTCTAGCTAATTCTATAACCATCAAAAATATGAATCTACATCACTTTCAAACGTGCTTCTCATGCACATTGCTAGGTGCCACATGTCGCATTGTCTCTTGACACCTGAAAATTGACTTGATCCCAACGTGATTAGCAATTTTTGAATTCTGTTAATCTTGTTTGTGCAAGATAAATGTACAACTATTTATGCATCGTGAATTAGCATCTTATCAGTTATATTTATGGGACAACATTAGAAGTGGGACATTATATGTTCAGGAGGAGAAATATCTGATGTATCAATTGAAAGATCAAATTATTAGACAGAACATGCGTGGTACTCAATTATTCCACTACCCATTATATAAAATGCCTTTTCTACAGCAGTTCCACATTTTTTTTACACACATATACCGTTTAGTATCACTAGGGGAAGTTCCACCTCAATTGTGGTGATATATCTACGTTATTAAGTTTTGAGTAAAAGTTCTAGAAGCATCAGAATTTCACTAAGAGTTGCTTACTAAATGACAGAGGTGAAAAATGAAACAAAATTTATATAGACCATCAACAAAAGGAAAAAAATGAGCTTTCGTTTCTATTTTCAGTTCTTCATTAAAAAAAGACATATGATAGCACCTCTAGTGAAATCAAGAACACTAACAATTTTAGTAGCTCTAGCATGAACTTTTATGTTTTTGAATTCTCTCCTCCTACCCGCATCTAATATGTTCCTTCTATCTGTGAATTATTTACTTAGTTTTTGCAAACAGGAAAAAATATTAGGGAAAAAGAAGGATCTTGGAATGCAGCAAGCTCACCTATCGCATTTCTTGACTTCCCATCCCTTTATTGCATCAACCTCCGTCAAAGCCTTTCTCCAGGAATCTACTTCTTCAATGCTCAAGTTATCCTTGCCCTGCAAAATGAGAATGGCATCGCGATACAACCGGGTTTTCATCTTAACATCTTTAGGTTCCACATCGAAGAAAATAGGTAGGATCTCTTTATTCCTGTTTGACTTGGAGGCATTCTCCATAATCTGCGTGAGTTCACGAAGACACCATTTGCTCGAAGCGTAGGTTGGAGAGAAGATGGGGATGTAGATCCTAGAGTTGTCAATCGCTCTATAGAGCGCTGAATCAATTCTTTCACCAACATGGAGCTTTTCACTGTCTCGAAAGACGCGGATACCAGTATCAGTCAAGTTGTGGTAGAGGAAGTCAGTAAATCCATTACGAGTGTCAGGTCCTCTGAAGTTCAAGAACACTTGATGCTCGCATTCTGCTGATGATGCTTCTGCCTCTGAGCTCTCCATTTTAACTTTAGCTTTAGTAGCTCTCTCCCTCGTGTGTGAACAAGAGAGGCCTTTGCCCTTGGCTGACTGAAGGTTTCAACCACGAACATATGGCGTGAATATATTAGGAGTGAGATTATCAATATATAAATTCAGTTACAGAATAACAATAAAACTAAAGTCAAGTATTTAGATGACCGTATTAAAACTCTCAATGATCCATATCATTTGTAAGTCAACGTTATGAAATGCTATATAACATTGCTTTTGCCAACTACTTTTCTCCACTCACGAAATTCTAGGAAGTCTTTTTGAATAAAAGATTGCATATGTGGAGAGATTATTTGATAGGTGTGTTATATGCATTTTCTAAGCAAAGAATATACCTTCTTCAATCTTGCCAATTTTAAAAACACCACTATGGACCTAAAAAGTAAAAAAAAAAAAAAAAAAAAAAAATCTAAAAAACACTACTCAAATTTTTTAAAGATTGTGAAACTTTATATGTGAATCTAGGAAACTGGAAAAGACCAACAATCAACGAACTTAAGAAAGCCAAAAATTCAAAAAGTAAAAGATAAAAGTCAATTCAAACTTACATAAACATTTACAATAATTAGTATTATAAAATCAAATACTAAATCACGGATTCTTCTAAAAACTTAAATTTTTGGAACGGTCTGAGATTAGCCTGCAATCTTTTCATAAATCCACTTGTCCATTCTTGTTAAGAAGCTGATCGAGGAGACTTTTGGTCCAATTACACAGGAAGGAACGCAACAAAATACAAATGGGTATTTCAGTCCTCGATTGTGGACAACGCACTCATTCTGAGCAAGGTTTCATCAACCCGAACACTTCAGGGCAAATCCAGAATAAGTCAGAAAAGAATCGTACCGTGTTCGTGGTTACTGCCGGGAAAAGGCTTCGTGAACATGAATATCGATGGCTCCTGGTCCTCGCTAGCCGATTCGTCGGAGGGATCGGTTGCCGGAGTCGCTCGAGACGACGGGGGGGACGTTGATCCCTGGGCTTGCGAAGAAGAAGGTCGTGCCCTCCTCTGCTCTGCACACGGAAAAACTAGCCCTCAAGCAAGTGTTTGTCAGTGATTGTGCGAGGAAAGGAAGCTCGAAGACTTTTTAGGTACAGTGCATATCGGACTCGTTTCTAGGCCCATGGGCCCTCCGGTGTTTATTTTAGGAATGAGAAGGAGTTTCAATTTTGCGTGATTCCAAAAAAAAAAAAAAAAAAATTAAACTATGCCCACTAATACATATTTACCTCATTTTTTTTTTGTGATACCAAATATCCTAAATTTTTACTTACGTGACACATTTACCTAAATTTGTACAATGTAACATATTATTTCCAAACTTTTTCTTATGACACCAAAAGTTTTCAACTTGTATTTACGTGACCCGTTGAGTTTTTTCTTTTTTTTTTGTTACAAAGATAAAATTTGAGATTTTTGGTGTCACAAAAATTAGTTTAGGGTATGTGTCATAATAAGTAAAGGGTTTTTTTATGGCTTTTTCCCTATATTTTATGGCTGCAAGCAATGTTTTAAAAGGAAATAGATGGAAATACCCCACCTAATGTCTGCTTCCCATTCAAATGGGGTCAGAAGTTAAGTTTCAAACAGTAGTATTACCGAAAACAATAAAGATCGAAAAATTTGTAAAAGTAGAAGTGAACTCGACAATATGATTTCGATCAAACAAATAGAAAGTGATTTGCACTTATCTAATTTACAATTGGTTACACAATGAACTTTATCATTATTACGAGTAACGAGGTTAAACAAAACAATTAGTGTGTACAGTCTCTTTATGTCTGTCTCCAGATTTTGAAAGTAAAGAATGATTTAAGAATCGGCACAACCAAGTCAAAGAGAGTTGGCCACTTCATGATTGAATTTGTACCTCTTCTGCTCCTACGAGTAAACCAGATCAGACATAGAAAGAGTTCTCAGTCGAACTAGTCAATCTAGACCGAGTTTTAAAACACTAGCAGAGGGCAAAATTAAATCTGTCATTAACAACAGCTTGATTAATCCCATGAAGCGACTATATGATGTATCGCAAAAGCCTCCAAAACTACGTTACACAATTTTCTAGATACATCCATAATCATTAGCATTAAAATTAGAAGGAATAAATCATAATATAAGAAAAATTACAAAATGGTGATGTCCCTGTGTCGGAACCAGTTAAACGTAGCCAAAAGACTCAAAGTGCATATTGTCGACAACTATACAGTGAAAAATCCACTTACTGCCAACCAAGATGGAGATAAATACTAAATTCTATACTTCCCGAAAGAAAACTTTAGTATTTCATCCTTCACCCAGACTCTAATCATTCCATTAAAATGAGAGAAAACATGTGGAAATTACTGTTATCTAAATTAACTTTTACTTTTTGCTTAATCCAGATCTTGCAGCTCATTCACTTTTGAGTCTTTTTTCATCTAAAATTCCTGAAAGCTTCACAACACTCAAATGTTGATATAAATTATTATCGATAATGAAAACATTTTTGATAGAAAATAAAATAGTGTGCCTCCCATTTATAAACAAACTATAACAAATTGAAGCAACTCAAAAATCTGACCAGCTAACGAGCACCACCACAATGCAGAAAAAGTAAAGTGGTAAGCTATCCATCCAAACAAAATGGATGCTGAGTTCACAAACGGAAGAGCTTCTCCAATGTTAAGGACAATCCAAACCTCAACAAGCTAAGTTCCTCTCTAACAGACCCCGCCACAGCCCAAATGAGCAAGAAAAATGCACTCCAAGATCGTCAAACCCTGCGCTATGAAAACGAATATGAGGAAACAGATTCTTTGACCTGCTTACAAAGAAAACATCTATTGGCTAACGCCATCCTTTTTCTCAAATCCTATTGTAGTTGGAATTCTCTCCAAATACTCTCCCAGGACAGAAAGCTTGCTCTCACCGATGCTTTAGAATTCCAGGAAATCTTCCAAGGAGAAGGGAGTTCCCAACTTCTGTTGTGTTCCAGAAGTTCTATATGCTGTTTTGACAGTGGTAATCCCATCGTTGCAGGCTATAGTGAAACCATAACACAACATTCTCTTCTCCATCTATACCCTGAAATGCATAAAGCGTGCCAAAGATCATGAAGTAGTTTAATTTCCCCATGATTCCATAGATCTTGATGCCGCACCACCATTCCTTTGTTTTTCCCTTCCCGAAATGAGGCCATTAAAAAATGATCTCCACAAGATTTGGCAAATTGCTACCATATTAATGTCTAGATACATTAGCTCCTAGCCATATTTTGGATTAATTTAGATCATTCTAGTAAACAGAAGACTGTTAAGCGTAAGTCCAATGATCCAAGATTGGATGGCCAAGCATTCCTATGCAAGCAATTACCTCCCAAGTTGCAACACCATGTTGTTGTTATATTTGGAAAAAAGTCCTTGGTTGTGACCAAGCAATAAGAATAATAGAAGTATCTAAGTATTAAACCACGCCTTCATCTAACAATTTAAACTTTTAGGACAATTGATAATAGTTTTACACAATGACACATGGTATCGAAGTAGAAGGTCACAAGTTCGAGTTTTTCAAGGTCCCCTCTTTGCTTTTGCGCTTCAATTTTAGGCCAAGGCCCAAACTATGCATGATGGGGAGTGCAAAAGTATTTAAATAAATATTAAACCATGTCTTATCTTACAACTTCAACTTTTAGCACAGTTGACAATGGTGTCACATTTGCACTAGCATGATTGAAGCTTCAGCAACAATATTATGACCAATCAACAAAGTTGAATGGTAAAATATAATCTCATTTGGAGATTGATGAATGACCAGTTAGAATCAAATAAATTCTAAGGCAAAATCCAGAGATTTTCTTTTGAATTACACAAAAACAATGAACAAAATATAAGTATCTTACAATCTGACAAACCGTCCACTAGTATCTCCTTGCGAAACCTGTTTTTTATAGGTTCACTTAGATTTTGCAACCACAAAACTGCACTTATACTCGTTCGGAACCCAACCTACAGATTGGACTTCATGAGCAGCAACTGTACCACAGAACGCTAGCTAAATTCAACTCAAACAGACTAATAAAAGGAAGCAAACATAGGAGGTAACAACTTTTCAGGCTGATAGGTAATGTGAACCTTCCTAATCTTCAATAAGAAAGGATATCTGGGAAAGAGAAAAAAAAAGTTTGAATCAACTTAGTCAAGAATTACAATCAGATCACGTGTGAATTGATTAAATGCTCAAAATTTTTCACTCACAGGCTGTTATGTTTCTTCGAAGCAGCAGTCTATATTTTCTTTCCACTATCATCAATTTTGCACCTTGATATAATATCATTGGAAGACCGTAATTATTTTGCACATAAACTAATCATGATTCATGGGCAACATATAAGTTAGAACTCAATGCTTTAACAGCAGGCTCTAAAGCAGACTATAACCACATGGCGCATGACATTAGCTTTTGAATTCAAAACAAATAACTATGATTCTGATTCACATATTAATAAAACTCAAAAGGGCCCACTCAAATGCTTTATCCACCAGTAATCCTCACGAGTTTTGCCCTTCCGTGAAGCAATGAAACCTGCAGGTGTCCTTAACAGTGATTTCCCTTTTGTAATCTAGGAGATATGTTTGATTGCATTTTGGCAGTCCCCACATATTCGAAGATTTTTCACCACAAGTTTCGGCTCCCCATCCTTGGTAAAAAACGAACGCAAATGCAACTGCTAGCTTCTCACTGTGATGTCTTAATCTCATCTCCATCTCTTTTTCCTCCATTTGATCCTCCCTTAACGAAACCTGATTAACATCCAGTACATAACCAACCTTCCTAATCTTCAATAGCATCTCGTCCAAGTAATCATGAATCTCCTTAATCATTGGGTGTGAACTATCTTCTCCAACAAACACATGGGTTCTTCGCTTTAGCTCAATCCAGCCGCAACCTGGATTCTTTTTAACACCTCTGTCTCGCATTAGCCTTCTCACTGCTACCATATCTTCCAATCTGCCAGCATTAGCATACATATTTGAGAGGATGACATATGGAGCAGCATTTGCAGGTTCATGCAGCAAAAACTGATAGGCTGCTTTAACAGCTTTCCCCATGTTTCCATGCCCCAAGCAATGAGGCCCAGCCAATGGAGCCAGGACCGAATGGCATTGTCTCAATGAGCTTCTCAGCTTCACTTATTTTGTCTGCCCGACCTAGTAGATCAATCATGCACAAATAATGTTCTGCCTATCGTAAGTAATTTCAATTAGGTCGTACCTCTGGTTCAAGCCCGAGCTTCTCCTTCATCATGTTGGAAACTGTTTGGCACTCATAAACTTTCCCAGTATGTGCGCATGCAGAGATTACAGAGATGAAAGTTATACTGGTAGGAGGGATATCATTAAACAGCATCGCTTGAACGAGAGCAAGAGATTCCTCTCCTAATCCATGCTGAGCACAACCTGTAATCATTGAGTTAAGTGAGACAGTATTATGTTCTGGCATCCTATTAAATAACCTCCTGGCATCCTCCAGATTCCTGCATTTTGAATACATTGCAACTAAATCATTATCAACAGAGATCCAATTTGAGGGAATCTCTGATTTGATTACCAAACCATGCATTTGTTTCCCCCGAGAAGGAGATGAGAGATTGGAGCAGGCACTGATTGCACAAACAAAGCGACAATCATCTGGTCTGTAACCAACTCTTCGCATACTGTGGAAACAATCTAGAGCCTCCTCTGAGAATTCCTTTGTTTTATGAATACCCTGAAATCATAGTGTTCCACAAAACCAAATCTGGCTCCTCGATCTCTTGATATACTTTCTCGCAATCTGACATGGCACCCTTGCACTTAGCATACAAGTCAATCAAGCCACCCGCAACACATGAGTTCTGGCGGAACCCTGTTTTTACGAGCTTAGCATAAAACTGAAGTCCGCCTTCCATCGCTCACACAGGTAAATGCAGTGAGAACGCTCACCAAAATATACATATCTACATACATACCCTTCCTTATCATTTCTTGGAACAGCTCCAGTGCTCGTAGCCCTTCCTGGTGCTGTCCATAAGCAACTATCATTGAATTCCAAGAAACCTAATCTCTAGCCTCTCCCATCTCATGGAACATCATCTTCGCTTCATTCAAATAACCATACTTACAGTAGAACGTCAGAAGCACATTGCTCGGAGAAACATAAGAATCAAGACCACTGGAAACCACAATAGAATGCAACTGCCTCATCAAAGAAACATCACCACCACAAGCTGTGACCACAGAAGACAATGTGAAGCCATCCATGTGAAGCCCCATCTCCCTCATCGCCGAAAACATAGAGTTGTAGGAAATGAGATCCGGCACAGGAATTTGATCGAACAGCTGGAGAGAACCTTCATCTGAGACTCCTTTGCATGGGCGGCGATGATGCCATTGAAGGAGAACATGTTCAGGTTTAGGGTCAGATCAAAGGCACGGCGAGCAGCCAAAAGATGGCAGCATTTGGAATAGAGGAGGATGAAGTGGCTGGAGAGGTAAGTGGAAGAAGGGATGATGGACTTGATGTACAGTGCGGAGAGGGATTTGCCGGTCCAGAAGTCCCTCTCAGCTATGCAATGCCTCAGGAGGTGGCGAAAGTTGTGGAGGTTCCATGGGAGTTGGTTCATCTAACACCAAGCAGTGCTGATCAAGAAAGGAGTACAGATTAAACAGGGCAGATGCAAACAAACCCCTCCTTTATTCGTCTCACGTATTTGTGGATGCTAAGGATTAACCAAGAACCTAAGTAGCCATGTTAGAAGCATGAATTGGATCAAACACAATCTGTTTACGCATTTTCTGAAGAATGTCTTTGAATTGCAGCTTCAGAACGCGAAGAACCCTCTTTAGAAATGGGAAGTTTCTAAGCCTTCCATAGTTTATTGTGGTGAGTGTGTACATTTGTGTCAAGTTGAACTACTGAAAGTCCTACTTCCCTCATCTTCGGTACTTGTTCCCGCTTCATGCTTTAGAGTTGCTTTACTTCTGAAAACTAGATATTCTAATGGAAAGTCTTAACATATCCGTGAATTGCCTGCTGGTCACCAGGTCTAACAGACACATGCTGATTTGGATTCTGTCAGGTGCCCTAGAAGTGAGACAATGAAATGACAACCCCCTTGAGCAGGAAACATTCCACCATAAACAGTGATTACAAATTTGACCCTGAATGGTTAGAGGCTAGAGCAGGAGGACTGAAATAAAGTCTCATCGTTAACTTTTTCTCAGCCCAACGGTTTATCAGAGGTTTCAATACTTGTGTGCTTCTATGCTAAAGACACTTAAATACGTGATTTTTAATAACACTAAAATATCTCAAAGTATTTGCAGACTAGTGGGAAATACTCGTTCTTGTGCTGAATATATTAGGTTTTTTCAACTCTTATTGAAATAATCGAACGTGCACATATGTATAGCTTGGGATTCTGCTTTGCTTTTGTCGGGTCCCTTGACTCGGATTCGTGGTCATCGGTTTCACGAGTCGCTTTCGGGCGTGTGTCAAACACAGGCTCTCATCCACATTAGAAAGCAATTTCCATAATGCCATTTTGTCGGTCCAATCCAGTGTATCGAGTTGCATATGCAAGCCACCTTTAGGCTTTTTAGGTAGGTCCGCGATATTTTTTTACCAGCCTCGTCGATCCAAATGTCGAAGTCTCGCATGATTGATTTGGATATAAAAGCATTCCTATTTGAATGGTAAACCTTCTAGAAGTTCGTGATATGTAGAGTATTTCATGAATCAAATAAGATGCGAATTCAAAATCTCAAAAATTCGTTCGAATATGAATTTTTTCACACCGAATGATACAAATGACTGAATGCAACTAAAAACCAAAGGGACTATTTCAAGTTCAGCACTCTCAAAGCATTCTAATTATAAATTAGACGTACAAAAATCACTGGAAATTTGTGAGTAACCCTTTTTCTCAAGACCAATTTCTCTCAACACAAACATGAATTCGGTCCCATACAAAAAGCCACACCAACTGCAAATGCAATAACCAAAAGCAAATCGTAGTCGAAAAACCAAAAGCAGTAGCGGCCTGACCAGGCTGAAGAAGCAACACCATGTCGCGCCTCATCTGCTTCACCACCGCCAGTCTCTTGTTCCTCAGCAGTTTTATCCTCGCCACCGTCATCTTTGCTGCCGTTTTTCTGTTCATTCCCCTAAACAAAGTAACAAAAAACTCTCCATGAATTTAACCACAAAATCCCCTCACCTCTTATTTGCTATTACTAGAACATAGAAAGGAAAAAGCCCCCAAGTAAACCATTTTCATGTGGGGATTTAATGTTGCATACCTCGTGAATAGTGGCCCAGCGTTTGGTCTCTTTCTCCATCTTCTTCCTCTCGATCTCCTCGTCCTTGGCCCTGAAAGTGGACAGAGCCAACCTCGACATCTCCTCGTTCTCCCTCGACAGCGACATGCTGCTGCTGAAGCTCAGGCTCCCCAACGAGTTTTGCAAGATCATCTGCTGCTGCTGCTGCTGCGCTGCCATCTGTATGCCCAACGATCATCGGTCTGTCAATGCATCTGGGACACTCTTCCTCCTGCAAAAACCAGAGACATTAACAAACCCATGGCATTGTATATCACCATTTTCATGGCCTCACCAGAGGAAGGACACCTAGTTACCACATGTTGGCCCTACTTAAATTCGATTTCAAAGAACTGACTAGACCAATTTTAAGACTCATAAACAAACACATTTTATCCAGGTTTTTGTTTCATTGCCTGGAGGGCTTCAGCAACAAACTTGGCAACATGAAAGAAGAAAAACGAATACCGTCTTCCCTAAGTCGCCATCTAATGCTGATGATTATAACACTGAAAACATGCTTTTTTTACCCATAGCACGAATAGTCCTGTACCAGTAAAAGCTTCAGCACCTCAGACCAGATTGTCCTTGAAAATCGGCACTCCAAAAATAGATAGCACTTTGAATTGTCAAATTATATAGGCCAGTTCAAGCTCTATATTGAAAATATCCCAAATACAATATTAAAGAAATTGTACATTTCATTGGATATTCTGGAGATTCCAAGTGAACAAATAGCACTTTAAGTAAAGATGACACCTTTCTTTTGACACCCCAGTCCAAAAGATGGATTCATAATAATTTGAAATTGGCTTTTCAGAAAATTTCGAAGGGGCGGCATGCATGATAATCGAGCCAAATCACCAAATATTTTTAGCATGTTTCCGAAGCAGAGAACCGTGAAATTGAGCATTATATACAGTTGCTCCCGCCTTAATTAGCCCAAACAAAATCATGTGAACAATCTGTGTCCTTTTTCTGTTTTATTTTGGAGGATCTAAGATTAATAAGATCGCAAGGACTTCCTGTGTTTGGGCATATACTCATTGACATCATCACTCCCGAACTTCATACCTATTCAATCCACAAGATAAAACACCTCGAATGAGTTCCCATAACTCCTTCGGAATGAAACCAAAGTACAAGAAAGAAGATTAAGTTCGATGTGGTGGCTTATAACACCTTCGTTCACGCCGTGCGGCTCGAACGAAGAGGACCCGACGTCGCCGTCAGCCTCATCAAGCTCTTGCGCGAGGACTCGACCTTCTCGCGCTCAAATGAAGCGGAAATTTCAGGACTCAACGAAGAAGAAAAAGGACACTCGAATGAAGAACAAGAGGATCGACGAATATGAAGCGGACTCCACGAACAAGAAGCACACTATGGACGTGAAGGACAGATGAAGAAGTGAGGAGAACTTGAGAAGAAAACTCAATTAGGGCTTGGAATTTGGGGCAAACCTTTCTTAAAAGGGCAGACGTTTTTGCGCACAAACCTTTTCTTTTAATTTATATACCACGTAGCAGAGAGAAATATATGAACAAATGCGTAGACATCATCTTTCGTTTGTCAAATTGAATGGAATTAACCGACCAAAAAAATAAAAATAAATTGAATGGACTTAATGAAGAGACTCGATTACACCAAATTGACAAATTTTATGACTCGATTGCCCTTTTTGTTAGCTTTAAGACTTCTAAAGCTTTTAGGCCTTTAATGTTCTATCTTCATCATAAATATCACAAATCACGAAAGTCATTGTCATAATAATTGATATTAACTAAAAAATAGACAAAAAAGTGGAGACTTAGGAAAAAAAATGCTAAGTAAAACCATTCATTTTTACAAAATGAGAAAACATTTTAAATAATAGGCTCTATGCTATTCTATATACATCTCTTATAAGATGAGGTTTTTCCGAATATTTGTTAGAGAAACTGAACTTCTCATACTGCAACTATGTAACTTTTTCATATACAGAGAAACGGTTAAAAAAAGGGAAGAGAAAACATCACATACATCCACTGGCTTTTAATGTAAGTGAGACCAGATTTAATTCATGTTTGTATGATTTTTTTTTTTCAATTTTCCACAATTATTATAAATCTGCCTAAAGTTGAATTCATGTTTGTGGATGGTTTTTCTGACTCACCTTATAATGCTTGAAATGCTGGACGGAGTCATGGAATCCTTGCTTCACCCCACGTAATTTTGGGCAATCGCGGATAGATAAGTAGCAATCGTTTGGCAATTGGGAGGTCAATACATTAATCAAACTTTCCAAGGATGGGCACTCAAGATTTTCCAACATGTTCAAAAGCTTTAACTGGTCCAGAACCTCGACAACCCGTGGCTCATGGACGTAACATGTGTCCAAGGACTTGAGGTTCTTTAAGTTTGACAAACCACCAAGACTTTCCAGATGATTACAAGAATCAAGCGATAAGTCTTTCAACGATTCCCACGTACCAACAACTTGAATACCAAGTATCTTAGGGAGACGCTGTAGACAAAGACGCGACAATTTATTGAAGACTCTTGATGCAAGGATTAGTGAAGATTCATGAGCAGATTCCCAATGTACGTCGACGTACACGAACCTTCTGAAGGACTCGCACTCTGAGATCCACAATTTATCTAATGATTCCAACAGCCCAGCGATGTGGATCTCACCTAGTTTTGGGCACGCACCCTCGTAGGGGGTACCCACGTGGACCTCTTTTAGCTTCCTCATGTTGGATAGCATGAATCTCTCAAGGGCCCCACATTTATCAAGAGAAAGCTTCGTTAAATTTGGAAGCTGAAGCCCATCGAGTTGAATCTCTTGCATTTGAAGGTGAGAGAGCCGTAAATGTGACAAATTCTTTAAGTTGGAGGAGAGAAATGCGATTGAATTGAATTTATCAAGGGTTAGTTTTAATAGAGAAGAGGGAACTTGCTTGAGGGGTTGTAGGTTCAATCCAGACAACCGGAGTTGGTTAAGTTGAGGAAGGGAAGCCAACTCAGTGGGAGCAGGGACATGGAGGAGACACAAGCTCAACCGTTCTAGTTTGGATAACCTCCCGATCCACCTTAAGTCACCGGTATGAAGAACTCCATATCGTTCACAAATTTCTGAGCCATCACGTAGGTCCAACTCAACCAAATTAGTCAAGTTTGAGAGATCCGGGACAACCTGCATTGATGTAGGTGACACTTCCTGATTGGTTAAAATTTGTGAGAGTGGTCTCAAACATTCGTCTTCATAATGCTCTCTTAACACTAGTTTTTGCAGCCGTGAAAGTAAGCCAATTTCAGAAGGGAGTTGACCTTTCAAATTGGTTTCAACCCAAAGCACTTCTAGATTCTTAAGCTTTCCAATATCACCTGGTAACTCCATTGAACCTAGAGTTGAAAGATGCAACTCTTGTAAAGATTTGCACTTAAATATGAAATCCGGTAGTTTCTTTATTTCATAACAATTCGTTAAAGAGAAGATTTCTAGATTTGGTAGGTCCCTGATTTCTTCGGGCAAACCTTCAAGCCAAAGGCAACTGTCAAACTTTAAGTCTTTTAGACACTTTAACTCCCCAATAGAGCCATCAATCTTCTTTAAACCAAGGCAACAGTAAAAAGTCAGCCTCTCTAATTCTGGGCATCCGGATAAGTTTGGTGTCTTGGTTATGCCACTACAACATTGAAGACTAAGAACTTTCAATTTTCCTGCCTCTTGTAAAAAGTGAAAGCATTATCCAATGAAAGAGAAGTTCAAATGTTGCCTTCAAGGACAAAGAATAGAAATGAGCATATGGCGCACCTTTATTAAGTTCCATAATTTTTTATCGTCTATAAAGGGCATTGAAAAAAATTGAAGAATGACTACTTTATTTAAGCACATATTGGTCGGCTCAGTTGGCTCATCCCTTTCAATAGGATATCTCCAAAGAATCCATCTCAATTCGGGAAAACAATCTGTTAGGTCACCAACAAAGGTTCCTTCATATAATCTCAAGAACCTCAGATTTTCAAACTTTCTAATCTCTTCACTTCTGATACGGTCATGATGATGGAGTTCCATTGCTTGAACGTTGTTCTTCATCTGCAAATGAGAGCAAGAAATGAGTGGTTATCAGCATTCTATTTTCTCGCAGAAAAGACAAAAAAAAAGAGAATCTATTAGTTTTGTCCTAGAGCATTCTACCTTATTTGTCCTTATTGTATTGAGGACTTCCTCCTGATTCCATAGCCTACTACGCTCTTCAGGATATGTAAGCTTTTCTTGACAAACAATTCCCCTCCCAAGGTCTCTGAGTTGATCGTGCATCAAAAACTCATTGTTCTCCCCAATCTTTACCAAGGACTTGTTTTTGAGGACCTCAATTCCACTAACCGGGGAAAATCCACAATCTGTCCACATATAAATTGGGTTTGTCATTTTCTCACCAATGAAAAAGCATGCAATATCCAGAAAATTTTGTTGATGCCAAGGAGTCAATGCATCATAGCTAATTTTCAACTTTTTTAAAACATCCCCCGGAGGTGCTTTGTATAACTCGTCCAATTTTTCTTTCCATATATCTAGTGCTTTATTTTTCAGTAATGAACCAATTACTTCAATAGTCAAAGGAAGTCTTCCAGTAGCAGATACAATTTTCTTTGCAATATCATCGCAATCATTTGAAGGAGAGTCCTCGTTAAATGCATGTCTGCTGAAGAGTTGAAGCGCATGACCAGTACTCATCACCTCCATTTCATATTTTAGAATATCATACTTTGGTCCAGTGATTTGCAAAACATCATTGTTTCTAGTGGTAATTAGTACTCTAGACCTTGAACACAAAGCACCTTTTCCAATTAATTTCTCCACTTGTTTGCTTTCATCAACATCATCCAATACAATAAAGACCTTCTTATTGTAAAGTGTTTCTTTGATCCTCTTCGTTCCATAGTCGGTTGCATTGATGCTTTCTGCTGCTGCGGCATTTCCTATTTCAGATAATAACTTCTTTTGCAATTCAACCAAGCCACTAATTCTTGACAAATTTTCTCGAACATTTTCAAGGAAGCAACAACACTTTCCAAAGTGGGTAGAAAGTTCATTGAACACGACCTTGGTGAGAGTTGTTTTACCGATACCCCCCATGCCATGAATTTGAATGAGCCGCACACCTCCAGAGTGTACGTCTAACAAATTTCTTACTTCTATCACTCGATCGTCGATTCCAATTAAATGTTTAGTCACAGACTTTTGCTTTGTCTTCAACTTAACCACAACCTCCTCAACGACCAACTTAATGAGTTCCCCCTGGCTGTCATGAAGGAAAACCATTTCAATAGGGGAAAATTGCGGGAAAAAAAATCTAATAATTAAATTTCATTCGTGATACAATTCCATTAGACTTCGATGGAATCTCCTTTTCTTTCGTTCATTTCCTAGGAGTTGATGTTATTCAATTGCATCTACTTAACTACGCAATAATTCAATAACTAAGGAGACATCAACAATCAAGACATGTCTTATCAAATTACTTATTGAATGTAAGGTTTCTTAGTTATCACTTTTGATAACTTAACATTTGCCATTTGATTTGTTGTGCAAACCTTACTTGATCTTGTAAAGTTCCAAAATAACACCAATCATGCATAAAACAAACATTTTTGACGAGAATGATGGAATGGATGCTGAAAGCTTTCGAATTTGAATTTTCTAGCTAATTCTATGTAACCATAAAAAAATATGAATCTACATCACTTACAAACGTGCATTTCATGCACATTGCTAGGTGCCACATGTCACATTGTGTCATGACACCTGAAAATTGACTTGATCCCAACATGTGATTAGCAATCTTCAAATTATGTTAATCTCGTTTGTGCAAAATGAATGTACAACTATTTGTGCATCACACATTAGCATTTTATCAGTTATATTCATGGGATAATCTTAGAAGTGGGACATTATATGTTTCGGAATTAATTGAAAGATCAAATTATTAGGCAGGAACATGCAGGGTACTCAATTATTCCCCTTTGTCATCCATTCTATGAAATACCTTTTTTCCAGCAGTTTTACTTTTTTTTCTACACTCATACCAATTAGTATTACTGGTGGAAGTCCCACCTCAATTGTGGTGATATATCTATGTTATTAAGTCTTGAGTAGTTCTAGAAGCATTAGAATTTTACTAAGAGTTGCTTACTAAATGACAGAGGTGAAAAAAGGAAAAAAATTTATATAGACCATCAAAGAAAAGGAAAAAAAAATGAGCATTCCTTTCTATTTTTTATTTCTTCATTAAAAATAGACATACGATAGCGTCTCTAGTGAAATCAAGAACACTAACAATTTTAGTAACAATTTTAGTAGCTCTAGCATGATTTTTGTATTTTTGAATTATCTCCTCCTACCTGCATCTAATATGTTCCTTTGTTCTATGAACCATTTACTTAGTTTTTGTGAAAAGGAAAAAATATTAGGGAAAAAATAAGAATCTTAGAATGCAGCAAGCTCACCCATCGTTTTTCTGGACTTCCCATCCCTTTATTGCACCAACCTTCTTCAAAGCCTCTCTCCACAAATCTACTTGTTTAGTGCTCAACTTCTTCTTGCACTTCAACCTGAGAATGGCATAGCGATACAATCGGGTTTTCATCTTAACATCCTTAGGTTTCACGTCGAAGAAAATAGGTAAGATCTCTTTATTCTCGTTGGACTTAGAGGTATTCTCCAATATCTGCACGAGCTCGCGGAGACACCATTGGCTCGAAGCATAGGTTCGAGAAGATGGGGATGTAGATCCTAGAGTTGTCAATCGCTTTCTGGAGTGCTCCATCGATTCTTTCACCAACACGGAGCTCTTCATCGTCTCGAAAGACGCAGATGCCAGCATCGATCAAGCTATGGTAGAGGTAGTCGGTAAATCCACTACGAGTGTCAGGTCCTCTGAAGCTCAGGAACACTTGATACTTGCTTCCCGATGATGTTCTTGCCTCTAAGCTCTCCGTTTTATCTTTAGCTTTAGTAGCTCTCTCCCTCGCGTGAAAACAAGAGAGGCCTTTACCCATGGCTAACTGAAGGTTTCAATCACGAAAATATCGCATGAATATATCATGAGTGAGATTATCGATATAATAAATTCAGTTACAGAATAACAATAAAACAAAAACCAAGTATTTAGATCACCGTATTATATTCAAACTCCCAATTATCCCTATCATTTGTAAGTCAATGCTATGATACACTGTATAACATTGCTTTTGCCCAATACTTTTCTTTGCTTACGAAATTCTAGGATGACTTTCTGAGAAAAACAAAATGTTGTACATGTGGAGAGATTATTTGATAGTTGTGTCATAGGCATTTTCTAAGCAAAGAATATACCTTTCTCAATCTTGCCCACATTAAAAACAAAATTCAAATTTGTCTTAAAAGATTGTAAAACATTATATGTGAATCTAGGAAACTCGAAAAGATCAACAATCAACAAACTCGATTGAGAAAGGTTTAAGAAAACCAAAACCTCAAAAAGTAATAATAATAATAAAAGGTCAATTCAAACATATATAAATAAACATGTACAATAATTAGTATTATGAAATCAAATACTAAATCACGGATTCTCCTAAAAAACTCAAATCTTTGGAACAGTTTGAGATTAGCCCGCAATCAACAATCAACAAACTCGACGAATCGGGGGCAACTTTGGTCCAAATACACAGGAAGGAACGCAACAAATGAATATTTCAGGCCTGAGGACCGGATCCGGCCTCGATTGTGGACGGCGCACTCATTCTGAGCAAGGATTTCATCAAACCGAAAACTTCAGGGCAAATCCAGAATAAGTCAGAAAAGAATCGTACCGTGTTCATGGTCGCTGCCGGGAAAGGGCATAATGAAGATGAATATCGTTGGCTTCCGGTCCTGGCTAGCCGATTCGTCGAAGGGTCAGTCGCTGGAGTCGCTCAGGATGACGGGGGGACGTTGATCACTGGGTTTGCGAAGAAGGTCGCGGCCTCCTCTGCTCTGCACACGGAAAAACTAGTCCTCAAATAAGTGTTTGTCGGTGGTTGTGCGAGGAAAGGAAACTCGAAGACTTTTAAGTCTTCCTAGTGATCTAAGCGTAACTTTAAGCCGACATATACAGTGAATATCAGACTCGTCTCTAAGCCCATGGCCCTCCGGTCTTTATTTTAGGGATGAAAAGGAGTTTCAACCTTGCATGATTATATTTTAGGATAAAAGCCACAAAAAAATTCTAAATTATGTCAATTATTACACATATTTTAGAAATTACCTGTGTAATTTCTATGCATAGGGTGGCTTGTTTGATGTGTCAACTATTATTAGGCAATGTACGTCGATGCGAACCTGAGAAGGACAATAATGCAATCGAAAAGGGTGAAAAGAAACAGCAAGGAAACCCTCGCATGTGCATATTTTATGGAAGCAAAGCAATGGTCGACAAAAAGTTGAAGGGAGGCATGAAGTTTCCAAAAAATGCCAAACAACTTTATAGAAACTGGGTCGGAAGGTGCCTTTGTTTTTCCATAAAAAAATAAATAAAAATAAAAACCAACCTGCCTTTTGGGTCAAGCACTTAAAACTCTCTGTGGAGGCTTGTTCCATTTTTCAACTCTAACCATTAGAAAGGGCATCCGGAAAACACAAACATAATTCAAGGAGGTGGCTTATATTTTGCATATATCTCCGTGCGTGCATATAATTTAGGCAATGGGATTATATCACGAATCATGAAATTGATTGGATACTCTTAATTACTCAATACTCGATATCAATAGGAAACAACATACAACCTATTTTCTATATATCTCCAAGTGTGCAAAGAATTTTGATTCACGTTTAGCTCCCTACATTTTCCAGTACAAGTTGATCTTTTGAAAGGGACTAAAATGATGACTATATATGTGCAAACACTTTAGAATCTTCAAAAGAGCGGAAGAAAGAAAATAGTCAAAGGCTATATCTTAAGAAGGAACAAGCTCAGCTTGTGATTATTCCCTTTAGTCGATCTACATCCCTGATTGGAGGTAAAATCTCTCATTTTCCATAATCTTATTGAATCGACACAGCTTTCTAAAAAATCAAGCTATCTGATTCAATATTTTATAGGTTTGTGCCAACTACAATGTTAGGATGAAGGACAAAAATAGATGAAGTGCAGGCTCTGCTGATGTCATGACCAGTATAAGTGGGGGCAGTTCCGCTGTTTTCAAACTCTCAAACAACCCTCATCGACAGTTCCACACCCAACGAATTTCTTTTTCCTTCCGTTTTTGTCTCCTTTTGTTTAGGTTTTCTCTGATTTTTTTAAATAATTTCTTTGGTCTTTCTTCGCCTCATTAGCACCAATGTAGAAAGAAATTACAAAGCGCCACATCCAATTTTGGAATCTACGTTAGCAAATTTGGTTATGAGTCTGTCATAAGGATTAAATTGTACCCAACAAAAAACGTTTAGGACTTGATTGCACAAATTCAAAATTTGGGACTTGACTGCATATTCAGCCAAACATTATGGACTTTTTGGTGTAATTTTCATTTATAAGAACCTAAAATGAGAATCAGCATATTGGATAGCAAATATTCTTATAAGATAATAACAAATAAGGGTTATTCAAATAAAAATTCATAGTTTGATTCCCATCCTACATTGATCTCTCCCACCGACAAGAACTCTGCTATTGACGGGTTTTCCAATGCATCTCTTACCTTGATTTGGCCTATCCTTCCACAACTATACAATAAACTTGTAGATTAGCGGCAAAAATAGCATTTGGTTGTGAGGACAGATTTTCACGCCGACAAGCGCAAGGAGAGGGAAAACGCGTGGAATGGGGTCACTATGTTCCAGCCATGCCCGTGTAATGAACACATGAAGTTTCAACTCTATATCCTTGTGAAACCCCCTTGTAAACACAAGAAAAATTGAAAACGCATGGCATGACTCTATTATATGTTGGCAAAAGCAAAAGGGGAGAGACTCGTGCATGATTGTTATCTCTTTTATGTTTTTCCACAACTTTTTGTTTGTCTTTTTGACAATTCGACTCAATCGTGAATAAGTCGATAAAGGATACATAAAAGATAAAGAGAGGAAAGAGACGAAGAGGATAGAAGACTTTTGCAATGGGGTTGAAATTTTTTAAGGCTTCTTTGTTGATGGGATGTTAAGTTGAAAATGAGAGAAACAGAGTTGGGTACCTATGCCTGTCCTAAATGAAAAAAAAATAAAAGTAACTTTTGGGTCAAGCACATAAAATTCTCTGGTGGGTTGTCACGCATCCTGAAAACACAAACATAATCATTGAGAGGTGCCACAAAAGTAATGTAAGGTATTTGGACTGTATCACGACTCATTGAATTGGTTAGATGCATAGAGAATCAAATATTCAAAAAAAAAAAAAAAACTTCTTTTTGTATATCTCCGTGTGTGTGTATAATATGCTTTATGTTTAGCTCTCTCCATTTTCCAGTATAAGCTAAGCGAACGAATCATAAAATATTAATGAAATATATAACTTATAGTTTAATATAGCTAAGCCTCACGATAAAGGAAATAAAAATGCCTAAGTTAGACAAAATCATCATCCGTTAAAAAATAGGACTCGCGCGTAAACCAATTTGGTTGGAAAATTTCAATGCTATATAATCAGTTTTTTTGGCTCTGATACCAAATAATTCGAGACAATAAGGAGAAGTGAAGCAGAAGCGGAAAGGGGATGCCGAGATCAACAATTGACAACAAAGAAGAGAAAGAAATGATTCGTGAAATTGATTGATACTCTCAAAAAAATCAGATACTCAATACCAAACAACATAAGACTTATTTTTGTTTTTTTTTTTTTCTTTATATATCTCCATGCCTGCATATAATTTGGTTCAACTATAGCTCTATCCATTTACCGGTATAAGTTTATCTATTTGAAAGGGGATAAAATGCCAACTATATACGTATAAATATCCTTATTTGGAGGTAAAATATTTCATTTTTCATAAGCCCATTGAATCGACATAACATTCTAAAAAATCAAATTATATGATTTGATATTTTACAGGTTTGTGCCAACTAAAATGAATCGGAGGATGAGGACAAAAGAAAAAGAAGTGCTGGCTCTGCTCATGGACATTATAGTAGGGGCAGTTCTACCATCTCCAAAACCCTCTAACAGCCCTCGCTGACGGTTCCACTCTTTATGACTTTTAGTTTTATCTAGTCTTTGTTTTTTTTTTTTTAAAAAGTTTTTCTCCAATTTTTTAATTTTTTTAATATTTGAATTTTCCTAACATGGGGCCACATTAGCACCACATCAGAGGCATGTATGTTAAAAGAAATTACAAAATGCCAAGTCAGATTTTGGCATCCATGTTAGCAAATTTGACCATGAGTTTACCAACAGGATTATATTGCACTCAATGAAAACCGTTTAGGATTTAATTGCATAAATTCAAAATTTGGGACTTGATTGCATATTCAATCAAATGTTCTGAATTTTCGGTGTCTCACTTACAAAAGCCTAAAACAAGAATCTAGTAAGATAAGAAAATTTCAAATATAAGTACTGGTTGCTAAGATAAAAATTCTAGTTTGATTTGGATCTTATATCGGTCTCGCCCACTAAGAAGAACTCTGCTATTGACGAGTTTCCCAATGCATCTCTTTCTTGATTTGCCCTATCCTTCCCCAGGTCTAGAATAATAAACTTGTAGATTAGTAGCTAAAATAGCACATTGGTTGCGAGGACAAATTTTCACACCGACAAGCGGCTGGTGCAAAATATGAATGGTACAATATGTGCTCTTGGTTGTAGTGTTCCGCCGGTTAAGCGAGATCGACACTTTTTCTCATTGATTTTTTACTCACTAAATCTTGCAAAACTTCCAAACCAGGAAAAAAAAAAAAAAAAAACTCCTGCAAAACTTGAACATGGCGCGCCCATTTCTTTAACTTGTTATCATCATAAGTCTCACTAAAACCATAATACGGATGAAAAAACCTTCACCACAATGTAATCAATGCTTTTGGCTCTAATATTAAATAATGCAGGACGAATATTGTTCTAATACCAATTGATGAAGCACATAACTAGAAGGAGAAGAAGAATGAGAAGACGTCAAGATTGGTAATAGATAGAAGATAATAGAAATATAGGAGAGAACATGAAAATCAATTTAGTTTAATATTCAATCAGTCTTGTTTTAATTGTGATCACAAAGCTAGCTTTTGGAGGATATTGGGTATCATAGATGTCTCTCGTCCATGATTGTCCATGTTTAAACCTATTATGTTGATAGATAAGTTTCCCGTAAGCTCAAATCAGTACAAGGCGATTTAAAATTGTGCAAGGTTAGCAAGCCGCCATCAAGATGGACAATAACACTAGCATCAGCCAATGGGACTGCCAATTAGTCCAAATCAAAGTTTTATCCCCCTCAAAAAAGGATCAAATTGGATCCATCCGAGAGCCAGCATAGTTTTTACACACGTGATTAAAATGTAAGAGTGAAGTTAAGGTGGAATCTCAATAGAGAAGTGAATTCTTCTAAAAAGACTTGAAATGCAAGGGACAAAATAATGCCAATTTCTTTGGCTGTAAAAGTAATAATAGGTCCCTTTAGTCAAGCCATGTCCAAGTAATGAACACTGGAAGCTTTCGCTCAACTCCTTGCGAAAGCCCCATGTGAACGTAGGGAAAGTGAAATGGGTGGCTCGACTCCATTATATGTTGGAAGAAGCAAAAGGAGAGACAGGTTTCTGACTTTATCTTTAGTGTTTTTCCACAACCTTTCTTTTTGAAAAATCAACTCAATTGTGAGCAAGTGGATGAAGTATACATAAAAATAAGAAAGGAAAGAGACATGAAGAGGGCAGGAGACTCTTGCAATGGGGTCAAAACTTTTTGAGGCTTCTTAGTTGCTCGGATATTAAGCAGTAAATGAGAGGAAATTGTGGGGGCAGGTAAACACAATGATTTTGCATTCTCTTTTGCAACCAACCATGACCTAAGTCCACTCTATTTGGTTATAAATATTTGCAAGACAAACTTTAAAGTATTTAATTGGTGGAAGCTAGATTTTCACTTGATCTAGTAACATCTATTTATATATCTTGAAAGAAGATTCAAAATATAACAAGATAAGAGTCATATTTTCCTTCGTGATTGAAGGAAATTCTCTCGCCTCTTATTATTAGGTTAGAAGTTATGGATATCCCTCATATGGAAACTTAACCAAATAAAAATGCAGGTGATGTCTATATTTTTAACTCACCAATTATAGGTATGGTTTCCTCCAACTATAGACCTATGACATGGTTTTAATAATAGTGTACAACAATTTACTACCATAATTATGTATTTATCTCCACATTATGAAAATGCATCAATCATACCTACAATAATAGATAGTATGTGACCCATCTAGATTTTTCATAACAGTCGTTTTATGTGAATGTTTCACATCTCTAGCAATGTTTTTGAATTTTCTAGTTGATTCCACTTGTCCTAGAGCCCCAAAAGGACACTTGAGTCAATTATCTAATATCACTCTTTAAAAATTATTCAACATGATTGTATTATGAATTTCCTTGCAACTATTTTAATGATGACAGATAATCAAAAGGCTAATGGTATGTACATTTGGAGTGGTATGTTGATGAAACGTCAAATGTATTGATAAACCTCGAAATTGAAGAAGGTAAACAAACTACATGACATTGTATCACGGTAAAGAGTTTTGAATGTAGATGTTCAATTTGGAAGGACCTTGGTACAAGTAGTGAACAGACAACAAGACAAAATATTGTCAAGATATTTGAGCAAAACTATAGGCAGAAAGTGGACAATCTACAAGACATGATGGATTTTTATAACTAGATTTTGAGCGTCCACATGCTTGATGAAGAAACTCGTCTTCAAAATTTGATTTCAATTCAAATTGGTATTTTATAGTTGGATCAAGGCAATGAAATATATGGAAAATGGGTAGGTTAGAGAAAATGAATTAGATCTTAATTTCAAGAAGTGTCCCAGGAGAAAATGTAAATTGCATTGAAATTGATATGTATTGAAAGGAAATACACGGAATTGGAAATTGACATCACTGAAAGGAAATTACACAGAGGTAGAAGTGCATGAAAGTGAAAATACAAGGAAATTGAAAGCACAAACTCAGCGCGAGTCTTCGTGTTGTTTGTGAGTGTCCAAGATTGGTCGAGTCCATCTTATTTTTCTCTAGCTCCCGCACTTCACATTTTTGGTAACTTATTATGTCCTCATGTTTGGTAAATTCATTCAACCCAGCTTGGTCGAATTCATACATGACACGGTTAAAATGGACACTTGTTAACAGTTGCATATAACACCGGATTGCAACTTAGTCTAAGTGCAAATAAAGAAAAGATGAATTATGTATAAACCCAAGTGATGATCTAAGTTCAGATAAAGTAACTAGACCAAAGATATGAAACTCTTATCCATCAACTAGGATTTTGCTTGGTGAGTTACAAGTTATGTCATCATTCACATGCAAACTTAACAAAAATTAAATGTCGGTGATGCTTATGTTGGTAACCTCCTAATCAAAAGACTAACTAGAAAAAATTTTCTTTTAAAGGGAAGATAAATCAAGTGAAAAATCTTGAAAATGATCACGTTTTGTTATAGTAATTTTATCATACACAAACGACCGTATATACACTTCTTGGTAAGAAAACCCTCAAAATCCCCTGTAATTCTAAAATCATTCCTGGGTCCAAATATGAGCCCGGAAGCTCTTTGCTTATTGATGACCAAAATGTAAACCGGGCCAGTAATCCTTATCCAGATGCTCCGGACTTTGTTAGGTTTGAACCGTTATTTGGACTGCACCAAACATACATGATTTCTTCCTTTTTCAGCCCATGGAGATCACGTTGATCTTCAATTTAGCATGTTCAAAATTTGAGACACCATCCATAGGTGGAGCGTATGTCAGACAAATAGAAGGCGCGATAGAGTTAGCATCCTACCCAGCATGGTCTCGTGTTGGGACCTTATTCAGTACAGTTACGCATGTATTAAAATAAAAATGAGTATTGTTTTCATACTGTGGATAATATTTATATCTTATTGATTTCGAGATTTTTTTTCTTTTGGTACCGTAAAAAGATGTAAAACATTCGGGGGTCGATTAATCTATAATTGTAAATCGTGAAGGAGCAAACATCAAGTGGGGTTGGCAAGGGCAATCAGCTCCTTTGAGCGTTCAGTATTTACTGCAATTTGGAGGACCTAAGTGCAAGTAGTGAATAGATCATGGGGCGAGGTATTGTCAAGATATTGGATGGTATTGTACCCATAAAGTGAACAATCTACAGGACATATTGGATGGCTCTAATTTGCAAAAGAGCATCTATAGGCTTGGTGAGAAGACTCGGCTTTAAAATCCATGGAAAGTAGGATCAAGGCTTTGAAATCCATCGAAAGCAGGCAATGAGTGCAACCCTCATGTTTAGTTGCCACCAATGAGTTTGGAAATTTGAACAGACTGCAAATTATGAGCTGGAGGAAGGTGAAGATGGCGTCAAGTCATCAAGCCCCTTATGCCCGGGGCGACACACATGCTACAATGGCCAGGACAAATTGTCGTGATCTCGCAAGGGTGAGCTAACTCCAAAAGCCCATCCTCAGTTCGGATTGCAGGCTGCAACTCACTTGCATGGTAAGAGAAAAATCAATTGGCTTTTGCCTTTTTCAAGGTAAGTATGGAAGGCGACAATGAATGTCAAAAGCAAAATAACTATTTTGGAAAATCCATCTCACCTGGAATACAACCATTGGAAATTTGAATTTACAAGGTTACTTGAAATTCATGACAAAAAAAAAAAAAAAACATTCTCAACAAGGTTCACTTAAGACCCAACAATAATCTCCGAATAAAATCATTTTTGTCTGGTTCCATTACTTTGGAATAAACATCGTCCTCACCAATATGTCAGTCATCGGAATTTGTGACTTGGCTTACTTTTCATAAAATTGTCCAATTAGTTGTAAACTTATCATATAAATTATAATTCAGTCATAAATTTTCAATTTTGTACATTTAGTCATAAATTTTTGTGTGAACTTTCCAGATAGTCGTTTCGATCAACTTTTCCCAAAAGTTTTGCCATACGTCGGCAATTTCAAACGAGGTGTGCACTTCCTTTATTCATCAGGGACAAGTTCAACCTTATCACTCATTAACCTTCGTACACCTCGCTATCAAAAGAGTTCGCAAGGATCGAAAGAAAGTTTCTTATAACATTAAAATCCTCCTTATCCTAAACATTGTCAATTCCAACCTTTCATCCACCTTTCGACTAACTAGAATGAGTTGGGAATTTTATATGCTCTTTTACATTAAACTTGCCTTCAAATAAATGTACAAGTTTGGAATTTTTGGTAGTCAAAAAATTAGTTTGTAATAAATTTTTCACATATATACTAATTTGGAGTTTTGCGTGGTATTAATCTTTTACTATTTAAGGTTTTTGTGACATGGTGACAATTTGTTACATGGTGACAAGCTCACAGGTGAAAGTATAAAAGTGTGTATTATCCTTGTGTGACGTAGGGATTTGGGCCAATGAGAAGGTGCCACATAGCATGAGGATTTCAAGCTATAGAAAGAAAGGTGTGGTATGAGTGTGACATCTTGAAATTCGAGCTCTCTGAGGGATGAATGAATGTGAATTTCGTCAATGCATTGTTGGTTGATCTCACTCGGAATTGATCACTCTTGAGATACTAATTTGAGGGGAAAGGCTAATGAGGATAGAACTTGTACAACTAAAGAACTTGATCTGAAAAAACAACTTGACCGTAAGACTTGCGTAAGGAAGATCCTATAGATAGGCAGGCTGATTTCAAGGACAATTAGAAGTCGATTCGCAGACAGAACATAATTGAACGATGGGTGATTCCGTTTACTATTATTGAGCCCGCGAAACACCCTAGGTCAATCCTTAGTATTGTGTACTCTGAAATAAGAATCTATCCTCCGCAATTTCATGTAGCCAAGGATGTCCATGTGTTGAGATTTCTTGAATGTGCTTAAGAACGAGTCGGTTACGCGTGAATCCTCAAAACCGCCTATCAGTCTGAGTTGTACCCAAAATGGCATTAGGGCGAAATTGACATGGCATGAGAACCCAAGATTGGACTTCGAATTATTGGAAATGTTCGGGACGGACTTTGGATGATGCTACTTCGATGGTTGATATCGCCGGTTAAGCCAAGTACTTGGGAAAAGGAGTCACGGTCCGAGGAAGCGAGCCCATGAGGATATGGGTTGAGCAAGGTTAGTGTGGGCCTCAAGCTCAAGGTCGGACAGCCACCATGGAAGGCCCGAGTGAGCAAGTGAGCCCGTTAGGCCCAACCAACCCTTTTTCCCTCCAAGCCCATTGTCCAATCTTTAGCTCTTTCAAGCCCAATTAATTCCCAAGCCCATTCCTATTCCTTTTCAAGCCAATTTATTAGGCCTATACTTCATTTTCAGCCCAAGGGCAGATTTGGAATTGATGCAAGGTGGAAATGACCATTTTGCCCCTGAAAGCATGTGGATAAGGCAAGAGAAGAGAGAGAAGATGAGGTCATCTTGCATGGAAACTTGGGGCATGCTTTATGGGCCTTAATGAGGAGTGCAACAGCCCTCACATCACCCTCTCTCTCTCCTCCTTCAGCCCTCTCTCGACCGACCTCTCTCTCCTCTCATTTTCCCTTCCTTCTTCCTTTTGCTCCAGCAGACCTTCTTGGGAAAAGTTTAATTGATTCTTGCCTTTCCGTATGAACCAGCTTTCGTGCCACCCACCACTGTGCTCAGGATACCCAAACCGTTTGCCTTGACTTGGCCGTTCGCCAGTCGGAGCTGCCGGCTAACCCGTCAGCCAGCCAGAAGCCAATAGCAGTCTGACCATCTGGCCCCATTCTACTCCAGCTGACCTTCTCGTGAAAACTTGAGTTGTTCATTGCCTTCCAATAAGGATCGACCTTCATGCCACCCACCACCTTGTCCAGGAGAGCCAATCCATACGGATGGACCCGGCCGCTCGCCAAACCGAGCCGCCGGCTGACCCACCGGTTGGCCAAAAGCAGCCCCTTGTTGGACTGCTTAGAGTGCACTATTTCGCGATTTCTGCGTGTTTTCTCCCATTTCAACCCTTTCTTCGCCCAGCCTAGCCACCAACCACTCCCCCTTGACCCCCAGGTGCCGCCGATTGCTGGCCAACCCCTCACCGGAGCTCCGATCAGCCGCCCAACTTCTTTCCTGCCTCTTCAGTCCAGTTTTTCCAGTGTGCAATGAGAGGCAATGTTTGTGGATGATGTTCCAGTCCCGAGACCGCCTTGGATCGTCGTGGTAGAGGTCCCTGAGTGTAGCCTCTGTCGTCGTCGTCGCGTCCGTGTCTCCGACCCGTTTAACGGGTGAGTTTAGCTCATAATCCTTTAATTAGTGCCTAAAATTGCTTAGAGTTGATTTAATTAGTGTTAATTCTAGCTTAGGAGATTTAATTAAGTTGGGGTCAATACCCTGACGGGAGTCGGAAGCCGGTCGCAATAGATTCTGGACCGATGTCCCTTTTAGGGAAACTGTATAAACGGGAGTTTTAGACGTAGCTGTGCCCGACGGGGCGGGACGAAGCCTAATCTTTTTATCGGTAGCCCGGCGAGAGTCGAATGATCGTTGACTGGAAAGTTAGCCATGGCCCGGAGGTCATTAATATCTAGAGCACGCATGAGGGTTGAGGTCATTAATAAGTGGAACACAAGTGAGTATTAAGATGGTTAGGTCTTAATATGAGGTGAAATTGTGTGGTGCGATATGGGACGTGTCATAACGATTTTATCTTATAATTGGGACCCGTATGATCGACTGATGCATGATAGATGGCACACTAATGTGCAAGAGTGTATGAGAATCATAGCATTATTGGTTTTGACTGTATATGAGTTAAGCACACTGTTTATGGTACGCACGCATGAATCGATAATGTGCAGGGTATGGCAATGGCTATGTGAGATCGCTTGTGACGCAACTCGTATGTGATTGATGAACCGCATCATCTAATGGCCATGTGCATTGCGTGTATTGTGCTGAGATTCAACGTGCAGAATATGGCATACTGGGTAAGGTTGCATGCGAACCGACTATGTAGTTAGTAGTTGACCCTGATTGTTGTGGTTTGTTGATTGTTGGTTGTTAGTCGTGGTTTGTTTGTGGGGTGGTTTTGGAGAGATACCCCGAGTTGAGTTGGTGTTCTAATCAGGGGCTTAGGGGAGGACTCGCTGAGATTTTAATCTCACTGGTTATTGTATAACAATTTTCAGATCCCTAGTATGAAGAACCAAGAGCTTGAAGCGGAAGGGTCAGGAGTATAGGTGGCTCAGTAGTTCTTTTTGAGGTAGGCCTCCTGTATGAGAACTTGAGGTGTTTATGAAAGTTTGTTTTGTGAAAATTGTTGTCCTGCTTTTCTTTCCCTTATCAGTGTTGTATGGAGACTGTTTGTACGCTTCTGCATGTAAAATTAAAAATGAAGGGTCGGCGATGAGTCCTGGGATATTGCTTTCTATCGACCGAGGAAGGGATTGTTGCGTGCCCGAGGTTCGGGGCGTGACAATGAGGTCGAATTAGGCTGAGCTCTATCCGGTTGAGCATAATAAGTTGGGTCCATCTTGGTTAAATTGGGTCAACCGAAGTCTTTATAGTCTTTCATAATTAACAAAAAAATTTGAGATACCAATTAGGAAAATTCATGTGTCAAGAGAAATTACCCATGATTGAATTTGCCATGCTGTGTTTTGAACTACAAGCATTTTTATAATGAATAAATTGCTTCAATGAGTTGCAAGTTCAATTGTTCATATTTGTTGCAAATCTTGCATGTTTTCCTTGATGAATTGTGTGAGATAAATTGAATGTGTCAAATGGGATACTTTGGAATGATGAAAGGCGAACCTTATTCCATACATTGTTTCATACACTAACCATCAATGAGTTGTGTGGAAAAATTCCATGTCCACAAGGAAAAGGGTGATCTCGCAAAGGGTACATCAACCGAAGTGATGAGAGGCAATTTCTTTCTCTACCAAAAACACTACAGGTATACCCGTTGTTTAGCCATTTGAGCCCATACACATGAAGAGTTCTTTAAATTATCCCTATCAATGATCATCCCACATTGGGACAAATTTGAAACGAATGATAGGAATTTTCTTACTCACACTTGCATCAATCTTCGAGTATTGCTTTCGCGATGTAACTTATGTGTTAATTTAAGTGTCTTAGGACGACGAAGAGCGGTTCTTTCTCTATCCTATACACTTTATCCATTGCATAGCCCACTTGAGCCTATGAATTCATTTCATATTAAACCCAATTGGTGATCATCCTCCACACTGGGGCAAGACAAAAATATCCAAGTGGCATGAACTAGAATGTTGACAAATGGAGACTTTGTTAAAAAGAAGAAGAAGAAGAAGAAGAAGAAGAAGAAGAAGAAGAAGAAGAAGAAGAAGAAAGTGCAAAATGAGGCATGAAAAAAGCAGTGTGCCTGGTAAAAGCAAGGCCAATGCCCAGAAAAGAAAAAATCAAACTCTTGATATAATGAGTCATATCCCCAACAAGGTGGTACCAAAACTCAAATGCTGTTGCTGTCAATGGAGATTTAATGAGAAAAAATCTTCGACAGTGGAGAAGGAAAGTGGTGGGAATGTCAAGATGATCACCAATTTTTGACCCTCTAAACATTTTTTGAGCCTAATGATCCTTTCATTTCACAGCCCATCAACCGAACCTACGTTACGTCCCTTGTAAAGTCTCTTCAGATTAGGGCACTTGAATTAACGTAAGAGTTTACATGCTTGAAAGCATCGGTTGAAAAAGTGTGAGTAAGATAATTCCTGCCTCATTTCGTGTGTTTCTTGACTTGTAAGTCCCAAGACAGTTGCGAAATGTCATCTTTCAATAGCTTCGACTCAAAGAGTTCCATTTGTTAAGCTATTGACCAAGTCGACAGTACGGTCCCCGTTAAAGACCCCTCAGATTGGTGAGATCGTACCACTTGCGAGATTGCTTAAACCCTCGTCTGGCATGACGATGGTGAGATAGAATGATTGTCATGATCTTGCATCAAAGGTCAGGATAAAACAGCCCATTTTAAAGAGGATGAGTGAAAAGTCCTTTCAGACTAAAGGATCTCTCATTTGACACATCCATGACGCTCATGCGTTCAGATTGGAATCATCATTCGAGATCATTCCTATTGAAATTAGGATGATGCGTGGTTGATAGAAATTATTACGCATGAACCTTACTTGAATTAATGCATGTCTGTAATTACACATGCATGTTATCTCTCCTACGATCATGTTTTGCAGGAGACATGTCCCCAAAGAACAGAGATGTCACCAGGTAAGTATATCTCTATACCTCAAATACTTGTCGTTGTATAGGTATTCCCCTTTTGAATACACCAACACTCGATTGAGTTGTCCCCAAAGATTTTTCTCCAGATTGCAACGCTGGGCGACCGAAGAATGGTTCGGGTCCTAGCCAAGCAAAATCTCCGTTTAGGCGACCGTAGAATGGTACGGGTCCTGGACAAAACCTTTCTGCCGTACTGGGCGACCGTAGAATGGTACGGGTCCTGAGAAAGCAGTTCCTTACAAAACCTTTCTGCCGTACTAGGCGACCGTAGAATGGTACGGGTCCTGGACAGGTAACACCCACTACCTCGAATTACTCTATCCTCCTCGAAGGTAAGTTATTCCAAGTAGGTTCATCTATCATTTACATTAGTATTTCCATGCATCATATAAATTGCATTAAAAAATGGAATTCATGTTCCAACAAAAAATCATTCATTGCATGAGCATGATCAAAATTTAGGTCTCAATTTGTCTTTGAAGGCAACCTCTACCAACTCACCTTCAAAGAGGGGCAGCTGTTGACACCTAAATGGTGACCATCTCGATAAATCAGGATCTTGAAGGGACAGAAAATGGTGACCATCTCGATAAATCAAAAGAGAGCATTCCTACCCCCAAGAACTACTTGTCCGGAACTCTGACCTGAATGTGGATTTGGATGAAAATGGGAATTCAAAATCGATATTAGCTTCTGGTCCGACCAAGTATATCAGCCGCTCCTGACGCTGGATTCGAGCATGAGGAGTATCCTGAGTGGTCTCTTTCTAAAGTTGAGAAGATGACCATCGATCCCGTTCAGCTTGCAAGCTTGAATAGAGGGATGGATGAAGATGATGAATACTACGATGAAGAAGGCTAAGTCAGCATGGTGCTTTGGTGCTATTTGTTGATGCAAAACCATTAAATGTGTTTGGATAGAGGCGTAGACAGCTCACATGATAAACTTTGGAAAACATTGTCAACACAAGGTCCAAACTGACTAGTTCCAAGCTACTTTAAGAAGTCCATAAGTTCAACGTGTCAGATTGCATACATGTACACAAGCTTGTGATGATCGTCACATGTGTTATCATCAGTCAGCTCACTATTATCACTGACTTTTCATCCCTTTTCGGTTTGGAATGTATTGACACCATCAAGTCTATTTCATGTTTCACTGCATGAGTGCCGAATCTTATATTTTGTGTAGCCATCTTTCCTTATACTCCTGTAACAGGAAAAATAGGAGAGCCCAATTTTGCAAGGGAGTTGAATCGCGATGGCCTTACACCGTTACACATTGTGTCGGCCAAGGGGGATTTGAAAGTCACGAGGGAGCTTCTAATAGTAGGCCCTGATCTTTGCATGATCGAGAACAAAGGTGGCTAGACACCGTTCCACTACGCGGCCATCAAGCGTAGGGTCAAGTGAAGAATGATCAGTCCGATGCGCTTAAGAAGTTGTCGAAGATGGAGATGCGGGCGACCTTGTGACCACCAAAAATAACGATGGGAACGCAATCTCGCAGTTGGCTGCGGCTTCGAAACGTCTCCAGTCCATTGGACCGCAAAATGGGGTCAAGCCCATTGAAAGGCTATGATGACCGCACCCTTTAAATGCCAGAGTTTTAATTCTGTTAAGCGAAAGTTTTGACCCATTGACCCATGCAAAATTTCTTTTAATTTTGTGTGGGCACGCGACTTTCAGTAATTAAGGAATGGAAAGATGTGCTGGAGACGTCTTTGAGGAAACAAAAGTTGGCAGAGAATAGGAAAGAAAAGGGATACGGGCGAGAAAGGGAAGAAATCGACAAACTTGCGAGCTGATATTTAATTTGAAGAAATGAAATCAAAAGAGAATATTCAGCACGTATTCGACCGATTTAGAGCTGCCATATTATAAATAGATTAATGAACTTTGAGAGGAAGGGGATTCCGAATTTCAGAGAGACCCACGCGAGAGAGAGAAGACACGAGGAATCTCAACTAGCTCTTAGTCGAGACGCTCCTTCCACGCATCCGCCCCTTCCACGGCCAGACCTGTGGTCGTGCTTCTGTCTCCATCACCGCTACATCGTGCTGCTGCCCTAGTGAGGTGTCAACGACGGCCAAGCTACTCCCTGCACACGTGCCACCTGAGAAGTCAACCGAGTCCGAGCGTTGCACCCAACCGCGTTGCTGCTTTGGCGCCGTTGCTTCCTGACCACCGTCGATCCTCCACCGTTGAACGCTACCCCATCGAGTTGGCGGTCTTTTGTGCATTTATTTTTCAGGCCAAATCAACGAAGCATCAGCCACCTCTCGAAATTTGCTATTGATTACTGAGCGAGACACCATCTTTGAGCAGCACGTCGTCTTGATTTGCCACCCGTGAGTCATCTCGCCATCCGTTGCTTGACCGAATTTGACAACGTGGTCCACGTGACACCAAATATTAGGTAAGAATATCTTTTAATTCAAATTTCATATATCCTTATTACCTAATTTATGGGATTAGCTCGTATGAATATTTGAATGATGTCATCATATCCACAAAATACCTGTTAGCCTTTTAAGTTGGGAAATCTTCCTAATTTCGCAACGTACATATGATTGACGGTCCGATTTCACGCTCGAAATACGACCCGCAATCGTACGGAAAATCACCAATCCGATCTCAAGCTTGAGATATGATTCGTGATTTTATTAAAAATTGGCCAATCCGATCTCATGCGCGAAATACGATTCGTCAATTTATTTCCTGAAATTAAATGGACGTGGATGATATCTTGCTTGATATTTGGTGCCATGCTATTCTTAATGCCTTATTTGCTTGCTCCGGTAAAGGAAAAAATATTTGAGTTAGATTAGATGCATGTTAGGATGTTACTTGTTTTAGGTTATTTTGCATGTTTAGAATAGGAAATTTATTTATTTCAAATTTCTTAAATAAAAATACCAAAAAAAAAAAAAAACATAAATTTAGGATGTTAGATTTCTTTTTCACTAGTTTAAATTGCGCGTTTAATTATTTGGCAATTGTTAATTTCGAAATTAAAAAAAAAAAAAAGGAAAAACAACAAAAAATCATCATGCATATGTCATGTAGAGTTAGGGTATATTAGTTTAATTTTAGATAATTTTTTAATTTATTATAAGTTTAGGTATTTTTTTTAGATATATTGCATTTTAGGATTATTTAGGTTAAGATAATATTTTAGTTTAAATTATGATTTGGCTCAACCTAATTCCTAATATAAATTAAGTAGGATCTTAATCTAGTTAGGTAATTTTCACATTTTATTTAATTCCGAATTTCATAAAAAATACAAAAAATGTCATAAGTTGAATTAGTTTTATTATTTAGGATAGAATGCATTCTTTTAGGAAAAAGAAAAAATATCATATGCACATCATTAGGGTTAGATTCATTGAGATGCATGCCATTTAATATTTTTGCTAGGCCCATTTAATTAGAAATTGCATGTCATTAGAATTAAGTCATTTAATTAATATTGCATTGCATATTGCATGATTTTCATTAATTAAGTGAAAACAAAAAAAGAAATTGGGTGTTAATTAGAAATCATATCTAGGGTTGTTGATGTGAATTCTGATTTAACATTGCAGATGCTTTCGTTTCTTTAAGGTAAGTCTTGCAATTTATTTATTGTTTATTTGGGTGTTAAATTAGTGGTTTGCGCACCCGCATGATCGCCTCACATGTTAGGAAATTAGATTTAAAATCAGTTTAAGCTGCCTGAAAAAGAATTTTTGAAAATAAAAGAATGGTACCGAAAGGGCATTAGAGAAATCTAGTGTAACTAAGTCCCCGTACCCATAGTCTCTGGTTCATAGGAGTAAGTAAAACTCCCGTTACTTTACTTGAGTTTCTAATCGACCCACCAAAAATAGATTAGTGGCGACTCCTAGATAAAATCCATTTGCATGTTTAAAAATTTGAACTTAAGTCGCGAATTGGTATGGGTTTGGGAGAGTCCGAGTTAAGTCTAGGGTTAACAATCCATTAGCCAAACCTTAGGTGATTCACACCCGAAAAAATTGGTCGCGACAACGATCTACGAGAGGTGACGTGAGACGTACCAAATCTTGCCGGTTTCAATGCAGTTTGATATTTGTAACACTCACCCATTGCCCGCCCCACCAAAGCTTCAGCTATGTGTTCAAGGATTGCTCTAAGGCTGAGTTTAGTACAGTGGAATGAAAATGGTGTGGATACATTTCTTATGTTTGATTGCCCCATTTAAAGGACATGAATATATATTTTTTTATTACAGTTCGTGCTTAATTAATTAAATGAATTTAAGAAGAAACTGCACATTTCCAATATTGCCCTAGCATTGAACTCAATATGAACAGATGAGTCATCCGTTACCATCTGAATCACACAAAAAGCGTATTTTTTATGCATTTTTGAAGGAAAGAATGTGCCTTTTTTCAACCTTGCCAATATTAAACATACTATTCAATTGAAATATTATATTTGAATCTTCGAAACTCGAAAAGGTCAACAAACTTGAGCACAAGATTTAAGAGAGGCAAAAGGTAAAGGTAAAAATTAAAAAGTAAAAGTCATTTCATACATATAGGAACATGTACAGTGATTAAACAACATCATACAAACCCCTACTATACATTAACAAAACTAATTATAATGAGCACTGAGACTTTTGAAACTCTTATCCGTAAAAGCCTCCAAAAAGACAATATGCCTCGATCCTAGCCCTGATCAATCTGAGAAAAAAGAGGTTAATAAAGGAACAGGCAATCGCTACCTCAGCAAATGAACTCTCAAGACTTAGAATAGGACATCAAGTGCCTTCTTAAATGAAACCTTGCGATTTAACTTAATAAGCCGTGAACACAAATATAAATGTGACATTAAATTGTCTCACTCCAAATCAATTACCCAACCGACATAGAAGCTCAACCAATCACATATTATATCGCGAGACCAAAGTCTGTGAGTGTATTTCAACCCGATAACCGAGACATCCCTGACAACAAGGCACTGCTTTGAGAGAGTTTTTTTTTATTGACTGAAAGTAAATATTTCTTTCATATCTCAAGATGATGTTAGAGAGGTCCAAAACAAAGCAAATTTCAAAATTGCAAAGTAGAATAATAAAGTAAGCACACTTTCATCCTACAAGAATATATCTATCTCAACATCAAAATAACGGTGGCCGATCACCAATCTCATATCATTATAAGTAATGAGCACACACCATAATCTCATTCTCCAATAGGCGTGGCTTTCCTGATAGTTGATACATGCTTACGTTTAGCGTTCTCAATGCCATCAACGTACAAAGACACCAAAAAAAGGTTAAATAGGCTCCCAAATCTAGATCTAGATTGAGAGATGTTGAACGAGCACATAAACGCCTTTAAGGAACTCTCAAATATAAATATAGATTAAAAGAGAAAAGAGTTTTCAAATCTAGATCTAAATCGAGAGATAAGAACTTCCAAAACTCAAAGAAGTCGTATAACCGCTTTGAATGCAGTATGAACTCAGCATATTTCTCTTCAATCCCATTGTACTTCTTGGTTTGGAGGATCCATTTTCAAAATAGTGAAAGCTGTTTTATTTACTAAATACTAAGTGACCTGGATATTGGACACTAAGGTGGTTTTAAAGGGATATTGATGGATAGACTTGAAACATGAGTTTATCAGGATCGGTTCAATGGAGCTTGAAAGTGGAATAAAAATGTGGCATGGTGTAACCATGTTTTTTTCTTTTTTCCATGTCCAATCATGCTATGGGTTTACTTCTCTTGCATTAAGCCTTGTCCTTTTTGTTCAATTTGTAGTATATAAGCGATTGCCCTTATTAGTCACTGCCGGGTGTTGCTCTTTCTTTCCATGTTTCCAGATAGTCACTGTTGAGCTCTCTTTTCCTTCTCTATATAGATCTTGTGTTATAGTATCTTTTATATTGAAGAAAAATCGAAACATTGCCCTTTTTGGCACTTGAGAGTGCTTTATGGACATAATCAAATGCTTGGACATGGTCTCTATTGATATATGGGTTTTCTAGATTTTACCTAATACCACATGCTGATTACCTTACACTGCTCTATTTTTGGCCCTCAATGCATTTTTTCTTCTTCTTGCTCATAAGGTTGGGCTTACATTTCATAATTGAACTTCTCAAGTTTACTGCGTTGTAGCAATGGTTGTGATTTGTGAACTCCGCCTCTAGGTTTACCACCATTCAATATTGGTTGTGGTGTTTATTAGATGCTTTGGCCACTCAAAACTATGTGTTTTGCGATGAAGTGAATGGAGCTCCTCTGTTCACGTCTTTGCATTTTTTTCAAGTGATGGAAAATGTGGCTGATCATGTCTTGCTCGTTCTGTTTTAAGAAGTAATCTTTTAGTGCAATCACGCAATATCTTGTCTATGCTTTGATATACTTGGTAGATTAATTATGAGTCCCCCTATTCATTATTTTTATTACATTATGTGATCTAAGAGGGCACTATGATTCCATTTCCTACTCTATTTCGCCAGCCAAACATACTTCTAAGGCTACATTTGGTCATCCAGGTTTCTAATCAGGATATGAAATCCAAGGATTTTGTTATATTTAATCCACCATTTCGTAATTATAATAATAAAGTTAGATATATACACATCATATTATATACATTGTTTGATATAAATGTCATATTAGTATAATTGAACCAAAAATTTTACAAATGGAGATGGTAAAAATCTCGTGGAACACCTTTTGCCTTCTTTATTTTTAATTGCTTTTTTATTTACTTTCCTCTCTTTTTTTAAATTAAATTTCCTTTTTATTTCTTTCTTCCCCTTATTCTCTAATAAAATTTTATTAAATATTAAACACCATAGATATATCTAAAATATTAAAATACCTAAAACATATATTTATATATTGAAATTATATTATAAAATACAATTAAATTTGAATATATAAATAAAAATAATAAGATAAATTAAATTAACTAATGAAAACTCTATAAAAATAGAGTTATTTTACCTATTTTAGGCAACAATTAATGCAATATCTATGGCAAAATATTTGGATTTCCTTCTGATTATTTGAATTTTCCTTATTTATGCATAATAATGATATATGGAGAAGATAAGGAAAAAGATGGCAAAATTGAGAAATTTAAATCAAGTAGCAAAGTGGGAGATAGATATTAAATCAAAATCCTCTAATTTACTCCATGATTTTGTGTGCAATTGCTTGGAGATAAGGATCTTGGATATATCCTATGAAGAGGAGAATAAAGAGAGAGAGAGAGAGAGAGAGAGAGAGCAGCTAGGTTTTAGCTAGTTTTTCTACTAGATTATTTTTCATTGTTCTGAGAGTTTTTCAAGTATTTTGAAGAGAAGAAAAAGTGGTGACATAATTCTTGTTCTTTGATTCAAGATGCTAAGTTTAATTTATATTTTTATTTCTTTATCTACTATGTTCTAATTTTATTTTGTTAAGGCTATGATGTAACCTAACCATGATGATGTGAATTTCATGATTTTTATGTTTTACAATTGATTTCATTCATGTGAGTTATATATTATTGTGCTTAATGCTTTTGAGTGACTGGCCACCACTTAAATGATCTGATGTGCATGTTTGAAACTGAGAAGTGATAATATACAATTGCTCATTATAATATATAACCATGAATTAAACGTGGATAGAGATATACCACGTTATTTGTGTAGCTTTCGGTGATAAGGTGATCCAAAAGACTCATTGTAAGCCGGGAATATTCATAGTTTTTAATGCACTTATGTTTATTTTAATTCACATAGAGATATAGTGGATTAATAAATTGAGTAGGTTTGCTATACCTAGATATAAGATAGTAAATAGGTTAGGAAATTCCGCTATCATATGTTTGTTATCGTTCTTGTATTCACAATAATCTGAAATTCATATCTAGTGGTTATGGTGAAATCGGATACTCTAACATATTTATCTGATCGATTTACTACATTTAGTCTACAAATTTTGTTTTTAATTTATTCTCAATTAGATTTTGATTTGTTAGATAAATTTTAGAATTAATTTATTTTAGTAGTTAATTAGTTTATTGATCATCGATCTCCGTGGGACGATACTTTTTCTCATCATTATGTTACTTGTTCGACACGTTCACTTGCGTTTAGAATTTTACGAACAACTAAATTGTTATTTTTTGTTATTTTGAATATCTTATACTATAACTCAAATATTATTTGTAATGAAATATAATTTTAATTTTGTTAAGTTAAGAAGTTTTTTATTTGAAAAAAAAATAACTTTCCTATTATGGATATTAAAAATCCTATACACCTTCATCTAACCTCCCTCATGGAATAATTTTATCCATTTTATATCTCTTATATCCAACTTTATCTTATCTTAAGCAGGCATTAAATGCAGGATATGATGAATTCTAGCATATCCTAAATTTTGTCCTGACTGCAAAATGCAACCTAAGTGTTATCTAATAAAAGAGGTATAAGAAGAAGCCATTTATAATGCCTTAAGTGTATTTCAACCCAATAACCAAGACATCCCTAACAATGAGATGCCACTTTGAAAACAAAAACAAAATAAATATTGGCAAGTATCTTAAATAAGAGGTGGTAACTTGATTGGAAACGTACTAGTAATCACTCTAATGAAGTTGGCAATTTCAAAAAAAGAGTTGGTAAATTGAAAATGTTAGTGAGTGAGGCCAATAAAAGTGGTAACTCAATAGAAAAGCTAGTCCATGTAAGTAAAAATAATTAACTATTGATAAGCAACTCAAACGAGAGTTAGTAACTCAAAACTAGTTGGTAATTTGACCCCTGTAACTTTGTGAGGTCATGCAAACAAAGATTGATAATTTCATATAGTAGTTGGTAAATTTAAACCTTTAGTAAGAAAGGTAAATAAAAGATGGTAAGTAATTAGAGAAGCTTTTTTTGGTTAAAGATAAGAGAAGTTGGTAATTTAAAAGAAAATCCCAAATAAACATTGGTAGCTAACTCAAGTAGGAGTCTTTGACCAAAAAAGAAGAAGAGTAGGAGTCAGTATGCAAAATAAGTTGGAAACTTAATTAGTTAAAAATAGGGAATCGCTAAAAGTTTCTAAAAACAACCGGTAGATTTATAAAGTTTGTTAAGAAGGCAAACAAAAGAAGTGACTTAATAAAAATTTTATAAATACAAAATAAATGAACTTTGATATAAGCAACTCAAATGAGAGTTGGCAACGCTAGCCACTAGGTTACTTAATTGGAGTGACATGTTAGTAACTAAAAATATATGGTAGTTGATAAAACATTGGTGGTAAACAGGAGAAGTTTTTTTTTTTTTTTTTTGGTCAATCACAAGGGAAAGTTTTAAATTGAAAATAAACAAACATCAATAGCTAACTCAACTAAGTATATGTAATGCAAATTTTGTTAATGACTTGATTGGATAATGTTGAGAATCACTCCACTTCTAAACACCATTAACAATTTCTAAAAGGAGTTGGTAGATTTAACAATTGGATAAAGGAGGCAAATCAAAGTTGGTAACTCATTGAAAAAGTGGATAAAATTTTTAGAAAATTAAATATTGGTAGGCAATTCAAATGAAACTTAGTAAATCAAAGCTATTCAATAATCTAATGGGAGAACAACTGTTAACTCACACAATTAAAGGTTGGTGAAGTCATATAAAAGTTGATAAATTTAAGTCATCTATAAGAGAGACAAATAAAAGTTGGTAATAATAAGAAAATTTGATAAATTAAAGTAAGATCAAATAAATATCAGTAAGTAATTCAAATGAAAGCTGGAAAACCAAAACTAGTTGGTAATTTGATTGAAAAAAAGTTGATAAGTCACTCAAATAAATATTAAAAGATTCATATATTTGTTGGTAAATATTAACGATTCAAACAAAAAGTTAGTGTAAACTGTTAAAAGAGTTGGTAATTTCATGAAACTCTTGCTAAATTACCAATAAGTTACAGAATAATAAGGGACCGGTAGCTTATTTCTACTTGTATTTTTATATTCATTAACTCTATCAGAAATCTACAAGCAATGAACAAAAATCATTTTTTTAGCAGAACAATAGAATTGTCCTATTTACTTTTCATCGTTATTATTTAAAATATATATTTATACATAACCAATTCACTTAGTGGCTTGAGAAATAAGAGATTAATCCACTAAGCCATGAGTATTCTCATAACTTTTATTCATATTATACGGATACCAATTCAATTATAAATCTTTTATTTTTGTCAATTATGTCATGACTCTTGCCAATATCATACTTTCAGTCAATTTGAATTAGAAATTATTGACATAGACGTTGGTTGTCTTATGTGACAAGATTGTTGCTGATGTAGACAATATTTATAATTTTGTTAGACTTTTGAATTTTTTATTTTATATATTCTTTTTCTTTCTTACTTTTCCTTCTTCTTTTTTTCTTCTAAGTCCAATGAGGGCCGTCGACTCTCACTTGCCATAGATCCGGCGAGGGCTACAAAGCCCTCCCCAGTCATGGTCAAGGGTCGTCGGCCCTCGTGGTCGACGAGGGTCGAGTGGCCCTCATCGAACTTGGTAAAAAAAAAAAAAAGAAAGAAAGAAAATAATAATAATAATAATAATAAATTATAAAAATTATCCACATCATAGTGTCAACATCAACAAATTTCAATTAAAATTAGCCAAAATGACTACATTAGTAAATCATCAAAAGTTTTAGGATTCAATTTACGAAATTCAAAAGCTTAAAACTAAATTGACATATGTACAATAGGTTTATGACTTTTTGGGTAATTTTACTCATTTGCCATTGATAATGCTTTGAAAAGTTCATTTAATATCTTATTAATCTTTCAGAATGAGAAGGAAAAAAGAAGAAGAATCGATTGGTTTTATTTTCCTTAAGGACAGTTAATTTTTTTTTGGTCAATCAAACATTATGTAAATCAAATCCTTTTCATGTAGACTCCTAGCAAGGTTTAGATAACCAGGGATACTGGAGTTGACAATTGATTATCTAGACCTTGCTGTAAGGCAGCCAGTCCAACAGAGTGCATTTCACCCTCCCATTTTCACCCTAGCCGTGAAAGGCGATTATACCTGCCTATCCAACAGTAGTCAGAGTGTTTCCACCCTGACGTGGTGTCTTATTTTCACAACTAAAGGGCCTCCTAATTCCCCTCTCTATCTTTTTCTTCCCAAAGAGGAGGGAATATGGGATTGACATTACAAGGTCTTTCATCTTAGGGTGAATCTCTCGCCTATTTCTTCCCCTTAAGTATTTTAAGGACCTGCTTAGATCCAAGTCTACTCTATTTACTATCTCATCATAGTTGTTTTCTTTTCATAAGTTCACAAGAATAGAATATATACATAAACATGTATGTATGTATGTATACACACGTAATATATATAAAAATAGGTTTTCATAAGCCTGGAAGAATTTTATACTAACGGTGGTCATCTTTAATGAACAGGATAAGAAAAACGCTTTAATGTCAACACAAGAAAGAAATGAGGAGAAACCCTTTCTTGTGCAAAGGAAAAGACAAAGAAGAAAAGAAATAATCAATCCATTGCTTTCTATTTTCCACTTACTTATCTTATGTTTAGTATCCGTAGAATTTTAGATGTTATTTATTATTAGAATATAAAACTATTGATCCATTATATGACATTTCAATCTCGCAAGAGGGACATAGTGATGCACTCAAATTTGGCTTGAAAAAGAAATGGATAAAGTCAAATAATATTCTTCAAATAGCATACACATGCTATGACTAGAATGTGAGACATGTTATTTCTAACATCGATATCCGAAAATAGAATACAAGCAAGAAGCTTTTAATAATTATTTATATATATAACATAATTGAATCGTCAAAACAATAATTCGATTCTTTTTACTAAATTAATATTGGAAATCTATAAAACCTAGAAATCAATTTCAGACAATTGAACTTCTCAAGTTGTCTCTTGTTGAGAACAAAAGGTATTTGTGCCTGGGGAGAAGAAAAGGAGAAGCGACCGCGGCGACACAGCAGAAAGACGGGAGCGTTCGGCCATTGTTGAGGGAGGGGAGAGCAAGGTTCTGCAAAAAAGTGACAACCAGAGGGAAGGAGGGACAGCCAGGGGAAAGTTCACTAGAGACGTGTGCTCGCTCGACGGAGGAGAGCTCGCTGGAAGCAGCCAAGGAGAAAGGAGAAATCTGATAGAACGAGAGAGTGCATCCCGTTTAGGAGCGACGGAAAACCACATCGCCGGAGCTCGCCGTCGATTTTCAGAGTTCCGGTCAAAGGCCAATACGCGAGTTGTTCTTCACAGTTGCTTTAACCAGACGCTCCTCATCGTCGTCAATCGAGACCTCGATCCGCCAAACGCTATACTCTGTCTCTGTTTTGGCCGAGAAAGTTACGCTCGACTCGATCGATTTTCTTGAAAAAATCTTGATAAAACGAATTTTTGTATTGTTGCTAAAAATGGTGTTTTAAGTCTGTACGTAACGTGTGAAGCTGAGGATCTCGTTAAAATCAAATCAGAAAACCATTGAAAGATCCGCATATTGCACATTTGATAAAATGCCTAACAGAGGGCCGAAAGTTCAACCACGTTTAAACTCAAGATCGATTCGCACTTGCCACATCATTTGTTGAATCATGTCTAAGACTAGCATTTTCTCTGTATTTCTATGCGATTTGATGAAAAATCTTTGCTCGAGTCCAACGTGCATGCATATCTCCAATGCTGGAAAGCTTTCCGTCGGAGAATTCCATCGCACCAGCGAAGTCAGCGCTTCAAGGGCATACTAGTTAGGCCATCTCGCTTCATTCATGTAAGTTTGCTTGTTAATTTGCTGGGGTTGCTGCTGTTAAAAATGTGGATTCGGTAGGATGGTTTTTGTTTAGTTTTCGGACAGATGGAGTGGGCGGCCGGAGGTGGTCAACGTCGGTCGGAATAGACGATCAGCGATCGGAGATAGGTCGGCGGTGATCTAAGCTCTCGTCGGTGATGGTATTTGTTTCGTTAAAAAGGAATGAAATAAAAAAAAATGGCCGCGAAAGATGGAGTTGCAGGTTGAAGATGGTGTTCGGGTAGAGGATGTCGAGAGGAGAAGGAAGAAGTGCAGGCAGAACAAGACAAAAACAGGAAAAGACAAAAAATAAAAAGAATTTAAATAATTCAAATAATATAAAAATCGGTTTTAATCCGACGCTGGTCGCATCCGGGTATACGGTTCGGGTCAGAAAGTCGGATCGGATAAACGGTCCGAACCCGTTCGCTGAATAAAATAAATTAAACAAATTCTAAAAAAATTCTAAAAAAATTCATAAAAGATATAAAAATCCTCCAAATCAATAAAAAATTAGGAAATTCGAAGATATAAAAGAATTCCGAAAATTTATAAAAATTATTGTTATAAAAAATCGAAAAATCAGAAAATTCGTAAATAACAATAAAAATAAAAAAAATTCACAAAAATTCCAAAATATTTAAAGATTCAAAAAATTTAAAAACTTAAATATATGTAAATTTTTAATCTCGAAGATAAATAAAAATAGAAAAAAAAATTAAATTTTCTTAATTAAAAATATTAAAAATTCAGAAAAAAATCATTAAAAATTCAGAAAATTCTAGAAAATCAGAAAAGAAAATTCAGAAAAATTGGAAAATTCTTAAAATATTAAATTCTAAAATTGGACAAGCCTTTTAAGGCTTTACAATAGAGTCCTTTATTTTGAATTTCCTGACAAATTTAAAATTTTTAATGGACTTATCTCTTGGATATTTTATTTTTCATTATAAATATCGAAAATCATAAAATTCTAATGATTGATATAATAGAGATATTTAAGTTTTTTTTTCTGATTTTCTATATTTATTTTGGTCATGTATATCTAACAAGATTTTTTTTTTTTTATCTCCTTTATTATTCAAATACTCTTTTCTAGAACATCGAAATATACATAAATTCCATATTAACCTTTACCGTATCATTTTTTTTTGGTAAAGATAAAATCCTTTTCCGTATCATTATTCTTAACTTAAAAAAAAAAAAAAAAAAAAACTGTAAAGGTTTTTCACCACAAACCGTTCAGCTTCTCTGTGACTTTTTCTCTCTTCATCACTCACATCGTTCACTGTAAGCTCAAGCGCTCTCTCTCCGTTCGTCTTTGCTTTCACCAATGCCTGTGCCGAGTGAGTGACTCGCTGACTCTGGTTCGTCTCTGTTCTTTTCTTCTTTTCGGTTTGGCCTTTTTGATAACTAGGAATTGGAGTGATGCAGGTTCATGACTCGTGAATCAACTCAATATCCTTAAAATGTATTTGCTGATTGTCGATTGTGATGTGAACCCATTTGTTCTGATTTGCTTTCCATTGATTCCTGCATTTTTTTTTTCCTGCCTTGGTTCCTTTTCTTTTTCTTGGTTTGCATGTTTTAACCTCTGTTATTTTCCTGATAGATTCCACTTTCCTACTTGAATTATGGGGTTTTACCCTGCCTTGTCTTCTTTCCAATTCGTGCAGTTTACGTGATTTGAGTTCCAATTGCCATTCATACTATGCCTCAGTCACATTGTTTAATGTCCTAAGGATTCATTCCGAGTGAGGTTTTGAACTTTTAAGAGCTCTTTCTTTAGGATTCCGTGTTGGCTTTCACTTGGAGGGGTTTAAGTCTGTTTATTCATGGCTTTGCCTCTCTTATTGTGGCCATTTTCTGTTACATTTATGATCTTATCGGATATTCTTGTGACCATTTGCCTACAGCAGATGAAGATAATAGATGAGCATTTTAATCGAGTTGTGATCTCTTACTAAGAATTGTTAATACTTACTGTCTTGGTGATTTATATCTATGGGAAACACAAGACGCATGGTCATACGTGCGGATTCACGCGCAGTGCAGATAAGCTGTGAATTAGAAGAGAAGGTTGAAAAATTACACGATGGTGATGAGCTCTGTTCTAATTCAGAGACTAAAACTGAGTAGCCTCAAGAAGAGACTACAAATGTGAATGCATCGGGTAAGACCTACCTACATATATAGCGTGTAATTTTTCATCATACTATACTAAAATGGTCCGAGTATTGATCCGGTTTGATAATATTAGATCCATCTTTCAATATTTAGAATTTCTTGTCTAGTAGCTGCCACTAGAAAAAGGAAGCTCAGCTTTATGTGTCTTTCGGGCATATGGAATCTTCCTCCTGGGAAACATGTTATTGTCAAGTTAGGGAAGAAATGCAGCCTACTGGAAGTTTGGGGAGTTTCTCAGAACCATTGGTAGCGAGTTGGCACCATTGTTTACAACTTGAAACAAATTACCAAGGACATGAGAAACGCTATGATTAGGATTGTAGAGGTCGTTGGCTTGTGCTCATATGAAATTCCATTCATGTTGTAAATAAATTTAACATCATTATTAATTTTTCTTTGTTGTAGTCTAAGTTTGATTATCTTCGTACCAGCTATGGAAAAATGGATTCTCCATTCCTCGAATTCTAAATGGAGATATTGGAAAACTGATCTAAAAGCTGCTCACTATGATAGCTCTCAATTTTCATCGTATCATTTGAAGAATCTTTCAGAGAGATTGATGGAAAAATATCGTCACTTTTTGATGTTCAAAAGAAGGGAAGGTATGAATCTTGTTCCAGCATTGTTTTAATATGACCTGTCGACATTAAATAGACTTTCATCACCCGTTAATGACTATTCTGTGATAGCCTTGTTTTATTTTATTTTATTGCAGAAGCTGAGTGATGCAAATAAGGCTAACAAAGCAAAACAAAAGATACAACACACCTTAGGGAATACAATTTTTGCTAGAATAACAGCAGCAAAGGTGCTCTCAACGTTTTCCCTTAAATTTTTGTGTTTCCCTATAAGTGATATATCCATTTTGTAATCAATAATTTTTCTTTAGAAAAGATTCTGCTGAGGTGATATATCACTGAACCTAAGGTAAAGATGTCCAGAGATATTTGCCACTTTTCCAACAATATGCATTTTAATAGCAGTTTTTATAGGAAGAAAACATAGGATGTGTTCTAGATTGCCTCCTTAGGATTGTCTATGTTCTTAGCACCTGCACTGGTATCTTGTTATTATTCCCTTAGCTCTGTGATTTGGGTTTGCTAGTGACAGCACAATAATCCACTACTTGGTTCAGGTTTATCTAGAACACATAGTCTATCATCATTAAGAAAGGAGCTATCAGCAGCCAGAGCTGTAAAGTAAATTATGGATGATGAAAGCTGTACAATTTTCTATTAATTTACTAACATGACTGCAGTTTGGTTTAATGAGAGCAATCGAAAAGCAGAAAACTACTGCAGCCCTAGAATAACCAATTACTAGCTGCGCCATTTCACATGTATGCACACGTCCCCACAATTGTTGAAAAGCCATTAAATATGGTTCATCTAGTGCTAACAAATGTTATGCAGTCTTGGCAATGACAATATTGCTGCTGCAATGTATTAGGAATTTATATAGTTATCTGAGCAGAAGATGATCAAACCAAGAAAAGAGGGCTTGCTGGAATAAATAGTCTTAAATTAAAATCAAAATTCTAACTTCCTAGTGTGTATTTTCATATGGTGTCTGTGGATGACAAGCCATATAACAATCCACAAGAAACAACTATAAAAAGAAAGAATGAGATTGCTTTTTCAATTTTATATCTCTGGACATCTTTTCCTGTTTCACAGGAAGGTTATGCTGACTAACCAAGTTCTGGCATATGATAGGAAGCAGAGTTAGGAATCAAAGGCCCTGTATGTATCTATGAATTCGGCTTAAAATTTCTCGACGGTAAATAGTAACATCATTATTTTATTTTATGTTACTAAACTGCAAGGAAGCATGAATGGAACTTGGAAAGAGCTATCCCCCCTTGAAATACTGTTTTTCTAGTGTTGGGAAAAGAGAACCCTGGTGCATCTGATGCTAGGGCATAGTCCATGCCCGAATGGTTTGGGGCCTCAAAATCTAGTTGTCTTCCAACTGAGAACTTAAGGTCAAAGAAAGAGAAGGATGAAGAGATTCACAAGTTGAAGAAATCTAGTTGTCTTCTATCTGATAACTTAAGGTCAGAGAATAAGATGAAGAGATTCCCAAGTTGAAGGGAATACTGAAAGCAACAAAAGAGCAACCACAAAAGACAAAATGGATATGTACAATAGTTACAGGCTCAAAAAGATGTCTACTTACAGAATTGTTAGCATGCGGCAGACTCGAAGTGGTCTCACGAGATCTGGAGGAGGTAAATATGTCACGAGCCATGAGGCGTGACTAATTTTGTTGAATGTTAAAATATTGAAAGGTGTTTTATTTGCTAAATACTGAGTGACCTGGATATTGGACACTAGGTGGTTTTAAAGGGAATATTGGTGGATAGAATTGAAACATGAGTTTGGTATGAGGATCGCTTTGATGGAGCTTGAAAGTGATACAAATGTAGCATGGTGTAACCATGTTTTTTCTTTTTGCTGTGACTAAATCATCTTTTGCTCACTTTGAAGTATATAAGTGATTGCCCTTATTAGTCACTGCTGGGTGTTGCTCTTTCTTTCCACGTTTCCAGATAGTCACTGTTGAGCTCTCTTGTCCTTCTTTGTATATATCTTGGGGTGTTAAAGCATCTTTTATATCGAAGAGAAGTTGAAATTTTTGCCCATTTTGGCATTTGAGAGTGGTTGAGGGACACAGTCAAATGCTTGGAAATGGTCTCTGTTGATGTGTGGCTTTATTAGATTATCAACTATCATATGCCGATTACCTTAAACTACTCTATTTTTGGCCTGCACTGCATTTCTTCTTCTTCTTCTTCTTCTTGCTCTTAAGGTTAAGACTTCTATTTTCATAATCGAACTTCTCAAGTTTCCTGCATTACAGCAATGATTGTGATTTGTGAACTCTTGCCTTTGGGTTTACAGCCATTCAATGTTGGTTGTAGTGTTTATTAGATGCTTTGGCACTCACAACTATGTTTTTGGCAATGAAGTGAATGGAGCTCCTCTGTTCATGTCTCTGCATTTTTTGCAGGTGATGGGAAATGTGGCTGATCTTGTCTTGCTTATTCTGTCTTAACAAATAAGTTTCTCTATGTTTTGATATGCTTTACAGATTAGTTATTAGCTCGTCTCTTCATTAATTTTATTATTTTCTGTGATCTAAGCTTCCTCTAATGCTTCTCCAATCCAAACTATTCAAGATTTAATTGTGCAATGTTCCAGTAGTGATCACTAACATGATTTATTGTGCTGGTTTCGTGCCCATTATGCTTAATCCTCTTTCTTGCACTCATTTGCTGTGTAGGATGATGAACATCATAACACATAATAGAGATCTCCAAACATCAGTTTACGCTCTCCATCATCAAGTCATGAGCTACACTCTAAGGAATGAGGTTAGTGTTATCTCCAAAGGTGCAATGATCATTGTAGAGCCCACATTCGAACTATTTTATTTTTGTTATAAATGTCTTAGGTCCAGAAAAAAGAGAACAAAATAGCTTCTTGTGCCTGTTGTTGAAGAAAGCTCATTAAAAAAGCTCATTAAAAAACTAGTATAGTTCCCCCGCATCTTCAAGATATGACGAGGCTAGACAAGATTTTATAGTGATGATAGGACTTCTTTCATGTGCAGTCGAACCTTATGTTGGCAATCTGTAGCTGTATGTTCGAGCTACAGCTGAAATTACTTTAGAATGCAAAAAAGGAAAACACAACAACATAGTGTTTTTGTTGCAGTGATTCTCTCTCGGACATAGGGTGTCTCTCTCTCCCTCTCTGAACCTTGTTTAATTATTCCTTTCTTGCATTGGAACTGTGCAAATAGCAATCTAGATAGTCTAATAATTTATGGATGCCAGTGAAAAATTGACCATCATCCTTCAGTATGTCTAGACAATTTTTTTGGATTGCGAGAAAAAGGCGAAAGTCCATGCATGAGAAGTATTCGCATTTTTGTTGTGATTTGTGTAATGTGATCAAATGGATGATTCAGGGGTTTCAGAGCTGTTGTGTGACGGCTAAGCAGGTTGAGCATCAATTCTTTTGATTTTGAATTTGTTTGAAAAGTAAATAGATTTAGCTTTGAGAAGATTTTTGGATCAAGTACCCAATGGAGACGAGGATTTCGCATTGTTCATCCGTTGATGTTTTTTGGGTGGATATGTGATGCATTGTCCCGAAGGATGTTGAGGACATGAGATGACTAACAAAGCAAACATCTTGGGAATCATCTATAGCGTAAGAGCAAAAATAAAGATAAAAGTAAATAGGCGCGCGCTACGCAAACGCAATAGAGCTGAAAGAGTTTTTCTACCTTTATAATGTAATATTTGCTTGTGGTTATCTCACTAATTTCGATGACATGTTGTAGGTGTCAAATTTTGTAATACTACACTCATGTGGCTTGTACACTCTGTTAATAATTTAAAAGGATCTTAGGAAAATGAAAGCATGATATTACTATTTTTTTTATAAGAACTAGATATGGATTTCAAGCTTCACATTGTGGTTTAATTTCTAAGTTATCAATAATTGAGCTGGATCGAGTTTAATCTCAAACGCATATGCTATATAGAGTTTAGCTTGAGCGTGGGATTGAGAAATGGAGTTTTGGCATACTAACGGTACGATATCAAACCATCAATTTCAACTCAAACTCTGTGTCAACAAACAAATTCAAATAAATTTATAGCTCAATTGCACCTTTATAGCTTCTTCTTTTTTTCCTAAAATGAAGTACCTTTTATTAGACACTTTTAGTGCATTGACCCACTAAATAATATGCTACTACATTCCTTGCATGCCAACAAGAATGACGCTAGTGGTCTTCAAAACTTCACCAAGCCTCTCAAACGTATACAAGTCGCGTGAGAGCTTGATTCCTGAAAAATATAATCACCATCAATCTTTCGAGAAAATTTCAGAATAAAAATAAGATAATCAAACTACGCAGTCAAATCAACCAGTAATGCATATCGACTTATTTTTGTTGTGTTTAATCTATTTGTCAATGTATACTATTTACAAGAAATGGATAGAAGATGTTAACTGCATTCATGGAGATTGAAATACTCAAAAGGATAATGATGAAAGTCAAATATATAGATTAACTGCATTCATTGAGATTGAAAAATGAGAAATGATCCATATATAATAGAAAACAGTATCATGTGAAATAATACATAAATCTGGTGAGATTCGTATTGTAATTAAAGGAACGGGATTATATGTGCAGATTCAATATTTCACATAAATTTATTTGTTAAACCACCAAATGCAAACAATTTTATACTGAGCCATTCACCCAATCTTTGGCTCATACCCTACTTGGTTCATGAGATTAGTAAAGGTATGATAAGGGCGTGGTGCCTTATCTGCTCAAGATAAGTTTATTGGAAAGAGAAACAATATCTTATTACCAGAAAATGACCTGATGAGTTATAAATCAAGTAGATAAAACCCCCTCCTCCTTTCTCCCCTTTCTATCCAGTGCACCTATGGAAGTAGGTTAACGAAATTTCATCTATGTGAATTCACCTACGCGTAAATACATTTTCTTGTTTTTTTCACAACTTTTATGAAAACTGGTTTTGTTCCCAATCCAGCTAAATTAAGAAATTTTTATGTACACAATCGACTGAATTATAGTAGAAGCTAAAACCAAGACTCAACCTAGGCATCAAAAGTTAAATGAGTAGCAGAAATAGACACTATATTCTACCCGACATGAAACCCTTCACAACTAAAAGAATGAATGCCTAGAAGATCGACTCCTTTAACTCCTCTTTGAAGTGGCTTTTAATCAACTGTAAAAAATAGGGGAGGATACAGAAAAACATCATCCACTAATTAAATAACTTATTTTAGGTCTGAAGTTTGGGAGTGAAGTCAATATTTGAGAGTTAGTGTAAGGAGATGTGACAAGTTTTTCCGACCTGCCTATATCTCCTTTCCTTCTGCGTTCATTCTACTGGTAAGCGGCTGCTGTTCTTCGGTCATTCCTGGTGAGCATCCGGTGCTGTGGGTACCCTTCTATTGGCATCAGGATCTCTAATTGCAGTCATCATCATCGTGTTATCCTTTTTCTTTTAGCTCCAGTTCTGCTTTGCTTTACATATCATGAGACTACACTTAGGAACAAAAGAAGAAACCTGTCTTTCATGGGCTGTTATATATCTCACTTTGCAGCTCCTTGGCGAAGCTTGCATGTCTGTGTTCCTCTTATGTTGTTGTCTTTTGGTAGTCACTGATGTAGAATTTGGCGAGCACTTCTAATAGATTCTCTCTTTCACGCATGCATAATGGCAGCCCTCTAAGGAATAGAAGTCCAAGCATGTAAACAGAAAATGAGACAGAATTCAAATTGTTCGCAGGATGTGAAGGTTCTGGGATGAATATTCTCTTCGTAGCATTATTATAGTCCAAAACAGGAGTTAAAACTTCACCTTCGGATGAGTTGAGTTGTGACGTGGCCAACACTTCGCGCTCAAATGTCACCAATTTCTTCGATGCTCTCGTGATCAGGCTGTACATGGTAATGTCTGTGAATTCATTATTCTCCTTGCAACGACAAAATCCACTTCTTTTTAGGGTTAATTCCAAAAAAAAACACTAACTTTAGGTCGATGGACAAATATGGCCTAAACTTCTTTTTTGTCTCGTAAAAAAGCACCAACTTTAGGTCGATGGACAAATTTGGCTCAAACTTTTTTTTGTCTCGTAAAAAACCACTAACTTTAGGTCGAGTGACAATTCTGGCTATATATATATATATTCTGGTTTCGAAAAAAAATGATCAACTTTAACTTAAATCCTAAATTTGGCCCCCCTTAACTTAACACCATCCATTGTCTTCTTGTTTAAGCCACAGCTTGAAGAATAACAGTGAACCTGTGCCATCTCCTATACTTCACTAGCAAATTAAAAAATCTTCCGATTGAATTTCTCTGACTAGACTTTATTGTTTTGTCGTAATATGAAGCTATAGATCACCGTCCGTCTAGAGAAACCATGTATGAGATCCACCAACCTCATGGCTAGAACCTTTTCTCTTGAAATAAGGTTAACTTCAAATAGAAAGTTAATGATAGGGGTTAGATTTTGGATAGGAGTGAAAGTTTGTTATTTTTTATGAGACAAAATAAAAATTGGGCCAGAATTGTCACTTAATCTAAAGTTGGTGCTTTTTTAAGAGACATAAAAAAGTTCGGGCCAGATTTGTCCCTCGACCTAAAGTTTGTGCTTTTTCATAAGACAAAAAAAAGTTTTAGCCAGATTTGTCCATTGACCTAAAGTTGATGCTTTTTTATGGAATTAGCCCCTTCTTTTTATGCAGATGCTTTTCTTTTTGCTTTGCATTGTCTATGTTATAATGAAGAAGCTCCTAGTAGAATCATGATATAACCTTGATAGTTGACATAATTTTCTTTTGTTGCATTCCTCTGTTGCTTCTGTTCCATGTAGTAGAACCTTCAATTGCCAAATCAAAGAATGGTTGCGAGAAGATTGAGGGCGCCAATGTCTAAATCCAAGTGGTGTAACTGCTTATGAGGTCAACTTGGAGCTTAACTACTCTTGTGGTCTTCGATCACCAATTCTCATGGCAAAGACAAGGAAAAATGTATGAATTGGTTTTACGGTTGTGGTAAGTTGTGGGTTGATTAGAACACACCAAATCAAGCTAGGGACATGATAGCCGACTTGCTTGAAAGGAATCAAGCATTGTGCGGATCAAGCCAATCGAGGTGTCACAAGGTTGATGTGAGCCGACTTCTAGCTGAAATCAAGTATATATGTTAAAAGGAGAAGCTCGAGCAAGTGAAGAAAGAAAATATGATATATTAATTGTCAGTTTTTCTATGCAGTTGTGTCATTGTGCTGGTTGTGCCTAATGTGAGATTTGGCGGGAAGTTTCTAAGCCTTCCATAGTTTATTGAGGTGAGTGTGTACATTTGTGTTGGGTTGAAATACTGAAAGTCCTACTTCCCTCATCTTCAGTACACATGTTCCTGCTTCATGCTTCAGAGTTGCTTTACTACTTAAAAACTAGATATTCTAATGGAAACTTGTTGGCTGTTTGGCAAGCTGACAGAAAGCTTTGATTGTTCTTACCATTCTTATTGGAGAACTTTTGATTCATTCTCATTCTGTTACGAAAAATCTAGTGAACTTAACAGCTTTCGCCTCATGTGTAGTCCAATATATCCATGAATTGCTTGCTACTCACTTGGTGTAATTGGCACATGCTAATCTGGATAGGTGCCCTAGAAGCGAGACAATGAAATGACAACGCCTCGAGCAGGAAACATTCCACCATAAACATGATTAAAAATTTGACCCTGAATGGTCAGAGCAGCAGGATTGAAATGATCTCATTGTTCACTTTTCCTCAGCCCAATGGTTTATCAGAGGTTTAAACACTTGTGTACTTCTATGATAAAGACACTAACACGTGATTTTCAAAAACACTCAAATATCTCCGCACATTTGCCGACCTGTGGGAAATACTCGTTCTTGTGTTGAATATATTAGTTTCTTTCAACTCTTACTGAAATCATCGAACGGGCGCATATGTACAGCTTGGGATTCTGCTTTGCTTTTGTCGGGTCCCTTGGCTCGGATTCATGGTCGTCCGTTTCCCATCACTTTTGGGCGTGTGTCAGACACAAGCCGTCATCCACCTTAGAAAGCAATTTCCATAATGCTATGCCATTTTGTAGGTCCAATTCAATGTATCAAGTCACATATGCAAGTCACCTTTAGGCTTTTTAGGTAGGTACATGATATTTTTCTACCACCCTCGTCGATCCGAATGCCGAAGTCTTGGGTGATTGATTCAGATACAAAAGCATTCCTACTTGAATGTTAAGTCTTCTAGAGTCCGTGATATATGTAGAGCATTTCATGAATCAAATAAGATACGGATTCAAAATCTCAAAAATTCGTTTGACTACGAATTTTTTCACACCGGATGATACAAATGACTGAATGCAACTAAAAATTGATATGACTATTTAAAGTTCGACACTCTCAAAGCATTCCAATTATAAATTAGACGTACAAAAATCACTGGAAATTTGAGAGTAACCCTTTTTCTCAAGACCAATTTCTTTCAACACAAACATGAATTCCGTCCAATACAAAAAGCCACACCAACTGCCAATGCAATAACCGAAAAGCATATTGTAGTGGAAGAACTAGATGTACCCAGACACGAGCAGCAACGTCCTGACCAGACTGAAGAAGGCAACCCCGTGTTGCGTCTCATCTGCTTCACCACCGCCTGTCTCTTGTTCCTCAGCAGTTTTATCCTCACCACCCTCATCTTCGCTGCCGTTTTGCTGTTCATTCCCCAAAACAAAGTAACAAAAACTCTCCATCAACATAACCACAAAAACCCCTCCCCTCTTATTCGCTATTACCAGAACATAGAAAAGAAAAAGCCCCCAAGTAAACCATTTTCATGTGGGGATTTCATGTTGTATACCTCGTGAATAGTGGCCAAGCTTTTGGTCTCTTCCTCCATCTTCTTCATCTCGATCTCCTCCTCCTTGGCCCTGAAAGTGGACAGAGCCGACCTCGACGTCTCCTCGTCCTCCCTCAACAGCGACATGCTGCTGCTGAAGCTCAAGCTCCCCGACAAGTTCTGCAGGATCAGCTGCCACCGCCGCTGCTGCTGCCATGCCGCCCTCTGCATGCCCAACCATCAATCAGTCCGTTGATGCAGCCAGCACACTCTCTTGCTCCTGCAAAAACCGGAGACATTAACAAACCCATGGCATTGTATATCACCATTTTTGCGGCCTCACCAGAGGAAGGACACCTAATGCTGATGATTGTAACATCGAAAACAAGCTTTTCTTTTTTTTTTACCCATAACACGAACGGTGCTGTACCAGTAAAAGCTTCAGCAGCTTGGACCAGATTGTCCTTGAAAATTGGCACTCCAAAAATAGATATCACCTTGGATTGTCAAATTATGTAGGCCAGTTCAAGCTCTAAATTGAAAATATCCCAAATAAAATATTAAAGAAACCATATATTCATTGGATATTCTAGAGATTCTAAGTGAATAAATAGCACTTTAAGTAAAGATGACACCTTTATTTTGACTCCCCGGTCCAATAGATGGATTCATAATAATTTGAAATTGACTTTTCAGAAAATTTCGGAGGGGCGGCATGCAAGATAATCAAGCCAAATCCCAATTTTTTAAAGCATGTTTCCAAAGCAAAGAACCGCAAAACTGAGCACTAAATATAGTTGTTACCGCCTTAATTAACCCACAAAATCATGCAAAGAATCTGTGTCCTTTTTCTATTTTTTTTGGACAATCCTATCTCTTCTTTTGTTGAGACTACTAAGATCGCAAGAACTTCCCGTGTTTGTGCATATACTCATTGACATAACTCCCAAACTTCAGACCTATTTAATCCACAAGAGAAAACACCTCAAATGAGTTCACATACCTCCATCAGACAAAAGCAAAATACAAGAAAAGGGGATTAAGCCTCATATAGTGGTTTTTAAAACCTTTGTTCAAGCCATTGGGCTAGGATGAAGAGGACCTGACGTCGCTGTCAGCCTCCACTCAAACGAAGAGGAAATTTGGGGACTCGACGAAGAAGGACACTTAGACGAAGAATAGGAGGATTGATGAACAAGAAGCAGACTCCACGAACAAGAAGTACACCATGGAAGCATGGACGAGAAGACCAATGAAGAGGTGAGGAGCACTTGAGAAGAAAACTCCACGAATTAGGAGAAGTGAAGAAAACTGGAGAAGAAAACTCAGTTAGGTCTTGGAAATTTGGAGCAAACCTTAAATGGAGACATTTTTGCACACAAATCTTTTCTTTTAAGCTCTACACCACGTAGTAAAGTGAAATTTAAAAAAAAAAAAAAAATGCGCCAAATGCAACTGAGTATTTAAACTTCAGTACAGTCCCCACCGAATGCAACCAAACCAAGTGTTCAAACTTGAGGCATATGGCTAGTCTACCGATGGGAATTTACCTCAAATGGAGACAGGAGTTGCTCCATCTTTCCTGGTGCGCGCATTTGTGCTTGTGCGCTGCTTTCTGCACGTGAAACCATCAGTGGGTCTGTTGATGCAGCCGGCACACTCTCTTTCTCCTGCAAAAATGGGAGACATTAACAAACCCCGGGCATCGTATATCACCATTTTCATGGCCTCACTAGAGGAAGGACACCTAATTACCACATGTTGGCCCTACTCATATTCGATTTGACAAAGAACTGACAAGACCAATTTTAAGACTCACAAACAAACGCATTTTATCCAGGTTTTTGTTTCATTGCCTGAAGGGCTCCAAGCAACAAATTTGGCAACATGAAAGAAGAAAACAAATACCATCTTCCCTAAGTCTCCATCTAATGCTGATGATCATGACGCTGAAAACTTGCTTTTTTAACCCATAACACCAATGGCACTATACCAGTAAAAGCTTCAGCACCTCAGACCAGATTGTCCTCGGCACTCCAAAAATAGATAGCACTTTGGATCATCAAATTATGTAGGCTAGTTCAAGCTCTAAATTGAAAATATCCCAAATACAATATTAAAGAAATCATACATTTATTGGATATTCTAAAGATTCTAAGTGTACAGATAGCATTTAAGTAAAGATGAAACCTTTATTTTGACTCCCCAGTCTAAAAGATAGATTCATAATAATTTGAAATTGATATTTTTAGACAATTTTGAAGGAGCGGCATGCATGATAATCAAGGCAAATCCCCAATTTTTTCCAGCATGTTTCCAAAGCAGAGAACCGCAAAGTTGAGCATTACATATGGTTGCTCCCCACTTAATCAACCCAAACAAAATCATGGGAACAACCTGTGTCCTTTCTCTGTTTTGTTTTGGACAATCCTATCTCTTATTTTGCTATGACTAGTAAGATCACAAGAACTTCCTGTGTTTGTGCATATACCCATTGACAGCATTCCCAAACTTCAGACCTATTCAATCCACAAGAGAAAACAACTCAAATGAGTTCCCATACCTCCTTCGGAATGAAAGCAGAGTACAAGAAAGGAGATGAAGCTCGATGTAGTGGCTTATAACACCCTCATTCACGCCGCCCGGCTTTGGACGAAGAGGACCCGACGTCGCCGTTGGCCTCATCGAGCTCTTGCGCAAGGACTCAGACGTCGTTGCGCTCGAACGAAGATGAAATATGGGGATTCGACGAAGAAGAAAAAGGACACTCAGACGAAGAACAGGAGGATCGACAAATAAGAAGCCGACTCCACAAACAAGAAGTACACTATGGACGAGAAAGACAGATGAAGTGAGGAGAACTTGGGAAGAAAACTCAATTAGGGCTTGGAAATTTGGGGCAAATCTTAAAAGGACAGATGTTTTTGTACGCAAACATTTTTCTTTTAAGTTTTATGCTACAGAGAAATGAATAAAAAATGCATTGACAGCATTTTTCGTTAATCAAATTGGATGAATTAACGGAGGGACTCGATTGTACTATATTAACAAGTTTTATGACTCGATTGCAGATTGTATAAATCTTAGGACTATTGCATTTATCCCTTCAATGTTCTATCTTCACTGTAAATATCACAAATCACAAAAGTCATTGTCATAGTGATTGGAATTAAATAATAAATGGAAAAAAAAAAGTTGTAGTATATTATGTAGAAAAGATGCTAAGTAAAACCATTTGTTTCTTATAAAATGAGAAAACATTTTAAATAATAGGCTCTTTAAGCTATTCCATATATATATAAAATATATTTCCTACAACATGAGGTTTTTCCTGAACTTCTCTTACCGCAACTATGTAACTTTCTCATATACATAAAAAGAGAAGAAAAATGGAGAGAGAAAATATCACATGCATCTACTGGTTTCTAAAGTAGGTGAGACTGAGTTTAATTCACGTTTGTATGATTGTTTTTTGATTTTCCACAATTATTACAAATCTGCCTATAATTGGATTCATATTTGGGATGGTTTTTCAAACTAACCTTATAACGCTTGAAACTTTGGACGGAGCCTTTGAATTCCTTCTTAACCCCAAGTAATTTCGAGCAGCGGGAGATACATAAGCTGCAATCATTTGGCAACTCGTTGAGGCCCTCGACAATCCACAACTCAGGGCCCGAATGTATTCTCAAGGACTTGAGGTTCTTTAAGTTTGACAAACCACCAAGACTTTGACAATGATTACCACCAAGGAACAACTCTTCAAATGATTCTGACATACCAACAAATTGAATATCGAGTATCTTATCACCAGGAATTAGTTCGAGATAACGCAACTTATTAAAGACTCTCAATGCAAGGACTAGTGAAGATTTATGAGAAGATTCCCAATGCCCGTCGTTGTACTCGAACCTTCTAAAGGACTTGCAACCATAGATACGCAATGTCTCCAACGATTCCAACACCCCAGCGATGTGGATCTCATCTAGTTTTCGGCACTTGTGAATGAGGACCCGTTTTAGCTTCCTCAAGCTAGATAGCATGAATCTCTTGAGGGGTCCACATACAGCAAGTACCGTTAAATTTGGAAGCTGAAGCCCATTGAGTATAATCTCTTGCATTGGACAGCAAGCGAGGCTTAAATGTGACAAATTCTTTAAGTTGGAGGAGGGTAACGAGTTTGAATTGAATTTATCAAGGGTTAGCTTTAACAGAAAAGAGGGAACTTGCATTAAGGGTTGCAAGTTCAGTCTAGACAAATGGAGTTGGCTAAGCCGAGGAAGGGAAGCCAACTCAATGGGAGCAGGGACATTGAAAAGACACAATCTCAACTCTTTCAGTTTGGATAACCTTCCGATCCACCTTAACTCACCAGTAAGAATTATTTTTCGTTTGCCATAGTTAGAGCCAGAGCCGTCACGTAGGTCCAACTTAACCAAATTAGTCAAGTTTGAGAGGTCTGGGACAACTTGCAATGACATAGATGACACTTCCAAATGTGTTAAACTCATTGAGAGTGCTGACAACTCTCTAATTTCATATATATCTCTTAACACCAATCTTTGCAGCTGCGAAAGTAAGCCAATTTCAGAAGGAAGTTGACGTCTAAAATTGGAATGAAAAGAACGCACTGTCGGTCTAGTCGGTCCTAGACGTGAAAGCTCCAACACCCGTAATGATTTCCACTTAAATATGGAATCCGGTAGTTCTTTAATTTGACTACACTTTAAAGTGAAGTGCTTTAGATTCTGTAGGTCCTTGATTTCTTCAGGCAAATTAAGCAGAGGGCACCCATCAAACATTAACTCTATCAAATGCTTTAACTTCCCAATAGAACCGTCAATCTGCCTTAAACCGTAGCAATAGCTAAAACTAAGCTTCTCTAAAGTTGAGCATCCTGATAAGTCTGGTGTTCTGGTTATGTCAGGACACCTAGTAAGATTAAGAACTTTCAAATTTCTTGCCTCCTGTAAAAAGAGAATGCATTATCCAATAGAGGAACAGTTCAAATGTTGCTTTCAAGGACAAAGAATAGAAACAAGCATATGACGCACCTTTATTAACTGCCATAATTTCAGATCGTCCATACCATCAACGGATGAAAATTCAAGGACAACCACACTCTTTAAGCACATATTGGTCAGCTCACTTTTTGAAGTAAAAGCATGCCAATGAATCCATCTTAATTTAGGAAAACAATCCAATAGGTCGCCAACAAAGGTTCCTCCCAAAAGTGTAAGGAACCTTAACTTTTCAAACCTTCCAATCTCTTCACTTTTGATATGTACTTTTGCAGGAAACAATTTGAGTACCATTGCTTGAACGTTCTTCGTCTGCAAATGAGAGCAAGAAACAAGTAGCATTCAGCATTCTATTTTATCAAGGAAAAGTATAAAAACCAAGAAGAAAAAAGAGAATCCATCAGTTATCTCATTAAGCTTTCCACCTTCTTTGTCTTTATTGTATCAAGGATTTCATTCTCAATCCATAACCTACTACGCTCTTCAGGATTCATCGGATTTTCGTTATGAACAATTCCCCTTCCAAGATCTCTGAGTTGATCATGCATTAAAAACTCCTTGCTCCCTCCAATCTTTATCAAGGACTTGTTTTTGAGCACCTCAATTCCAGAAAGTGGGAAAAATTTACAAGCCTCCCACATGTAAATTGCGTTTGTCTTTTTCTCACCAATGAAAAAGCATGCAATATCCAGAAAAATTTGTTGTTGCTCAAAACTCAATGCATCATAGCTAACTTTCAACACTTGGAAAACACCCTGTGGAGGTGCTTTGCGTAACTCGTCCAATTTTTCTTTCCATTGTTCTTGTGATTTATTTTTCAGCAATGAACCAATTACTACAATAGTCAAAGGAAGTCTTCCGGTGGCATATACAATTTCCTTTGAAATATCATAGTAATCATTTGAAGGAGAGTCCTTCTCAAATGCATGTCTGTCGAAGAGCTGAAGCGCATCATCACCACTCATCACCTTCATTTTGTAAGGAGGTAACATGTACTTTAGTCCAGTGCTTTGCAAAACATCCTTGTTTCTAGTAGTAATCAATATTCTAGACCCTGAACACAAAGCACCTTTTCCAACTAATTTCTCCACTTGTTCATTGTTATCAACATCATCCAGCACAATGAGGACCTTCTTATCTCGAAGTGTTCCTTCGATCCTCTTCATTAGATGTTCAGTTTTATCGATGCTTCCTATTCCTATGGCATTTCCTATTTCAGATAATAATTTATTTTGCAATTTCACCAAACCATCAGTTCTTGATGAATTTTCTCGAACATTTTCAAGGAAGCAGCAACACTTTCCAAAGTGGGTAGAAAGTTCATTGAACATGACCTTGGCGAGAGTTGTTTTACCAATACCCCCCATGCCATGAATTTGAATGAGCCGCACACCTCCAGAGTCTATGCCTAACAAATTTCTTACTTCTATCACTCGATCATTGATTCCAATTAAATGTTCAGTCACGAACTCTTGCTTTATCTTCAACTTAACCATAACGTCCTCAACGACCAACTTGATTAGTTTGGCTTGGCTGTCATGAAGGAAAACCATTTCAATAGGTGAAAGGAAAAAAAAATCCAGCAATTAAATTTCATTTGTGATACAATTTCACTAGAATTCGACGGAATCTCCATTTTTTTTTTTTTTGTTCATTTCCTAATAGTTGATGTTACTCAATTGCATCTGCTTAACTGCGCAATAATTCAATAACTAATAGGACATCAACAATCAAGATGTGTCTTCTCAAATTTCATATTGAATGTAAGGTTTTCTTAGCTATCGCTTTTGATAACTTCACATTTGTCATTTGATATGTTGTGCAAACCTTACGTGTACTTGATCTTGTAAAGTTCCAAAATAACACCAAGCATGCATAACACAAACATTTGACAAGATAGATGGAATCGATCCCGAAGGACTTCGGATTTGATCTTTTTAGCTAATTCTATGACCATAAAAAATATGAATCTACATCACTTTCAAATGTGCTTTTCATGCACATTGCTAGGTGCCGCATGTCGCATTGTGTCATGACACCCGAAAATTGACTTGATCCCAACATGTGATTAGCAATTTTCAAATTATGTTAATCTTGTTTGTGCAAGATAAATGTACAACTATTTACGCATTGCGAATTAGCATCTTATCAGTTATATCCATGGGACAACCTTAGAAGTGGCACATTATACGTTCAAGAGGAGAAACATCTGATGTATTATTTGAAAGATCAAATCATTAGACAGAATGTGCATGGTACTCAATTATTCCACTTCATCACCCATTATATAAAATGCCTTTTCTCCAGCAGTTTCACTTTTTTTTTAACACACATACCATTTAGTATCACTAGTGGAAGTTCCACCTCAATTGTGGTGATATATCTACGTTATTAAGTTTTGAGTAGTATTTCTAGAAGCATTATAATTTTGCTAAGAGTTGCTTACTGAATGACAGAGGTGAAAAATTAAACAAAATTTATATAGACCATCAACAAAAAGAAAAAAATGAGCTTTCGTTTCTATTTTTAGTTCTTCATTAAAAATAGACATATGATAGTGCCTATAGTGAAATCAAGAACACTAACAATTTTAGTAGCTCTAGCATGATTATTTACGTTTTTTAATTCTCTCCTCCCACCCACATCTAATATGTTCCTTCTATCTATGAATTATTTACTTAGTTTTTACAGGCGGGAAAAAATATTAGGGAAAAATAAGGATCTTAGAATGCAGCAAGCTCACCTATCGCATAGCTTGACTTCCCATCCCTTTATTGCAGCAACCTCCGTCAAAGCCTTTCTCCAGGAATCTACTTGTTCAGTGCTTGCTCTGTTCTCGTGCTCCAAATTGAGAATGGCATTGTGATACAACCCATCTTTCATCTTAACATCTTTAGGTTCCACTTTGAAGAAAATAGGTAGGATCTCTTTATTCCCGTTTGACTTGGTGTTCCCCATAATCTGCGTGAGCTCACAGAGACACCATTTGCTTGAAGCATAGGTTGGAGAGAAGATGGGGATGTAGATCCTAGCGTCGTTGATCGCTCTCTGGAGCGCTTCATCGATTCTTTCACCAACACGGAGCTCTTCATCGTCTCGAAAGACGCGGATGCCAGCATCGATCAAGCTATGGTAGAGGAAGTCGGTAAATTCATTACGAGTGTCGGGTCCTCTGAAGTTCAGGAACACTTGATACTCACTATCCGATGTTGTTCCTACCTCTAAGCTCTCCATTTTAACTTTAGCTTTAGTAGCTCTCTCCTTCGTGTGTGAACAAAAGAGGCCTTAGGCCTTGGCTAATTGAAGGATTCAACCACGAAAATATCACGTGAATATATCATGAGTGAGATTACCAATATATAAATTCAATTACAGAATAACGATAAAACAAAAAGCAAGTATTTAGATGACTATATTATATTCAAACTCCCAATGATCCATATCATTTGTAAGTCAATGCTATGAAAAGCTTATATAACATTGTTTTTGCCTAAAACTTTTCTCCACTCACGAAATTCTCGGAAGACTTTTTGAACAAAGGATTGTACATGTGGAGAGGATTATTTGATGGGTGTGTCATATGCATTTTCTACGCAAAGAATGTACCTTTTTCAATCTTGCCAATTTTAAAAACACCAGTATGGACCCAAAAAAAATCTTTAAAACACTATTCAAATTTTTTAAAAGATTGTGAAACATTATACGTGAATCTAGGAAACTGGAAAAGACTAACAATCAACAAACTCGCTCGGAAAGACTTAAGAAAACCAAAAACTCAAAAGGTAAAAAATAAAAGTCAATTCAAACATAGATATAAAATTGTAAAACATTAGCATTATGAAATCAAATACTAAGTCACGGATTCTTCTAAAAAACTTAAATTTTTGGAACGGTTTGAGATTAGCCCGCAATCTTTTCATAAATCCACTTGTCTATTCTTGTTAAGAAGCTGATCGGGGAGACTTTTGGTCCATCACACAGGAAGGAACGCAACAAAAATACAAATGGGTATTTCAGTCCCGACGACTAGATCCGGCCTCGATTGTGGACAACGCACTCATTTTGAGCAAGGATTTCATCAAACCGAACACTTCAGGGAAAATTCAGAATAAGTCGGAAAAGAATCGTACCGTACCAGTGGTCGCTGCCGGGAAAGGGCTTGGTCGGAGGCGTCGGTTGCCGGAATCGCTCGGAACGACCGGGGGATGTTGATCCCTGGGTTTGCGAAAAAGGTCTTGGCCTCCTCTGCTCCGCACACGGAAAAACTAGCCCTCAAAGAAGTGTTTGCGGTGCTGGTGCGAGGAAAGGAAGCTCGAAGACATTTTCCTAGTGATTTGAGCGTGACTTCAAGCTGATATATACAGTGCATATCGGACTGGTCTCTAAGCCCATGGGCCCTTCGGTGTTTATTTCAGGAATCCAAAGGAGTTTCAATTTTGCGTGAATATATTTTAAGCTAAAAGCCACCAAAAATTCTAAATTATGCCTATGTCACACATATTTTAAGAAAACCCCAAGAAGGATAATAATACAATTAAAAAGGGTGGAAAGGACAATAATGCAATCGAAAAGGGTGAAAAGAAACAGCGAGGAAACCTCGCATGTGCATATTTTATGGAAGCAAAGCAAGGGTCAACAGAATGTGGAAGGGACGCATGAAGTTTCTAAAACATGCCAAGCAACTTCATAGAAACTAGGTCGGAAGGTGCCTTTGCTTTTCCTAAGATAAATAAATATAAACAAAAACCAACCTGCCTTTTGGGTCAAGCACATAAAATTCTGGAGGCTTGTCCTATTTTTCAACTCTAACCATTAAAAAGGGCATCTGGAAAACATAAACATAATTCAAGGAGGCGGCTCATATATTGCATATATCTTCGTACGTGCATATAATTTAGGTAGTGGGATTATATCATGAATCATGAAATTGGTTGAATACTCTTAAATACTAAATACTCAATATCAATACGAAACAACATACAGCATATTTTGTATATATCTCCATGCATGCATAGAATTTTGATTCACGTTTAGCTCTTTATATTTTCCGATACAAGTTGATCTCTTTGAAAGGGGCTAAATGATGACCATATATGTGCAAACATTCTAGAATCTTCAAAAGAGAGGAAGGAAGAAAATAGTCAAAGACTATATCTTCAGGAGGAACAAGCTCAGCTCGTGATTTCTCCCTTTAGTTGGTCTACATCTCTTATTGGAGGTAAAATCTCTTATTTTCCATAAGCTTATTGAATCGACACAGTATTCTAAAAAATAAATTCAATATTATAGGTCTCTTGTTTTAATTGTGATCACAAAGCTAGCTTTTGGAGGATATTGGGCATCATATATGTCTCCCGTCCATGATTGTCCATGTTTAAATCTATTATGTTGATAGACAAGTTTCCCTAAGCTCAAATTAGTACAAGGCGATTTAAAATTGTGCGAGGTTAGCAAGCCGCCATCAATGCGGACAATAACACTAGCATCAGCCGAATGGGACTGCCTATTAGTCCAAGTCAAAGTTTTATCCCCCTCAAAGCAAGATCAAATTGGATCCATCCAAGAGCCAGCATAGTTTTTACACACGTGATTAAAACGTAAGAGTGAAGTCAAGGTGGAATCCCAATAGAGAAGTGAATTCTTCCAAAAAGACTTGAAATGCAAGGGATAAAATAATGCCAATTTCTTTGGTTATAAAAGTTATAATAGGCCACTAAAGTCAAGCCATGTCCAAGTAATGAACACACGAAGCTTTCATTCAACTCCTCGCGAAAGCCCCATGTAAATGAAGGGAAAGTGAAATGGGTGACTCGACTCCATTATCTTTTGTCTTGTTCCACAACCTTTCTTTTTGACAAATCAAATTAATTGCGAGCAAGTGGATGAAGTATATGTATAAAATAGGAAAAGGAAAGAGACACGAAGAGGGTAGGAGACTCTTTCAATGGGATCGAAACTCTTTGCTAAGCAGTAAATGAGAGGAAATCGTGGGGGCAGATAAACACAATGATTTTGCATTCTCTTTTGCAACCAACCATGACCTAAGCCCACTCTATTTGGTTATCTATATTTGCAAGACAAACTGTAAAGTGCTGGAAGCCAGATTTTCACTTAATCTAGTAACATCAATTCATATATCCTGAAAGAAGATTCAAACTGCGACAAGCTAAGCGTCATATTTTCCTTTGTGATTGGAAGAAATTTTCTCCACCTATGCCTCTTATTATTAGGTTGAGTCCTAGATATCCCTCATATGGAAATTTAACTAAATAAGAATGCCAGTTATGTCTATATTTTTAACTCACCAATTATAGAAATGGTTTCCTCCATCTATAGAGAGATGAAGAACGTGGTTTTAATAATAGTGTACAACAATTTACTACCGTAATTATGTATTTATCTCCACATTATGAAAAGGCATTATTGATACCTACAATAATAGATAGTACGTAACCCATCTAGATTTTCCAAAACTGTCATTGTATGTGAATGTTTCACATCTCTAGCAATGTTTTTGAATTTTTTAGTCGATTCCACTTGTCCCAGAGTCCCAAAAGGGCACTTGAGTCAATTATCTAGTATCACTCTTTAAAAATTATTCAACATGATTGTAGTATGAATTTCCTTGCGACTATTTTAATGATGACAAATAATCAAAATGCTAATAATATGTACATTTGGAGAGGTATGTTGATGAAATGTCAAATGTTTTGATAAACCTCGAAATTGTAGAAGGTAAACAAACTATGTGACATTGTATCACGGTCAAAGAGATTTGAATGCAGACGATCAATTTGGAAGGACCTTCGTACAAATAGTGAATAGACAACAGGACAAAATATTGTCAACATATCCGAGCGAAACTATAGGCAGAAAGTGGACAATCTACATGACAGGATGAATTTCTATAACTAGATTTTGAGCGTCTACATGCTTGATGAAAAAAATCGTCTTCAAAATTTGATTTGAATTCAAATAGGTATTTTATAGTTGGATCAAGGCAATGAAATATACGGAAAATAGTAGGTTAGAGAAAATGATTAGATCTTAATTTCAAGAAGCGTCTAGGGAGAAAATGTAAATTGCATTGAAATTGATATTATATTGAAAGGAAATGCACGGAATTGGAAATTGACATCACTGAAAGGAAATTACACGGAGATAAAAGTGCATGAAAGCGAAAATACAAGGAAATTGAAAGCACAAACTCTGTGCGAGTCTTCATGTTGTTTGTGAGCGTCCATGATTGGTCGAGGCCATCTTATTTTTCTCTAGCTCCCGCACTTCACATGTTCAGTAACTTCTTATGTCTTCATGTTCGGTAAATTCATTCAACCCATCTTGGTCAAATTCATACATGACACGGTTAAAATGGACACTCGTTAACAGTCGCCCATAACACCGCATTGCAACTTAGTCTAAGTGCAAATAGAGAAAAGATGAAATACGTATAAACCCAAGCGATGATCTAAGTTCGTACAGAGTAACTAGACCAAAGACATGAAACTCTTATCCATCAATCAGGATTTTGCTTGGTGAGTAACAAATTATGCCGTCATTCACCTGCAAACTTAACAAAAATTAAATGTCGGTGATGTATATGTTGGTAACCTACTAATCAAAAGACTAACTAGAGAAAATTTCATTTTTAAAGGGAAGATAACTCAAGTGAAAAATCTTGAAAATTATCAAGTTTTGTTATAGTAATTACATCACAGACAAACAACCGTATATACACTTCTTGGTGAGAAAACCCTCAAAATCTCCTGTAATTCTAAAATCACTCCTGGGTCCGAATATGAGCCTGCAAGCTCTTTGTTTATTGATGACCAAAATGTAAACCGGGCCAATAATCCTTATCTGGAAGCTCCGAAAGCTCCGGACTTTGTTAGGTTTGAACCGTTATTTGGACTGCACCAAACATACATGATTTCTTCCTTTTTCAACCCATGGAGATCACGTTGATCTTCAATTTTAGCGTGTTCAAAATTTGAGACACCATCCATTAGGTGGAGCGTACCTCAGACAAATAAAGGCACGATATAGTTAGAGGCATCCTACCCAGCATGGACCTTATTTCATGGGGTTACACATGTATTAAAATAAAAATGAGTGTACTGTTTTTGTACTAAGTGTGGATACTATGTACATCTTATTGATTTCGAGATTATTATTATTATTTTTCGTACTTTGAAAAGATGTATAAAATTCAGGGGTTGATTAATCTATAATCGTAAATCATGAAGGAGCAAACACCAAGTGGGGTTGGCGAGGGCCATCAGCTCCTTTGAGCGTTCATTATTTACTGCAATTTGAAGGACCTAAGTGCAAGTAGTGAATAGATCATGGAGCAAGGTATTGTCAAGATATTTGGATAGTCTTGTAGCCAGAAAGTGAACAATCTACAAGACATATTGAATGGCTTTATTGCAAAAGAGCGTCTATAGAGTTGGAGAGAAGACTCGGCTTCAAAATAAAATGAAGTTGAAGCTTTAAAATTAATGGAAAGTAGGATCAAGGCTTTGAAATCCATCGAAAGCAGGCCAGAGAAAAATCGATTGGCTTTTTTCCTTTTTCATATGAAGAGACTAAAAAAGGCGATGAAAGGCCAGCCCAAATGTCTTCTTTTTAAATCTATTTCTTTCATAGCCCATCAGAACTAAAAAAGGCCAGCCCAAATGTCTTACTTTTTGTTTTCTTCAAAGCCCATTAGAATTAAAAAGAAGAAGAGAGAAAGAGGCCCAGCCCAAGGTCACTTCTTCCCCTTGGTTTGCACGAACCAGCATCTGTGAGGAGGGAAGAAAGAGTGACGCGCGGGGGAGGAGAAAAAAGAACAGGATCGCGCGAGCGTCCGTGAGCAAGGAAGCGTGACAAGCCGTGACGTGACCAAGTCCGAACTTCTAGTATCCATGAGCTGGCGAGGGCGTAACAGAAAGATTCCTCAAGCGAGCGCAACGTGAGGGAGGGAGAGAAGGCTCGGCCGTGGCACATCGGGGGCGAGAGGAGAGAGACGCAAAGGGGGGAGTGACCGAGAACCCGATCGCCGGAGCCCGCCGATGGTTTCCGAAGCTCCGGTCAAGGGTCGGTTCGTCGGCCAGCCTTTACCCGTTCGGCGGTCTTTCTGCAGCCGAAGAAGGAGCCCAACTAGTCGCTCGTCGCCGTCGCCGTCGCCGATCGAGATCTTGACTCACTGAAAAGACAGGTAGGGGCCTTCTTCCCGAAGCCCCTGTTTTTATCCCTGTTTTTTGGCGGGAAACGCTTGTCCGAGTCGATGTAACTTTTTGATCGAAATCTTGAGAAACCAAAGCAAGTTTAGGATGATTCATGGTGTGTTGAAGGTTGATGAATCGGGGTTGGACTAAGGAATGTTGTAAATCTGAGTCTGAAACTCAGTGGTCTTCAAATTTTCACAAGCCTCTAGGCCGCGTGTGGTCGTCCGGACATTTTTGCCGGATAGGATAATGTCGGATAGGATAAGGATAAGATATGATTAAATATCCAATCCAATGTTTGTTGACATTCGGATATAATATTAATTCAAATAAATATTATCCAAGTAAATATTTGATTTACAGAACTAAAACTAAAAATAAACCAGGGAAATAAAACAACCTCTCTTCCTCATGAAGCAAAGGAGGAGGCCGTAAGCGCTCAACTCAACTTTCCACAAAAGAAAGAAAAGGCAGAAAAATTGCCGGAAAGTGAGGCAAATTGAAAATCTCTTTATCGGAGATAGACAATCGTGTGGATCTTCAATGAATAAACGAACTCGAGAAAAAACCCAACTTTGCACTTTGCCGGAGATGTCAAGTTACAGGGTCGATCATTTAAGGATGATATTGTCAAATCTGGGTCTTTGGGGTTTTCTCCAATTCCATTTAGAAATAATATTGTGAGAACAGAAATGTGTCTAGGGCAAGAAGATCATACAAGATCTTTTAATAAAATACTGTACATTGAATCGAATTCGATTCAAAATATACCTAAATATTAGTTTGTTGTTTTACTTCTTATTTTTTTTATTTCTTTTTTCGCAGAAAGTAGAAGAATTGGTTGAATCAAAAACGCAAAGGAGGTTCATGGCCAAGGGTAAAGATGTCCAAGTAACGGTTATTGTGTTGAAAAGAGGAGAGAGCACGGGATGCTATTTGGAGAAATAAAGGGGATGGGGGCAGTTTTTTTTAGAGATTATTGAAATAATCTTAGGCAACGCTTGAGCTTTTTGCCTGTTCCTTTCTATTCATCCCTGCTTTTCTCATTCTATATCTATGCAGGCAACCATGAAGAGGTGGCTCGGCCATGGACGGCCAACAACTGCGAGCTGCCACGACTAATATGGTGGCTCGACCATGGACCCTGGCTCCAGATCTCACCTCGTCGATCACAAACCAGCGGCGTCACCGACCAGATATGGTCGGCTCTGTCTTCCCAAGGTTGCCACAACTTTGGCCAAATGTGAACTGTAGCAACAAAGGAAGAGGGGAGGAAGAGAGAGAAATTTTATTTTTCAAATTTCACATATTCTATTTGGGTCTATCCCACCCCCTAAGTGGGATTTTTTTATCCGGACTATATCTGGGGTATATCGGGTAATATCCGGATTTCGCGTCACTTCAAACACTAGATAGGATTAAAGTTATCATATCCAGAATTTTATCCTATGTAGCACCGTTAGCGACACGTCATTTCTAAAAATAAAGAATTCCGACACGTTGCGGCACGTTGTATATTAAATTAATATTTTTATTTTTAATTAATTTGATTCAAATTCATAAATAAATAATTAATTTACAAAAGAGCCTATAATAAATTTACACTAATAATATTAACAAATCAATTAATTTGAAATTCGAAAGATATATTCATAATTAATGCGAAACATTTTTTTAATTTTAACAAAATTATCGATGAAACTAATAATTAATTAGAAATTAGAATCAATATATTTAAATAAATCCATGATTTTCTACAATAATCAAAATTTAATATTTTTATTTTTCGAAATCATTTTTAATTTCATTTATTTAATTTTCCGGTTAAAAATCAATTCCCGAAATTCACCCATTCTTTCGTTCGTACTTTTCCCTCCTCCCCACGTTACTTTTTCCCTCTCCCCACTTGACAGTGACAGGTGAGCTGTCACTCTCCCCCCCGCCTTCTCTCTCACGCCATCAGACGATTCAGACATCCTTTCTTAATTTTTTTGGTTTTCTTTATGAAAAACCCTAGCAAGCCGCCGAGCCCTCCTTTTCCTATCCTCCTTGCCGCTCACCGGACGACCCCCTTCCCTCCTCTCCTCTTCCTCTCGTCGCCGATCCATCGCAACAGCGGCGGCCCTCATCGCTCTCTCTGGCCGTCTCTCGCCGTCGTGGTGGTCCTTTCGTGGCTTCGTCTCGCCGGTGGGAGTTTGCCTTCTCTCTTCTTTCTCTCTGTTCGGCTCTTTCTCTAGCCGTCTCTCGCCGTCGCGGTGGTCCGTTCGTGGCTTCGTCTCGCCGGCGCTCGCGGCCTCTGCCTCGCGGCCTCTGCTCCCTCGCCCTCTCTCGCCTCCACCCTCCATTAGTCTTCCGGACACGCGCCGACACGCGTGTCGATAAAAGTTGACCGCGTGTCGGAAAATCCGACACGCGTTGACCGCGTGTCCGAGCGTGTCGACACGCTCCGACACGTGTCGGACACGACATGGAAGCACGGACAACGTGTCCGTGCTTCATAGGTTTTATCTGGTCTGCCAAATGCAACTCTAGAGTCTAAAACATGGACAAGTCCGATGAGAGCTTAATTCTTGAAAAATAAAATTACAATCAATCTATCGAGAAAGTTTTAGAAAAGGAATAGCATGATCAAATTATGTTGTCAAATCAATCAGTAATGCATATCAACTAATGTTTATCATGTTTAATTTATTTGCCAATGTACTCTATATACAAGAGATTAGATTAAGATGTTCTAAATTCCTAAAATAGATATTGACGAAAGTCAAATATGTAGGTTAACTGCATTCATTGATATTAATACGAGAAAGGATCTATACATAAGATGAAATAATATCATGTGAAAATATATAGTAAATCTCGCGGGATTTACATAGTGATTAAATGAAGGAATTGTGTGTGTGGATTGAGCACATCACGGGAGTTCAATTTTCCACACCAGCAAATGTAGACAATTTTATACCCTACCTGGTCCATGAAATTAGTAATATATGTCATGGGCTTGACCTTTTAGCTACCTAAGATATAAGCTTCTAGGTGAGAGAAATAACTTATTATCAGAAAATGAAAATATTAGTTAATCAAGTAGATAAAGCCTTCCCTCCTCCTTTTCCCCACTTTCTATCTAGCACAGTTATGGAAGCAGGTTGATGAAATTTCGTCTATGTGATTTCGCATACACGTGAATACATTTTGTGTTTTTAGGTATATCACAACTTTGATGAAAACTGGTTTGTTCCCAATCTAGCTAAATTAAGAATTTTTTCATGGACACAATCGACTAAACTATAGAAGAAATTAAAATCAAGACTCAACCTCGATATCAAAAGTTAAATAAGTAGCGGAAATTGAATCTACACTCGAAATGAAACCTTCACGACTAAAAGAATGAATGCCTGGAAGATCGACTAATTCATTTCCTATTTGAAGTGGCTTTAAATCAAACTCTAAAAGGTAGGGGAGGACACAGAAACACATCATCCACCAATTTAATAAGTACTTTAGGTGCTTCTGGAGCACACATCCTGCTTGGCCGACCCCAACCACACGCAAAATTCAAGGAACATTCAATTTTATCAAGGGCATAAGTCACTTGATTTGTAGTTGTGTTCTTGAAACACCTCCCCTAGCAATAATTTTTTTTTTTTTTTTTTGAGTTGTGTAACGGGTATTTGACTTTTTTAATATCGAAAAAGATGTACTAGAAATCCTAAAATTATTGTAAAAATGCAATCAAGAAAAAATGTAACTAAGTCCTAAAATTTATCAATTTGGTGTAATCAAGTTTCTCTATTAACTTTGTCCAATTTAGCTTAGCTGATGGAAAATACGTGGCATTTTTTTTATTCATTTATATCTTACTGGCAGAGAGCTTAAAAGAAAAAGTCCGTGTGCGACAACGTCGTTGTTTAACATTCAGCCCAACTTTCCAAGCCATAATTAAGTTTCCTTCTCAAGTTTTGTTCACTTCTTCATCCGTCTTTCGTCTAGAGTGTCCTATTATTCGTGGAGTTCGCTTCTTATTTGTCGATCCTCCTGTTCTTCGTCCAAGTGTCCTTCTTCTTCTTCGTCGAGTCCCCAAATTTCCTCTTCGATCGAACGCGACGAGGTCGAGTCCTCGCACAGGAGCTTGATGAGCCAACAATGACGTCGAGTCCTCTTCGTCCAAGCCCGACGGTGGGAATGACAGTGTTATAAGCCACTACATTGAGCTTAATCCCCTTTCTTGTGATGGAGGTATGGAAACTCATTTGAGGTGTTTTCTTGTGGATTAAATAGGTCTGAAGTTTGAGAGTGAAGTCAATGTTACAGCAGGTGGCTGTATCTATTTGAAATACCACAAATTGTATTCAGACATATTCTCATGGTTTATTCTAATTGTCAAATACTAAATGGAAGGCAGTTGTTTTGTGGCTCAACTGCCAAAGCAGAAGCAAAATAAGGGTAGAGCACAAAAAGCGTACTCAAATCTGTGATTGAGACTTGGTGCAAGGAGAAGTAACAAGCTTTTCCAATGTACGAGGCTAGAAAATATTTTCATGGTTTATTCTACTTGTGCCCGTTGTTGAAGAAGGCTCGTTGGAAGAACTAGTACAATTCTTGCTTTTTCAATGTACGAGGCTAGAAAATATTTTCTAGTGAAGATAGAACCTCTTTCATGTGCAGTTGAATCTTATGTTAGCGATATGCAGCTGTATGTTCGAGCTGCAGAGAAAACACAGCAACATAGTGTTTTTGTTGCAGCAATGGACATAGGTAAAATTGACCATCGTCCTTTAGTATGTCTAGACAATTTTTTCAGATCTTGCGAAAATGGTGAAAGTCCATCTATGAGAAGTATTTGCCTTTTTGTTGTGATTTATGCTAAGAGATCAAATTAATGGTGGTTCAAGGGTTTCCATAATCTTTATAAGATTATGAATCAATTTGATTCATTTATGTTTTCTTTGCAATCTTTGCCATCACTATATGGTAAAAGAAATTTTTTCAAAGGGTCGTATCTGTTGTGTGACGGCTCAATTTCTAGGAGTCCTAACAAGCTGAGCTTCATTACTCCCGAGCACATAAGCTTCTTCTTTTGATCTTGAATTTGTTGTTTGTCCAATTCTTGCTACTCTGATGACTTAATCTCTAGATAAGGCGTAGAACCATACAATCATATGTGATGTTCTCATGAAATCTGAGAACTTTTCTATTCGGTTTGTAAAATTTTAAAAGGAAAATAACGAGTGAAATAGGAGTTGAAAGAAGGGTTGGAAAAGCCAGATGAGCAACATCTTAAATATTGTGAGAATTTTGTCAAAATCCTTTGAAAATTTGCAATTTGCATTTTCATGTGAATTCACTAAATGAAAGTAATTAAAATTTCGTAATTTCTCTCAAGTTAAAATTTTACATGTCTAAATTGAGAGAGAGAGAGTAAATTTGAAAATGGCCCCACTTTGAATCATGGAGGAAAAGGGGGGCTCAAGTATGCTTCAGTCGAGAGAGAGAGAGAGCATACTTCCATTTTGAAGGGCGTTGGCTAGAATTATCTTGAAGATATAAGGTATGTCCATTCTTAGAGAGAGTTATTGAATTAAAGTCCACCATGGTATATCAATAGAGTTACCATCTAAAATCAGTTGTGTACCAAGCACGAAACAGTAATACCGTCACCTCCTTGAACTTCTTGGATATGAACTTCTTGGGAATCCTCCATCGCATGCAAAATCAAGATGGAGAGAGAGGCTTACGATCTTTCCACTTCAAATGTCATTGACCCAGATTATTTTAAAAATTAGGAGGTTGGATTAGAGAAAACCGCTCTCTCATCTTTTATTCAAGGAAACTGTTGAGCATGAGTATCTCTTCGCCTTTCACATACAAGGTTTCCTAAACATTGGAGAAGCAATTCATTGACACGACCAGCTTTTATTGCATTCGCATACGCATGCATTTAGTTAATTGAACTTTATACACTTAATTTTTAAAAAAGATTTTAGCTAGTTGCAACATGTTATGGAGCACTTGTTAAGTAACTAATAGAGCATGATCATGGGCGGACTTAGCCAAGAAAATTGGTTTGCATAAACAAGCCTCGCTATTTGTTTGAGCGCAATGGAGTTTTGGGCCGGGGATGGGCAGGAGTGCTTAGGCCCGGGCCCAGCCCAACCGACCCGTTTACTTCTTTGAAAATACTGCACCACTCGGAACCTTGGTACGGATTTAGTTGGTCATGCTTGTCCCCTATCTTCCCCAAGAATTTCTTTGGAATCACTTATAGCAGAAAACCAAACCTATATATATATATATCAAGATAAAAGTATCTAGATATATATACATAGAATTAAAACACAACAGAGTTGAAAGACCTTTCATATAACTTTATTAGTCGACCTTTATAATGTAATATTTGTTTGTGGTTATCTCACTAATTTCGATACTATGTTCTAGGTGTCAAATTTTCTAATTTAAAGGTTGTTAGAATATGAAATTAAGATATGACCTTTTTTTTTTTCCTCAAAACTAGAGATGGAGTTCAAGGTTCCCATTGTGATTTAGTTTAAAAGTTTTTTATAATTGAGTTGGAATCAAGTTTAAACTCGAATGGATATTCTATATTAAACATGAGATTGACAAATCGAGTTTTGTTATATTCGCAGTCCAATATCAAACTATCAACATCAAGTTAAACTTTGCACCAACAAACTACTTCAAATAAATTTCTGGAATGCGCCTTAATAGCAATTTTTATTTATTTATAATGAAATACCTAATTTTAGATACTTTTAGTGCATTGAGCCACTATATACAAGAAATTAGATAGAAGATGTTCTAAATTCCTCAAACAGATACTGACGAAAGTCAAATATTTAGGTTAACTGTATTAATATCAAAATATGAGAAAAGATCTATATATAATAGGAAACAATATCATGTGAAAAAATACCGTAAATCCTGTGGTATTTGTGTAGTCATTAAGGAATGGGATTTTGTATGCAGATTGGGCACATCACGAGCTCGATTTCACACACCACCAAATGGAAACAAATTTATACCAAAGCTATTAACCAATCTTTGACTCATGCCCTACGTGGTCGATTAGAATAGTAACATATGACAATATCTTACTACCAGAAAATGAAAAATTTAGTTACAAATCAAGTAGATAAAGTCTTTCGACCAAAGAAAAAAGAGTAGATAAAGCCTTCCCTCCTCCTTTTCCGCCCTTTCCATCCAGCATAGTTATGAAACCTAATTAAATTTCATCTATGCGTACGAATAAATACATTTTGTGTGTTTAGATATATCACAACTTTGATGAAAACTGATTTTGTTCCCAACCTAGATAAATTAATAAGTTTTTATGTACACTATTGACTAAACTACAGAATAAATTAAAACCAAGACTCAACCTAAGCATCAAAAGTTAAATGAGTAGCAGAAATGGACTCTATACTCTATCCGAAATAAAGCCTTCATGACTAAAAGAATGAATGCCTGGAAGATCGATTTCTTTAATTCCTATATGAAGTGGCCTTCAATCGAACAATAAAAAATAGGGGAGGGTGCAGAATTACTTCATCCACCAATTCAAAAAATTATTTTAGGTGCTTTTGTTGCGCAAATCCTGCTCGGTGGAGCCCTGCCACGGGGAAATTCAAGTAATAATCAATTTCATCAAGACGTAAGTCACCTGATTAGTGGACAGGTGGACCATGTAAGTTGTGATATTGAAACACCTCCCTCAGCAATATTTTTTTGAGTCGTGTAACGAGTATTTGATTCTTTTAATGTTGGAAAAAGTGCACTGAAAGTCTTAAAACTTGTTATGAAAATGTAATCGAATTTTAAAACTTACAAAAAGTGTAATTAAGTCATAAAATTTATCAATTTGATGCAATCGAATATCTCTATTAACTCAGTCCAATTTGATTATTAGAAAATACTGATGTGCATTTTTTTTATTCATTTCACTCTCTTAGTGGCATGGAGCTTGAAAGAAAAAGTCTCAGTGCAAAAACGGCTTTTAAGGTTTGCCCCTTATTTCCGAGCCATAATTGAGTTTTCTTCACTTCTTCATCCTGTCTTTTGTCCAGAGTGTCCTTCTTATTAGTGGAGTCCGCTTCTTATTTGTCGATCCTCCTGTTGTCCGTCCAAGTGTCCTTCTTCTTCTTCGTCGAGTCCCCAAATCTCCTCTTTGTTCAACCGTGACCACATCGAGTCCTCATGCAAGAGCTTGATGAGGCCGACAGCGACGTTGAGTCCTCTTCGTCGGAGCCCGACGGCATGAACGACAGTCTTATAAGCCACTACATCGAGCTTAATCCCATTTCTTGTATACTCATTAGAGGTGTTTTCAGTTGTGGATTGAATAGGTCTGAAGTTGGGAGTGAAGTCAATTTTTCAGACTTGGTGTAACGAGATGTGACAAGTTTGTCCGACCTACCTATATCTCCTTTCCTTCTTTGTTCATTCTACTGGTAAGCAGTGTCAGAAAAAGAGATATAGGCCAAGCACGAGAGAAGTGGAGAGAAGACTCAAGGTTTTCTTGTATTCTTTGTATATCCAGTTTACATTGTATGATGCACTATTTTATAATACATTAAATGTCTATCTAAAGAAAAAGAATATTCAAGAAATCGAATCCAATCACAGATTGACATAAATAAATAATCACAATCTCCTGTAATCTTGGATTGATTGGATGCAATCTTCAGCTTGATTCTGTGCATATCTCCAACACTCCCCCTCAAGCTGACGGCTGGTATATATCCAAGACGCCAAGCTTGCTTAGTAGATATGCGTGTTGCCTTTGACATAATGGTTTGGTAAAGATATCAGCAGGCTGTTCCACAGTTCCAATTCCCTTTGTCTTGATTACCCCTTCTTGGATTTTGTCTTGAGTATAATGACAGTCAACTTCAATGTGTTTCGTTCTTTCATGAAAAACGGGATTTGCTGCAAGTTTGAGTGCTGCGTCATTGTCGCAATATATGTTCGTTGGCCCTTTGACTTGTATCCCAAGATCTGAAAGCAAGCCTCGTATCCAAACTATTTCACAAACTGTTTTAGCCATAGCTCTATACTCGGCTTCGGCAGATGAAAGATATATAGTGGTTTGCTTCTTTGTTTTCCATGCAAGTAACGATTCTCCCAGCTTGATGCAAAAACCAGTGACTGACCTTCGACTCATAGGACATGTGGCATAATCTGTGTCACAATAAGCTGCAATTTCGAGATTGCAATCTCGTGAAAGAAGTAATCCAAGATCTGGACATTTCTTCAAATACTTTATAACCTTCAATGCTGCATTCATATGAGACTCCTTCGGTTTATGCATGAATTGACTAAGTGTTTGAACTGCATAACATATATCTGGCCTAGTCATAGTGAGGTATATAAGTTTCCCTACAAGCCTTTGATAGGGGGATGGATCTTCAAGCGAGGGATCATTAATCTTAGACGAAGATCCAACATCATAGTCAACGTAGTTAGTCGATGTTCGATCAATAGGGATAACAGCCGGTTTACATCCCGATAAGCACATTCGATATAATCTCTAATACAAATTTCCGTTGACTAAGAGCAATTCCTAGCTCTGATCGAGCAATCTCAATGCCAAGGAAGTATTTGGGAGATCCCAAATCTTTAATACGGAAGCTAGAATGCAAATGTCCCTTAAGTCTCTTGATGCCCAATTCATCATTTCCCATAATAAGTATGTCATCAACATATATCATCGATAGATTGAAGACGTACCTTTAGCCCAAGAGAATAGGGCATAATCATGCTTGGATTGTTTGAAACCAATGGCTGTGAGAGCTGATGTGAATTTTGCATACCACTGACGAGAAGCTTGCTTGAGTCCATAAAGGGACTTACGGAGACGACACACTCCATACTCCCCCTGTCTCCGTAATCCCGGTGGAAGATCCATATATATTTCTTCATCAAGATCGCCATGAAGAAAAGCATTGTGTACATCCATTTGGTGTAGTTTCCAGTCCCGGAAAGCAGCAATAGAAAGGAAAGAATGAACAGTGACGTCTTTGGCAACTGGAGAGAATGTTTCATGGTAATCAAAACCTTCACGTTGTGTAAAGCCTTTTGCCACTAAGCGAGCTTTATAGCGTTCCACTGAACCATCAGCCTTGTACTTGATCTTGTATACCCACTTGCAGCCAATTGGCTTACGATCAGGAGGTGTTGGAACTATATCCCATGTGTGGTTTTCTACCAATGCTTGTAACTCAGCTTCCATAGCCTTTTGCCAACGTGGATCACGAACGGCCATATCATAAGATGATGGTTCTATTTCTTCGAGATACGACCGATACAGCACATATGTTCCGAGAGAGACAATCAAACGAGACATAAGAGGAGATAGGATATGGTGTACCGATGAGTTGAGAGATGCACAAACATAATCCTTTGTCCAAGTTGGAGGATGAATGGTTCGTCCTGACCGTCTTGGAGGAGCATGATCAGGTGTAGGAGATGATTCTTTAGAACTAATTTGGTGTGACAATTGTTCTGAATTGGATGTCTCTTCAATGGATGCTGTAGAGCCCGATGCTAAATATTCAGAGGCAAGTAAAGATGCTACATTTGTTTCAATCTCTGGCGAAGAAGTCGGAACATATATATATATATATTGTGGACTGAGTGGTAAGTCTTCCTTAAATAGAAAGTTTCTATTTTGCTGATTTGAGCTTGAAGATTCATTGGAAGATATCTCATCTTGAAAAGGAAACACATCCTCATGGAAAACCACATCTCTACTTACGAAGAAATTGCCTGTCGACGGTTCAAAAACACGATATCCCTTCTGGAAAGTTGGATAACCCATAAAAATGCATCATCTGGCTCGGGGACTCAACTTGTCCCGAGGACCCAAAGTAACAGCATAACATAAGCAGCCAAAAACGCTTAAATGATCTACTGCAGGTTTCTTTCCAAATAAGATTTCAAACGGAGTACGCCCATTAAGAATCCTAGTTTGCATGCGATTGATCAGATATGCTGCTGTGACCACACAATCTCCCCAGAAAGTTTCAGGAATGAAGGCTTGAAACTTAAGTGCACGTGCAACTTCTAGAAGATGGCGGTGTTTCCGCTCAACAACCCCATTTTGTTGAGGTGTATAAGTGCACGTACTTTCATGTAGAACTCCATATGAAGAAAATAAGGATTGACAATCATGACTAGAGAATTCTTTCCCATTGTCTGTTCGAATGGGTTGAATAGATTTTCCAAATTGATTTTTCGTCGGGATGAAAAAAAATCTTTCAAATGAGAAAGAACTTGACTCTTTGATTGCATAAGGAAGATCCATGTAGCACGAGAATGATCGTCAACAATAGTAAGAAAAAAACCGAGACCCATCTCGATGTGATGTATGATAGGGTCCCCAAATGTCTACATGAATTAAAGAAAAATTCTCTGTAGTATGGGATTTGCTTGTGGAGAAAGGAGTACGTGATTGTTTTGCGAGAGGACAAATATCACATTTAGGGTGTGGAAAGAAGGCACCGTGACCAAAGCGTCGATGAGAAATAATAGCTTTATCATTGGTAGTAACGTTACACAATGATTCCTTATTCACGAAAAACATGATAAATCAATATTTTGGGAAAACTTGTCCAAAAATACAACCCTTGTGAAAGACTACCCAAGCCCATCGGTTTGCCGAAAGGGCCTGAAAAAGACATGTGTCAGAATTGAAGAGGATTCGACATGAATTATCCTCACAGGCTTTGGATACTGAGATAAGGTCGAATTCAAATTGAGGAATATAAAGCACATTTTTAAGGGTAATAGAAGGGCTAAGATGTACTGTCCCTAATTTTGTGACATTTGTAGTATTCCCATTTGGAAGTTTCACAGTGATTGGGAAAATATGGGCATGAGTATGAGAAAAGAAACTCTCGTCACAGATAATGTGGTCACTAGCACTTTGAATCAATAATCCATGCATCATGAGAAATAGAGCTTAGGCAAAATGAGATACCTGAAAAGCCCGCTCCTTTTCAGAAACTGGAAGTTGTTTTAGGGCCTTCATTATTTCCCGATGCGATTACGTGTAATGGGCTGGTTGACATTGAGCCCAAGACTTGATTAACTCAAGATTCCTTCTTTCCTTTATCCCCGGGTTTTCCGTGTAATTTCCAACAGTTTCCACCATGTGATGAGGTCGTTTGCAATAATTGCAATATAATTTCCCTTTTCCTCTAATATTGTCCTTTGATGCGAAATTTTTGAGACCGTACGATCCCCTAAAAGAACCGGAGCCGTTGGATTCGGTTAAGGCATTAGCTGAGTAGTGGCCGTTAGATCTGAAGATCAGATCTGAGCCGTCCGCCCTAAAATTAGGGTTTCCTTCCTCCTGTTTCCTTTCATTCGTGCGGTAGAAGGTGTCTCCATGGAACCCGAAAGCTGGATTCGCTGGAGAGAGGGCGTGCGAGGAGCTGCCAGCCCCTAAGGCCGGAGTGAGGCCAGATCCGAAGGCCGCGAGCGACGGGCCGATCCGAGAGCTGCGGACGTCGAGCGATCCGAGAGCCGCGAACGCCGCTCCTTCTCCGGTTCGTGCGAGTCCAGTCGCCGCCATCCTCTGGCTTTCTTCTTGGACCGCCAACTGGTAGATCCGCCGGAGCGATGGTGGCGGCTCCATTGCGAGCACTTGGGACCTGAAATGTGAGTAACTTTCATTTAAAATTAGCAAAAATCGAGTTGATTTTTCTCTGTCTCGAATGGCCCCCGTACGATTTAGGGTTTCTTCCGATCCTTCAAGTCTCTCCTCGGCAGCCTCGAGTTCGTTCCGGAGAGGGCGAGAGACGATTGAAAACCGTCGTGACATTTTGATTTCCCGTTTCGGTCGATACGGCTTGGGTGAGTGAGAAAAGCTTGGCTCGATCAAGCTTGCCGTACATCTCTCGGATCGCCTCCCAAATCGTCTTCGAGTCTTCAGTTGGTGTAAGTCCGGCGGCCACCTCAGGAGCCAAACAGTTGCCGATCCACGTCCGCACCAGCTGATTACATCTGCGCCAATGCCGCTGCGATCGTTTGTCGGTTGGGAAGGATATGCTGCCATCAATGAAACCTTCCTTCTCCTTGGTCACCAGCGCACGCCTAAGATCTCGAGCCCAGGTAGTGTAATTTTCAGGTCCTGTAAGTTTCAAGGAAATAAGCCGTAGCTCGGGTCCATCGCTCGGCGACGTGTAGAATGGGTCACCGGGTTCCGGTCGACCGCCGTTGGTGGGAAATATAAACGGCATGTAGCCGGGTCCTGCATTCGGGAACCCGGATCCTACATTCGGGAATCCGGGTCCTGTATTTGGGTAGGAATTCCCTCCCTGACCCATCGAGGATGTTTCAGGTCTTATGCCTGTGCCTGTTGAGCCTGTGTCAGTGCTCGAAAATCCTTCTCCAGACGTTCCGTATGGAACCCACGACTGAGCTGGTCCAATTCCCCACGGACCTTGAAAAGGAAACCATGGAATTGGTGACCATTGAGTTGGGCCGGAAACATTTGCTGGAGCAAGTGTCGTATTTGCTGGAGGAAGTGTCGGATTTGCTGGAGGAAGTGTCGGATTTGCAGCATGTTGAGCCGTCGAGTGAGTATCTTCTGAAGAGTTGGCTGGATTTCTGCTTTGAGGTGAGTTTGGACTTTCCTCAACTGAGATTTCTCCTTGAGTATTCTTGGCCATGATGAATTCCTCTGCTTCTTTGTAGAAACTGATTTGTGAGAAAGGAACAGAGGCAATTCGAAGAGTTTAGCGGAAGCTAGATTGAAAAACACGGCTCGATACCATGTCGAAAAGAGATATAGGCCAAGCACGAGAGAAGTGGAGAGAAGACTCAAGGTTTTCTTGTATTCTTTGTATATCCAGTTTACATTGTATGATGCACTATTTTATAATACATTAAATGTCTATCTAAAGAAAAAGAATATTCAAGAAATCGAATCCAATCACAGATTGACATAAATAAATAATCACAATCTCCTGTAATCTTGGATTGATTGGATGCAATCTTCAGCTTGATTCTGTGCATATCTCCAACAAGCAGCTCTGTTGTTTGGTCATTCCTGGTTACGAATGACGAACTCGGTCCTCAGTGGGCATCCGGTGCTATGGGCACCCTTCTATTGGTGTCGTGATCTCTAATTGCAATTATCATCGTATTATCCACTTTTTTTAGCTCCAGTTCTGATTTGCTGTATATATCATGAGACTACACTTAGGAAACAAAACAGAAAACCTGTTTTTCATGGGCAATTCCTCGGCGAGGCTTGCATATGTCTGTGTTCCTCCTATGTACTTGTCTTTTGGGAGTCACTGATGTAGAATTGTATTCTTAAACGGGAGTGACACTATGCCTTTGCATGACTTGAGTTTTAACGTGGCTAACACTGCTCTTAAATGTCACCTTCTATGCTCTTGTGATCAGGCTAAACATGGTAATGTCTACGAACTCGATATTCTTATTGCAACAATAAGGTCTTACTTCTCTTTCTATGGATGCTTCTCCTTTTGCTTTGCATTGTCCTATGTTATAGCGAACAAGCTCCTAGTAGAATTATGATATAACCTTGACAATCAACATATGTTTCTTATGTCGCATTCATCTGTTGCTTATGTTGCATTTAGTAGAACATTCAATTGCCAAACCAAAGAATGGCGGCGAGAAGATTGAGGGCGCCAACATCTAAATCCAAGTGGTGTAGCTATTAAAGAGGTTGACTTGGAGCTTAACTAGTCTTGTGGTCTTCGATCACCGGTTCTCATGACAAAGACAAGGAAAAATGTAGGGATTGGTTTTATAGGTGGGGTAAGTTTTGAATTGATCGGAAGACACCAGATTGAGCTAGGGACATAATAGTCGGCTTCCTTGAAAGGAATCAAGCATTGTGCGAATCAAGCCAATCGAGGCGCAACGAGGATGATGTGAGCTAATTTCTAGCTGAAATCAAGGCTCAAAGGGCCAAGTATAGACATTTAAAGGAGGAGCTTGCACAAGTGAAGAAAGAAACTATGATATATCAATTTTCAGTTGTTCTATGCATGTGTTGTGTCATTGTGCTAGTTGTGTGTAATGCGAGGGTTGGTCGGAAGTTTCTAAGTCTGCCATGGTTTATTGAGGTGAGTGTGCACATTTGTGTTAGGTTGAACTACTGAAAATCCTACTTCCCTTATCTTCTGTACTTGTTCCCGCTTCATGCTTCAGAGATGATTTACTACTGAAAACTAGATATTCTAATGGAAAGTTGTTGGCTGTTTGGCAATCCGACAGAAAGCTTTCATCGTTCTTACCTTTCTAACTGGAGAACTTCTGATTCCTTCTCATTCTGTTACGAAAAATCTAGTGAACTTAACAGCTTTGGCCTCATGTACAGTGACTAAAAATTTGACCAGCTGGTCAGAGCAGGAGAAATAAAGTGAGGTCTCATTGTTTACTTTTCCTCAGCCCAACGAAAATTCAACTCCAGTTTAACACTAATAAACCAAGTATTCAAACTGATGTACAATCCCCACTGCATGCAACCAAACCAAGCGTTCAAACTTCATCAGGCTCCATCAGGCTCCATCAGGCTCGTACAAAGAGGACTTGACGACCTCATCAAGCTCTTATGTGAGGACTTGATGTGAAATTTGGGTATTTATTATTAGTCAAATTGAACGGAGCTAACGAAGGGGCTCAATTATACCAAATTAAAAAGCTTTTTTGACTCATTTACATTTTTTGTAAATTTTATGATTTGATTATACTTTCCTGATAAGTTTAAAATTTAAAGTGTACTTATCCCTTGAATATTCTATTTTCACTGTAAATACCGCAAATCATGAAATTCTAATGATTGGCATAATAGAGATATTTAATTTTTTTTTCTGATTTTCTATGTTTATTTTGGTTATGTATATCTAATTAGATTTTCTTTGATCTCCTTAATCGTTCAACTACCCTTTTCTAAAACATGCAAATATACATAAATTCCATATTAATAACTTCCGCATTAATATTTTTTAACTTATAATATATATATATTTAAAAAAAAAAAAAAAAAAAAGAGAAAATGCCGAAGTTTTCTCACCACAAGGCACAAACCGCTCAACTTCTCTCTGAACTTTTTCTCTCTTCATCACTCCCATCGTTTCCTGTAAGCTCAAGCTCAAGCGCTCTCTCTACGTTCGTCTTCGCTTTCACCAATGCCTGTGCCCGGTAAGTGACTCGCTGACTGTTCATCGGTGGTGTCATTTTCTGTGGTTTTTTCTATGTTCTTTTCTTCTTTTCGGTTTGGCTTTTTTGATAACTAGGAATTGGAGGACTGCAGGTTCTTGACTCGTGAATCAACTCGATATCCTTAAAATGTATTTGCCGATTGTCGATTGTGATGTGAACCCGTTTGTTTTGACTTGCTTTCCTTTGATTCCTGCATTTTTTCTTTCTGCCTTGGTTTCTTTTCTTTTTCTTGGTTTGCAAGTTTTAACCTCTGTTAGTTTCGTGATAAAGTCCAGTACCCTGCTTTTTCTTCTTTCCAATTATCGTTCATATTATGCCTCAGTCACATTTTTAACGTCCTAAGGATTCTTTCTGAGTGAGGGTTTGAACTTATTAAGAGCTTAGTCTTTAGGATTCCGTGTTGGGTTTCGCTTGGAGGAGTTTAAGTCTGTTTATTCATGGCTTTGCCCTTCTTATCGTGGCCATTATGTGCTACATTTATGATCTTATCCGATATTCATGTAACCCTTTCGCCTACAGTGAATGAAGATAACACATATAATTAGATGAACATTTTAATCGAGTTGCTGATCTCTTACTAAGAATTGATAATACTTTCTGTCTAGGTGATTTATATCCATGGGAAACACAAGACGCATGATCATATTTGCGGGTTCGCACACAGTGTAAATAAGCTGTGAGTTAGAAGAGAACGTTGAAAAAATTACATAATGGTGACGATCTATGTTCTAATTCAGAGACTGAAACTGATCAGCCTCAAGAGGAGATTGCAAATGTGAATGCATCAGGTAAGACCTACCTGCATATAATATAGTGTACAATTTTTCAGCATACTATACTGAAATGGTTTGAGTATCGATCTAGTTTGATAATATTAGATCCTTCTTTCGATATTGAGAATTCCTTGTCTAGTAGCTGCCACTAGAAAAAGGAAGTGCAGCCTTATGTGTCTATTGGGCATATGGAACTTCTTAAGGTTAGACTTCTATTTTCAAGATCGAACTTCTCAAGTTTACTGGGTTACGGCAATGATGGTGATTTGTGAACTTAGCCTTTGGGTTTACAACCATTCATTAATGGTTGTAGTGTTTATAAGATGCTTTGGCCACACAGCACTGAGTTTGTGTCAATGAATGGAGCTCCTCTGTACACGTCTCTACATTTTTTTTCAAGCGATGGAAAATATGGCTGATCACGGCTTGCTCATTCTGTTTTAAGAAATAAGCTTTTAGTGCGATCACATAATATCTTCTCTATGTTTTGCTATGCTTAACAGATTAATAATGAGCCCCTCTGTTCATTAATTTTATTACTTTCTGTGATCTAAGCTTCCTCTAAATCCTTCTCCATTCCAAAATTATAGTAGATTTAATTGTGCGATGTTCAAGTAGTGATCACTAACATGGTTTCTTATGCTGGTTTCACGTCCATCATGCAGAGTCCTCTTCCTTGCACTCATTTGATTTGTAGGGTGATGATCATCATAACACACAATAGAGATCTCTAAACATCATTTTGATCTCTCCATCGTCGAGTCATGGGCCACGCTCTAAGGGATGAGGCTAGTGTTATCCTCCAAAGGTACAGTGATCATAGTAGAGCCCCCATTCTAACTATTTATTTTTGTCATAAATGTCTTAGGTCCAAGAAAAAATGAAGAACAAAACAACTACTTGTGCCCTTTGTTGAAGAAAGCTCATTGGAAGAACTACTATAATTTCTGCATTTTCAAGATATGAGGCTAGAAAAGATTTTATAGTGATGCTTGATGAGGCCAACGGCGATGTCGAGTCCTCTTCGTCTGAGCCCGACGGCGTGAACGGAGTTGTTATGAGCCACTACATCGAGCTTAATCCCCTTTCTTGTATTTTGCTTTTGTTCCGATGGAGGTATGGGAACTAATTTGAGGTGTTTTCTATTGTGGATTGAATAGGTCTGAAGTTTGGAAGTGAAGTCGATGCTGCAGCAGGTGGCTGTATCTATTCGAATTCGGCAAATGGTATTCAGACATATTCTCAAGGTTTATTCTAATTGTCAAATACCAAATGTGAAGGCTGTTGTCTTGGGGTTCAACTGCCAAAACAGAAGAAAAAAAAAAGTAAAGCACAAAAAACCTGCTCAATACTGTGATTGAGACTTGATGTAAAGAGATTTAACAAGTTTTTCTGACCTGCCTATATCTCCTTTCCTTCTTTGTTCATTCCACTGGTAAGTGACTGCTGTTGTTCGGTCACTTCTGGTCTCGAATAACAAGACTCAGTCCTCACTGAGCATCCGGTACTACGGTTTGCAGCTCATGGGTACCCTACTATTGGCGTCATCATCTCTAATTGCAATCATCATCATTTGTGTTATCCATTTTTTTCTTTGCTCAAGTTCTGATTTTCTTTATCTATCATTAGACTACACTTAGGAAAAACAAGAAAAGAAAACCGTCTTTCATAGGCAGTTACAGTTCTCACTTTGCAGCTTCTCGGCGAGGCTTGCGTATGTCTGTGTTCCTCTTATGTTCTTGTCTTTTGGTAGTCAATGATGAAGAATTTGGCGATAGTTCTAGGATGACCATTCTCTTCGTAACATTATTATAGTCCAAAACGGGAGTCACACTTTACCTTCTCATGACTTGAGTTGTAACGTGGCTACCACTTTGTTCTTAAATGTCACCAATTTCTTCAATGCTCTTGTGATCACGCTATACACGGTAATTTCTTCTTGCAACAACAAAATCCACGTCGATTTTATATGGATGCTTTTCCTTTTGCTTTGCATCGTCTATGTTATAGTGAAACTCCTAGTAGAATTATTATATGACCTTGATAGTCAACATTTGTTTCTTCTGTTGCATTCATTTGTTGCTTATGTTGCATTTAGTAGAACTTTCAATTGCCAAATCAAAGAATGGCAGCCAGAAGATTGAGGGCGCTAACGTCAAAATTAAGTGTTGTAACTCCTAATGAGGTCAACTCGAGCTTAACTACTCTTGTGGCCTTTGATAACCAATTCTCATGGCAAAGACAAGGAAAATGTAGGAATTGGTTTTATGGTTGTGGTAAGTCATTTATTGATCAGAAGACACCAAATCGAGCTAGGTACATGATAGCTGACTTCCTTGAAAGGAATCAAGCATTGTGCTAATCAAGCCAATCAAGGTGCGACAAGGTTGATGCGAGCTAACTTCTAGCTGAAATCAAGGCTCAAAGGACAAAGTACAGACATTAAGAGGAGAGCTCGCATGAGTGTGAGAGGGCTAGTACGAACACCTAGAGGGGGGTGAATAGGTGTTTAAACAAAACCTTGGCAAATATATGCGGAATAAAATAACTTATGGAGCAAAGTCTAAGGAACAACAGACTTTGAGCGAGATCAGACTTTAACACAATAAAGAGTTTAGAGAAGAGAATAAGAACACAATGTTTATAGTGGTTCGGCTTAATCCAAGCCTACGTCCACTCTCCCACGCTAACAGCCTTCTTGGCTGGATTCCACTATGCAATCAACAAGAGATTACAACTTTGAGTGCAAACACTTAGTAGTAGATCACACTATCTCACTAAGTCACTCTTTTGGTATTTCTCTCAAGATCACAAACGTTTAAGCTCACGAGAGACAAGTGTATGATAGAAGATCGCTTAGACTTTGGAATTATAAATTCTACACTCTATCTCTTAATTGCTCATCGGTCCTTCATCTCCTTAAATACTCCTCCACTTCCAAAACTAGCCGTTGGACAGTATCCCGAGGATTGTCTTCCAATATACCCATTGGACAGCTCTGTATCAAGAAGATTTGGTAGCCGTTGAGTGACAAAGGTAGAATCCCAAATTGATTCTGATCGCCCATACAAATGAAATCTTGGTTTCCATAAGTAAAGCTTCTTCGTATAGAAAGTTCTTGTCTTCAAGATATAATTGTCAATCAATTAGATTGAGTCAATCAAATCAATCTTGATGTGGAATCCAAACCAAATCACTAGCCGTTATATCTTTGGGCTTGAGTTACGTTCTGTTGAGTCTGGATGTAAAGTCTCGAGAGCAATAGACTTTACAATCTGAGTCCGATTGCGATAGACTTTGCAATGGGTCTGAACAGATTTAGCTTTAAGGTCTGAACACATGCGTTATGTTCGCTTCAAATAGAGTCTATCTTCCTGGTTCAGCTTCAAAGATAGAGTCTGTCTTCTGGTTCTTCATTCACGTTCAGTCTGGAATTTGTCATAACAGACTTTGACACTAAAGTCTGCAGTCTTCAGACTTTGACAGAAATCTGGAAATCTTCGAATATACTTTGGACATGTGTTCCGTTCAGTTTTACCGCCGTCTTCGGGCTTTGACGATATCCTTTACATGTTCAATCATTGGCATAACAGTGAAGAAAGAAAATATGATATATTAATTGTCAATTGTTCTATGCAACTGTTGTGTCATTGTGTTGGTTGTGTCTAATGTGAGAGTTGGTGGGAAGTTTCTAAACCTTCCATAGTTTATTGAGGTGAGTGTATACATTTGTGTCAGGTTGAACTACTGAAAATCCTACTTCCCACATCTTCAGTACTTGTTCAGCTTCATGCTTCAGAGTTGCTTTACTACTGAAAACTAGATATTCTAATGGACAGTTGTTGGCTTTTTGGCAATCTGGCAGAAAGCTTTCATCGTTCTTACAATGCCTATTGGAGAACTTTTGATTCCTTCTCATTTTGTTATGGAAAATCTAGTGAACAGCTTTGGCTTCATGTATAGTCTAATATATCCACGAATTGCCTGTTGGTCACTAGGTGTAACTGGCACAGGCTGATCTGGATTCTATTAGAGGTGCCCTAGAAGCGAGACAATGAAATGACAATCCCCTCGAGCAGGAAACATTCCACCATAAAAACAGTGGGTAAAAATTTGACCCTGAATGGTCAAAGCAGGAGGAATAAAATGAAGTCTCATTGTTTTCTTTTTCGCAGCCCAACGGTTTATCAGAGGTTTAGATACTTGGGCACTTCTACACTAAAGACACTTAGATACGTGACTTTCAATAACACTTCCATATCCCCGCGCATTTGCAGACCCATGGGAAATACCTGTTCTTGTGTTGAAAACAGGCGCATATCGGTGCGTTACAATGGGTGGAACAACTTATCCCGGAAAGTTAGCTGTCCAGGAGAGGAAATCCATCCCTTTATAAACCCCATAATATCTCCTTAGTTTCCCAACCAAGGGAACGCAACCCCAAAGACAAGATAAAGTGTGCAACCCCGAGGAAAGGATAACGGATAAAGTATCAAAAGGTGAGCGCCCAAGGAGTCGCTCTAATACCGACATGATGCGTTACAATGGATGGAAGAACTCATTGCGAAAAACTAACTTTCTAGGAAGAGTAACCCAATCCATTCTAAATATCTCCTTAGTTGTGCGATGTAGGACCGTGCCTGCATCACACATGTATAGCTTGGGATTCCTCTTTGCTTTTGTGGGGTCCCTTGGCTCGGAGATTCATGGTCGTCGGTTCCATGTCGCTTTCGAGCGTGTCAGTCAGAGGCCCTCATCCACATTAGAAAGCAATTTCCATAATGCTATGCCATTTTGTAGGTCCAATTCAATGTATCAAGTCACAAATGCAAGCCACCTTTAGGCTTTTTAGGTAGGTCCACGATATTGTTTTACCAGCCTCATCGATCAAAATGTTGAAATCTCAGGTGATTAATTCGGATATAAAAGCATTTCTACTTGAATGTTAAGTCTTCTTTAAGTCCATGATATGTACAGTGCATTTCATGAATCAAATAAGATGCAAATTCAAAATCTCAAAAATTTGTCCGACTATGAATTTCTTCACACCAGATGTTACAAATGACTGAATGCAACCAAAAACCGATATGACTATTTCATGTTCAGCACTCTCAAAGCATTCTAATTATAAATTAGACGTAACAAAACCCCTGGAATTTTGAGAGTAACCCTTTTTCTCAAGGCAAATTTCTCTCAACACAGACATGAATTCCGTCCAATACAAAAAGCCACACCAACTGCCAATGCAATAACCAAAAGCAAATCGTAGTGGAAGAACTAGATGTACCCGGACACGAGCAGTGGTGTCCTGACCAGGCTGAAGAAGCAACGCGATGTCGCGCCTCATCTGCTTCACCACCGCCTGTCTCTAGTTCCTCACAGTTTTATCCTCATTTGCAAATCGTTTTGATTCATTTTTACCTATGCACGTGTTCTTCTTTTTTGAAACAAACACCAACATCTTCCTCCATCTTCTTCCTCTTGATCTCCTCCTCCTTGGCCCTGAAAGTGGACAGAGCCGACCTCGACATCTCCTCGTCCTCCCTCGACAGCAACATGTTGCTGCTGAAGCTCAAGCTCCCCAACAAGTTCTGCAGGATCAGCTGCTGCTGCTGGGCCTGTTGCAGGGGCTGCTATTCGCTCGCCTGCATCATGGTCTTCTTCTTCTTCTTCTATCTGATCTTCAAGCAACTGAAACCCTGGTGACCTCTGATAAACCAAGTATTTAAACTTCAGTATAGTCCCCACTGATAAACCAAGTATATTCCACCATCTTTGCCGTCAGGAGGAATACTAATAAACCAAGTATTTAAACTTCAGTAAAGTCCCCGCTGAATGCAACCAAACCAAGTGTTCAAACTTCAAGCATACAGCCAGTCTACCGACGGAAGTTACCTTAAATGGAGCCAGGGGTTCCTCCATCTTTCCTGGTACGCGCATTCGTTCTTGTGCACTGCCCTCTGCATGCCCAACCATCAATCGGTCTGTTAATGCAGCCGGCACACTCTCTTTCTCCTGCAAAAACCAAAGACATTAACAAACCCATGGCATTGTATATCACCATTTTCGCGGCCTCACCAGAGGAAGGACACCTAATTACCACATGTTGGCCCTACTCAAATTCGATTTGACAAAGAACTGACTAGACTGATTTTAAGACTCACAAACAAACGCATTTTATCCAGGTTTTTGATTCATTGCCTGAAGGGCTCCAAGCAACAAATTTGGCAACATAAAAGAAGAAAAAGGAATCGTCTTCCCTCAGTCACCATCTAATGCTGATGATTGTAACACTGAAAACATGCTTTTTTTACCCATAGCACGAATGGTGCTGCACTAGTAAAAGCTTCAGCACCTCAGACCACATTATCCTTGAAAATTGGCACTCCAGAAATAGATAGCACTTTCGATTGTCAAATTATGTAGGCCAGTTCAAGCTCTAAAATGAAAATATCCCAAATAAAATATTCATTGGACATTTTGGAGATTCTAAGTGAACAAATAGCACTTTAAGTAAAGATGACACCTCTATTTTGACTCCCCAGTCCAAAAGATTTGATTCATAATAATTTGAAATTGACTTTTTAGAAAATTTCGGAGGGGCGGTACACATGATAATCAAGTTAAATCCCCAATTTTTTTAGCATGTTCCCAAATTAGAAAACCGCAAAATTGAGCATTAAATATAGTTGCTCCCGCCTTAATTAACCCAAACAAAATCATGCGAACAATGTGTGTCCTTTTTCTGTTTTGTTTTGGACGATCCTATCTCTTATTTTGCTAAGACTAGTAAGATCGCAACAACATCCTGCGTTTGGGTATATACTCATTGACATCATTCCCAAACTTCAGACCTATTCAATCCACAAGAGAAAACACCTCAAATGATTTCCCATTCCTCCTTCGGAATGAAAGCAAAGTACAAGAAAGGGGATTAAGCTCGATGTAGTGGCTTATAACACCCTCGTTCACGCTGCCTGGCTTTGGACGAAGAGGACCTGACGTTGCCGTCGGCCTCATCGAGCTCTTGCGCAAGGACTCGACGTTGTCATGCCCGAACAAAGAGGAAATATGGGGATTCGACGAAGAAGAAAAAGGACACTCAGATGAAGAACAGAAAGATCGACGAATAAGAAGTGGACTCCACGAACAAGAAGTACACTATAGACAGAAAGACTGATGAAGAAGTGAGGGAAACTTGAGAAGAAAACTCAATTAGGGCTTGGAAATTTGGGGCAAACCTTAAAAGGACAAGACGTTTTTGCACACAAACCTTTTCTCTTAAGCTTATGCCATAGAGAAGTGAATAAAACATGCATAGCCAGCATCTTCCGTTTATCAAATTAGATTAAATTAACAAAGAGACTCAATCGTATTAAATTAACAAATTTTATGACTTGATTATAATTTTTATAGGTTTTAGAACTATTGCATTTATCCTTTTAATGTTCTATCTTCACCGTAAGTATCGCAAATGATGAGAGTCATTGTCATAATGATTGGTATGAAGTAAGAGATGGAAAAAAAAAAAAGTGCAGTATATTACGTAGAAAAAATGCTAAGTAAAACCATTTATTTCTTATAAAATGAGAAATTTTTTTAAATAATAGGCTCTAAGATATTCTCTATATATATCTCCCCTACAATACAAAGTTTTTCCCGCTATTTATGATAAAAACTGAACTTCTCTTACTGCAACTTTATAACTTTCTCATAAACGGAAACAAGGGAAAAAAAAAAAACAGAGAGAGAAACCATCACGTGCGCCTACTGGTGCTTAAAGTAAGCGAGACCGTGTTTAATTCATGTTTGTATGATTATTTTTTGATTTTCCACAACTATTATAAATCTGCCTATAGTTGAATTCATGTTTGTGGCTGGTTGTTCTTAGTCACCTTATGTCGCTTGAAACTCTGGACGATGCCTCTGAAGTGTCCACTAACCCCAAGTAATTTCTTGCATTGGTGGATGTATAAGCGGCAATCATTTGGCAATTCGGTGGCCGATATTTCAACGATCCACAGTTAGTAAGTTCAAATTCTTTCAAAACTTTAACTTGTCGAGGCCCTCAACAATCCGTAGCTTAAGGCCGGAAGATATTTTGAAGGACTTGAGGTTCTTTAAGTTTGACAAATGACCAAGACTTTGAAAATGTTGACCAGCAAGTAAAAAGTCTTCCAACGATTTTGACATACCAACAACTTGAATACCAAGCATGTCACAAAAACCTAGATAGAGATACTGCAACTTATTGAAGACTCTCGATGCAAGGATTAGTGAAGATTCAAGAGAATATTCCCAATTTATGTCGACGTACTGGAAGCTTCTTAAGGGCAAGACCTTTCCAATTTGTAATATTTCCAATGATTCCAACACCCTAGCGATGTGGATCTCATCTAGTTCCAGGTACTTCTTCATGCTGACCAACTTTAGCTTCCTCATACTGGATATTATGAATCTCTTGAGGAGTTTACAATTATCAACATGGATACGTTAAATTTGGAAGGTGAAGCCCATCAAGTTGAATCTCTTGCATTTGAGAGGGAGAGATGTTTAAATTTGACAAATTCTTTGAGTTGGAGGAGAGTAACGCGATTGAATTGAAATTATCAAGGGTTAACTCTAACAGAGAAGAGGGAACTTGCATTGAGGGTTGCAGTTCAATCCAGACAAATGGAGTTGGTTAAGTTGAGGAAGGGAAGCCAACTTAGTGGGAGCAGGGACATGGAGGATACACAATCTCAAATGTTTCAATTTGGATAACCTCCCAATCCATCTCAACTCACCGCTATGAATTCTATCTAGTTTGCCAATTTTAGAGCCATCACTTAGGTCCAACTCAACCAAATTAGTCAAGTTTGAGAGGTATGGGACAACTTGCAATGACATAGATGACACTTCTAGATGGGTTAAACTTATTGGAAGTGGTAGCGACTCTCGAATTTCATAAAACTCTCTTAACACCAGTCTTTGCAATTGCGGGAGTAAGCCAATTTTAGAAGGAAGTTGACCTTACAAATTGGCTTTATTCCAAAGCACTAAACGTTCCCCAAGCATTCCTAGGCTTGAAAGCTGCAACTCCCGTAATGATTTCCAATTATAGATGGAATCCGGTAGTTCTTCCATTTGATGACACCAATTAAAAGAGAAGCGCTCTAGATTCTATAGGTCCCCAATTTCTTTAGGCAAACCTTCAAGCAAAGGGCGGTGATCAAACATTAAGTCTATCAAATGCTTTAACTTCCCAATAGAGCCGTCAATCTTCCTTAAACCTCAGCAAGTCCAAAAAGCAAGTCTCTCTAAAGTTGAGCATCCCAACAAGTCTGGTGTTCTAGTTATGTGATGACACTCACAAAGACTAAGAACTTTCAATTTTCTTGCCTCCTGTAAAAAATGAATGCATTATCCAATGGAGGAACAATTCAAATGTTGCTTTCAAGGACAAAGAATAGAAATAAGCATATGATGCACCTTTATTAGGCTCCATAATTTCAGATCGTCTATATTGACAATCGATGAAAATTGAAGGACAACTACATTCTTTAAGCACATATTGGTCAGCTTACACTTTAAACCAGGAGCACTCCAATAAATCCATCTTAATTTGGGAAAACAATCCATTAGATTGCCAACAAAGGTTCCTCCCCCAAATGATACAATCTTAGTTCCATTGCTTCAACGTTCTTCATCTGCAAGTGAGAGCAAGAAACGAGTAATATTCAGCATTCTATTTTATCGAGGAAAAGTATTAAAACCAAGAAGAAAAAAGAGAATCCATCAGTTCTTTCACACATGCATGATGGCGGCCCACTAAGGAATAGAAGTCCAAGCATGTAAACGGAAAAAGAGACAGAATTCAAATTGTTCACAGGATGTGAAGGTTCTAGGATGAATATTCTCTTCGTAGCATTATTATAGTCCAAAACGGGAGTTAAACTTCACCTTCACATGACTTGAGTTGTAACGTGGCCAACTTCACGCTTAAATGTCACCAATTTCTTCGACGCTCTTGTGATTAGGCTATACATAGTAATGTCTGTGAATCCATTATTCTTCTTGCAACAGCAAACTCCACTTCTTTTTATACAGATGCTTTTCTTTTTGCTTTGCATTGTCTATGTTATAGTGAAGAAGCTCCTGGTAGAATCATGATATAACCTTGATAGTCAACATATGTTTCTTTTGTCGCACTCCTCCATTGCTTTTGCTGCATTTAGTAGAACCTTCAGTTGCCAAATCAAAGAATGGCGGTGAGAAGATTGAAGGCACCAACATCTAAATTCAAGTGGTGTAACTGCTAGTGAGGTCGACTTGGAGCCTAACTACTCTTGTGGTCTTCAATCACCAATTCGGTTATTAGCCTTGTGCATATGCCTTGTTATACATAAAGAAATGTTAACCATAAGGACAAGGCATATGTGGATTCATTAGAACCATAAAGACATTCTCTAGTGGCACAAGTTTTTTGTGTCACCTAAGGTAAGAGAATGGTGACTGACAAATGGGATCTCTCTATGAGAGATGTTGTCCATTTGACACACTACCATATTGGATCCATATCAATAGAGTTGAGAACATTCGTGACCATGGAAAGCTCTGTGTATATACATGCAGTTACCGCCATGATTCGGTGTTTGAGACTTTATGGGATAAGATTGACTATTAAGAATTATCTGTAGACCAATGTGCGCACATACAGTACGATTTTAATTAATATAGTCCAAGTGGGAGAATGTAAGAGTTTTCCTAATGTGGATTATATTAATTGATATTGTAATTTACCGTTTTACGGGGATTCGTCTAAGGTGAGATAGAAGGTTTCTTAATTAGTTTAATATGGGGCTGGCTAGTGTGGGCCAATTTGAGCCTGGCCCGTAATGAGAGGGCCTGGCTGGAAACTCTATAAATAGTGCTCAAGTCTCTCCTCTAACCCAAATTCTCACATGTATCCTCACCTAAGGAGTGTTTATCTAACGCTAAACGTGAGAGGGCCGCCTCATTGAGCCAGTGATACGGAAGGCAATAGAGGAGAAGGACTTGCGCGTGGAACATCATGTTTTCGCTTCCGCTTCAAGAACGATGGATCCCAAAACAGGTGCGTTAATCTTTCTTCTCAATTATGCATGTTCTTGTTCTGGTTATGGAGATCTTGGGATTGCGTAATTTGCATCCAACACATGATAGCCGACTTCCTTGAAAGGAATCAATCATTGTGTTGATCAAGCCAATCAATGTGCCACAAGGTCAAGAAGAGCTAACTTCTAGCTGAAATCAAAGCTCAAAGGGCAAAATATAGATGTTAAAAGGAGGAGCTCACACGAGTGAAGAAAGAAAATATGATATATCAATTGTCAATTGTTTCTATGCAGTTGTTGGGTCATTGTGCTGGTTATGTCTAATGCAAGATCTAGTGGCAAGTTTCTAAGCCTTCCATAATTTATTGAGGTGAGTGTGTACATTTGTGTCAGGTTGAAATACCAAAAGTCCTACTTCCCTCATCTTCAGCACACTTGTTCCCGCTTCATGCTTCAGAGTTGCTTTACTACTGAAAACTAGATATTCTAATGGAAAGTTGTTGGCTGTTTGGCAATCCGACAAAAAGCTTTCATTGTTCTTACCATTCTTATTGGAGAACTTCAATTCATTCTCATTTTAACAGCTTTGGCCTCATGTATAGTCTAATATATCCCTGAATTGCCTGCTGGTCATTAGGTGTAACCGGCAGAGAATTTTTTCGAGGGGGAAATCGGAGATATTTTGTTCCACCACAGAGAATTATTTGATTCTTCCATTTCAAAGAAGTTTCATGATACATCAGAACAATAATTTAGAGGATTTAATGATTCCTAAAAGTGGATTCATACTTTTTTTTTTTTAATTTAAATTTTAAAAACTCTTTATTTATGGTCATTTTTTGTGGTAATCGAAAAAAAGATAATAACGAATAGATGGTAGGGGTTTGGATTGTGTATCGACATCCACATGGCCAATCTCCGGTAGAAGAAAAGGTTCCATCGGAACAATTATTTAGTTCAGGGCAACCTCGTCGCTTTTTTTTTTTTGAAAAAAAAAGCGGAAGTGGGGGGGAGAAATGACAAGAAGGTATTGGAATATCAATTTGGAAGAGATGATGGAAGCGGGAGTTCATTTTGGTCATGGTACTAGGAAATGGAATCCTAGGATGGCACCTTATATTTCTGCCAAGCGTAAAGGTATTCATATTACAAATCTTACTAAAATTGCTTCTTCTTCTTCTTTTTTTATCAAAAGCCTATGATTTAGTTTTTGATGTAGCAAGTAGGGGAAAACAGTTTTTAATTGTTGGTACCAAGAATAAAGCAGTTGAATTCAGTTGCACGGGCTGCAATAAGAGCTCGGTGTCATTATGCTAAATTAAAAGTGGCTCGATGGTATGTTAACGAATTGGTCCACAATAAAAACGAGACTAGGGACTTGAGAACGGAACAAAAGGCGGAGAGACTCATTCGTCTTCCAAAAAGAGCTGATGCTATGTTGAAGAGACAGTCATTTCACTTGCAAACATACCTGAGCGGATTAAATATATAACGAGGATTACCTAATATTGTAATTATAGTTGATCAACAAGAAGAATGTACAGCTCGAATGTATCACTTTGGAAATTATTCTATCAGAGGTGCCCTAGATGCGAGACAATGACGACCCCCTCGAGTAGGAAACATTCCGCCGTAAACAATGATTAAAAATTTGACCCTGAATGGTCAAGAGCAGGAGGAATAAAATGAAGTCTCATTGTTTTATTTTCCTCAGCCCAGCGATTTACCAAAGGTTTAAATACTTGTGTACTTCTACACTAAAGACACTAAAATCCGTGATTATCAATAGAACTTCCATATCTCTGCGTATTTGCAGACCTGCGGGAAATACTCATTCTTGTGCTAAATATATTAGTTTTTTTCAACTCTTAATGAAATCATCAAACGGGCGCATATGTACAGCTTGGGATTCCGCTTTGCTTTTGTTGGATCCCTTGGCTCGGATTTGCGGTCATCGGTTTCACGTGTCAATTTCGCGCATGTGTTAGACATAGGCCCTCATCCACATTAGAAAGCAATTTCCACAATGCAACGCCATTTGTTAGGTCCAATTCAATGTAATGAAGTCACATATGCAAGCCACCTTTAGGCTTTTTAGGTGGGTCCACAATATTTTTTTACCAGCATCGTTGATCGGAATGCTGAAGTCTCGAGTGATTGATTCAGTTATAAAGGCATTCCTTCTTGAATGTTAAGTCTTTTATAAGTCTGTGATATGTGATTGATTCAAATATAAAAGCATCCCTACTTGAATGTTAAGTGTTACGCCCCGAATCCCGGGCACGTGCACATCCATCGGCGGTCAACTAAAAATGCACCATCCCAGGACGTGTCACCGACCCATTCATTTTATGCACATGCGGAAGCGAACTAATAAACCCCAAACAACAAATAATCACTGGGATAGTAAAAGCAGGACAACCACTTATCACAAACCACGCTTTATAAACAGATTAGATTAGCCCTACAAGTCTATATACAATCTAACTCAAAAAGAAACTATTGGGCCACCTACGCTCTGGACCATTCCGTCTCGAGCTTCGGGTTCTCCACGACACCATTAGGAATGTCGATGTCATCGGGTGAGCTACTTCCCCATCCTCGTTCCAACGGGAGATCCGTCAAAACCCTATAAAGGACCTTCCCGAGCCCCGTTAGGATAGTCAATGAACCATGCCTTGAAGCGATGGGGTACCTAGTGACGAGAGACCCTCATCGACCCAAATAGTGGTCACAACTAACTCACGGGTCCAAGTGGTCCCGAGAATAGGGAAGTAGGAGGACTCGTAGTCTATTTCTTTCGATACCCCAAAACGAACGGGTCGCCTCTTCATACTACGAATCTGAAAATATTAACCCACGACGAGGTGAGATAAAAATCTCAGCGAGTCAAAACCCTAAACCCCAATTATGACACAAATTCACTTGGAGGCAGCCTAAACAGACATCACACAAGACTTATCTCGCCTTAGGCACATCCCTACACATTAGTACATCATATATACCATTATCAATGTAGCAAGCATTACTTAATAATTGGAACACATCATTTCAATCACAAATAATCACAAGGGTCCCAATTATAAGGTAAAATCGTTATGACATGTCACATACCGTGCTACACAATTTTGCCTCATAATCAAGCGCAACTATCACAACCACTTGAGCGTGTTCTAGTTATTACGACCTAATGGCCATGGCCAACTCAACAGGCAGCGGTCATCTAGCATAACCAGGCGTCATCCCGCTTCGTCAGGCACGGTATCATCCCGCGTAAACGCATCAAGATGGCATTCCATAAAGGAGCATCGGCCCGGCCTCCATCGTGACTTGCCTCCGTTGACGTGGGGCATCAGAACTTAATCAGGTATCGTCCCACGTAAACGCATCAGGACGGATTTACTACCCCGCGTAAACGCATCAAGGTATTTAGGTGATCACACGCGCACATACTTATCCAAGAACACCGTGCTTTGTACTCAAAATACCTCGTGTTCAAATAATGGACTTTGCCACTTTTCTTCGTATTAAAAATCATTCTAGTAAAATAATTGTACATGGTCACATGTTTAAATCAAACTAGTAAATATGGTGCACTCTCATTTCAAAATCCCACGGTTTTATATACTATATAAAAATTTTGGCGTCAAAAACCGACACTCGGTATTTTTCTAATTAAATACCATAAAATCCAATTTTGCAATAATAATCCATAATCAGCACCAAGCACTCAATTGCACAAATAAGCAATCAATTTCACATATAAATTCAACCACGAGAATCAGCGTAAAATTCTGAAAAAAATGGCTAATCCATCACAAATTACACTAATTATGGTTAATTAAATAAATTGCAATTAATAAAATAAATCTAATTTAATTAAACTAACCACGGTTAATTAAACTAACCATGGTTAACTAAGCTAACCCAAGTTCAACTAACCTAACCTAGGGTAGTAACCTAACTAACTAACCATCTAACTAACCTAGTTACACTAACCAAACTAGCCTAACTAACTAATTAACACTAACTAACCTACTAAGTGCAATTAACATTCTAATCCGAGATTAGGGCGTTAACTCACCGGATTAGGGCAACGACCGGTTCACGGCGACGGCAGCACAACGGCGGTGAGGACTTGGGATTACAGCATCACCAACGGAAGCTCAGTCGAGGCTAAAAACAGCCCACAAGGCTCACGGCCAAGGGCTGGAATCCGGTTCTACTTGGGGTTGAGGCGGGCTGGTTGGGCTCGACTGGTGGTGTTGGACGGCCAGGCGAGCGCGGTTGGAGCGGTGAGGGTGCTATAGGCGGCTACTTGGCGGGCTGGAGGCTAGCGGACTAGCTAGACGTGCGGCTGAGGGCGTGAGGCAGACGCTGGAGGCGTCGGGGCTGGTGGGACGGTGGCGCTGGACTGAGTGGCGCGGATGGACAAGGGCAGCGATCGGCTGGTGAAGGTGTTGGGTGGTCGATGCTGGAAATGGGAAAATGAAGATGGAGCAGAGGCGGCAACAATGTGAGGAAGGAAACGTGAGGAGAAGTAAAGGTGGGAAGAAGAGGAAGAAGGCAGAAGGGAAGAGGGTCTGCACGCATGGGAAAGGAAGGGGAAATTGGAAGGAGGGAGAGAGACCAAGAAAGTCTAAGCAGTATCCAATGAGAGCCAAGCCTAAATATCCAAGCACTCAAGTGCTTGTGCCTCAAAGTCTTCAGCCCACAAAGTCTTGCATCCCTCCAATGGCCATTTTCCTTCAATTTCTTCCAAAACAAACTCTTCTTGGTGGCCAAATATTCCAATAAGGCAGCCCATACGAATTTCCTATCTTATTTTCTTTTTGCCAAAATTAGTTTTTCCGCAAAAATTCCAAACTCGATGAAAATTCGCCGAAAGATGAGACAAGGTTCTAAAAATGAATCGTGACATGCTCGAACGTCCGATTCCCAAAACCGAATTCAATTTTGTGGTTAAAATCAACCGAACTTGATTTTAGTGCAACTTAACCTATCGGGTAACTTTTAGGAATTTTAGCACATTTGACCGTGGTCGATAATTTTCGATTCACATTTGTGCATCTTTGACTCATAGACGACTCTCAATTGTCGTAAAAATCGCAAAGTTTCAATTACGTGTACTGAGTATAAAATTGATAGAAAATCGGGTCAATGCTGTTCGACGCGAATTTCGCAATCACGTGGAATCCCCCCAATACGTGATTCTGTTGAATTGACCTATATCCGATCACAATTCGATTATAACAATATCGTATTGATCCTTACCGATTATTATAGTCGAACAGTCGATAGTCGATTTCCAATCGAATTCTCGAGTCTATCACATTTATATCCCTTAACGGCCTCACCTAATAGGTTAGTTAACTCGTGAGAGACCAGCTAAAAAAAAAAAAAATGACCATAGGCACGTCGACAAAATGCCCATTTCATATTATCGGGACGGGGTCAAATTTCATGATGTCACGTTAAGTCTCCTAGAAGTCCAAGATATGTATAGAGCATTTCCCGAGTAAAATGAGATGCAAATTCAAAATCTCAAAAATTCGTTCGAATAAGAATTTTTTCACACCCCGGATGATACAAATGACTGAATGCAACCAAAAACCGATATGACTATTTCAAGTTCAACACTCTCAAGCATTCTAATTATAAATTAGATATGCAAAAATCACTGGAAATTTGAGAGTAACCATTTTTCTCAAGACCAATTTCTCTCAACATAGACATGAATTACGTCCAATACAAAAAGCCACACGAACTGCCAATGCAATAACAAAAAGCAAATCGTAGTGAAAAGCTGTACTCGGACACGAGCAGCGGTGTCCTGACCAGACATGATGTCGTGCCTCATCTGCTTCACCATCGCCTGTCTCTTGTTCCTCAGCAGCTTTATACTTGCCACCGTCATCTTTAATGCTGTTTTGCTGTTCATTCCCAAAACAAGTAACAAAAAAATCTCCATGAATATAACCACAAAAACCCCTCACCTCTTATTTGCTATTTACTTGAACATAGAAAAGAAAAAGCCCCCGAGCAAACCAATTTCATATGTGGACTTCATGTTGCATACGTTGCAAATGGTGGCCAAGCGTTTGGTCTCTTCCTTGATCCGAACCTGGTGGGAGAGGATGCAGTCACAGACCACCTTCTTCCTATCCATCTCCTCCTCCTTGACCCTGAAAGTGGACAGAGCAGACCTCGACATCTCCTATTCCTCCCTTGAGAGCGACAAGTTGCTGCTGAAGCTCAAGCTCCCCGACGACTTCTGCAAGACCAGCTGTTGCATGCCGTCGGGTTCTGCAAGACCAGCCACTGCCTGCCGCGCTACGCCGCCGCCGCTGCAGCAGTTGCTGCCGCCCCAGCTGCTGCAGCAGCAGTTGCTGCTGCTGCAGCTGCCGCCGTTGCTGCTGCAGCTGCCGCCGCTGCAGCGGCTGCCGCGGCTGCCGCTGCCGCCGCTGCTGCTGCTGCTGCCGCCGCTGCAGTTGCCGCTGCAGCGCTGCAGCAGCAGCCGCCCCACCAGCCCCGCCAGCCCCCTGCCACCACCACTGCTTCCACTGCTGCCGCTGCTGCAGCTGCTCCCACTGCTGCCGCCGCCGCTGCAAAAATAGATAGCACATTGGATCGTCCCAAATACAATATTAAAGAAACCATATATTTATTGGATATTCTGGAGATTCTAAGTGAATAAATAGCACTTTAAGTAAAGATGACACCTTTATTTTGACTCCCCAGTCCAAAAGATGGATTCATAATAATTTGAAATTGACTTTTCAGAAAATTTTGGAGGGGCAACGTGCATGATAGTCAAGCCAAATTCCCAATTTTTTTAAGCATTTTTCCCAACCAGGGAACCACAAAATTGAGCATTAAGCATAGTTGTTGATTAACCCAAACAAAATCACATGACCAATCCGTGTCCTTTTTCTGTTTTGTTTTGGATAACCCAAACAAGATCGCAACAACTTCCTGTGCTTGTGCATATACTCATTGACATCACTCCCAAACTACAGACCTATTATATCCACAAGAGAAAACACCTCAAATGAGTTAACATACCACCATCGGATGAAAGCAAAATACAAGAAAGGGGATTAATCTTGATGTAGTGCCTTGTAAAATCTTTGTTCAAGCGGACGGGCTAGGATGAAGAGGACCTGACGTCGCCGTCAGCCTCATAGAGCTCTTGCGTGAGGACTCGATGTCGTCGCGCTCGAACAAAGAGGAAATTTGGGGATTTGACAAAGAAGGACACTCAAATGAAGAATAGGAGGATGGATGAACAAGAAGCAGACTTCACGAAAAAGAAGTACACCATGGAGGCATGGACGAGAAAGACCAATGAAGAGGTGAGGAGAACTTGAGAAGAACACTCCACAAATTAGGAGAAGTGAAGAAAACTCAGTTAGGAGAGGTAAAAAAAAAGGGAGAAGAAAACTCAGTTAGGGCTTGGAAATTTAGGGCAAACCTTAAACGGAGACATTTTTGCTCACAAACCTTTTCTTTTAAGCTCTACACCACATAGAGAGTGAAATGAAAAAAAAGAAAAAGCGCCGACAGCATTTTCTGTTGGGCAAATTAAACGGAGTTAACAAAAGGAATCGGTTGCACCAACTTGACAAATTTCAGTACTCGATTGCACTTTCTCAACCAGTTCTTGAACTTATGGTGCACCTACCCCTTTAATATTCTAATGGTGCTCTTACCCCTTTAACGTTTTACCTTCACTGTAAATATCGCAACTCATGGAAATCATCTTCATAATGACTAGTACTAAGTAAGAAATGGGCAAAAAAGTGGAATATATTATGTAGAAAATATACCAAGTAAAACCATTCATTTCATATAAAACCAGAAAACATTTTAAAAAATAGGCTCTAACCTATTCTTTTTTATATCTCCTACGAATGAAGTTTTTCCAACCATTTGTGATAAAAACTGAAACTTCTCTCTCATCTTCAAGTAACTGAAACCCTGGTGACCTCTGATAAACCAAGTATTTAAACCTCAGTACGGTCCCACTGATAAACCAAGCATATTCCACCATCTTGGCTGCCAGGAGGAATACTAATAACACAAGTATTTAAACTTCAGTACAGTCCACACCAAATGCAACCAAACCGAGTGTTCAAACTTCAGACATATAGCTAGTCTACTGACGCGAATTTACCTTAAATGGAGACAGGAGTTCCCTCATCTCTCCCGATATGCGCATTTGCAGTTGTGCACTGCTCTCTGCATGTGAAACCATCAATTGGTGCCCAACCAATGGGTCTGCTAATGCAACTGGTACAATCTCTTCCTCCTGCAAAAACTGGAGACATTAACAAACCCAGGGCATTGTATATCACCATTTTTGTGGCCTCACTAGAGGAAGGACACCTAATTACCACATGTTGGCCCTACTCCAATTCCATTTGACAAACTGACCAGACCAATTTTAAGATTGACAAACAAATGCATTTTATGCAGGTTCTTGTTTTATTGCCCGAAAGGCTCAAAGCAAGAAATCTGGCAACATGAAAGAAGAAAAACGAATACCGTCATCCCTAAGATGCCATCTAATGCTGATGATTGTAATGCTGAAAACATGCTTTTCTTACCCATAACACGAATGGTGCTGTACTAGTAAAAGCTTCAGCACCTCAAACCAGATTGTCCTTGAAAATCGGCACTCCAAAAATAGATAGCACTTTGAATCGTCAAATTATGTAGGCCAGTTCAAGCTCTAAATTGATAATATCCCAAATACAATATTAAAGAAATCGTACATTCTTTGGATATTCTGGAGATTCTAAGTGAACAAATAGCACTTCAAGTAAAGATGACACCTTTATTTTGACTCCACAGGCCAAAAGATGGATTCATAATAATTTGAAATTGAGTTTTTAGGAAATTTCCATGGGCGTTATGCATGATATTCAAGCCAAATCCCCAATCCTTTTAGCATGTTTCCGAAGCAGAGAACCGCGAAATTGAGCATTAAATATAGTTGCTCCCACCTTAATCAACCGAAACAAAAGCATGCGAACAATTTGTGTCCTTTTTCTGTTTTGTTTTGGACGATCCTATCTCTTATTTTGCTAAGATTAGTAAGATCGCAACAACATCCTGCGTTTGGGCATATACCCATTGACATCATTCCCAAACTTCAGACCTATTCAATCCACAAGAGAAAACAACTCAAATGAGTTCCCATACCTCCTTCGGAATGAAAGCAAAGTACAAAAAAGGAGATTAAGCTCGATGTAGTGGCTTATAACACCCTCATTCACGCCGCCCGGCTTTGGACAAAGAGGACCCGACATCGCCGTTGGCCTCATCGAGCTCTTGCGCAAGGACTCGACGTCGTCGCGCTCGAACGAAGATGAAATTTGGGGATTCGGCGAAGAAGAAAAAGGACACTCAGATGAAGAAGAGGAGGATCGATGAATGAGAAGCGGACTCCATGAACAAGAAGTACACTATGGACGAGAAAGACTGATGAAGAAGCGAGGAGAACTTGAGAAGACTACTCAATCAGGGCTTGGAAATTTGGGGCAAACCTTAAAAGGGCAGAAGTTTTTGCACACAAACATTGTGTTTGAAGGCTCGAAGCTCTATGCCACGTAGGAGTGTGAAAAGAATAAACAAAATTTTTCATTTGACTAATTGAACGAAGTTAATAAAAAGACTCGAATATACTAAATTAACAAGTTTTATGACTCGATTGTAATTTTTGTAAGTTTTAGGACTTCTAATGTATTTATCTCTTTAATGTTCTATCTACACTATAAATATTGCAAATCATTAAAGTCATTGTCATAATGATTTGTATTAAGGAAGAAATGGAGAAAAAAAACGTGCAGTATATTACGTAGAAAAAATGCTAAGTAAAACCAATTGTTTCTTATAAAATGAGAGAAAATTTTAAATAATAGGCTATTATATATATCCTATAAAATGAAGTTTTTCCAAATATTTGTGATAAAATCTGAACCTCTTACTGCAACTATGTAACTTTCTCATATACAGAAAAAAGGAAAAGCCAAAAAAACGCAGAGAGAGAAAACATCACATGCGTCTACTGGTTTTTAAAGTAAGTGAGACCGAGACTTATTGTATGATTGTTTCTTTTTTTATTTTTCACAATTATTATAAATCTCCTTATAGTTGAATTTATGTTTGTGAATGGTTTTGCTGACTCACCTTATATTGCTTGAAATCTTGGATGGAGCCTTCGAATCCTTGCTTAAGCCCAAATAATTTCGGGCAATCAGCAATACTTAAGTAGCAATCATTTGGCAATTCGGTGGTCGATACATCAATCGAACTTTCCAACAATGGGCAGTCACAAAGGTATAAGAGCTTCAAAAACTCCAACTTGTCAAGGCCCTCGACAATTCGTAGCTCAGGGTTGGACTCTAGGCACAAGCGCTCGAGGTTCTTTAATTCTGACAAACCACCAAGACTTTGCAAATGATTACCAAAAACTGTCAAGTCTTGCAACGATTCTGACGTACCAACAACTTGAATACCGAGTATCTTACCGCAAAACTCTATGCGGAGTCCCCACAACTTATTGAAGACTCTCGATGCAAGGACTAGTGAAGATTCATGGGAAGATTTCCAATGTCTGTCAACGTACACGAACCTTCTGAAGGACTCACATTCACTAATATCCAAATTGCGCAACGATTCCAGCACCCCAGCGATGTGGATCTCATCTAATTTTGGGCAGCACGTCACGTTGACCTCTTCTAGCTTCGTCATGCTGGATAGCATGAACCTCTCGAGGGGTCCACAGCCAAAAATTAGAAGCTCCATTAAATTTGGAAGCTGAAGCCCATCGAGTATTATCTCTTGCATTTGAGAGCGAAGGAGCCTTAAATTTGACAAATTCTCTAAGTGGGAGGAGAGAAACGTGGTTGAATTGAAATTATCAAGGGTTAGCTCTAATAGAGAAGAGGGAAGTTGCTTGAGGGGTTGCAAGTTCAATCCACACAAACGGAGTTTGTCAAGCCGAGTAAGGGAAGCCAACTCAGTGGGAGCAGGGACATGGAGGAGACACAAGCTTAATTTTTTTAGTTTGGATAACCTCCCGATCCACCTTAAATCACCAGTATAAGTTCCATCTCGTCCGTCAATTTTTCTGGAGCCGTCATCTAGTTTCAACCTAACCAAATTAGTCAAGTTTGAGAGGTCCGGCAACTCTCGGATTTCATCAAACCCTTTTAACTCCAGTATTTGAAGCCACAGAAGCAAGCCAATTTCAGAAGGAAGTTGACTTTTCAAATTTCCTTCAACCTGAAGCGCTTTCAAATTCTCAGACTTTCCGATGGCACCCAGTAACTCCACCGGACGTGCAATTGAAAGCTGCAACTCTCGCAATGATTTCCACTTAAATATGAAATCCGGTAATTCCTTCATTGCACGACAGTATTGTAAAGAGAAGTGCTCAAGATTCCGTAGGTCCCCGATTTTTTCAGGCAAACCTTCAAGGCGATCGCAAAGATCAAACTTTAAATCTTTCAGATCCTTTAACTTCCCAATAGAGCCATCAATCTTCGTTAAGCGGTTGCAAGCCAAAAAAGTCAGCCTCTCTAAAGTTGAGCATTCGGATAAGTCTGGTGTTCTGGTTATGCCATGACATTTAGCAAGACTAAGAACTTTCAATTTTCTTGCCCCCTGTAAAAAGTGAATGCATTATCCAATGGAAGAGCAGTTCAAACGTTCATTTTAAGGACAGAGAAAGGAAATAAGCATATGACGCACCTTTATTAACTGCAATAATTTCTGATCGTCTATAGTGGGAATGCTTGAAAATTCAAGGACAACCACATTCTTTAAGCACATATTGGTCAACTCACACTGTGAAAACAGAGAACTACTCCAATAAATCCATTTTAGTTTGGGAAAACAATCCATTAGATCGCCAACAAAGGTTCCATCATCTAATCTAAGGAACCTTAGTTCTTTAAACCTTCCAATCTCTTTACTTTTGATACATATGCATTTGTGAGTTACTTCCATCGCTTGAACTTTCTTCATCTGCAAACGAGAACAAAAAAGGAGTAGCATTCAGCATTCCATTTTATTGAGGAAAAGTATTAAAACCAAGAAGCAAAAAGAGAATCTATTAGTTCTCTCATGAAGTGTCCCACCTCCTTTGTCGCCATTGTAGTGAGGACTTCATCGTCAATCCATAACCTACTACGCCCTTCAAGATTCGTTCGATTTTCTTGACGAACAATTTCCCTTCCAAGATCTCTAAGTTGATCGTGCATCAAAAACTCATTGTCATTTCCAATCTTTATCAAGGACTTGTTTTTGAGGACCTCAATTCCACGGATTGGGGAAAAACCACAATCTGTCCACATGTAAATTGGGTTTGTCATTATCTCACCAATGAAAAAGCATGCAATATCCAGAAAAATTTGTTGCTGCCCAGAAGTCAATGCTTTATAGCTAATCCTCAACTTTTCAAAAACACCCTCTGGAGGTGCTTTGTGTAAATCGTCCAATGTTTCTTTCCATAGCTCTTGTGTTCCATGGTTCAGAAGTGAACCAATTACTACAATAGTCAATGGAAGGCTTCCAGTAGCTGATACAATTTCCTTTGAAATATCATCGCGATCATCTAGAGGAGAGTCCTTGTTAAATGCATGTCTGCTGAAGAGCTGAAGTGCATGATCACTACTCATCACCTTCATTTCATAAGGTAATATACTGCACTTCAGTTGAGAGCCTTGCAAAACATTCTTGTTTCTAGTAGTAATCAGTACTCTAGACCCTGAACACAAAGCACCTTTTCCAACTAATTTCTCCCCTTGTTCATCGTTATCAACATCATCCAGCACAATGAGGACCTTCTTATTGCGAAGTCTTCCTTCGATCATCTCCATTAGACGTTCAGTTTCATCAATACTTCCTATTCCTGCAGCATTTCCTATTTCAGACAATAATTTCTTTTGCAATTTAACCAAACCATCAGCTCTTGATGAATTTTCTCGAACATTTTCAAGGAAGCAGCAACACTTTCCAAAGTGGGTAGAAAGTTCATTGAACACGACCTTGGCGAGAGTCGTTTTACCGATACCCCCCATGCCATGAATTTGAATGAGCCGCACACCTCCAGAGTGTATGTCTAACATATTTATTACTTCTATCACTCGATCATTGATTCCAATTAAATGTTCAGTCACGGACTTTTGCTTTATCTTCAACTTAACCACAACCTCCTCAACGACCAACTTGATTAGTTTGGCCCAGCTGTCATGAAGGAAAACCATTTCAATAGAAGAAAATTGCGAAAAAAAAAAAAAAAAAGAAACAATCTAGCAATTAAATTTCATTCATAATACAATTCCACTAGAGTTCAACAGAATCTCAAATTTTTATGTTTGTTTCCTACCAGTTGATGTTACTCACTTGCATTTGCTTAACTGCGCAATAATTCCATAACTAATGGGACATCAACAATCAAGATGTACCTTCTCAAATTTCGTATTGAATGTAAGGTTTTCTTAGCTATCGCTTTTGATAACCTAACATTTGTCATTTGATATGTTGTGCAAACCTCACGTGTACTTGATCTTGTAAAGTTCCCAAATAACACCAAGCATGCATAACACAAACATTTGACGAGATAGATGGAATCCATCCCCGAAGGACTTCGGATTTGATTTTTCTAGCTAATTCTATAACCATAAAAAATATGAATCTACATCACTTTCAAACGTGCTTCTCATGCACATTGCTAGGTGCCATGTGTCGCATTGTCTCTTGACACCTGAAAATTGACTTGATCCCAACGTGATTAGCAATTTTCGAATTCTGTTAATCTTGTTTGTGCAAGATAAATGTACAACTATTTATGCATTGTGAATTAGCATCTTATCAGTTATATTCATGGGACAACCTTAGAAGTGGGACATTATATGTTCAGGAGGAGAAATATCTGATGTATCGATTGAAAGATCAAATTATTAGACAGAACATGCATGGTACTCAATTATTCCACTTCATCACCCATTATATAAAATGCCTTTTTCCAGCAGTTCCACATTTTTTTACACACATATACCGTTTAGTATCACTAGGGGAAGTTCCACCTCAATTGTGGTGATATATCTGCGTTATTAAGTTTTGAGTAAAATTTCTAGAAGCATTAGAATTTCACTAAGAGTTGCTTACTAAATGACAGAGGTGAAAAATGAAACAAAATTTATATAGAACATCAATGAAAGGAAAAAATGAGCTTTCGTTTCTATTTTCAGTTCTTCATTAAAAAAAGACATGATAGCACCTCTAGTGAAATCAAGAACACTAACAATTTTAGTAGCTCTAGCATGAATTTTTATGTTTCTTGAATTCTCTCCTCCTACCCACATCTAATATGTTCCTTCTATCTGTGAATTATTTACTTAGTTTTTGCAAACAGGAAAAAATATTAGGGAAAAAGAAGGATCTTGGAATGCAGCAAGCTCACCTATCACATTTCTTGACTTCCCATCCCTTTATTGCATCAACCTCCATCAAAGCCTTTCTCCAGGAATCTACTTCTTCAATGCTCAAGTTATCCTCACCCTGCAAAATGAGAATGGCATCGCGATATAACTGGGTTTTCATCTTAACATCTTTGGGTTCCACATTGAAGAAAATAGGTAGGATCTCTTTATTCCCGTTTGACTTGGAGGTGTTCTCCATAATCTGTGTGAGTTCACGGAGACACCATTTGCTCGAAGCGTAGGTTGGAGAGAAGATGGGGATGTAGATCCTAGAGTTGTCGATTGCTCTCTGGAGCGCTCCGTTGATTCTTTCACCAACATGGAGGTTTTCACTGTCTCGAAAGACGTGGATACCAGTATCAGCCAAGCTGTGGTAGAGGAAGTCGGTAAAATTATTACGAGTGTCAGGTCCTCTGAAGTTCAAGAACACTTGATGCTCGCATTCTGATGATGCTTCTGCCTCTGAGCTCTCCATTTTAACTTTAGCTTTAGTAGCTCTCTCCCTCGTATGTGAACAAGAGAAGCCTTTGCCCTTGGCTGACTGAAGGTTTCAACCACGAACATATGGCGTGAATATATCAGGAGTGAGATTACCAACATATAAATTCAGTTACAGAATAACAACATAACTAAAGTCATGTATTTAGATAACCGTATTATATTCAAACTCTCGATGATTCATATCATTTGTAAGTCAACGTTAGAAATGCTATATAACATTGCTTTTGCCAACTACTTTTCTCCACTCACGAAATTCTAGGAATACTTTTTGAATAAAAGATTGCATATGTGGAGAGATTATTTGATAGGTGTGTTATATGCATTTTCTAAGCAAAGAATATACCTTCTTCAATCTTTGCCAATTTTAAAAACACCACTATGGACCCAAAAAACAAAATCTTAAAAACACTATTCAAATTTTTTAAAAGATTGTGAAACATTATACGTGAATTTAGGAAACTGGAAAAGACCAACAATCAACGAACTCGCTCCGCAAGACTTAAGAAAACCAAAAAATAAAAAAATAAAAGTCAATTCAAACATATAAAAAAAAAATTGTATAACAATTAGTATTATGAAATCAAATACTTAGTCACGGATTCTTCTAAAAAACTTAAATTTTTGGAACGGTTTGAGATTAGCCCGCAATATTTTCATGAATCCACTTGTCTATTCATGTTAAGAAGCTGATCGGGGAGACTTTTGGTCTGTTTGCACAGGAAGGAACGCAACAAAAATACAAATGGGTATTTCAGTCCCAACGACCAGATCCGGCCTCGATTGTGGACGACGCACTCATTTTGAGCAAGGATTTCATCAAACCGAACACTCCAGGAAAATTCAGAATAAGTCGGCAAAGAATCATACCGTATCAGTGGTCGCTGCCGGGAAACGGCTTGGTCGGAGGGGTCGGTTGCCGTAGTCGCTCGGAACGACCGGGGGACGTTGATCCCTGCGTTTGCGAAGAAGGTCTCGGCCTCCTCTGCTCTGGACACGGATAAACTAGCCCTCAAAGAAGTGTTTGTCGGTGCTGGTGCGAGGAAAGGAAGCTCGAAGGCTTTTTCCTGGTGATTTGAGCGTGACTTCAAGCTGATATAAAAAGTGCATATCGGACTGGTCTCTAAGCCCATGGGTTTGCGTGAATATATTTTAAGATAAAAGCCGCCAAAAATTCTAAATTACAAAGCAAGGAAACCCCAAGAAGGATAATAATGCAATCAGAAAGGGTGAAAAGGACAATAATGCAATTGAAAAGGGTGAAAAGAAACAGCGAGGAAACCTCGCATGTGCATATTTTATGGAAGCAAAGCAAGGGTCGACAGAAAGTGGAAGGGACACATGAAGGTTTAATTGTGTCGAGGAAACCTTTCGGTGATCTAAGCTTCCTCAGTCCTTCTCCAATCCAAATTATTGAAGGTTTAATTGTGTGATGTTCAAGTAGTGATCACTAACGTGATTTCTTGTGCCAGTTTCGCACCCATTATGCTTAATCCTCTTTCCTCCATGCATTTGCTTTGTAGGATGATGACCATCATAACACAAAATAGAGATCTCCAAACATCAGTTTACGCTCTCCATCGTTGAGTCATGTGTCACGGGCCGATCGATTGGGATCGTGACCGTGCGGCGACTCGGGCACTTAGGATCGGATTGGATCGCTGAAGCACCTAAGCCAAGCCTTACTCGATCGAACGCTCACTCACTCGCTTACCCGGATCGTAGAGAGAGAAAGAATCTAGAGAGAGAAGCTCTGGAAAGAAGATTGCTTTGTATTGCGGAAGTAGTGGATGTTTTCAAATGAAGGAGGACACCCCTTCTTATAGTCGAGGGCCTCGGATTACAACCATAGATCTAGATTCTAACCGGTGGATGGGATCGCACCGCCTCATCTACCGACACTTATGGTGGCTACTAACCACCGACACTTATGACAATTCCCAACTACTAGCTACCGACATAAATAAGGCTAAGGACTTCTAGAAGCTTCGGGGAGAAGGCTCGTTGGGACTCCGAGCGAGCATAGGAACTCGACCACGGACGAGTCAGGGTCATGCTCGGGGAACCTCTTGGATCGGCCCTCAATCGGCCCGTGACATTCTCCCCCACTCAATCGAGCGACGTCCTCGTCGCTCACAGCTTGACGGGTTGCCTTCTTGGTACGAGCACGGGCTTTGGCACGGGCTCTCTTGTTTCGGTTTTGTTTGGTGCGGACGCTCACATACGATGGTCCACAACCTTCAATGATGAATTCAGACTTGTCACGCGGCTCCATCTTCGGCTTGGACGGAGCATGCGGCGTGTACTCAACCTCGGGGAAGAGCACTTGAATCGGCATGGCTTGCGTTGGAGTAGGATCCAACTCTACCTTCGGCTTCGCTTCGACCAACTTGTTTAGTCGCTTCTCGGACTTCAAGTTCTTGTCGAGGCGTCGGATCGTGGCGATGATCTTGGTGTTGACCACCCCTTTGATCATGGGGATCGTTGTCGGGTATTTCGGTTCGAGGATCACAAGGCACTTGGTCCTCATGTCGATCATAGATCTCACACTATGGAAGAATTGAATACCAAGGATGAGATCATAATCATCGAGAGGGATTACCTCGAAATCCATCTTGCCCTTCCATTCGCCGATCTTGATATCTACATCCGAAGTCGACCCTACGCCATGGACGCCTTCCGAGTTGACCGGTTTGAACGTATTCCCAGTTGGCTCCACGCGAAGTTCCAAGGCCCTTGCAACCTCGGTCGACATGAACATGTTCGACGCGCCGGTGTCGACCAAAGCGTAAAGCGTTCGGCCGCCCACTTCAACCTCCACGAAGAACATGTCCGTGTTTGGTGTGATTTCTTCTTCGGACGGCGATCGAGCTCGAACGGAGTTGATTGTCTTCACGCCTCCAAGTCGGATTTGCCGCTTTTCTTCTTTGGGCTCCTCCTCCACTTTTTCAAGGGCTAAGAGGGCGTTGATTCGGCCCCTATTTGGGCACTTTTGCGTCCAGTGCGGACCTTTGCAAATAAAGCAAGGAGAAGGCGGAGGTTGATCGAACTTACTCGCGTAGTCCGTCGGTGGTCGACCCCTTTGGAAGGACGGCTTGGAAGTTCCTTCTCCCCATGTTTTGGCTCGGCCGCTTTGTTCATGCGCGCCTCGGGAAAGCTTCTTGCTTCGTCTTCGCAAGGTCGATCCGACCTCCAATCTCTTGCTCGGTTGTTCCTTGGTTCGACCTTGGTAAGGTCGACGAGTGACTCGGCCATGCTGAGTGCTCGCGCAAGACCACTCACGTCCCGTCGCTTCAACTCGAGTTGAGCCCATGGCTTGAGTCCATCCATGAACGCTCCGAAGGCCTCCTCTTCGCTTAGGTTGCGAATTTGGAGTTTGAGCTCCGTGAACTCTTTCACGTACTCTCGGATCGCGCCTCTTTGCTCGAGGCGATGGAGCATGCTACGGGCTTCTTGTTGAGCGAACTCGGGGAAAAAGTAGTCGCGGAACTCCCTCACGAAGTCGTCCCACGTGTTCACGGGATCGGCGCCGCGTCTAACCTCGTCGCACCTATTACGCCACCAAAGCATGGCCGTATCAGTAAGGAACATTGAAGCAGTTCGTACCTTGATCGGCTCGTCTCGGATGTTGACGGCGCCAAAGTATTGCTCCATGCTCCAGGACGAAGTTGTCCACCTCTTGGGCGGATCGGTTGCCTTTGAACTCCTTTGGTCTTGGCACCTCAATTTTGGGCATCGCTTGAGTGGACACCGCACCATTGGTGATGCTAAGTTTGCATAGGGCGAGCTCGGTCTTGAGCTCTTGGATCTCCGCCTTCATGACTTCGACCTCTTCCCTACACGGACTTACCTCCTCGATCACTTGGACGCGCTCGTTCAAACCATCGATCGATGTTTCGAGAGCTTCGTCCTTGTCGAACAATGGAGCCGTAGCTTGGTTGATGCCGGTCGTGAAGTCTTCACGGAGCGAGCCCTCAACCTCCATGATCCGGTCTCGCACGTCGTCAAGACCTTCCATGAGTTCGAGCACGGCACTCCGGACCTTCCCGAGCTTTTCATCGAACGCAGCTGTAGCATCCACCGAGGTCTCCCTCTTCTTTGTTCGACCGCGATTAGTCTCCTTGACTTGAACGGTCTCTCCGACTATAGCCGCATCTTGGCTCGACATTCTTTCAAACAGTTGGCGCTCTTCAATCTCTGGAAACGGATCTCTCTTTCGCTCTGATACCACTTGTCACGGGCCGATCGATTGGGATCGTGACCGTGCGGCGACTCGGGCACTTAGGATCGGATTGGATCGCTGAAGCACCTAAGCCAAGCCTTACTCGATCGAACGCTCACTCACTCGCTTACCCGGATCGTAGAGAGAGAAAGAATCTAGAGAGAGAAGCTCTGGAAAGAAGATTGCTTTGTATTGCGGAAGTAGTGGATGTTTTCAAATGAAGGAGGACACCCCTTCTTATAGTCGAGGGCCTCGGATTACAACCATAGATCTAGATTCTAACCGGTGGACGGGATCGCACCGCCTCATCTACCGACACTTATGGTGGCTACTAACCACCGACACTTATGACAATTCCCAACTACTAGCTACCGACATAAATAAGGCTAAGGACTTCTAGAAGCTTCGGGGAGAAGGCTCGTTGGGACTCCGAGCGAGCATAGGAACTCGACCACGGACGAGTCAGGGTCATGCTCGGGGAACCTCTTGGATCGGCCCTCAATCGGCCCGTGACACATGAGCCACACTCTAAGGGATGAGGTTAGTGCTATCTCCAAAGATACAGCGATCATTGTAGAGCCCGCATTCGAACTATTTGCTTTTGTTATAAATGTCTTAGGTCCAGTAAAAAAAGAACAAAACAACTTCTTGTGCCCGTTGTTGAAGAAAGCTCATTAAAGAACTAGCATAATTCCCGCATCTTCAAGATATGGCGAGGCTAGAAAATTTTTTACAGCGATCATAGGACCTCTTTCTTGCATTGCAACTATACAAAGAGCGATTTAAAGAGTCTAATAACTTAAGGATGCTGGTGAAAAATTGACCATCGTCCTTCAGTATGTCCAAACAATTTTTTTGGATTGTGCGAAAAAGGCGAAAGTCCATACATCAGAAGTATTCACCTTTTTGTTGTGATTTGTGTGACGTGATCAAATGGATGATTCGGGGTTTCATAGCTGTTGTGTGATGGCTAAGCAAGTTGAGCGTCATAACTCCTGAGCACATCAATTATTTTGATTTTGATTTTGTTGTTTTCTGAATCTTATGAGTTTGATAAGTTAATAGATTTAGCTTTGAGAAGATTTTGGAGTCAAGTACCCAATGGAGATGAGGATTCCGCATTGTTCATCCGTTGTTTTTTGGGTGGATTTGTGATGCATTGTCCCGAAGGATGTTGAGGACATGAGGCGATTCTCTTGTTCCGTTTCCGATGACTAGCAAAGCATACATCTTGGGAATCATCTATATGTAAGAGCAAAAATAAAGATAAAAGTAAGTAGAGGCGCGCTATGCAAATGCAATAGAACTGAAATAGTTTTTCTTATACTTTTATTAGTCGACCTTTATGATGTATTATTTGCTTGTGGTTATCTCACTAATTTCGATGAAATGTTGTAGGTGTCACATTTTGTAATACTACACTCATGTGTCTTGTACACGGTTAATAATTTAAAAGGATGTTAGGAAAATGAAAGCATGCTATTACTTTTTTTATTTTTTTAATAAGAACTAGAGATGGAGTTCAAGATTCACATTGTGGTTTAGTTTCTAAGTTATCAATGATTGAGCTGAATTGAGTTTAATCTCAAACGCATATGCTATATAGAGTTGAGCTTGAGCATGGGATTGGGAAGTGGAGTTTTGGCATACTACCAGTACGATATCAAACCATCAATTTCAACTCCAACTTTGTATCAACAAACAAATTTAAATGGATGTATAGTTCAATTGCGCCTTTATAGCTTCTTTTCTTTTCTTTTTTTCCAAAATGAAGTACCTTTTCTTAGACACTTTTAGTGCATTGACCCACTAAATAATATGCTACTACATTCCTTGCTTGCCAACAAGAGTGACGCTAGTGGTCTTCAAAACTTCACAAAGCCTCTCGAAAGTATACAAGTCCCGTGAGAGCTTGATTCCTGAAAAATATAATCACCATCAATCTTTCGAGAAAATTTCAGAATAAAAATAAGATAATCAAACTATGCAGTCAAATCAACCAGTAATACATATCGACTTATTTTTGCCGTGTTTAATCTATTTGTCAATGTATACTATTTACAAGAAATACATAGAAGATGTTAATTGCATTCATTGAGATTGACATACTCAAAAGGATACTGATGAAAGTCAAATAGATAGATTAACTGCATTCATTAAGATTGAAATATGAGAAATGATCTATATATAATAGAAAACAATATTGTCACAAAGCTGATCAGGGAACCCGCAGCAAGTAGAAAGAGAGAAAGAAGGAATAGAGAGATGGAGGAGAAGGAGAACGTAAAAGAAAACCAAAGAGAGGGCTGTAGTTTTCTGTAGTAACAGAAACCCTACACCCATTGTATTTATATTGAATATAAACTGTATATGACAATAATACCCTTATGTAAGTAAAAAAGGAAATAAAACTCTAATAATAAAGGAAACTCAATGTAACTTAACGCTCCCCCTCAAGCTGGAGCATATAGGTCACCCATGCCCAGCTTGGAACAACCAGTAACAAAAGCATGACGAAATAATGCTTTGGTAAACATATCAGCAAACTGATCTCTAGAGGCAACGTAAAGAGTAGCAACCAGCTTTTGCTTCACAGCATCACGAACAAAGTGACAATCAACTTCTATATGCTTAGTTTGCTCTTGAAAAATAGGATTCCTAGCAATATAAATAGCTGCTTGATTATCACACATCATATCAATAAGTTGATTAATAGAAAATCCAAGCTCTTGGAGAAGAGATTTCAACTACAACAATTCGGCCACAGTATGTGCCATAGCACGATATTCAGCCTCCGCACTAGACCTGGCAATGGTAGTTTGTTTCTTGCTTCTCCAAGTAACTAAATTACCACCAATAAAGGTGCAATACCCAGTTGTAGACCGTCGATCATATGTTGACCCAGCCCAATCAGCATCAGAATAGCCAACCAAAGTGGAAGAACCATTAGATTTATAAATTAGTCGATTTATAAATTAGTCCCTTACCAGGAGAGCTTTTAAGATATCGAAGAATGCGACATAAAGCATCCCAATGAGCCTTCTTAGGTGACTCCATAAATTGACTCACCACACCAACAACAAAAGAAATATCGGGACGTGTAACAGTAAGATAAATTAGTTTCCCAACTAGACGTCGATATTGATGCTTGTCTTCAATTTCATTTCCATCATCAACTCCAAACTTTTGATTTGGATCCATAGGAGTATCAACTGGCTTGGCAGCTAGTGTACCTGTCTCAGACAAAAGATCAAGAACATACTTTCGCTAAGACAATTAATATCTTTTCTTACTTTGTAAAACTTCAATACCCAGAAAATACCTAAGAGTTCTTAAGTCTTTAATCTGAAATTGCTGCTGAGAAAGGACTTAACCTCAGAAATGCCGGTCATATCACTACCAGAGAGAATTATATCATCCACATATACCACAAGAATGACCACCCCCAATTCCTTCTTGCGAACAAAAACAGAATGATCAGAATAACATTGGTGAAAACCACATCTGGAAATCACTGAACTGAATTTTTCAAACCATGCTCTTGGAAACTGTTTCAACCCATAAATGGCCTTATGTAGTCGACATACTTTACTACGATTCTCCCCCTGAGCAACATACCCAGGAGGTTGCTCCATATATACTTCTTCAGACAAATCACCATAAAGAAAAGCATTCTTAACATCCAATTGATATAATGGCCAATCGAAATTCATAGCAAGAGAGATAATAACACGAATAGAATTGAGACGTGCCACAGGGGAAAAGTTTCAAAAATAATCCACTCCATAAGTTTGAGTAAAACCTTCAGCAACGAGTCGAGCTTTAAGACGCTCAATTGAGCCATCCAGATTGTACTTGATAGTGTACACCCAACGACACTTCACCACATCTTTCCCAAGGGGAAGATCAACCAATGACCACGTTTGGCGAGACACTAGAGCTTCCATTTCCACATCCATAGCTTTCTTCCACTCAAGATGAGACGAAGCCTCAGTGGTAGAAGTAGGAATTGTGTGAGTTTGTAATGATAGAGCAAAGTCATGTAATGGAGAGGGAAAATGTGAAAGAGACACATAACGCTCAATAGGGTAAGCCAAAGAGGATTTTTGTGTGCAAGACCGAGTACTTTTGCGAAGACCAATTGGAAGATCGTCTGGACTAGGAGACAAGGAGGAAGATTGATTGGAGGGCATGGAAGAGCTGGAGACTGGTGGTGCCATAGACTGCTTTCGCCGTTGATACATCTGCAAGGGAGGAGATACTAGAGAAGGACTAATAGAATCTAGGGGAATTTGTTGTGGGATAGAAGGATCAGCTACAATGTCAGTTGAAAACTCTTTACCCTCAGTAGAATAGTATGGTGTGCCCTCGAAAAAAGTAACATCAGCACTAACATATTGAGTATAAGTTGTAGGATCATAACACCGATATCCCTTCTGTGTACGTGAATAGCCAAGAAAAATACATTTAATAGCACGGGGAGATAGTTTATCAAAACCGGAACGTAGGTTATGAACAAAACAGACACACCCAAAGATGCGCGGGGTAAGAGGGAATAATGGCTTGTCAGGAAATATAACACTAATTGGTGACTGATGATTGAGGACACTGGAAGGCATACGATTTATGAGATAACATGTGGTAAGGACAGCGGGTGCGTTTGGATGGGCATTTAGAAAGCCCATTCAGCCCCCAAAGCCCCTTCAGTCAAAATATAGGTGTTTGGCAATCAATTTCAAGGAGCTTTCAAATGAAAGCTAGCCTTTGGAAATGCTAAAAAAAAAATTTTTCTTCCTAAACTACCCTCATTAATTTTTCATATTTCCGTTATTGCCCCTGTATTTATTTATTTTTAAATGAAAAAGGAGCAGCCCTTCGCCGGACCGGCGAAGGGTGATGGCCGCCGGATGGCCGTCGGCAAGCCGGATCTGGTGTCGGCGGGCGGCCGGGCCGAGGTCGCCCGACAGCGAGGGTCGCGCGACCCGGGCGAGGGCCGCCGAGGTCGCCCGACCTCGGGCGACCCTCGGCGAGGGTCGCGCGACCTAGCCGAGGGCTGCCGGAGGTCGCCCGACCTTGGGCGACCAGGGTTGCTCGACCCGGGGCCGCGCGACCCGGGCGACCACCACCCGGGCCTTGCGGCCGCGAGCGAGGGTCGCATGACGGGTCGCGCGACCTAGGCGTCGGTCGCCCGGGTCGCGCGGCCCTTGGGTCGAGCGATCCTAGTCGCCCGAGGTCCGGCGACCTCCGGCGGCCCTCGGGCGGGTCGCGCGACCCTCGCCGAAGGTTGCCCGACCTCGGCGACCTCGGCGGACGGCCGCCGCGCCGATCTAGCTCGCCGGCGGGCCGCAGCCCTTCGTCGGTCCGGCGAAGGGTTTAGCTGAATTTTCAAAAAAAAAAAAAAAAAGAAAAAAGAAAAAGAAAAAGAAAAAGAAAAAAAAAAAAAATATATATATATATATATATATATATATTATACCCACAAAGCCCCTTGCGAAAGTTCTTTTTACCAAACGCACATTCAACTCAAAGTTCATTTGCAAAAAAATTTTACCAAACACAATTGCATTTTTCCCAAGTAGCTTTGGGCTTTCAGCATTTGCATTGGACTTAAAGCCCATTGCAAATGCTGAACCAAATGCAGCCAGCATCACTCTAGAATGATTTTGGCACACGCATATGAAATAAGAGTGAACGAGCAACTTCTAGAAGGTGACGGTACTTTCTCTCGGCCACACCATTCTGTTGAGGGGTATAAGCACAACTTGTTTGATGTATAATGCCAAGATTAGAACAAAACAAAGAAAAGTGATTTCTGTGTATATTCTAGAGCATTATCTGTTCGCAAAATTTTAAGGGATGTATTAAACTGATTAGTAACTTCACGATGAAATAATTGGAAAACATGTAAAAATTCAGAACGGTCATGAAGCATATAAAGCCATGTTAAACGAGAATAATCATCCACAAAAGTAACAAAGTACTTAAAACCATTTCTACTAACAATATGGGAAGGTCCCCAGATGTCCGAATGAACAAGTTCAAGTAAAGTAGATGCACGAGAATCATTATGACTAGAAAAAGAACTACGATGATGTTTCCCAAGTTCACAAGCTTCACACTCAAGAGTAGAAATTGATTTACACTTATGAATTATTTGTTGTAACTTAAATAAAGATAAATGCCCTAAATGAGAATGCCATAATAGGAGGTTAATAGAACTAGTAGCTAGACCATTGGCGTCAGCGGTAGAGACACCATTTAGATAGTAGAGTCCATCTACGTTCATGCCCTCCACCAATCATCTTCTTTGTCTGAAGGTCCTGAAAAGCACAATAAGATGGGTAAAATGTAACTGAACAACTAAGAGCTTTAGTTAACTGACTAACAGATAACAAATTTAGAGGAAGTTGGGGAACATGTAAAACAGAGGACAAAGATAAGGAAGGTGTAAGTGAAACAGTCCTTGATCCAACCACTTGAGTCGAAGAACCATTAGCTAAAATAACTTCTGATGAAGGACTAGAGTTATGGTGGGAAGAAAATAGTTCTTGCTTACCCGTCATATGACTAGAAGCTCCCAAGTCAATGACCCAAGGGGTGCTAGGAGACAAAGTAGAAAAAGAGGCCATGTTACCTGTACGTGCAAGAGTGGTAGTGGATGAGAAATTGGAAGCCTCTAGTTGTTGGACACGCTTGATGAGTTGTGCAACCATATCATCTCGAGTCGTAGACTTAGAAGAACTACCCCCCAGGTGGGATAGATGGGTTCATGTCGTTGTGAGACACAATTCCATCACTCCCTTCAGACACAACAACATTTGCAGTAATTAATCGTTGAGCCCACTCAGGCTTGCCATGCTTGGTCCAACAAGTGTCAATAATATGACCGGATTTGCCGCAGTATATACACTGACGGCTATCTCGATCAGAACTTTGTCTACTACGTCCACCACCACGACTACGACCTCCCCTGAAACCACGACCTCTATTGGAAAAACCACCACGACCACGACCACCACTACTAGCCACAAATGCTGAATTGTCTTTAGATGACGTAGAAGACGGAGGGACAATACGCTGAATTCAACAAAATGCTTCATTCGTAGAAGGAACTCTCTCTCCAGCAAGAAGCTGACTCTTCACAGGCTGTAAGTCAGCATTCAAGCCAAATAAAAACTTGGCCACTTGAAATTCAACTCGTTGTGTCTTAAGTCTCTCAAGATCAGTAGTGATGGGCTGATAAAGATTGAGTTCTTCCCACATACCTTTCAAAGCACTATAATACTCTCCAAGAGACTTGTCTCCCTGTTTAAAATTAAAGATATTCTCATATAATTCATAAACTCTAGACATATTTTTGTCTTGTGAGTAACTCTCCATAAGATCATCCCACACTCCCTTAGCAATTGTGTGGAACATGACATTAGTAGTGATGGATGGTTCCATGCTATTCCATAACCACACCAAAAGTTTATCATTCTCTCTCATCCAATCACTATAGTCTTTAGAATTTTCAGTAGGAGGGTCTGTAGTAAGATAATGGAGTTTCCCTTTGGCATTAATATAGACCTTCACAGCTTGGGTCCATAACAAGTAATTGGAAGATCCATTTAATTTAATAGTGGTAATTTGGAGTTTGGGACACCTGAAGTGCCAAAACTTGGCACGGAGGGACACTTAAGTGCCATAACTCGGAAAGGTACATTTAAGTGCTAGTTTCGGAGTAAAGTGGGACACTTAAGTGCCACTCCGGCCAAAATCTGGCCAAATGGCTGACGTGGCAATTTTCCAAGTTGGGTGCAAAACGGCGTCGTTTTGCATGCGACATGGCGAGAAAATGCAAAAACGACGTCGTTTTGTGTCTGATGTGTAAATAATTAATATAAAAATTAATTAAATTAAATTTAAACTTAATTTTATTTAAAATATTCAAAAAAATAAAAAAATTAAAATTTTTAAAAAATTAAATTTAAAAAACTTAAAATTAAAAAAATTAAAATTAAAAAAAACTTAAACTTAAAAAAAAAAATTAAAATTAAAAAAACTTAAAATTGCCACCTCAGCCACCCCCTTCACCCCCTATTTTTTTTTTAAATTTTAAATTTTAAGTTTTTAAATTTTAAGTTTTTTTTTAAATTTTAATTTTTTAAGTTTTAATTTTTTAATATTAATTTTTTTTTTTAATTTTAAGTTTTTTAAATTTAATTTTTTAAATTTTAAGTTTTTTAAATTTTAAGTTTTTTATTTTTTAGAATATTTTAAATAAAATTAAGTTTAAATTAAATTTAATTCATTTTTATATTAATTGTTTACATATCGGACACAAAACGACGTTGTTTTTACATTTTCTCGCCATGTCGGCGTGCAAAAAACGACGCCGTTTTGCACCCAACTCGCCGGAAAATTGCCACGTCAGCATTTGGCTGGATTTTGGCTGAAATGGCACTTAATGTCTCACTTTACTCCGAAACTAGCACTTAAGTGTCCCTTCGTGCCAAGTTTTGGCACTTGAGCTGTTATTCTGCCTGGTAATTTGAACATTGACACTATCTGTGGAAGCCTTAGTATCACTCATGATGATAATCTCAATATAAATATATCTACCACTTAATCAAGAAGGCTAAAACTTTAGTGCAAGAAACAAAACAACAACACTAATGTATAATCAGATGTAATTGGCTCCATCAGTTAACCAAAGGGAACCCAGCAAAATCAGTCAACCATAATCAATGAAATACTCTGATTCTTGAATCCGCTGATCAGTAAGTGTTGTAATCCATGTTCAGAAATCAAACATGATGAATTTGATATCTTTTGATCTCATACCTTAAAGAGAAAACCGATAAAAATTGCAACTTTAGGTGGCTGCACACCAGAGAAGAAATAGGGTTACTAGGGGACTCTCAAACCAGCAATAGGATCAAGTAATCAAATAGTTAGATCTGCTTTGATACCATGTCACAAAGCTGATAAGAGAACCCGCAGCAAGTAGAAAGAGAGAAAGAAGGAAGAAAGAAGGAATAGAGAGAAGGAGGAGAAGGAGAACGTAAAAGAAAACCAAAGAGAGGGCTGTAGTTTTCTGTAATAACAGAAACCCTACACCTATTGTATTTATATTGAATATAAACTGTATATGACAATAATACTCTTATGTAAGTAAAAAAGGAAATAAAACTCTGATAATAAAGGAAACTCAATTAAAGTAACTTAACAAATATCATGTGAAATGATACATAAATCTAGTGAGATTTGTATTGTGATTAAAGGAACGGGATTATATGTGTAGATTCAGTATATCACATAAGTTTATTTCTTGCACCACCAAATGCAAACAATTTTATACTAAGCCATTCACCCAATCTTTGGCTCGGACCCTACTTGGTTCATGAGATTTGTAAGGTATGATAAGGGTGTGGCGCCTTATCTGCTCAAGATAAGTTTCTTGGAAAGAGAAACAATATCCTATTACCAAAAAATGATCAGGTTAGTTATAAATCAAGTAGATAAAGCCCCCTCCTCCTTTTCCCCTTTTGTATCTAATGCCCTTATGGAAGCAGGATAATGAAATTTCGTCTATGTGAATTTGCGTACGCATAAATACACTTTGTTGTTTTTTTCACAACTTTTATGAAAACTGGTTTTTTTTCCCAATCCAGTTAAATTAAAAATTTTATGAACACAATTGACTAAATTATAGTAGAAGCTAAAACCAAGACTCAACCTAGGCATCAAAAGTTAAATGAGTAGCAGAAATAGACACTATATTCTACCCGACATGAAACCTTCACAACTAAAAGAATGAATGCCTAGAAGATCGACTGCTTTAACTCCTCTATGAAGTGGCTTTTAATCAACTTAAAAAATAGGGGAGGATACAGAAATACATCATCCACCAATTAAATAAAGTATTTTAGGTCTGAAGTTTAGGAGTGAAGTCAATGTTTGAGACTTAGTGTAAGGAGATGTGACAAGTTTTTCCGACCTGCCTATATCTCCTTTCCTTCTGCATTCATTCTACTGGTAAGCGGCTGCTGTTCTTCAGTCATTCCTAATGAGCATCCGGTGCTGTGGGTACCCTTCTATTGGCGTCAGGATCTCTAATTGCAATCGTCATCATCGTGTTATCCACTTTTTTTTTACCTCCAGTTCTGATTTGCTTTACATGGGCTGTTACATATCTCACTTTGCAGCTCCTTGGCGAAGCTTGCATGTCTGTGTTCCTCTTATGTTCTTGTCTTTTGGTAGTCACTGATGTAGAATTTGGCGAGCACTTCTAATAGATTCTCTCTTTCACGCATGCATAATGGCAGCCCACTAAGGAATAGAAGTCCAAGCATGTAAACAGAAAATGAGACAGAATTCAAATTGTTCGCAGGATGTGAAGGTTCTGGGATGAATATTCTCTTCGTAGCATTATTATAGTCCAAAACAGGAGTTAAAACTTCACCTTCGGACGAGTTGAGTTGTGACGTGGCCAACACTTCGCGCTCAAATGTCACCAATTTCTTCGATGCTCTCGTGATCAGGCTGTACATGGTAATGTCTGTGAATTCATTATTCTCCTTGCGACGACAAAGTCCACTTCTTTTTACGCAGATGCTTTTCTTTTTGCTTTGCATTGTCTATGTTATAATGAAGAAGCTCCTAGTAGAATCATGATATAACCTTGATAGTTGACATAATTTTCTTTTGTTGCATTCCTCTGTTGCTTCTGTTCCATGTAGTAGAATCTTCAATTGCCAAATCAAAGAATGGCTGCGAGAAGATTGAGGGCGCCAATGTCTAAATCCAAGTGGTGTAACTGCTTATGAGGTCAACTTGGAGCTTAACTACTCTTGTGGTCTTTGATCACCAATTCTCATGGCAAAGACAAGGAAAAATGTAGGAATTGGTTTTACGGTTGTGGTAAGTCGTGGGTTGATTAGAACACACCAAATTGAGCTAGGGACATGATAGCCAACTTGCTTGAAAGGAATCAAGCATTGTGCAGGTCAAGCCAATCGAGTGCCACAAGGTTGATGTGAGCTGACTTCTAGCTAAAATCAAGGCTCAAAGGGCAAAGTACAGATGTTAAAAGGAGAAGCTCGCGTGAGTGAAGAAAGAAAATATGATATATTAATTGTCAGTTGTTCTATGCAGTTGTGTCATTGTGCTGGTTGTGCCTAATGCGAGATTTGGCGGGAAGTTTCTAAGCCTCTCGAGGGAAGTTTCTAAGCCTTCCATAGTTTATTGGAGTGAGTGTGTACATTTGTGTTGGGTTGAAATATTGAAAGTCTTACTTCCCTCATCTTCAGTACACTTGTTCCCGCTTCATGCTTCATAGTTGCTTTACTACTTAAAAACTAGCTATTCTAAATGGAAACTTGTTGGCTGTTTGGCAAGCTGACAGAAAGCTTTGATTGTTCTTACCATTCTTATTGGAGAACTTTTGATTCATTCTCATTCTGTTACGAAAAATCTAGTAAACTTAACAGCTTTGGCCTCATGTGTAGTCCAATATATCCATGAATTGCTTGCTAGTCACCTGGTGTAATTGGCACATGCTAATCTGGATAGGTGCCCTAGAAGCGAGACAACGAAATGACAACGCCCTCGAGCAGGAAACATTTCACCATGAATGATTAAAAATTTGACCCTGAATGGTCAGAGCAGCAGGATTGAAATGATCTCATTGTTCACTTTTCCTCAGCCCAATGGTTTATCAGAGGTTTAAACACTTGTGTACTTCTATGATAAAGACACTAACACGTGATTTTCATTAACACTCAAGTATCTCCGCATATTTGCCGACCTGTGGGAAATACTCGTTCTTGTGTTGAATATATTAGTTTCTTTCAACTCTTACTGAAATCATCGAACGAGCGCATATGTACAGCTTGGGATTCTGCTTTGCTTTTGTCGGGTCCCTTGGCTCGGATTCATGGTCGTCGGTTTCCCATCACTTTTGGGCGTGTCAGACACAAGCCGTCATCCACATTAGAAAGCAATTTCCATAATGCTATGCCATTTTGTAGGTCTAATTCAATGTATCAAGTCACGTATGCAAGCCACCTTTAGGCTTTTTAGGTAGGTACACGATATTTTTTTACCAGCCTTGTCGATCCGAATGCCAAAGTCTTGGGTGATTGATTCAGATACAAAAGCATTCCTACTTGAATGTTAAGTCTTCTAGAGTCTGTGATATATGTAGAGCATTTCATGAATCAAATAAGATGCGGATTCAAAATCTCAAAAATTTGTTCGACTATGAATTTTTTCACACCGGATGATACAAATGACTGAATGCAACTAAAAACCGATATGACTATTTAAAGTTCGGCACTCTCAAAGCATTCTAATTATAAATTAGACGTACAAAAACCACTGGAAATTTGAGAGTAACCCTTTTTCTCACGACAATTTACTCTCAACACAGACATGAATTCCGTCCAATACAAAAAGCCACACCAACTGCCAATGCAATAACTGAAAAGCATATCGTAGTGGAAGAACTAGATGTACCCGGACATGAGCAGCAGCGTCCTGACCAGACTGAAGAAGGCAATGCCATGTTGCGCCTCATCTGCTTCACCACCGCCTGTCTCTTCTTCCTCAGCAGTTTTATCCTCACCACCGTCATCTTCGCTGCCGTTTTGCTGTTCATTCCCCAAAACAAAGTAACAAAAAACTCTCCATCAACATAACCACAAAAACCCCTCACCTCTTATTTGCTATTACCAGAACATAGAAAATAAAAAGCCCCCAGGTAAACCAATTTCATGTGGGGAATTTATGTTGCGTACCTTGCAAATAATGGCCAAGCGTTTGGTCTATTCCTTGACCCGACCCAGGTGGGAGAGGATGCAGTCGCAGACCTCCATCTTCTTCCTCTCGATCTCCTCCTCCTTGGCCTTGAAACTGGACAGAGCAGCCCTCAATATCCCCTCGTCCTCCCTCGACAGTGACATGTAAAAGGAACGTCTTCTTCTTCGCTATGATATTCTTCTTCTTCGCTCTGATATCCGTCTTCTTCACTCTGATATTCTTCTTCTCCTTCAAGATCTTCAAGCGATGGAAACCTGGGGAACCTCTGAAAACCCAAGTGTATAAACTTCAGTACAGTCCCCACTGATAAACCAAGTACATTCCACCATCTTCACCGTCAGGAGGAATACTAATAAACCGAGTATTTAAACTTCAGTACAGTCCGCGTCGAATGCGACCAAACCAAGTGTTCAAACTTCAGGCATATGGCTAGTCTACCGATGGGAATTTGGTGCTGTACCAGTAAAAGCTTCAGCACCTCAGACCAGATTGTCCTTGAAAACCGGCACTCCAAAAATAGATAACACTTTGGATCATCAAATTATGCAGGCCAATTCAAGCTCTAAATTGAAAATATCCCAAATACATTATAAAGAAAAATTATATTCATTGGATATTCTGGAGATTCTAAGTGTTAATAGCACTTTAAATAAAGATGACACCTTTATTTTGACACCCCGTCCAAAAGATGGATTCATAACAATTTGAAACTGACTTTTCAGAAAATTTCGGAGGGATGGCATGCATGATAATCAAGCCAAATCCCCAATTCTTTTAAGCATGTTTCCAAAGCAGAGAACCACAAAATTGAGCATTAAATATAGTTGCTACCGGCTTAATTAACCCAAACAAAATCACGCAAAGAATCTGTGTCCTTTTCTATTTTGTTTTGGATGATCTTATCTCTTCTTTTGCTGAGACTAGTAAGATCCCACGAACTTCCCGTGTTTGTGCATATACTCATTGACATCACTCCCAAACTTCCGAACTATTCAATCCACAACAGAAAACACCTCAAATGAGCTCACGTACCTCCATCGGATGAAAGCAAAATACAATAGTGGCTTTTAAAACCTTTGTTCAAGCTGTCGGGCTAGGACAAAGAGGACTGGACGTCGCCGTCAGCCTCATAGAGCTCTTGTGCGAGGACTCGACATCATCGCGCTCGAACAAAGAGGAAATTTGGGGACTCGACAAAGAAGAAGGACACTCAGACGAAGAATAGGAGGATCGATGAACAAGAAGCAGACTCCACAAACAAGAAGTACACCATGGAGGCATGGACAAGAAAGACCGATGAAGAGGTGAGGAGAACTTGAGAAGAAAACTCCACCAATTAGGAGAAGTGAAGAAAACTGGAGAAGAAAACTCAGTTAGGGCTTGGAAATTTGGAGCAAACCTTAAACGGAGACATTTTTGCACACAAACCTTTTCTTTTAAGCTCTACACCGAGTACGAGAATGAAATGAAAAAAAAAAAAAAATGCACCGAATGCAATAAATCAAGTATTTAAACTTCAGTACAGTCCCCACCAAATGCAACCAAACCAAGTGTTCAAACTGCAGGCATATGGCTAATCTACCAATGGGAATTTATCTCATATGAAGCCAGGCGTTCCTCCCTCTTTCCCCATACACTCTCTTCCTCCTGCAAAAATGGGAGACATTAACAAACCCTGGGCATCGAATATCACCATTTTTGTGGCCTCACCAGAGGAATGACACCTAATTACCACATGTTGGCCCTACTCAAATTCGATTTGACAAAGAACTGACCAGACCAATTTTAAGACTAAAAAACAAACACATTTTATCCAGGTTCTTGTTTCATTGCCTAAAGGGCTTCAAGCAACAAATTTGGCAACATGAAAGTAGAAAAATGAATACCATCTTCCCTAAGTCACCATCTAATGCTGATGATTGTAATGCTGAAAACATGCTTTTTCTACCTATACCACGTATGGTGCTGTACCAGCAACAGCTTCAGCACCTCAGACCAGATTGTCCTTGAAAATCGGCACTCCAAAAATAGATAGCATTTTGGATTGTCAAATTATGTAGGCCAGTTCAAGCTCTAAATTGAAAATATCCCAAATACAACATTAAAGAAACCGTACATTCATTGGATATTCTGGAGATTCTAACTGAACAAATAGCACTTTAAGTAAAGATGACACCTTTATTTTGACTCCCCAGTCCAAAAGATGGATTCATAATAATTTGAAATTGACTTTTCAGAAAATTTCGTAGGGACGGCATGCATGATAATCAAGCCAAATCCCCAATTTCTTAGCATGTTTCCAAAGCAGAGAACAGCAAAATTGAGCATTAAATATAGTTGCTCCCACCTTCATTAACCCAAACAAAATCATGTGAACAATCTGTGTCCTTTTTCTGTTTTTTTTTGGACGATCCTATCTCTTATTTTGCTAAGACTAGTAAGATCACAAGAACTTCCCGTGTCTGTGCATATACTCATTGACATCACTCCCAAACTTCAGACCTATTCAATCCACACGAGAAAACACCTCAAATGAGTTCCTATACCTCCATCGGAATGAAAGCGAAGTGCAAGAAAGGACATGAAGCTCGATGTAGTGGCTTCTAACACCTTCGTTCACGCCGTCCGGCTCGAACGAAGAGGAGCCAATGTCACTGTCGGCCTCATCGAGCTCTTGCACGAGGACTCGACGTCGTTGCGCTCGAACGAAGAGGAAATATGGGGATTCGACGAAGAAGAAAAAGGACACTTAGACGAAGAACAGGAGGATCGATAAATAAGAAGCCGACTCTGCGAACAAGAAGTACACTATGGATGAGAAAGACAGATGAAGAAGTGAGGAGAACTTGGGAAGAAAACTCAATCAGGGCTTGGAAATTTGGGGCAAACCTTCAAAGGACAGACGTTTTTGCACACAAACCTTTGCTTTTAAGCTTTATGCCACAGAGAAATGAATAAAAAATTGTATAGATAGCATTTTCCATTCGTCAAATTGGATGGAATTAATAGAGGGACTCGATCGTACTAAATTAACAAGTTTTATAACTCGATTACAGTTTTTATAAGTTTCAAGACTATTGCATTTATCCCTTTAATGTTTTATCTTCACCATAAATATCACAAATCATGAAAGTCATTCTCATAATGATTGGTATTAAGCAAGAAATGGAAAAATAAAATAAAAAGTGCAGTATATTACATAGAAAAATGCTAAGTAAAACCATTTGTTTCTTATAAAATGAGAAAACATTTTAAATAATAGGCTCTAAGTTATTCTATATATATATATATATGCCCTACAATACGAAGTTTTTCCCAATATTTGTGATAAAAACTGAACTTCTCTTACTGCAACTATGTAACTTTCTCGTATACGGAAAAAGGGGGGGAAAACAGAGAGAAAACATCACATGCGTCTACTGGTGCTTAAAGTAAGCGAGACCGAGTTTAATTCATGTTTGTATGATTATTTTTTGATTTTCCACAATTATTATAAATCTGCCTATAGTTGAATTCGTGTTTGTGGATGGTTGTTCTTACTGACCTTATGACGCTTGAAACCCTGGACAGTTCCTTCGTAATGTCCTCTAACCCCAACTAATTTCTCGCACCATTTGATGTATAAGCGGCAATCATTTGGTAATTCAGTGGTCCATACATCAATCCGTAGCTCAGGGCAAGAATGTATTCTCAAGGACTTGAGGTTCTTTAAGTTTGACAAACCACCAAGACTTTGCAAATGATCACCAGATAGCACCAACTCTTCCAACGATTCCGATGTACCAACAACTTGAATTCCGAGTATCTTCTGGTTATTCTGTAGGTTGAGATCCCGCAACTTATTGAAGACTCTTGATTCAAGGATCAGTGAAGATTCATGAGAAGATTTCCCATGTATCTCAACGTACATGAACCTCCTGAAGGACTTGCACCCTACGATTTCCAAAAACTCCAACGATTCCAACACCCCAGCGATGTGGATCTCATGTAGTTTTGGGCAACTCCACATGGCGATCCATTCCAGCATCTTCATGCCGGATAGAATGAATCTCTGGAGGGGTCCACCATCATCATCAACATAAAGTTCCCTTAAATTTGGAAGCTGAAGCCCATCGAGTGTAATCTCTTCCACTCGAGGGCAACGTAGAATTAAATTTGACAAATTCTTTAAGTTGGAGGAGAGTAACGTGATTGAATCGAATTTCTCAAGCCTTAGCTTTAATAGAGAAGAGGGAACTTGTGTGAAGGGTTGCAAGTTCACTCCACACAAATGGAGTTGGCTAAGCCGACGAAGGGAAGCCAACTCTATGGGAGCAGGGACATGGAGGTGACACAATCTCAACTGTTCTAGTTTGGATAACTTCCCGATCCACCTAGAATCACCTGTATGAATTATATCTTGTTTGCCATATTCAAAGCCGCCATGCAGGTCCAACTCAACCAAATTAGTCAAATTTGAGAGGTCTGGGACAACTTGCAATGACATACAAAACACTTCCAGATGCGTTAAACTTATTGGGAGTGCCGGCAACTCTCTAATTCCATATAAACCTCTTAACACCAATCTTTGCAGCGGCGGAAGTAAGCCAATTTCCAAAGTAAGTTGACCTTTCAAATTGGCATTAGGCCGACGTACTAAATCTTCCAAAATCGATTCTAGACTTAACCCCGGTAATGATTTACAATTAAAATTTTCACAACACCCCTTTAAAATGACGCGCTCTAGATTCTGTAGTTCCCCGATTTCTACAAGCAAATCAATCAGATTGCACCCATCAACTGTTAACTCTATCAAATGCTTTAACTTCCCAATAGAGCTGTCAATCGTCCTTAAACCAACGCAATCCCTAAAAGTAAGCCGCTCTAAAGTTGAGCATCCCGATAAGTCTCCCGTTGTGGTTATGTTATGACACCACCTAAGTTCAAGAACTTTCAATTTTCTTGTCTCCTGTAAAAAAAGTGAATGCATTATCCAATGGAGGAACAGTTCAAATGTTGCTTTCAAGGACAAAATAGAAATAAGCATATGACGCACCTTTATTAGGCTCCATAATTCCGTATCGTCTAAACCAGCAATGCTTGAAAATTGAAGGACAACTACATTCTTTAAGCACATATTGGTCAGCTCACACTTTAAATCAAAAGCACTCCAGCCAAACCATGTTAATTTGGGAAAACAATCCATTAGATCGCCAACAAAGTTTCCTCTCTCAAGTTTAAGGAACCTTAGCTTTTCAAACCTTCCAATCTCTTCACTTTTGATATGTACTTTTGGAGGAAATGGTTCGAGTACCATTGCTTGAACGTTCTTCATCTGCAAATGAGAGCAAGAAACGAGTAGCATTCAACATTCTATTTTATCAAGGAAAAGTATAAAAACCAAGAAGAAAAAAGAGAATCCATCAATTATCTCAATAAGTTTTCCACCTTCTTTGTCTTTATTGTATTGAGGACTTCATCCTTAATCCATAACCTACTACGTTCTTCAGGATTCATCGGATTTTCGTTATGAACAATTCCCCTTCCGAGATCTCTTAGCTGATCGTGCATCAAAAACTCATTGCCCTTTCCAATCTTTATCAAGGACATCCTTTTGAGGACCTCAATTCCTCTAATTGGGTAAAGTCCACAATCATTCCACATATAAATTGCGTTTGTCTTTTTCTCGCCAATGAAAAAGCATGCAATATCCAGAAAAATTTGCTGTTCCTGAAAAGTCAATGCATCATAGCTAATCTTCAACTTATCGTAAACATCCTCTAGAAGTGTTTTGCTTAACTTGTCCAATGTTTCTTTCCATGCTTCTTTTTTTCATTGCGCAACATTGAACCAATTACTTCGATAGTCAAAGGAAGTCTTCCAGTAGTAGATAAAATTTTCTTTGAAATACCAAAGTCATCATCTGGAGGAGAGTCGCTATTAAATGCATGCCTACTGAAGAGATGAAAAGCATGATCACTACTCATCACCTTCATTTCATATTTTACAATTTCGTACTTTGGTCCAGTGATTTGCAAAACATTCTCATTTCTAGTAGTAATCAGTACTCTAGAACCTAAAAACAAAGCACCTTTTCCAACTAATTTCTCCACTTGTTCGCTTTTATCAACATCATCCAGTACAATTAAGACCTTCTTACGGCGAAGTGTTTCTTCGATCCTCTTCATTCCATTGTCAGTTGCATCAATGCTTCCTGTTCCTGCGGCATTTCCTATTTCAGATAGTAACTTCTTTTGCAATCCAACCAAGCCATCCGTTCTTGACGACTTTTCTCGAACATCTTCAAGAAAGTAGCAATACTTTCCAAAGTGGGTAGAAAGTTCATTGAACACAACCTTGGCAAGAGTTGTTTTACCGATACCCCCCATGCCATGAATTTGAATGAGCCGTCCACCTCCAGAGCCTACGTCTAACAAATTTTTTACTGCTACCACTTGATCATCGATTCCAATTAAATGTTCGGTCACAGACTTTTGCTTTGTCTTCAACTTCTTCACAACCTCTTCAACGACCAACTTAATGAGAATGATGGAATTGACACCAAGCATGCATAAAACAAACGTTTTGATGAGAATGATGGAATTGACCCTGAAGGATTTCAGATTTGATTTTTCTAGCTAATTCTATGTAACCATAAAAAATATGAATCTACATCACTTTCAAAGGCACTTTTCATTCACATTGCTAGGTGCCACGAGTTGCATTGTGTCATGACGAAAATTGACGATCCCAACATGTGATTAGCAATCCTCAAATTATGTTAATCTTCTTTGTGCAAGATGAATGTACAACTATTTATGCATCGCGAATTAGCATTTTATCAGTTATATTCATGTGACAACCTTAGAAGTGGGACATTATATGTTCAGGAGGAGAAATGTCTGATGTATTAATTGAAAGATCAAATTATTAGACAGGAACGTGCATGGTATTCATTTATTCCACTTTGTCACCCATAGTTTCACATTTTATTTTACACGCATACTATTTAGTATTACTAGTGGAAGTCCCACCTCAAATGTTGTGATATATCTATATTACTAAGTTTTGAGTAGTAGTTCTAGAAGCATTAGAATTTTACTAAGAGTTGCTTACTAAATGACAGGGGTGAAAAAGGAAACAAAATTCATATAGACCATCAAAGAAAGGAAAAAATGAGCGTTCGTTTCTATTTTTATTTCTTCATTAAAAATAGACATATGATAGCGCTTCTAGTGAAATCAAGAACACTAAAAATAGTAGCTCTGGCATGATTCTTATGTTTTTGGATTCTCTCCTCCTACATTTAGTATGTTCCTTCTTTCTATGAATTATTTACTTAGTTTTTGCAACCAGGAAAAAGAAATTAGGGAAAATAAGGATCTTAGAATGCAGCAAGCTCACCCTTTGTATTTCTTGACTTCCCACCCCTTTATTGCATCAACCTCCTTCAAAGCCTCTCTCCAGGAATCTACTTGTTCAGTGCTCAACTTCTTCTCACGCTCCAAGTTGAGTATGGCATCGCGATACAATGGAGTTTTCAGCTTAACATCGTTGGGTTCCACGTCAAAGAAAATAGGCAGGATCTCTTTATGCCCGCTGGACTTGGAAGCGTTCTCCATAATCTGCGTGAGCTCGCGCAAACACCATTGGCTCGAAGCGTAAGTTCGAGAAAGATGGGGATGTAGATCCCAGAGTTGTCGATTGCTCTCGGAAGCGCTCCATCAATTCTTTCACCAATAGGGAGCTCTTCATCGTCTCGAAAGACACAGATGCCGGCATCGGTCAAGCTATGGTAGAGGAAGTCGGTAAATCCATCACGAGTGTCGGGTCCTCTAAAGCACAGGAACACTTGATACTCGCTTCCTGACGATGTTCCTGCCTCTGAGCTCCCCATTTTAAACTTTACCTTTAGCAGCTCTCTCCCTCCCTCCCTCGTGGGTGAACAAGATAGGCCTTCGCCCTTGGCTGATTGAAGGTCTCAACCACAAACATATCGCGTAAATATATCATGAGTGAGGTTACCAATGATTAGAGAAAAGCATCAAAAATACTATCGCAGACTATAATATAAATTCAGTTACAGAATAACAAAAAAGAAGCAAGTATGTAAATGACCGCATTATATTTAAACTCCCAATGATCCATATCATTCGTAAGTCAAATTTTTGGAAAGGTCGAGATTAGCCTGCAATCTTCTCATAAATCCACTCGTCTATTCTTGTTAAGAAGCTGATCGGGGAGACTTTGGTCCAATCACACGGGAAGGAACGCCAAAAAATACAAATGGTTATTTCAGTCATTCTGAGCAAAGGATTTCATCAAACCGAACACTTCAGGGAAAATCCAGAATAAGTCAGAAGAGAATCGAACCGTGTTCGTGGTCACTGCTGCCGGGAAAGGGCTTCGTGAAGATGAATATCGATGGCTCCTGGTACTGGCTAGTCGACTCGCTGGAGGGGCTCCTTGCCGGAGTCGCTCGGGACGACCAGGGTACGTTGATCGCTGCGTTTGCGAAGAAAGTCGTGGCCTCCTCTGCTCTGCACACAGAAAAACTAGCCCTCAAAGAAGCGTTTGTCGCTGGTTGGGCGCGGAAAGGGAGCTCGAAGATTTTTAAGTCTTCCTGGTGATCTGGGCGTGACTTCAAGCTGATATATACGGTGAATATCAGATTCGTCTCTAAGCCCATGGGCCCTCCGGTGTTTATTTTAGGGATTAAAAGGATTTTCAATTTGGAGTGATTATATTTTAGGGTAAAAGCCTAAAAAAAATCCTAAATTATACTCACTGTCATATGTTTACTCTAATTTTTGTTGTGATAGATTTATCGCAAACTTGTACAATGTGATATATTTACCCAAAATGCCAAACAACCTCGCATGTACATTTTTTATGGAAGCGAAGCAATAGTCGAAAAAAAAAGAAGTCGAAGGGAGGCATAAAGTTTCTAAAAAATGCCAAACAACTTCATAGAAATTGGGTCGGAAGGTGCCTTTGCTTTTCCTAAAATAAATAAATAAAATTAAAAACCAACCTGCCTTCTGGGTCAAGCACATAAAATTCTCTATGGAGGCTTGTCCCATTATTATATGTTACTTTAGTTTAATGGGAAATTATTGTATAGGTGATGGATGTTTAATTGAGGAACGTTTAGCATGACAAAGTGGACTATACATGTATGATTATATATATTACTATTTTTTCTTCCCGTGTTTGGATGTTAACTACTTAACGAAGACCAAAGATTATTTTTAAATGAAGTGCCCCGAACTTTTCAACAAATTCAATTTTTTAGGCTTTTTGGAAGAACATAAAGGCAAAAATGCTGCCATTAAGATAAATTTTTAATTTTTTTCTTTTTCGGCTTGATTGGATATCTGCAGACCCACGCGTCCAAGGTTGCATTTTCTAGAAATGAATCAAGGTCCCACATTCTTAGAATCATATATAACGTTCTATAGACGTGTTGGGATCGCCGGATCCCCAAAAACCGGATTCGGCACTAAAACCGAACCCCTAATCATATGCGGAAGATAAGCCCGGGAATGTCACGTATCACCGATCAAAAAGCACACCACGGATTCGAGCGTACCTTGTTGGCCACAGATTAGACACCGATGCCGTATTGAGGAAGAGATTTCAGTCCCGTTCGATCCGATGTCGAAGATTCGCCGTTCAAGGGAAGACGGAGTCGCTTCTTCGTCTTGGAGAGAGAGAGAGCTTTTTTTGGAGAGAATGAAGAATGTTCTTGCAAAAATGCCAAGAGGTATCTTCTCATTCTCTCTCATTCCTTTTATAGGTTCCCCTTTCCACGGGCCTAATTCCCGTGGGCCGGACCTTTAGGCCCATCGTGGCCGGGCCAGCTTAGGCCCATGATTAAATCCTTCATCTCCCACTCGCACATGGTGGGTCAAAAAAAACAGCATGGGCGGATAGGCCCAACTTAGGCCCATCAACTGAAAATCCTCTTTTCCTCTTTCAACATTCATACCGGTGAATAATCCGTGCGACCAGCATACTTTGAGAGCTCGTTGCTATACATCTGTTAGGAATATATAGCAGCTCATAATGGGCATCATTTTCCGAGTAAAAATAGTATGCAGTACCCTAGATCGATCGATCACATTTATATCTCTCTTAATCTCATTTAAACAATGATATATTTATTGTATTCACAATTATGATTATCCCAAAGATAGTCATAATTGGTCGACCTGTGAATACAAAAACACAATGTGATCCTACAAATCCGATCTTCCTCTTACCTTCAGACTCTCAATTTCAGTTCAACTTGCTTTTCTAGAAATGTCCCATTAGATCGAATCAACTCATGACCATTGACAACATTCTAAGATAGCAAACACTAAATAGAAATCTTGAGAATAAGTAAGAGTCATGAGGGTACTAAAAAATTGAGGAACTCTTTTCCTCAAGAGTCTCACACGTCATAAAAGTTGAGATCAAACTTTTGTCACTCTTATAGGTCGTCCCATGCATACGTAGTATGAAATACGTATTACGGTATTAACTCCTTTCCCATGGAGCGTATGTCTACACAATCAATACCGTACAGATGATAGTTCAGACATACCCAATGTCTAACTTGAGTTCACGTATTTACTCATTTACAAAATTCATCAGAACTCACATCTGGCATCTTAGACAGATAAAGTAAAATGTGTGGGTTATTTTACTTTCGGACATCGTAAGTATTATGTCCTCATCTTAACACTCAGTTAAGGTGACATATTTATTTTAAGCTTGAGCTCTCGATTATCACCTAGATAATAAGCTTAAAAACAGTCTCATCTCTATCTATCACATAGTAAATAGAGGCAATTACCCGTGTGAGTGGGCTAATCTCTTATCTGTCCGACATACTTTCTCAACATAATATAATGCACTAAGCATTAAGATGCATAAAGATCAAATAAAGATTCATAGGCATTAATAATGAAAACACAAATTCATTAATTGTGAACAACTCAGGGAAATAACAATCCAGTACATTAGACTCTACGCAATCCTAGAGATTTTACATGACCACAAAGCATATCTCTAGGTATTGGCTTTGTCATAGGATCTGCTACCATTTTATGCGTAGATATGTACTGCAAGTTCACATTCTTTCGTGCAACCATATCTTTGACAAAGTTATACTTGGTATCTACTTGTTTGGTCTTGCCATGATATTTTGGATCTTTAGTGTATGCTATAGCTGCTTGGCTATCACAATTAACTAATAATTGATTTGCAGCTTTCTTAATAACACCTAAGTGATCCAAAAATCTCTTAAGCCAAACTCATTCTTATATTACTGCTGATAATGCCACGAACTCAGCTTCCATCGTGGACAAGGCTATACACGTTTGTTTCTTACTGCTCCAACATATGGTGCCATTATTCAATAAGAAAACAAACCTAGAGGTAGATCTCATTTTGTCTACACCTCCTCCCTAATCAATCTCAGAATAGCCTTTGAGTCGCAGATCCTTTCCTTGATAACTCATCGTATAATCAGCAGTTCCTTTTAGATACCTCAGTATTCTCTTAACGGCTTTCCAATGTGCTAGACCTGGATTGGATTGGTATCTTCTCACCATTCCAACTGCAAAACATATGTCGGGTCTTGTACACATCATAGTGTACATCAAACTCCCAACTGCACTAGCATAAGGAACATGTTTCATTTGTTCCTTTTCTTGTGGAGTCCTCGGACACGATCTATGGCTCAATCCTTCACCTTTCGTAATAGGAGTGTCTATGGGTTTACAATCTTGCATACGAAATCGTTCAAGAACTTTATTTATATATGTTTTTTGCGAAAGAGACAACAATCTCTTCGAACGATCTCTTGAAATCTTAACTCCAAGAATGTATGCAGCCTCACCCATATCCTTCATCTCAAAGTTGGAAGACAACCAACTCTTGACAGTATGAACAAATTCCATATTGCTTCCGGCAATCAGTATATCATCAACATATAATGATATGATCACAAATTGATCCTTGGATCTTTTGATATATACACAATGATCCTCATCAATCATTGTAAAATCATATGCCATTATGGCATTATGAAAACGTATATACCATTGTCTCGATGACTGTTTAAGGCCGTATATCGACCTCAAAAGTCGACACACCTTTTCTTCTTGGCCTTTTACCATGAAACCAGTAGGTTGTTCCATGTATATTTCTTCCTCTAATTCTCCATTGAGGAAAGCAGTCTTTACATCCATATGATGTAACTCAAGATCCATACTAGATACTATTGCCAGAATAATGCGAATCAAGGTAAATCTCACTACAGGAGAAAACGTATCTTCATAATCAATTCCTTACTGTTGATTATACCCCTTCGCCACAAGGCGAGCCTTATGCCTGTCTATCGAGCCATCAGCCTTTCGCTTTACTTTGAGAACCCATTTGTTCCCAATAGCTCTGCGTCCTTTTGGAAGATCAACCAGTTCCCAGACTTGGTTTGATTTCATTGACTCCATTTCCTCTTCCATTGCATGAATCCATTTTTCATTACTAGGGCAATACAGAGCCTCATAAATATTTCTAGGCTCATCCTCATCTTGTGGAGCAACCATAAAAGTTTCCCCTTCAATGTCAAAACGTCGACGGGGAATACTTTGGCGACTTGTTCGCCGTATGGGAGTTTGTACACTATGCACATCATTTCCCATTATGCTCCCACTTGGATTAGATAATGATGATGTCGTCTCATCATGTGGTTGCAATTGAGAATGAGTCGAATTCAATTCATCACTTCTCATATTACTTCCACTTGGATGAACTCCACTAAGATCATTATCTTGATCCGAGGTTTCAAATAGGGTGTTGTCTTCCCCTATTTCGCCCTTCTTAGGGAATTCATCCTCTAAGAATGTGACATCCCGTGGTTCAAATTCAGTTATACTCCCACTTTCCTGCTCACCTATGAACACATACCCTTTTGAGTGTTCCGAGTACCTTATGAAAATACTCTTCTTTCCTCTGGGACCTAATTTCCCAAACTTGTGAGAGGACTCATGTGTATAGGCAGCACAACTCCATGGCTTAAGAAAACTTAAGTCCGGTTTTCTACCTATCCATAACTCATATGGAGTGGAAGTAACTGATTTGGAAGGCACTCGGTTAAGTATACGGGCGGCGATTAACAACGCATCACTCCAAAAAGTGATAGGTAAGTTAGCTTGCGCCATCATGGACCTAACCATTTCTAGTAGGGTTCTGTTTCTTCTCTCTACAACACCATTTTGTTGAGGAGTATTTGGAATAGACGATTATCTTTCTATTCCTTTTTCATCACTTAATTTTCTGAACTCATCAGATAAATATTCTCGACCTCGATCGAATCTCAATGCTTTTATTTTCTTGTCCAATTGATTCTCTACCAGGTTCATAAACCTTTTGAAACAACTTATTGCTTCAGATTTGTGAGAAATCAAATAGACATATCCGAATCGAGTATAATTATCTAAAAAAGTGATGAAATAAACAGCCCCATGCCTTCCTCTCACATTCATTGGACCACAGACATCAGAATGGATTAAATGCAGAGGAGATTCAGCTCTTTTACCTTTTCCAAATGGTTTCTTTGTCGTTTTCCCTTCTAGGCAATGCTTACAGATGGGCAAATCGCCTTTTTCAATATTGCCCAACAAGCCCTCTTTGGCTAGTCTATTCATACGCTGTTGGCCAATATGACCAAGTCTAGCATGCCACACATTCACATCATTATCATATGAATTAGGAGATGTGAGAAGGGAATAACAAACACTTGCATTAATATAGTCAATATCTAATACAATGAAACCATCCAGAAAATAACCATAACCATAGTAGTTTGTATCCAAATACAAATCTACACCTCTATTATGGAAGTTCACATTAAAACCTAATTTAACCAACACTAAAACAGACACTAAATTCCGACGAATTTCCGGAGCATACAACACATCATGAAGGAACAAAGTGCGTCCATCACGCATATTCAGTTGGCATGTGCCAATTCCTTTCACTTCAGCTGGAGTTGTTTCCCACATAGATCCACTTAGTTCCAGTAGGTACTCGTCGAAATTCCACGAAGGATCCTCTATCCTTCGCTACATGGTCTGTCGCTCCTGAATCCACAGTCCACAAAGGATTAGATTCAGTCAAGAATACAGAACTTGACACATATGCAAAGTTCCCAATTGTACAAAGGGCGTGTACCTTCTTTGGCTCGCGACAATCGCGGGCATAGTGACCCTTCTGGTCACAGTTGTAACATTTCACCCTTGAGATATTCTTCACATGAGGACGTTTTCCTCTCTTTTTTTGTTGGTTAATTCTTGGTTTCTTGCAAGAAGGACTTGATCCCTTGCATTTCCACATATTGAACGAATCAATGCGCTTGCGCTTAGAGCATGAAGCCCATTCTGAGCTTAAAACAACACAGAAAATATATGTTTCCTGCTCTAATGCCTTGAGGCGATGATCAGCTAACTCAAGATGGCGCACAGCATCCTCTAGATCTTCCATAACATGGTCAAGAGCTTTTAGTGCTTTTTGCTTTTCCAGCACACATTGAATTTTCATTTGCCAAATTTCATAGTTGTCACCTTTGAGCTTTTCACCTTTGCTCAGCTCGGCAACTATGCTCTTTGTGGTCAAGCCATTGATCGAACACATCGAGACATATATGCACGAGTTATTAATGCCTATCACTTATGCATCTATTTTGCACAAACCCATCATATTAATTAATAATTTTAAGTAAGGTTTCAGAATCAAAAGGTCACTATGTTTCCAATCATCCTCCAAAAATCCTAACTTAAAAACTATCATTAATATGATTGTCATATGCAAAATCAATTCTATGAAGCTACAAAAACTTCTATTACTACCCACAGCTAACTACCCACAGCAACCAGCAATAACAAAAAGCAACAGATAATTGACATACAATGAAATAATAATGCTTTCACATAATATGGCTAACATATAGGTTGCTAATACAACAACAATCAGGTAGTTAACTTTACATAAGATGTCCACCAAGAACATTAAATAAAGACAAGACATAACATCTATAAACGAGGCATCATACAACTAATAGGGAAAGCAGCTACATGGTCCAATTTCTTTTTCTTTTCTCTCGTAAAATTCTCAAGCATTCTTGACAGCCACGGAAAAACAGGACGGATATCCCTTAGGATTTCTCCTACGCACATTCGAGTCTGGCCCAATCGAAGTCATTCATTGGGTCGCGGTCTTTGTGGCTCCAACCCGATGGTATTCATCTACGAATTCCATTACTAGCGCCTTATAGCTAGTAAATCCTTTGACCTCCGTAGGCGATTCAACACTCCTTGCCATCCTTGTGGAAGAGTGTTCATAAAGAATCGCATCATCTGAATATCTCGCATGGGATAACCGTTCCAAATGACTTCCTGAATCTTGTTGTTGACCTCTATGACATGATCAATTATGTTGTCACTCTCCCATCGATAACCATTCGGATCGGCTATCAACCTTGTAAGCCTTTCCTTCGTTCATCGACATTGTGCGCACGAGATGCGCGCGGCTTACGGGAGGCATTGTTCCTGCAAGAAATGCAGAACAAAAAATGGATTACATATAATCCATATAGACATAATTTTAAAAAGAAACAAATCCTTTTTTTTTTGGGTCAACGGTCAACGGTCAACCGTCGCGGTCAACGGTCAACGGAAGTCAACCGTCAATGGTCGGTCAACGGTCAACGGCCAACCGGCAGGGTCGTCGGACCGGTGGCCCGGGTCGGACGGACCGACCGCACGTGCCGCGCACGTGCGTGGGGCCGACGTCACGCGGACGTCACCGCACGTGTCGCGCGTGTGCCAGGCGGGTCGGGTCGGGTCGCCGGCCGGGTTGCCGGCCAGTGACCGTCCGGCCAAACGGCCGGTGCGACGTCGGCGATGACGTCACCCCGGCGGTTACCGACCGTTGGGTGACGTCATGCGACGTCACCACGCGCCGGTCCGTGGACCGCGCGTGCCGGTTCGCCGGCCGGCGGCTCGCATTCGCCGGCCGGCGGCTCGCATGCGCCGGTTCGTCACCGGCGCGTGTGCCGCACGCGCTGGACGAACCAGCACGTCTGGGCGCGTCGCGCCCACGCGCAGAGCCTTCTGGCCGCGCGTGGGGGTGCGTGCGGCGTCGTCCGGCGGCGTTCGACGTGTCGCCGGACTCGTCTCGACGTCGCCTTCCTCCCTATGCCTTCCGATTTTTATTTCGATTTACGAAAAATCGGAAAAATGGGCGAACATGCTCGGGTGTCGGGATTCATGGCCACGATCCGTACGGCCGAAAAAGGATTATGCGAAAATCAATCATAAAACATCATACAAGTCGGGAAAACGCTAACACGGGCTCTGATACCAATGTTGGGATCGCCGGATCCCCAAAAACCGGATTCGGCACTAAAACCGAACCCCTAATCATATGCGGGAGATAAGCCCGGGAATGTCACGTATCACCGATCAAAAAGCACACCACGGATTCGAGCGTACCTTGTTGGCCACAGATTAGACACCGATGCCGTATTGAGGAAGAGATTTCAGTCCCGTTCGATCCGATGTCGAAGATTCGCCGTTCAAGGGAAGACGGAGTCGCTTCTTCGTCTTGGAGAGAGAGAGAGCCTTTTTGGAGAGAATGAAGAAATGTTCTTGCAAAAATGCCAAGAGGTTTCTTCTCATTCTCTCTCATCCCTTTTATAGGTTCCCCTTTCCACGGGCCTAATTCCCGTGGGCCGGACCTTTAGGCCCATCGTGGCCGGGCCAGCTTAGGCCCATGATTAAATCCTTCAAGACGACTCTATGGAGGCTTGTCCCATTATTATATGTTACTTTAGTTTAATGGGAAATTATTGTATAGGTGATGGATGTTTAATTGAGGAACGTTTAGCATGACAAAGTGGACTATACATGTACGATAATTTATGTTAGTATTGTTTGTTCCCGTGTTTTGGTGTTAACCACTTAACGAAGACCGAAGATTACTTTTAAATGAAGTGCCCAAACTTTTCAACAAATTCAATTTTTTAGGCTCCTTGGAAGAACAGAAAGGCAAATGTGCTGCCATTAAGATAAATTTTTAATTTTTTTTTCTTTTTTGGCTTGATTGGATATCTGCAGACCCACGCGTCCAAGGTTGCATTTTCTAGAAATGAATCAAGGTCCCACCTTCTTAGAATCATATATAACGTTCTATAGACGACTCTATAGTTAAATAACGTCATAAGCAGCAATTGTTGACCTTATATTTGGCAAATGTTCGCAGAGAACATCATGGTGATAGAGGGAAGTAAAATAAGAAATTAGACATATATTATATATATTACCCTACTTGACAAGAGCACATGAAGTCACACAAACTCAGCATTTTTTTTTTTTTTTGTGGTAGATTTAATTTGTAAGATAGTTTGATATAAGTTGAAGATATTGTTTTACAATAATAAATTATTTATACACATGATTAGTTGAGCCAGATAGACCACGAGTTGCAATCTAGTTCACACCCAATAATGAGCTGAAAATCCTCTCAATATTGATGGGCACACTATAATGGTCATGTTAGTGCAAGAATCTTTCTGAGAAAAATAAGAGAAATTTTGTTCTGGTCTAGGCTAGGGAAGAAACAAAGTTTGAATGCCTCATTGAACTTTGATTATATATTGTGGAGTTTATCTCTATACGTGCTTCAAGCATGTTCTGCCTTTGCACGTGTTGTGGATTGCTATTCGCGTGTTGTGGTTTTAAAGGGAATATTGGGGATAGACTTGTGACATGAGTTTGGTCTCAAGATCAGTTCGATGGAGCTTGAAAGTGGAATGCAAATGTAGCATGGTTGATGTGACTAAATCATGTTTTGGGTTTACTTTTCTTGCATTACGCCTTGTACTCTTTGTTCACATTGAAGTATACCCGTGATTGCTCTTATCAGTCATTGCTGGGCGTTGCTCTTTCTTTCCATGTGTCCTGATAGTCACCGTTGAGCTCTATTTTCCTTGTCTGATTTACAATATCTTTTATATTAATGATAAGTTGAAATGTTGCCCGTACTGGCACTTGAGAGTAGTTAAGGGACGGTGGAATGCTTGGAAATGGTCTCTGTAGATGTATGGGTTTTTTAGATTACCTAATAACATTTGTTGATTACCTTACACTATAATTTTGGCCCTCGATGCACTTCTATTTTCATAATCGAACTTCTCAAGTTTTACTGGGCTGTTGCAACGATGGTGACTCGTGAACTCTGCCTTTGGGTTTACAGCCATTCATTATTTGTTCTATTGTTCATTAGATGCTTTGGCCACACAGCACTAAGTTTGTGTCAATGAATTTCACAACTAATGTGTTTTGCAATGAAGTGAATGGAGCTCCTCTATTCACGTCTCTGCATTTTTTTTTTGAGTGATGGAAGATGTGGCTGATCGCGTCTTGCTCATTCTGTTTTATGATATAAGCTTTTAGTGCGATCACGTAACATCTTCTCTATGTTTTGCTATGCTTTACAGATTAATTATGAGCCCTCTGTTCATTAATTTTCTCACTTTTTGTGATCTAAGCTTCCTCTAAATCCTTCTCCAGTCCAAATTATTGAACATTTAATTGGGCAATGTTCAAGTCATCACTAATATGATGTCTTGTGCTGGTTTCCGCCCATTATGCTTAGTCCTCTTTGCTGCACTCATTATATTTTTAGGAGGATGGCCATCATAACACACAATTGAGATCTCCAAACATCATTTTGCGCACTTCATCATCAGGTGTTATCTCCAGAGGTATAGTGATCATTGTCGAGCCCATATTCTAACTATTTGTTTTTTTTCACAAATGTCTTCGGTCCAGCAAAAAAAGAACAAAACAACTACTTGTGCCCATTGTTGAAGAAAGCTTATTAAAGAATTACTATAATTCCAGCATCTTCAAGATGCGAGGCTAGAAAAGATTTTATGGCGATGACAGGACCTCTTTCATGTGCAGTGAAACCTTCTTATGTTAGCGATTTGTACCTGTATGTCCGAGCCGCAGCTAAAATTGATTCAAAATGCGATAAAAGAAAACACAGCGACATAGTGCTTTTGTTGCAGTGTTCTCTCTCGGACATAGGGCATCTCTCTCTCTCTCCCTCTCTGAACCTACCTAGTTTTTTTTTTTTTTTTTGGTCAGTGAACCTACCTAGTTCAATTATCCCTTTTTTGCATTGGTACTGTATATACAGCAATCTAGAGTGTCTAATAAATTAAGGACCCCGGTGAAAAATTGACCATCGTCCTTCAGTACATCTAGACAATTTCTTAGGATCGAGGAAAAAAGGTGAAAGTCCATCCGGGAGAACTATTTGCCATTTTGTTGTGATTTGTGCTACGTGATCAAATGGATGGTTCGGGGCTTTTATAATCTTTATAAGATTATGAATCAATTTGATTCATTTAAGTTTTCTTTGCAGCCTTTGCCATCACTATATGGTAAAAGAAAATTTTTCAAAAGGCGTGGCTGTCGTGTGAGGGCTTAATTTATCGGAGTCATGAAAAGTTGAGCTTCATAACTTCTGAGCACGTCGACTTCTTCTTTTGATTTCGAATTTGTTGGTTTTCCAAATCTTGCTACTCTGTTGACTTAATCTCTAGTGAAGCCGAAGGACTATACAACCAATCATATGTGATGTTCTCACGAAATCTGAGAAACTTTTCTTTTTGATTTATAAAATATTAAAGGGGAAACAATGAGTGAAACAAAAGTTGAAATAAGGGTCCGAAAAGCCAGATGAGACAACACCCTAAATGTTGTGAGATTTTTGTCAAAATCCTTAGAAAATTCACAATACGCATTTTCAAATGAAATCACTAAACGTAAATAACTGAAATTTCTTAATTTCTCTGAAGTTGAATTTTACATGTCTAAATTGAAGGGCATACTTCCATTTTGAAGGGCGTGAGAGAGAGAGAATACATCCATTCTGAAGGCCGTTAGCTATTATCTTGAAGATATATGATGTGTCCACCATGGTATATCAATAGAGTTCCGCCATAAAAAATTGGTTGGGTACCAAGGATGAAGCAGTAATACATAACCTCCTTCAACTTCTTCGATATGAACTTCTTGGGAATCCTCCGTAAGCATGCAAAATCAAGATAGAGAAAGAAGCTTACGATCTTTCCACTTCAAATGTTATCAACCCAGAGTATTTAAAAGAATAGGACATTGGATAAGAGAAAACCGCTCTCTCATCTTTTATTTGAGGAAACTATCAAGCATGAGCATCTCTTCGCCTGTCACGTCCAAGGTTTCCTAAACATCGGAAAAGCAATTCATCGACATGGCCAGCTTTTAGTGCATTCACATACGGATGCATTCAGTTTATTGACCTTTATACACTTCATTTTTTTTTTATTAAAACTTTTTTGCTAGTTGCAACGTGTTATAGAGCGCTTGTTAAGTAACTAAGGGTGTGTTTGGTAACGCTTCTATTTCGGCGAATAATTTTTTTATGAGAAATGGTTTTTTCTGATTCTGTTCTTGAGAATAATTTCTGAGAAAAAGAACGCATTTGGTAACTTCCCAAAATTTCTATTCCCATGATAGAAATACGTTTGGTAGGATTCTTAGATTTTTTTAAAATTTTTAATTTTTTAATTCTTTTATTATATTTTCTTATTTGTTCTTTTTTTTTTTTTTTTTTCCTTTTTCCTTTCTCTTTTTCTTTTTCTCTTTGGTCGACAACCGACTAGGCGAGGTCTGGTGAGCTTGCCCGAGCCTCACCCGGCCGAGGTGAGGCCCGGCGAGCCTCGGCCTCACCCAAGCGGCGCGAGGTCGGCCTCACCTTGGCCTGGCGAGGCTCAGCCTTGCGCCGGTTGGGGAGGCTAAGCCTCGCCGTGGCTTGGCGTCTCCGGGGCCCGGTGACGCTCCGGCGAGGTCTCCAGGGGCCAACGACACTCCAGCGAGGTCGCCGGCACCGACCATGGCCAAGGCCGGCGACCGGCTAAAAGGAAGAAGAAGAAGAAGAAAAGAAAGAAAATAAGAAAAGAGAAGAAGAGAGAAGAGAGAAAAATAGATTCTAGAAATTGTTCCTGGGAACAAGAAGCTACTTTTTTTTCTACTTTGTTTCTATTCCAAATCTATTCCCATGAACAAAAAATAGATCTTTTGTTCTAGGGAATAAAAATTTTACCAAACAGATTTCTATTCTTTTTTTGTTCCCCAGATCAAAAGAACATAAATAGTTGTTCTAGGGAACAGAAACAAAATTTACCAAACAAGCCCTAATAGACCATGATCATGGGTAGAAAATTGGCTTTGCATCGGCAAGCCTTGCTATTTGTTTGAGCCCAATGGAGTTTTGGGCCGAGGATGGGCAGGAGTCCTTAGGCTTGGGCCCAGCGCAACAAGTCCGTTTACTTGTCTGAATATACTGCACCACTCGGAACCTTGGTACAAATTTAGTTGGTCCGACTAGTCCCCTATCTTCCCCCAAGAATTTCTCTGAAACCATTTATAGCAAAAAATGCAAAAAAAAAGGAAAAAAAAATCAAGACAAAAGTATCTAGATATATATAATGTAATATTTACTTGTGGTTATCTCACTAATTTTGATACCATGTTGTAGGTGTAAAATTTTGTAATTTAAAGGATGTTAGGAATATGAAAGTATGATATTAATTTTTAAAATTTTTTAATTCTTTTATTATATTTTCTTATTTTTTTCTGTTTTCTTTCTCCTTTTTCTTTTTCTCTTCGGCCGGTCACCGGCCACGACATGGCCAAAGAACCAATTAGGTGAGGTCCGGCGAGCTCACCGAGCCTTGCCATGCCAAGGTGAGGCCCGGCGAGCCTTGGCCTCGCCCAAGTGGCGCAGGTCGGCCTCACCTTGGCTTGGCGAGGCTTAGCCTCGTGCTGGTTGGGGAGGCTAAGCCTCGCCGTGGCTCGGCGTCTCCGGGCTGGCGACGCTCTGGCGAGGTCTCTGGGGGCCGGTGACCCTCCGGCGAGGTCGCCAGCGCCAACCATGGCCAAGGCCAGCAACCGGCTAAAAGGAAGAAGAAGAAGAAGAAGAAAAGAAAGAGAAGAAGAAAAGAGAAGAAGAGAGAAAAGAGAAGAAAATAGATTCTAGAAATTGTTCCCTGAACAAGAAGCTACATTTTCTAATTCTTGTTTCTATTCCAAATCTATTCCCGGAACAAAAATATATTTTTATTCTCGGGAATAAAAATTTTACCAAACAGGTTTCTATTCTTTTTTTGTTCCCCAAATCAAAAGAACAGAAATAGTCGTTCTAGGGAACATAAACAAAATTTACCAAACAGGCCCTAATAGACCATGATCATGGGTAGAAAATTGGCTTTGCATCAGCAAGCCTTGCTATTTGTTTGAGCCCAATGGAGTTTTGGGCTGAGGATGGGCAGGAGTGCTTAGGCTGGGCCCGGCGCAACAAGTCCGTTTACTTGTCTCGAATATACTGCACCACTCGGAACCTTGGTACATATTTAGTTGGTCCGACTAGTCCCCTATCTTCCCCCAATAATTTCTTAGAAACCATTTATAGCAGAAAACGCAAAAAAAAAATAAAAAATCAAAATCAAAATCAAAAATAAAAAATAAAAAATCAAGACAAAATTATCTAGATATATATAATGTAATATTTACTTGTGGTTATCTCACTAATTTTGATACCATGTTGTAGGTGTCAAATTTTGTAATTTAAAGGATGTTAGGAATATGAAAGTATGATATTAATTTTTTTTTTTTTTTTTGAACTAGAGATAGAGTTCAAGGTTCACATTGTGATATAGTTTATAAGTTGTTCATAATCAAGTTGGAATCGAGTTTAAACTCAAACAAATATGATATATCAAACATGGGATTGAGAAACTGAGTTTTGTCATACTCGCAGGTCAATATCTAACCATCAACATCAAGTTAAACTTTGCACCAACAAACTACTTCAAATGAATTTATTGATTGCGCCTTAATAGCATTTTTTTTATATAATGAAATACCTAATTTTAGACACTTTTATTGCATTGATCCACTATATACAAGAAATTAGATAGAAGATGTTCTAAATTCCTCAAACAGACGAAAGTCAAATATGTAGGTTAACTTCATTCATTGATATTAAAATATGAGAAAAGATCTATATATAATAGGAAACAATATCATGTGAAAAAATATAGTAAATCCACAAAATGGAAACAATTTTATACCAAAGCTATTAACTTAATCTTTGACTCATACGCTACGTGGTCGATGAGAATAGTAACATATGTCAATGCGCTTGACGTCTTAGCTGCCTAAGATATCTAGGAGAAAGCAATATCTTATTACCAGAAAATGAAAATGGTTAGTTGCAAATCAAGTAGATAAAATCTTTCGACCAAAGAAAAAAAAAGTAGATAAAGCCTTCCCTCCTCCTTTTCGACCCTTTCTATCTAGCATAGTTATGAAAGCTAATTAAATTTCATCTATGTGCACGAATAAATACTGTTAAGAATCTCAAAGCACAACCTACACAAGCATACTCTGCACAAGCATGCTCTGTTGCTGTTTCAAGGAAGGAAAGGAATGAAGGTGTTGCTGTTGTGACAAAGATTAGAAGAAGTGAAGTATGCAAGTCAGTAAGCAAGTCGTCAACCATGCCAGCCACGTATGTGCATGGTGTTCAGGATCAATCAACTGGGAAAGTCATGAAGTCGGTGATGAAACTTCCAAGCTCCACGTGTTCAACTCTGAGTGGAGATCCGTTGCTGAAGAACTGTTATTCTGTTTTAGCTAGTCTAACAGAATGAGCAACAATTTTTCTTCTATTTGCGTTAGTCGGTTTTTCCTTTTTATTAGTTAGTTTTACTTCTTCGTCAAGTCCATGTAATATAAATAGGAAAACAGAGCAAGCCAAAGAAGCGAGCTCTAAGATGAACATTTTGCTTTGAATACAGAAAGAAGAAAATCCAAAACTCCTTGTTCTTTTTCATCTTCCTTTCTTCCTTTCACTCCGTTCATCTTCACAAAACATTTTGTGTTTTTAGATATATCACAACTTTGATGAAAACTAGTTTCGTTCCCAACCTAGATAAATGAATAAGTTTTCATGTACACTATCAACTAAACTATAGAAGAAATTAAAACCAAGACTCAAAGTAAGTATCAACAGTTAAATGAGCAGCAGAAATAGACTCTACACTGTACCCAAAATAAAACCTTTATGACTAAAAGAATGAATGCCTAGAAGATTGATTGCTTTAATTCCTATGTGAAGTGGCTTTCAATCAAACAATAAAAAGTAGGGGAGGATGCGGAAATACATCATCCACCAATTAAACGATTGTTTTAGGTGATTTTGTTGCGCAAATCCTGCTCAGCCAACCCCTACCACAGGCAAATTCAAGTAACAATCAATTTCATCACGTAAGTGACTTGATTAGTAGATAGGTGGACCATGTAAGTAGTGTCCTTGAAACACCTTCCTCAGCAATATTTTTTTAAGCTGTGTAATGAGTATTTGAATCGTTTAATGTCGTGAAAAGTGCATTGAAAGTCCTAAAACTTGTTATAAAAGTGCAATCGAATTTTAAAATTTACAAAAAATGTAATTGAGTCATAAAATGTATCAACTTGATGCAATCAAATCTCTCCATTAACTCTGTCTAATTTGATTATTAGAAAATGCTGATGTGGCATTTTTGTATTCATTTCTCTCTCTCTTAATGGCATAGAGCTTGAAAGAAAAAGCCTCTACGCAAAAAACGGTTTTCAAGATTTGCCCCAAGTTTTCGAGTCATAATTGAGTTTTCTTCACTTCTTCATCCTATCTTTTGTCCAAAGTGTCCTTAGTGGAGTCCGCTTCTTATTCATCGATCCTCCTGTTGTCAGTGTCCTTGTTCTTCTTCGTCGAGTCCCCAAATTTCCTCTTTGTTCAATGTGACCACAGTGAGTCCTCGCGCAAGAGCTTGAGGAGGCCGACAATAACTTTGAGTCATCTTCGTCCAAGCCCAACAGCATGAACGATAGTGTTATAAGCCACTACATCGAGCTTAATCCCGTTTTTTTATTTTATTTTGCTTTCGTTCTGGTGCATGTATGTGAACTCATCAAAGGTGTTTTCACTTGTGGATTGAATAGGTCTAAAGTTGGGAGTGAAGTCAACTTTTTAGACTTGGTGTAAAGAGATGTGACAAGTTTTTCCGACCTGCCCATATCTCCTTTCCTTCTTCCTTCATTCTACTGGTAAGCGACTGCTGTTGTTTAGTCATTCCTGTTAACAAATAATGAACTCGGTCCCTAGTGAGCACCCGGTGCTACGGGCACCCTTCTATTGGTTTCATGATCTCTAATTGCAATCATCATCATCGTGTTATATAGTAGCTCCAGTTCACATACATCATGAGACTACACTTAGGAAACAAAAAATAAAACTTGTCTTTTATGGGCTATTATATATCGAGTACCATACACTTGGAGTACCAAAACTTGGCACGGAGGGACACTTAAGTTCCAAAAGTTAGAAAAGTGACACTTAAGTGCCAAAATCGAAGCAAAATAGATCACTTAAGTGTCAACGGCGAGAAAATTCAGCCAAAATGCTAACGTGGCGATTTTCCGGCGAAGTAAGTGCAAAATGACGTCGTTTTGCATGCTAATGTGGCTAGACAATGCAAAAATGACGTTGTTTTGCTGCTGACGTGGTAAAAAATTAATATAAAAATTAATTAAATTTAATTTAAAACTAAATTTGTTTAAAACATTTAAAAATACAAATACGAATATTTAAAGAGAGAGAGAGAGAGAGAGAGAGAGAGAGAGAGAGAGAGAGAGAGAGAGAGAGAGAGAGAGAGAGCAGCCAAGGGAGGAAGAATGCAGCTGAGGGCTAAGCCCTCGCCGTCGCCACCTCTCTTCTGCCGTCGGGATGTCACGCCCCGATCCTCTGAGCGCGTGCCCATCCCTCGGTGGTCGATTAAATTGTGACGTCTAGGACGCGTCGCCGACCCATTCATTTTTAATGCACATGTGGAAGCGAATAATTAAATTCCTAGAAAACACGAAAATGTGATAGAAAAGTAGGGCCACAAATTTTGAAAACCACAACACGCTTTTATACACAGCGGACTATATCATATACAATACTAGCCTATATATACAAGTCTAGTCTATCTGTACAAGGTCTACAAAAGGGTAGAGGGGCTACAGATCCTCTAAGCATTCGAGTCCTCGGCAGAAGGTTCCGGGGTCTCTGGATCCGAAAGACTCGGGTCTACCACTAAGCCACTAGGAGGGTCATCCATACCTTGGCCAAAAGCAATCTCTAACACCAACAGAGGAATCTCATATTCCGATAGAGGTCCTTCTCTAGGTCCATCTCGCCCGTAACGATACCACGATCTGAATCAATCATGAATTCAACCAATCCACTCAATTCAAATCAAATCATTGATCAATCAACGAATCAGCTCAAGTCCATACTAACAGTACTATCTACCCATTTAATACCATATATCCATCCTCTGATACTATCACTATTCACAACAATTGCAATATATGGTCTGAGCTCGCTCAAGCTGATATTTAGATAGATAGCTCACTTAAGCTGATAATTATATAGATCGTGGTCACTCAAGCTGATAAAACGATCTTAGCTCACTCCAGCTGATAATTATATAGATCGTGCTCACTCAAACTGATAAAACGATCTAAGCTCACTCAAGCTGATAAAATGACCGTAGCGAGAGAGAGAGAGAGAGAGAGAGAGAGAGATATATATATATATATATATATATATATATATATATATATATATATATATATATATATATATATATATAGTCGTGCTCACTCAAGCTGATAAGACAACCTTGGCTCACTCAAGCAGATAAATCCCCACATTGAAAATACCCGATAAAAATAATTGTGTATGGATACACGGTTGGTCCGAGCCAAAACTTCAAATTTTTCTTTTAGAAATTTCCACTAGTCATAATAATTCATATTTTGGCGCTGTAGATTGACACCCGATATTTTCCAATTGAATACCCAAATTACTCATTTTTGGAATAATTATCCAAAATTACAAATCTCACTCAATTTGCACAAATCAATGCTTAATTAAATAAACAAATGTTACCAATTACAATCAATACAAAATTTCGGTCACCAGCTATCATGGTATGATTTCCAGAAAATAATAAATAATTAAATAAATACTAAAATTAATTAAATAAATATCAATAAATACCATAAATGCAAACTTAGGCCGAAAAAGCCTAATTAAGTACTGAAATGGGCCCGAAAAATTTCCAAACATATCTAGATAAATAATACAACCTATCTAGTTGCTAATTAAGCTGATCTAACCACCTAATATGCATAAACGAGTAATTAAATCATTAATCCGTTCTAACTAACCACCTAAACCATACTTAGCCTAAACTAATCAACCCTTAAGCATAATTAACTACCTAAGCAGAGTTTAGTGAGTAACTCATCGATTTTGAAATCCGATGAGTCCACGACGATGGCAAGGCGAAGACGGGCGACAAACTTCGAAGCAGCAGCACCAAGCGAGGTCGGGAAAGGTGGGTTGCTGGGTTTGGATTTTGGATGGTGGGCCGAGGGACCGAGTTGGGCGACGGCTGAGCTAGAACGGCCAAAGCGGGCTGGCGGATGGTTGCAGTGGCGAGCAGGGGCGACGGTGGCTGCTCCGGCGACCTGGGCGATGGTTTAGGGGCTTCGATCGGCTGGACAGTGACTCGACGTGGCCTGAGCGATTGCGAGAGCTGATGGAATGGCACGGGACAAGCGGGACGCCAAGTAGGGCTCATGGGCGGCGCGGTGAGGCGCGACGGTGGTAGGCAAGCGTGCGACGAGCAAGGGGAGGGACTGCTCGGTTTTTTTGCAACTTTCAAAGCTCCAAGGTGCTGAAAATGGAGAAAGCAGGGCTGAGGAGGAAGAAGGAGCCAGCTGCACAATGGAAGGACCCTCCAAGCCACCAAAGTCTTCCTCTCTATCTCTTTGTCCCCTTGACAAGGCCCCACCTCAATTGGCAGACCCCCTCAACCAATTTTGTGCATCAAACACTCCCTTGAGCATGTTCCAAATGGTCCAAAAGGTGAGAGACCAAGGGGCCTACGAATTTGCACCCCTTATCCCCCAAATTGGACCAACTCCTCTTCAATTAGATCCAATTTGGCCCCCATAAATTCCACCAAGGTGTCCATGACCAAATTGACATTTTTCCTCGCCAATTTTACCAACTTACATCCCAAAAACGCGATAAGAAATGGTCCCTGAATTTTCCGGTTCGAAAACGGCCCTATTTTGATTTTTTGCCAAAAATCTCGATTTGCAGAAAAATCTTTGGAGGATGAGTCAATGTTCCTAAAATGACTCGTGACATGGCAGAACTTTCAATTTTTAAAATCGGATTCAAATTCGTGGTTAATTTCAATCTGGCGCGATTTTAGCGTGACCTAGCCTACCGGGTAACTTTTAGAAATTTTTGTGCAATTGACCCGTCATCGATTTATTTCGAGTCACAATGTACATTTTCGACACATTGGCGACTTTCGGTGGTCGTGAAAATCTCGAGATTTCAAATACGGACATAGGGTACCAAAACGATAGAAAAATCGGTCTAGTGCCGATCGGCGAGAATTTTGCAATCTGGTGGAATCTGTTAGGACTAGAATTAGCAACTAGAGGGGGGGTGAATAGGTGATTAAAGCAATTTTAACAATTTAATCCGAATGAAGAATTAAAAACAACAATTGCTGCAAATGAAAGTAATGAAACATAAAAGGATTATGGATAGAGAATCAAGACTCAGATTTATAGTGGTTCGGCTTAGACCAAGCCTACGTCCACTCTCCCGCACGGACAGCCCTTCGGCTGGATTTCACTAAGAATCAAAAAGAGTGATTACGGTCTCACGCTCTTGAGTCCATAGTGTAGAAGCTCTACTACACTTCCTCAAGGTCTCACTACAATATGATCTCTCTTTTGATTACATATAACGTTCGAAGAATAAGATTGCAAAATAGAAAAGGAGATTCAGACTTTGGAATTCTTCTATCCGACACCCTTCAACAACTGGAGCATCTATCTTATATACTTCTTCATGCCTTCAATACCGTTGGCACCTTCCAAAGAAGTTCTTCCAATCAACCCGTTGGACAGAATCAATTAGAGAGACCTCGAGCTCTTTAAGGTAAGTGTTGATAGCCCATCAATCCTGCTCGTCCATACAATCAGGATCTTGGTTTCCATAAGTAGATCCTTCCAATTATAAGTTGCGAAATCTTTAGAGAATCTATACATATTAGAATATGAAAGTAAGATCTTCTAGTGCTGAATCCAGTAGAAAGATATTCTCTAGCCGTTAGAGTAAAAACCATATAAGATCATAATAGAAGTTGGTCTGGAGGCTATCCATGAGAGTAGACTTTGAAACATGAGTCTTGCTAGCTTCGGACTTTGATCTTCGAGACTTTGCCGATGAGAGTCCGTAAGTCTTCGAGACTAGATTGAGGAAAATGTTTTGTCAACTTCAAAATACCCGAAGAGAATTTATCCAACAATCTCCCCTTTTTGATGGTGACAAAACTTTCCTGCAGATTTGAATATTATTGCCCTGCAATACAACTTTTAAGCAAGCATTGACATCTCATAAAAGATTAGAATAAAAATAGTAGAAGTTATCCTGTACACAGACTTACCCTGTACACAGATCTGCATCCATAGAAACCTCATTAGTCATATGCAGACATTACTATCTTTATCTAATTTAATAGCTTAAAGTAATGCAATAATGAGCACACATTTAAAAAACTCAAGATAAAGTCAAAATATCAATCACAATCATAACAAATCAAAAATGTTTAAAAATGAAGATTTGGTTTGGTTTGAGGATAGAGTCTTGAAATTGAAATGTGCTTGAAATCTGCAAAGTCTTCTCCCCCTTTTTGACAGCATTAAAAAATCAAGGAACACGAGGAATGTGAACAAGTTGAAAGTCCTCCATAGACTTGACAGTTCCTTCTAGCTTCCTCAAATCTTCCTGTAGTTGGGTAAGAGTAGTGCCTTTTGCAGTATCCTGAATCTGACGCTGAACCTCTTTAAGCTGATCATGCATGGTGATGAACATTGCATGATTTTCATTCTGCGAGTCTGAAATTCATACCCCATAGCATGGATTTTGCCTTTGAGCTCCAAGATGATGTCAAGCAACCTTCCAAAATCTCCCGAATTGTCGGTCCCGTGTGCTTGCGTCAACTCGGTCTGATGGTGGAGTCAAGCCAGTATGAATATCAGCAGGGAGATCAGTATTTGGAGATGATGCCTCTCCCTCAGGAAACTGAGCAGCATAAACATCTTCTGCATCAGGAGGTGATCGACTAACACCTGTTTGGGTATCTCCCTCTGTAAAAGTCAGTAGAAGAGGAGTACATTCTCTTTGGGTATCTCCCCCTGTTTCAATGTCTTCTGGAGGAGAAAAGTAGTCTTCTTTCTGAGGAGTTTCCTCAGTGACAGGTTGTCGTTGATCCTCTTTTTCTGCTGGAGAATCTGTTTTTGCCGGTTCTTCCTCTTTCTCTTCTTCTTTCTCTTCCTCTTTCTCTTCTTCTTTCTCTTCCTCTTTCTCTTCTTCTTTCTCTTCTTTCTCTTCTTTCTCTTCTGCAAAATGTTGTTCTGGAACAGCTGTAACAGGTGCAGAAAATTGAGAGACAAGAGCAGAGATGGGTAAAGCATCCTAATCATCTTCATCTTCCAAGGTGATTGCCCTTCTCTTCTTGATAGGACTAGTCACCGATTCCTTTCCTTTTCTTTTGGCCGCAGAAGAGTCTGGTATGAACTTAATAGGATTCTTCTCCTTGAACTGCTCCAGCTTCTTGCTGAGTTCTTTCAGACGCATCTTTGTTATCATCCTCAGTCCGATGACCATTTTATCAATAATCTTCATAGAGAGAATGTGAGGAGGCTGAATGTTCAGTGTCGAAAAGACGAGTGATGAGAGCAAAGATAAGGGAGTTTTCCCTTGTCCTTTGCCATGGACCTGTACATATGAAACATGATAGTATGTGGCAGAGAGAAATTAAGACCAATCTTGATTGCATACATCAACTTAGCCTCTGAGATGGATACATTTGTCTTTGATGTTGATTTCGGTCTAAGACAGTTGATCACTATCTTGTGAAGCAGAGTGTTTGTTGCATTCATCCTGGAGTAGGAGAGACGACCTTCAGCAATTCGGTCTCTCGCAAGTTCTAGAGTTGCATGACTTACATACACAGAAATTGATTGGAAAACATCTCTTTCCACACCAATTACATCTCGCAGTGTCCGTATCAACAACATATTCTCTATCTCTCACCTTGAATGAAAAGCTATTCGCATCAAGGAAACGATATTGGAATAAAAATATGTTGTTAATTCGAATAAGCCACATCACATTCGATGTAACTTATGAAGTTGAAGTTTCTCAAACTTCTCTCTCAGATTAATGCTTAATAAATCCAGAAAATCAAAGTCCACCGTCCGTGGATTCATCACCCCACGCTTCAGCAAATTCTCATACATCTTCCTGTATCCGTCTGATCGAAACAGTTCATCCTTCTTTCCTCGAAGGTTTGCAGCCACACCCATCCAAGGTTTAAAATGTATAAACATTTTCTCATCATCATCCTTTCCCTCTGGTTGATTTACACTACTAAACCTAGGGTCACTTTGGGAAAGTTTGCAAAGGCTTTTGCTGCCGTTCCGGCGAGGAATAATGCCTGATCTCTCCATTACAGTGAGAAAATGTGTCTCATTTGTGTAACATTTTTCTTTCAGAAATTCATCAATGAAGGTCATTGCAGAACCTCCTTCCTTCAATGCAGAGTAAAGCCTATAAACAAAAGCAGGCTTGAGTGATCTTACATGTTCAATATCTTCAAGAACTTCTTCTGCATCTTGAGGGCGACGATCATGAGGTCTAGTTGAGGAAGTACGCTGTTGAGATCGTTGAGGAGTCTGTTCTGTTGGAAAGTCACTTTCTTCTGTGAGATCGAAGTGTGTAGGCCCCTCACCAGAGCCCTGTGGTCCCCTGTTTGCTATTCTTGAGGATTTATTTTGGTAAGACATTGTCGCTTTCTTGAAGAAACTTTCATACTTGTGTCGCAAGAAAGTTAAAAGCTTTGAGACGTAGAAATTTAGGAGAGAAAAATACAGAGGAGTGAAAAGCTTTTGAACTAGGGTTTCTGGGTAAAGTGAAAACGAATGAGAAGGAGTATATAAAAGATAACTGATACGGGTTAACTCAAGCGTCGCAATTTGGAAATATTAAGAATTTCCTTTTTAAAAAAATAACTGCCTTAATAAATCGATAACCACCATTTTTTAAATTTAACTGCCTTAATAAGCTCAATTAGAGATAAACAGACAATCTTACATTTTCGAAATAACAGTTTAAGTAAATGAACTTACAAATCGTGTCGATTGGTATTTTCAGTCTACAACCTTTTGAGTCGATACTCGTCGGACTTTAGATTCTCGAGTCCGAGCTTCAACATTCTTCAAGAGATAAAATATTGAGTCTTGAGCGAATAGACTCAAACAAGCTTTTCTCAAGTGGCTTTGTGAAGATGTCTCGCCGAGTTGATTCTTTGAGTCTATGAATTGTATCAAGACTTCTTTGTTCTGAACATGATCTCTTATAAAATGATGTCGAATCTCAATATGTTTTGCTCTTGAATGTAGGATAGGATTCTTTATAAGATTGATTGCGTTGGTATTGTCACATTTTATCTCTGTGCAAGAATCTTCAATGCCAAAGTCTTGTAGTTGTTGTTTTATCCACAATATTTGAAAACAGGAACTTCCAAGGGCTACGTATTCTGCTTCAGCTATTGAAAGAGCCACAGTACTTTGTTTTCTTGAAAACCAAGATACTGCCCTGTTTCCAAGCAATTGACAAGTACCTGAAGTGCTTTTCTTTCAACTCTACAACCTGCAAGATTTGCGTCGAATAACCAAGAAGAGTAAAGTCTCATTCTTTGGGATACCATAGACCAATCTTAGCAAAAAGTAACAACATATTTAATGATACGTTTAGCAGCACTTAAATGAGATTCCTTAGGATCGATTGAAACCTAGCGCATATGCAAACACTAAATAATATGTCAAGTCGGATGCGTAAGATAAAGAAGTGAACCAATGATACTCCTGTATAACTTTTGGTCGATTTTCTTCCCTGCTTCATCTTTGTCTATCTTCAAGGAACTTGACATTGGTATGTCAGTCTTTTTGCAATTTTCCAGACCGAACTTTTTAACAAGTTCTTTTGCATATTTCTCTTGATGAATGAATATTCCTTCCTTTAGTTGTTTCACTTGCAGACCAAGGAAAAATGATAGTTCACCCATCATGCTCATCTCGAATTCATCCCGCATAGACTTAGAAAATTTCTTGCACAAAGTCTCATTAGATGATCCGAATATAATGTCATCAACATAAATCTGAACAAGTAGAAAACTTTTACCTTCCTTTTTAATAAACAAAGTAGTGTCTACCTTTCCTTTAGAAAAGCCATTATGAATTAAGAAATTACTTAGCCTTTCATACCAAGCTCGAGGAGCTTGTTTCAATCCATATAAAGCTTTCTTCAGTCTGAACACTGAGTCTAGTTTCTTTGAGTCTTCAAATCCAGAAGGTTGTTCCACGTAGACTTCTTCTTGAATAAATCCATTCAAGAATGTGCTTTTGACATCCATTTGAAATAACCTGAAATTCTTATAACAAGCAAAAGCAAGTAGTAATTTGATCGCTTCTAACCTTGCTCTTGGAGCATAGGTCTCATCATAGTCTATCCCTTCTTCTTGCGTGTATCCTTTAGCCACGAGTCTTGCTTTGTTTCTCGTTACTTTGCCTTTTTCATCAACTTTGTTCCTGAAAACCCATTTAGCTCCAATAACTGATTTACCTTTTGGTTTATGAGTCAATTCACATACGTCGTTAATACTAAATTGTCTGAGCTCTTCTTGCATTGCTTCAATCTAGCTTTCATCAACTAAAGCTTCTTCAATATTTTTGGGTTCTATTTCAAAAATAAGAGCAACAGCACTAGACTCTTCTCACTTTTTGGATCTTGTTCGAATTCCCTCATTAATGTTTCCAATAATGAGTTCTTCAGGGATGACTAGACTTGTGCTTCCGGTTACTAGTCATCGATAGATTGTTGATCTTTTTCTTGAGTAGATTCTTCATCAGTAGCTTGTTGTACTGATTCTGAATTAGTAACTGCTTCAATGGAGGTAGATCTAGCGATTAATGCAGGAATGCAGTTCTCGAATCTTCGGTCTGAATTTGCTGAATTTGTGGAGAGCCTTGAAATTTGACATTCATTGATTCTTCCACAGTCTGAGTCTTCTTGTTGAATACTCTAAAGGCTTTGCTTGTAGTTGAGTAACCAAGAAAGAATCCTTCATCTGATTTCTCTTCAAACTTACCAACACGATCATTTGCATTCTTTAGAATAAAACATTTGCAACTAAATACTTGAAAATAAGAAACTATTGGTTTCTTTCCTTTAAAAATTTCATAAGGGGTTTTCTCAAGAATTGGCCTTAAAAAAACTCGGTTTGTAATATAGCAAGCAGTTGAGACAGCTTCAGCCCAAAACCTTGAAGAAATTTGATTTCCTTCAACTAAGGAAACATTATTGATTGACAAACTTCCAATCTTTACTGTTCCTCGACCAGTAATTCTTCCTTTGTTGTTACCACCAAAGGAAACTTTTCCTCCGTCTATCTGGACAAGTTTTATGAAGCAACTTGAGTCTCTGTCATATGTCTTGAGCAGCCACTATCAAGATACCATTTAATCTTCCTTTTGATAGTAACTTGCAATTAACACGAATTCAAGCTCTCTTTGGTACCCATATCATCTTGGGTCCGAAGTGTTAGAACAATAGACAGTCTTAAGCCAGCTCTTTTAACGGGTCTCCAAACCAAAGGACATTCTTTCTCAAAATGTTCTAAGCTTTTACACTTGGAACATTTCAAAGCATTTCTGCCAACGGGTTTTACAAAAACTTTCGGAAATGATTCTTATAAATAATTCTGGCTGGTCTCTGTTTGATTATATCCTTTACCTTTGGGAAATCAATTAGTGGAATAGTTTTAGAAGTCATACCAAGACCTAACTTATCAAAGTATGGTTTTTGTATCGAAAGAATCTTATCCAACTTTTCAGAACCATTTGAAAATCTTTTTGATATGTTAGTAATATCATTTTTCAACAGATTATTTTCATTTGAAATAAAGTCTGAGTTTTCTTTCACAACAACAAAGTCCTTTTCCAACTTTTCAAGCTTTTCTTTCATAAGTTTATCCTGTTGCTTCAATGTAGAATTTTCCCTTTTTAATTCGGAGATCCTCTTGAGAGAGGTTTTTAGACTAAGACAAAGTTCATAATATATTTAGAAACCTTTACAGGAATTTTCAGGTTACTAACCTCGAGTTCACTGTCTGAGTTTGTGTCTGAATCAAGGTCTGAGTCTGAATATGATTTTGCCATTAAACAGATATTGGCATAATCGTCATCACTTTCTTCACATTCAGTATCACTCCAAGTCTATGCTTTGAGTGCCTTCCTGTATTTCTCAGTCTTTCCTTTTCTCTTCTTTAATATAGGACAGTTGGGTCTGATGTGTCCCTTTTTCTTGCATTCAAAGCAAGTCACTTCTTTGTTAGAATCATCTTCCTCTGTTGATTTGTTTTGAAACCTTTGAGAGCTTTGTTTCTTCCAATTGAATTTCCTTCCTTTTCTGTTCAACTTTCTGAATCTCTTTATCATGAGTGTCGGTTCTTCATCATCTAGATCTTCTTGAGTCCGCAGCATCGGAATAGTCATTAGACTTTAAGGCAATAGATTTCTTACCTTTTGAATCTTCCTCTTCGTTGGTCCGTTCCACTTCATAAGATTGAAGAGTCCCAACCAATTCGTCTACAGAGAGTGGAGCAATCCTCTGCGTCTCTCTTATTGAGGTTTTTATGTAATTCCAGTCTTTAGAGAGTCCTTGTAGGAGTTTGTTGAGCTTCATATGTCCCGAGATTGGATGTCCCCGATATTCAAGACCATTCACAATTTCGAGAAAGCGACTAAACATGTCGCTTATTGATTCTCCTGATCTCATCTTAAAGACTTCATATTGTCCCAAAAGAATATTGATCCTCGTTTCTTTCACACGATCAGTTCCTTCATAGGTAATGTGAATCCTATCCCAGACTTCTTTTGTTGTATCATAAGAAGATATTCGGTTATACTCAGTAGGGGATAAAGCACAATATAATGAGTAAATAGCTTTTGCGTCAAGAGTCTGTCTCTTGGTGATTTCTTCTTGAGTCAGTAGAGTGGGATAAGCAGTTTATTTTCCTCTCTTTGATTCTGATGCAGCAGCAGGAATGATTCCTTTATCAACCACTTCCTATTCCAAAGGATCTTTCGATCTTAGGAATGCCTTCATCTTATTTTTCCATATCTTTGTAGTCTTTTCCATCAAAGTATGGAGGTCTGGTATTGCTTTGACCTTCAACCAACCCCGTAGGCAACATACTAGCCATAGATCTTTTACTCGAAGTAAAGACACTTCTTATGAACGAGTACACAAGCTCGATACCAATTGTTAGGACTAGAATTAGCACCTAGAGGGGGTGAATAGGTGATTAAAGCAATTTTAACAATTTAATCCGAATGAAGAATTAAAAACAACAATCGCTGCAAATGAAAGTAATGAAAGATAAAAGGATTAGGGATAGAGAATCAAGACTCCAGTTTATAGTGGTTCGGCTTAGACCAAGCTGCGTCCACTCTCCCGCACGGACAACCCTTCGGGCTGGATTTCACTAAGAATCAAAAGAGTGATTACGGTCTCACGCTCTTGAGTCCACAGTATAGAAGCTCTACTACACTTCCTCAAGGTCTCACCACAATATGATCTCTCTTTTGATTACATATAACGTTCGAAGAATAAGATTGCAAAATAGAAAAAGGAGATTCAGACTTTGGAATTCTTCTATCCGACACCCTTCAACAACTGGAGCATCTCTCTTATATACTTCTTCATGCCTTCAATACCGTTGGCACCTTCCAAAGAAGTTCTTCCAATCAACCCGTTGGACAGAATCAATTAGAGAGATCTTGAGCTCTTTAAGGTAAGTGTTGATAGCCCATCAATCCTGCTCGCCCATACAGTCAGGATCTTGGTTTCCATATGTAGATCCTTCCAATTATAAGTTGCGAAATCTTTAGAGAATCTATACATATTAGATTATGAAAGTAAGATCTTCTTGTGCTGAATCCAGTAGAAAGATATTCTCTAGCCGTTAGAGTAAAAACCATATAAGATCAGAATAGAAGTTGGTCTGGAGACTGTCCATGAGAGTAGACTTTGAAACATGAGTCTTGCTAGCTTCAGACTTTGCCAGTAGAGTATGTAAGTCTTCAGAATAGATTGAGGAAAATGTTTTGTCAACTTCAAAATACCTGAAGAGAATTTATCCAACAGAATCACCCACACTTTGATCACCTATCTCAGTCGAACCGACCTATCTCTAATCCTCGATCGATTTTTAATTGTGCCATAATGATCTCTGCAAATGAGCACGATCGAGTAGTCGATTTTTAGTCGAATTCTCAAGTCTTTTGCGTTAAATTCCCTTAATGGCTTCCCCAGATAGTCTAGTTATCTCATGAGTGATCAACTCGGAGAATAAAACTATAGGCGCGTCGATGAAAGAACCGATTCATTTAATTGAAAACGGGACTGAAATTTCAAGATGTCGCAACTCTTCCCCTCTTATAAAAATTTCATCCTCGAAATTTAAACCATTACAATTTTTTAAACAAAAATGTGAGGGTATAGTCATCTCATTGAATCCTCGCTTTCCTAAGTTGCTCCTTCAGTGCCGTGGTGTTGTCAGACCACTTTAAACAACGGGATCTTCTTGGTACGTAGAATCTGTTCATTTCAATCCACAATCTAAATCGGGCTTTCCACGTATGACACTCAATCGTCCACGTCTAATTCCTCAAAATTAAGCATGCGGGTCAGGTCAGGCTCATACTTCCTCAACATCAACACGTGAAAGACGTCATGCACTTGCGCTAACCTCAGCAGTAATGCAAGACGATATGCTAGGATCCCGATTCTCTCAAGAATCTCAAATGGACCTACGTACCTCAGACTCAGTTTTCCCTTCTTGCTGAAGCGCGAAGTACCCCTCATTGGTGACACCTTCAGAAAAACGTGATCACCAACTTAGAATTCCAACGGTCTCCAGTATTTATCAATGTAGCTTTTCTGTCGGATCTGAGCGGTCTTTAATCTGTCCTTGATGACTACAACGGCCTCCACTGACTGTTGCACTAACTCTGGGCCTGTAATCTGTATTTCCTCAACTTCATCCTAACACACTGGCGTTCTGCACACTCTGCCATACAACGCTTCAAAGGGAGCCACCTGAATACTTTGTTGGTAGCTGTTGTTGTAGGCAAACTCGACAAGATGAAGCTGTTCTTCCCAGCTTTTCTTGAAATCCAACACGCAAGCTTGCAGCATGTCTTCGAGGGTTTGAATCGTCCTCTTAGATTGGCCATCCATCTAAGGATGATATGCCGTATTGTACTGCAGCTTCATCCCTAAAGCAGCCTGCAAACTCTTCCAAAAAGCAGTTGTGAATCTCGGGTCTCGGTCTGATGTAATCGTCACTGGCACTCCATGCAGACGAACAATCTGACGTACGTACAACTCTGCGTGCCTATCCAAATCAAGATCCTTTTGCATAGCAATGAAGTGAGCCAACTTTGTTAGTCTGTCGACCACTACCCAAATAGAATCATTACCTCTCTGACTCATTGGTAAACCTGTCACAAAATCCATCATGATGTGCTCCCACTTCCACTTTGGAATCTAAAGAGGTTGCAGAAGTCCTCCTGGCTTACAATGCAGTGCCTTCACTTATTGATACATCAGACACTTAGCGACATGCTTGGCGATGTCCGCCTTCATACCGGACCACCAATAATGTTGATGCAGATTCTAATACATCTTCATACTGCCAGGATGAATGCTATAACTGCTATGATGTGCTTCTGATAAGATCTCCTCTTTAAGCTCTGCATCGTCAAGTACACACAATCGTCCTTGGAACCTTAGTGTTCCATCCTCAGAAATTTGAAAATCAGCCTTTCTCTTATCGGTATCCTCTTGCAAAATCCTTTAAACATCCGGGTCTGTCAATTGAAGCATCTTGATTTTGATCTGCACATTCGGCTCAATTTTGAGGGTGGCCATCAGATTCGAAAGATGGCCTACCTCAAATTTGAAAACCGAATCTCGCGCTCTCTCAAGCAAAACCCAATCTTTAACCATCATCTGTGCAACTAAAGACTTCCGACTCAAAGCGTCTGTAACCTTATTTGCCTTTCCCGGGTGATATAGAATATCACAATCATAGTCCTTAAGAAGTTTCATTCAATGGCTCTGTCTCATATTCAACTCCTTCTGAGAGAATAGATACTTGAGACTTTATTGGTCAGTGAAGATCTGGAATATTTCTCCACACAAATAATGTCTCCAAATCTTCAGAATAAAAATGATTGGTACGAGTTCTAAGTCATGCGTCGGGTAATTCAGCTCATGAGATCTCAACTGACGAGACGCGTATGCAACAACCCTACCATGTTGCATCAACACACAATCTAGTCCTCTGAACAACGCGTCACTATAGATTTCATATCTTTCAGGACTAGATGGAATGGTCAGCACACGTGCGGTAGTCAGCTTCTGCTTAAGCTCTTGGAAATTGCGCTCGCACTTATCTGTCCACACAAACTTCTCTTCCTTCTTCAAGAGTCGCCGCCAAAGCTGAAAATCCTTCCATGAACCTTCTATAATAGCCTGCCAAACCCAAAAAGCTTCTGATCTCTGACACTGTCGTTGGTCTCAGCCAGTTGATCACTGCTTCAATCTTGGACGGGTCCACAGAGATTCCTTCGCTTGAAATCACGTGACTTAGGAATGCAATACGAGTGAACCAACTCGCACTTGCTAAACTTAGCGTACAACTGACGAATCCTCAGGGTCTGAAGTACCATTCTCAGATTATTCTCATGCTCCTCAGCACTCCTCGAATATACCATAATATCGTCGATAAATACGATCTCGAACTGATCTAGGTATTCTTTGAACACACGGTTCATCATATCCATAAAAGCAACCGGGGCGTTCGTCAAACCAAATGGCATTACAGTGAACTCATAATGGCCGTATCGAGTAAAAAACGCGGACTTCAGTATATCCTCATTTCTAATCCTTAACTGATGGTACCCCATCCTCAAGTCGATTTTTGAAAATATTGACGCTCCTTGCAACTAGTCAAACAAATCGTTGATCCTCGGAAGTGGATACTTATTCTTGATCATCACCTGATTGAGTTGACGATAGTCGATGCACAGGCACAATAAACCATCTTTCTTCTTCACGAAGAGAACTAGTTGTTGGATAAATTCTCTTAAAGTATTTTGAAGTTGACAAAACATTTTCATCAGTCTAGTCTGAAGACTTACAGACTCTATTGACAAAGTCTCGAAGATCAAAGTCCGAAGCTAGCAAGACTCAAGACTCATGTTTCAAAGTCTACTCTCATGGATAGTTTCCGGATCGACGTTTATTCGATCTTATATGATCTTTATTCTAACGGCTAGAGAATATCTTTCTACTGGATTCAGCACTAAAAGATCTTACTTTCGTATTCGAATATGTATAGATTCTCTAAAGATTTCGCAACTTATATTTGGAAGGATCTACTTATGGAAACCGAGATCCCGATTGTATGGGCGAGCGGGATTGATGGGCTATCAACACTTACCTTAAAGAGCTCGAGATCTCTCTAATTGATTCTGTCCAACGGGTTGACTGGAAGAACTTCTTTGGAAGGTGCCAACGGTATTGAAGGCATGAAGAAGTATATAAGAGAGATGCTCTAGTTGTTGAAGGGTGCCGGATAGAAGAATTCCAAAGTCTGAATCTCATTTTCTATTTTGCGATATCATTCTTCGAGCGTTATATGTAATCAAAAGAGAGATCATATTGCGGTGAGACCTTGAGGAAGTGTAGTAGAGTTTTCTACACTTTGTGGACTCAAGAGTGTGAGACTGTAATCACTCTTTTTGATTCTTAGTGAAATCCGGCCCGAAGGGCTGTCCGTGCGGGAGAGTGGACGTAGGCTTGGTCTAAGCCGAACCACTATAAATGAGTCTTGATTCTCTATCCCTAATCCTTTTACCTTTTATTGCTTTCATTTGCTGCGATTGTTGGTTTTAATTTATTAACCTCTCATTCGGATTAAATTGTTAAAATTGCTTTAAACACCTATTCACCCCCCTCTAGGTGCTAATTCTAGTCCTAACACTAGTGCTTCCCAAGGTGATGCACTGGGACGTATGAATCCCTTATCCAACAATTCCTGCATCTGCACCTTCAGTTCTTTCAACTCAGATAACGACATCCGGTAAGGAGCCTTAGAGATTGGCTTTGTCCCGGGAGCTAACTCGATCATGAACTCTATCTCTCTTTCTGGCGGTATGCCTGGTAATTCTTTCGGAAACACGTCTAGAAATTCTTGAACTACCGATATATCTTCGATCTTCAGCTTCTCAACTGTCGTATCCACGACAGTTGCCAGGCAACCTTGATAACCCCCGTCTATCAAACGGGTTGCCTCAAGTGACGAGATTAAGGTAATCGAGGGTCCTCCTCGACTTCCAACAAACTCGAAACTTTCACCCTCTAACGGGTCAAACTGAATCGCTTTATGATAACAATTCATCTTAGCTCGTTGCTTGGTGAGCCAACCCATGCCAATTATCAAATCGAAATCATACATGGCTAGGACTAACAAGTCTATCTTCTCCTCTCACTTACCAATCACTAACTTGCAACCAGAACAACCCAATGCAGCTAGCACCTTATCCTTTAACGGTGTAAATATACTAACCACTGACTCTAGCAATTCAGGACTTAATCCTATCAGCTTAACATATTGCTAAGCAATAAAAGAATGAGTCACGCCAGGGTTGAATAAAGCATGAGCAACATGGTCATTTAGCAAAACTGTACCTGTGATCACATCAGGCACGTCCTCTGCCTGACCTCTCGTGATGGCATACACCTATCCTTGCACTAGCGGTCTATTCTATCTTGCCTGCTGTGCGACCTGCGGTACAAACCTTCTATTCAGACCCATAAGCGGCGGCGGCGGTAATTGCTGAAATCCTCTCGGCCTTCTGAGGTAGTCTCTAGCCAAATGACCCGGTTGGCCACACTCGTAACACCCATTCGTCCTAAGGTGGCATGGGGCCGAACCATGTCGCCTTCCATAGAGACGACACGCGCCATTCTGCTGTGGCGCTGATTTTCCAATTCCACCCTTCTTGTTGGGTGGGACGTGGAACCTTCCTCCGGCCATGGGCCTCTTCCCATACTGGTTCTCATTTCTATTAGAACTAAACCGCGACCCAGATGCGGCGACTCGTTCATTTTAGTCTCTCTCTATCAACTAGGCTCGTTCATACAAGTCACTGTAGTCCTTCAAATTGAATGGCACCAGTGGACTCCTCAATTCTGGCTTGAGTCCATCTCTGAATCTTCGAGTTCGATCTACCGGATCTTCTACCAATCTAGGGGCGTATTGCGATAGCTCAGCGAACTTTGTTTCGTACTGGTCCACAGTTATGGTACATTGGCAAAGGCGCTGAAATTCCGCCATCTTAAGTTCTCTGGCACTGTCCAAAAAGTACTTGCTATTGAAGACTTCGACAAAGGCGTTCCACTCCGGGACTACACCTTCTGGGAACACTACTCCTTTGGTGGCTCTCCACCAAGTGCTTGCAATCCCCTGCAGTTGATATACTGCAAGGACGACCTTCTCCTCTTAGTGCACCTCAGCAGTGCAAATGCCTTCTCTAAATCCTGAATCCATAGTGTTACAGCTTCGGGGTCTCCTATCCCAGCAAACCTGATGGGGTTTAGTTTCAAAAACTGTTCAACCAGCTTATGCATCGACCTCTCTCTCTCTCTCAACAACTACGTTCCTGCTGGAACTTCAACAGGTGCAGCAACGGCTGCGGCAGCATCAGTGGCGGCATTGGCAGCAGTAGTGGTGGTTGCGGTAGTGGCGGCTGTAGCGATGGTTGAAGCAGTGGCAATGGCATCTTGGTTCTGAGTTTGCTGCTCCATTGGATTTCCCATCGTCTCTAGCACCTGCATGATCCCGTCCACTCTTGGATCACCAGGGGCTACTACCCCAAAACCAACAGGAGGAGGTGCTACTCCACTAGCGCTAGCTTGAGCTGGTGCTCGACCACGACCTCCTCGAGTACCGACCTTAGTCGACGTCCTACCCCGAGTTACCGATTTAATAATCCTCTTTCTAGGAGTCCTTTGCTCCTGATCACTCATACTATAGGATCTTTATAGAAACCTGTTTTCCCAATTCCAATACTAGATTAGGGTGACCCCACAAACAAGCTACCAAATAGCTATCACTCACATGCATCAGCATAAAATAGAGGTCATTCCTATTAACTATCCTAAGAACTCATCGCACCTTATCACTCCAACTATCGACCAGCTCTGATACCACTCTGGGCAGGGATGTCACGCCCCAATCCTCCGAGCGCGTGCCCATCCCTCGGTGGTCGATTAAATTGCAACGTCCCAGGATGCGTCGCCGACCCATTCATTTTTAATGCACATGCGGAAGCAAATAATTAAATCCTCAGACAAGACGAAGATGGGATAGAAAAGTAGAGCCACAAATTTTCAAAACCACAACACGCTTTTATACACAACAGACTAGGTCATATACAATACTAGCCGATATATACGAGTCTAGTCTATCTGTACAAGGTCTACAAAAGGGTAGAGGGGCTACAGATCCTCTAAGCATTCGAGTCCTCAAAAAAGGTTCTGGGGTCTATGGATCCGAAAGACTCGGGTCTACCACTAAACCACCAGGAGGGTCAGCTGTACCCTAGCCAAAAGCAATCTCTAACATCGACAAAGGAATCTTTGATTCCGATAAGGGTCATTCTTTGGGTCCATCTCACTTGTAACAATACCACGATATGAATTGATGGGGCACCCTCCGGGATAGGCCCACATCAACCCAGACAGTGGATCTCACGAGTTCATAGACCCAGTCTTGGCTCTCGGGGAGGGAAATCTGAGAGATCTGTTCGGTGACCTTCTTCGGCTGGCCGAAGTGCTCAGGAGGAACATCCATCTAAGGACTTGTAAATGTTAGCCCGCGACGGGGTGAGAGGATGTCTCACCAAGTTCACCCCTTAAACTCCAACTAGGAAGGAAATACACCAAAAAGTTGCCTAAGCACACATAAGATAGTGGACTTACCTTTACCTCAGTTCCTTCCTGCAAGTCAATACAGATCATGAATTCAACCAATCCACTCAATTCAAATCGAATCATCGATCAATCAGCCAATCAGCTCAAGTCCATACTAATAGTACTATCTATCCATTTAATACCATATATCCATCCTCCGATACTATCACTATTTACAACAGTTGCAATATATGGTCTAAGCTCGTTCAAGCTGATATTTAGATAGATAACTCACTCAAGCTGATAATTATATAGATTGTGCTCACTCAAGTACATAAAACGATCATAAGGGATATATATATGTATATAGGTCGTGCTCGCTCAAGCTGATAAAACGACCAAAGCAGATATATATATATATATATATATAAGTCGTGCTCACTCAAGCTAATAAAATGACCTTGGCTCACTCAAACTAATAAATCCCTACATTGAAAATACCCGATAAAAATAGTCGTGTGTGGGTATATGGTTGGCCTGAGCCCAAACTTCAATATCTTTCTTTTAGATATTCCCACTAGTCATAATAATCCATAAACACATTTTTGGCGTTGTAGACCGACGCTCGGTATTTTCCAATTAAATACCCAAGTTACTCAATTTTGGAATAATTACCCAAAATTACTAATCTCACTCAATTTGCACAAATCAACACTCAATTAAATAAACCAATTATACCATTGCGATCGGCACGAAATTCCGGTCACCGACTATCCCGTGTATGATTTCCAAAAATAATAAATAATTAAATAAATACAAATTATTTAAATAAATACCAATAAATACCATAAATGCAAACTTAGGCCGGAAAAGCCTCATTAAGTACCGAAACGGGCTCGAAAAATTTTAGAACCTATCTAGATTAATAATACAACCTATCTAGTTGCTAATTAAGCCGATCTAACCACTTAACATGCATAAACGAGTAATTAAATCACTAATCCATTCTAACTAACCACTTAAACCATACTTAGCCTAAACTAATAAACCCTTAAGAATAATTAACTCCATAAGCAGAGTTTAGTGAGTAAACTCACCGGTTTTGAAATTCGATGAGTCCATGACGATGGCGAGGCGGAGATGGGCGACAAACTCCGAAGTGATGGCACCAAGCAAGGCCGGGAAAGGCTTGGAAATGGGCCTCGAAGCCCACGGTGGGTTGCTTGGTTCGGATTCTGGATGGTGGGCCGAGGGACCGAGCTGGGCGATGGTTGAGCTGGAACGGCCGAGGGACCGAGCTGGCGGACAGCTGCAGCGGCGAGCAGGGGCAACGGTGGCTACTCTGGCGACCTAGGCGGTGGTCTAGGGGCTTCGACGAGCTAGACGGTGACTCGACGTGGCTTGAGGGATCGCAAGAGCCAGTGGAACGGCACGGGACGAGTGGGATGCCAAGCGGGGCTTGCGGGCGGCGCGGTGAGGTGCGGCACGGTGGCGGGCAGGCGTGCGACGGGCAAGGGGAGGGGCTACTCGGTTTTTCTGCAACTTTTAGAGCTCCGAGGTGTTGAAAATGGAGAAAGCAGGGCTAAAGAGGAAGAAGGAGCCAGCTACACAATGGAGGGACCCTCCAAGCCACCAAAGTCTTCCTCTCTATCTCTTTGTCCCCTTGACAAGGCCCCACCTCAATTGGCAGACCCCCTCAGCCAATTTTATGCATCAAACACTCCCTAGAACATGTTCCAAATGGTCCAAAAGGTGAGGGACTAAGGGGCCTATGAATTTGCACCCCTTTTTCCCCCAAATTAGACCAACTCCTCTTCAATTGGATCCAATTTGGCCCCCATAAATTCCACCAAGGTGTCCATGACCAAATTGACATTTTTCCTCGCCAATAGAACCAACTTGCATCCTAAAAACGCTATAAAAAATAGTCCCCTTAATTTTCCGATCGAAAACGGCCTTATTTTGATTTTTTGCCAAAAATCTCGGTTTGCAAAAAAATCTTCGAAGGATGAATCGACGTTTCTAAAATTGCTTATGACATGACAGAACTTTCAATTTCTGAAATCAGATTCAAATTCACGGTTAATTTCAATATGGCGCGATTTTAGCATGACCTAGCCTACTTGGTAGCTTTTAAAAAAAAATTGTACAATTGACCCATCATTGATTTATTTCGAGTCACAACGTACATCTTTGACACATTGGCGAATGAAAATCTTGAGATTTTAAATACAGACACAGGGTACCAAAACGATAGAAAAATTGGTCTAGTGCCGATCGATGAGAATTTTGCAATCTGGTGGAATCACCCACGCTTCGATCACCTATTTCAGTCGAACCAACTTATCTCTGATTCCTGATCGATTTTTAACTATGCCATAATGATCTCTACATATTAGCATGGTCGAGTAGTCGATTTCTAGTCGAATTCTCAAGTCTTTTGCGTTAAATTCCCTTAATGGCTTCCCTAGATAATCTAGTTATCTCGTGAGTGATCAGTTTAGAGAATAAAACTATAGACGCATCGATGAAATGTCTGATTGATTTAATTGAAAATAGGATGAAATTTCAGGATGTCATACGGGAAGGGCCGGCAACGGTGGGGGGAAGGTCGACCGGGCCTTGGCGAAGCTTTTTTTGGTTAAAGATAAGAGAAGTTGGTAATTTAAAAGAAAATCCCAAATAAACATTGGTAGCTAACTCAAGTAGGAGTCGGTATGCAAAATAAGTTGGAAACTTAATTAGTGAAAAGTAGGCAATCACTTTAATTGACGTTAATAGTTTCTACAAACAACCGGTAGATTTATAAAATTTGCTAAGAAGGCAAATAAGAGAAGTAACATAATAAAAATTTGGTAAATAAAAAAGTAAATGAACTTTGATATAAGCAACTCAAATGAGAGTTGGTAACACATAACCACTGAGTTACTTAATTAGAGTAACATGATTAGTAACTGAAATGATCGGTAATTTTATATAATAGTTGATAAATTTAAAACATTGGTGGTAAACAGGAGAAGTATTATTATTATTATTATTATTTTTTTTGGTCAAACACAAGGGAAACTTGTAACTAAAAATAAACAAACATCAATAACTAACTCAATTAAGTATACGTAATGCAAATTTTTTTAATGACTTGATCGGATAATGTTGAGAATCACTCCAATTCCCATTAGCAATTTCCAAAAAGGAGTTGGTAAATTTAACAAACTGGTAAAGGAGGCAAATTAAAGTCGGTAAATCATTGAAAAAGTGGATTAATTTTTAGAAAAATAAACATTGGTAGGCTAACTCACACAACTAAAGGTTGGTGAAGTCATATAAGAGATGAATTTAAGTCATCTATAAAAGAGACAAATAAAAGTTGGTAATAATAAGAAAATTTGATAAATTAAAGTAAAATCAAATACATATTTGTAAGTAATTCAAATGAAAGCTGGAAAACCAAAACTAGTTGGTAATTTGATTAGAAAAAAAGTTGGTAAGTCATTCAAATAAATATTAAAAATTTGATATATTTGTGGTCAATATTAATGATTCAAACCAAAAAGTTAGTCGAAGATAATAAAAGCTATTAAATTTTGTAAATTTTTAGAAGAGTTGGTAATTTCATGAAACTGTCGCTAAATAACCAGTAAGTTACGAAATAATAAGGGATTGGTAACCTTTTTCCACTTGTATTTTTATATTTATAAACTCTATCAGAAATCTACAAGCAAGGAACAAAAATCACTTTTTAGTGGAACAATAGAATTGTCCTATTTACTTTTCATCATAATTATAAAAAGAAAAAACACATATACATAACCAAATCACTTAGTGGCTTGAGTAATAAGATATTAACCCACTAAGCCAAAAGTATTTCCATAGCTTTTAGTCCTATTAAACGAATGCTAATTCAATCCTAAATCTTTCATTTTTGTCAATTGAGTAATGAATCTTGTCAATGTAGTACTTTTAGTCAATTTGGACCAGAATTACTGACATGGATGTCAATTATCTTATGTGACATGTGACAAGACCGTCTCTAATATAGATAATTTTTATAATTTTGTTAGACTTTTTGAAGTTTTGTATTTGATATATTCTTTTTCTTTCTTACTTTTCATTCTTCTTTGTTTCTTTTAAGTCCGACGAGGGCCGTCGACCCTCACTTGCCATAGATTTGGTGATGGCTACAAAGCCCCCGCCGATCACGGGCAAGGGTCACCGGCCCTTGCTTGTGGTTGACAAGGGTCGGTTGGCCCTCATCGAACTTGGTAAAAAAAGGAAAAGAAAGAAAGAAAAAATAAAAATAAAATTATAAAAATTATAAAAATTGTCCACATCATAGCATCTACCTCAGTAATTTTCGATTAAAATTGGTCGGAATGACTATATTAATAAATCATCAAAAGTTTTAGAATTCAATTTACAAAATTCAAAAGCTTAAAATTGAATTGACATTCGTATAATATGTTTATGATTTTTTGGATAATTTTACTCATTTGCTATTGATAATTTTTTCACAAGTTCATTTAGTATCTTATTAATCTTTCAGAGTGAGAAGAAAAAAAAGAATCGCTCGGCTTTATTTTCTTAAAGGACACTGTTAATTCTTTTATTGCCGATCAAACATTATGTAAATCAAATCCTTTTCATGTAGACTCAAGGCAAGGTCTAGATAACCGAGGGTATTGGAGTTGGTAGTCGGTTATCCAGACCTTGCTGTAAGGCAGCCAGTCCAATAGAGGGCATTTCACTCTCCCCTTATCATCCCAGGTGCAAAAAGCTATTATACCTGCCCACCTAGCAATGGCCAAAGTGTTTCCACCCTGATGCAATGTCTACCTTTACCACTAAAGAATCTCCTAATTCTGCTCTCTATCATTTTCTTCTCGAGGAGAAAGGAATACGGGAGTGACATTGTGGGGTCTCTCACCTCAGGGCAGATCTCCCGCCTTTTTTCTTTCCTTTAAGCCTTTTAAGGACTTACTCAGCAAGTCTACTCTATTTAGTAGCTCATCGTAGTTGTTTTATTTTCATAAGTTCATGAGAATAGACTCTTATTCTACTCTATAAACACACACACACACAAATGTATATATGTATGTATATGTATACACACGTAATAAATATAAAAATAGGTTTTCATAAACCTGGAAGAATAATACTACTGGTAGTCATCTTTAATGAACAGGATAAGAAAAACACTTTTATGTCAACACAAGAAAGAAATGAGGAGAAACCCTTTCTTGTGCGAAGGAAAAGACTAAGAAGAAGATAAGGAATAACCAATCCATTGCTTTCTATTTTCCACTTACTTATCTTATGTTTAGTATCCGTTAGATGTTATTCATTATTAGAATATAAAACTATTGATCCATTACATGACATTTCAATCTCGCAAGAGGGACATGGTGATGCCACTCGAATTTGGCTTGAAAAAGAAATGGATAAAATCAAATTATATTATTCAAAATACACATACTATGACTAGAATGCGAGACATGTTATTTTTGACATCGATATCCGGAATACAAGCAAGAAGCTTTTCATAATTATTTATCATATATAACATAATTGAATCGTCAAAACAATAAATCGATTCTTTTTACTAAATTAATATTGGAAATTTGCAAACCTAGAAATTCATTTTGGACAATTGAACCTTCTCAAGTTGTCTCTTGTTGAGAACAAAAGGTATTTGTGCCAAAATATTATATGCTGAGAAAAAGAAAATGCCTAGAACATAGAGTTGATCTTAAAGTACTATATCTATATCACGGTAGGAAAGATGATTATCAAATCAATGCTAAATCTATTGAATAAGTGCTAATTCAGTCCTAAATTTTTTAAATTTTATGTAATTTTAACCCTTTGTGCGAAATTTCGAAATAGTTCTTCCAGTCAATTGTTGCCGAAAATTGTTGACGTCGCGTCTAGTCATCGCCAATCATCCTACATAGTTAATGACGGGGATAGCTTTATCAAAACAACATCTTATGTGGACCTAAGTAGCATCGATACTGACACGCGACATGCGACGCCACACACCGACACGTCGTTTTCAAAAAATAGAAAATTCCGATACGTTGGGACACGTTGTATATTAAATGTACATTTTTATATATACATAATAAATGATCATTTTTATGATTATTTCAATCAACTTAATTTAATTCAAATTCATAAATAAATAATAATAAAAAGCTTGAAATGAATTTACACTAAAAATATTAATCCATAAGTTATTAATATCTCCATTTCAATAATCCATAAAACTTGGAGGTAAAAAACAATTCATATTATGGACTCACATGTCAGACGTGTCGGAAGAAATGAAAAAAAAAAAAAACTTGGAGGGTGAATTGTGTATCCTGGGAAGTGGAGTCAAAATAGAAGAAAAATTAAGTTTTTCTTCTTTCTCTATTTATTATTTTTATTACTGTTTTTTATTTTTCACATATAGACATTTTGACCTCTCATTTATTGAAAACTTTTCAAATTGACTATGCGTATTGGAATCACATGTCGGAAACTCGCATGTTAGAATTCCAACTCGAGTATTGGAGAGTGTTGGGAAAGTCAACCGGGTGTCAGATTTTTTTACACATGTTGACCGAGTGTCAGAGAGTGTCCAAAACTGTCTAAGAGTGTTAAATACATGTTGAAGTGTCCGATACAACACGAAACCTCTCTGAGAGTATCAGTGTTTCTTAGATGTAGACCACAATGTCAGAAATTGGGCAAAAGGATTACTTTGAAATTTTGCACAAAGGTTTATGTTAACACTCAATTTTTTGTTGATGTTTTAAGTATTCGTTCATTTTGCAAAAATATAAAAAAATATATAAAAAGGAGGAGATAAAAAATTGTCATAAAATTCGGAGCCCACATTTCTTGGCAAATTTCGGACCTGCCGAGCCCGCGTAGCCAGTCCATTTATCTTTTTTCGTTCATTTCTTTTGGCCCATGCGACAAACTCACTTTCCTTGGCCCATTTTTCTTTCTTTGTTCACATAGGCCCATCATAACTAAAAAGAAACAAAAAGCCCAGCTCAGCCCAGCCTTTCCTCTAGCCTTGCTTCGGTAAGGACCAGCGCGCTTGGGGAAAAGAAAAGGCGAGACGTGACGGTGACACAGCAGAAAGACGGAGGCGTTCGGCCATCGTAGGGGGCTCTCGCTGGTTTTTGAGGGAGGAGAGAGCAAGGCAGGCTCTGCAAAAAGTGAGAACCAGAGGGAAGGAGGGACAGCCAGGGGAGAGTTCACTAGAGACGTGTGCTCGCTCGACAGAGGAGGGGCTCGACGAAGGAGAGCTCGCTGGAACCAGCCAAGGAGAAAGGAGAAATCTGAGAGAACGAGAGAGTGCATCCCGTTTCGGAGCGACGGAAAACCACATCGCCAGAGCTCGCCGTCGATTTTCAGAGCTCCGGTCGAAGGCTAATCCGCGAGTTGCTCTTCACAGATTCGGTGTCGAAGATCAGACGAATACTGAGATTTCTTCTGCAAGCGGAGGAAAAGCTCTAACCAGACGCTCTTCATCGTCGTCAATCGAGACCTCGATCCGCCAAACAAACCAGGTGCAATCTCGCTCCAAACGCTCTACTCTGTCTCTGTTTTGGCCCAGAAAGACTTGCTTGGTTCGATGGATTTTCTTGAAGAAATCTTGATAAAACGAAGCTTTTTTATTGCTAAAAATGGTGTTTTAAGTCTGTACGTAACGTGTGAGGCTGAGAATCTCGTCAAAATCAAGTCAGAAAACCATTGAAAGATCTGCATATTGCATGTTTGATAAAATGCCTAACAGAGGGCCGAAAGTTTAATCACGTTTAAAATCAAGATCGATTCGTACTTGCTGCGTTATTTGTTGAATCATGTCTAATAATAGCATTTTCTCTGTGTTTCTATGCGATTTGATGAAAAATCTTTGCTCGAGTCCAACGTGCATGCATATCTTCAATGCCGGAAAGCTTTCCGTTGGAGAATTCCATCGCACCAGCGAAGTCAGCGTTTCAAGGACATATTAGTTAGCCCATCTCGCTTCATTCTACTGTAATTTTTCTTGTTAATTTGCTGGGGTTGCTGCTGTTAAAAGTGTGGATTCGGTAGGATGGTTTTTGTTTAGTTTTCGGACAGATGGAGTGGGCGGCCGGAGGTGGTCAACGTCGGTCGGAATAGACGATCAGCGATCGGAGATAGGTCGGCGGTGATCTAAGCTCTCGTCGGTGATGGTATTTGTTTCGTTAAAAAGGAATAAATAAAAAATGGCCGCGAAAGATGGAGTTGCAGGTTGAAGATGGTGTTCGGGTAGAGGATGTCGAGAGGAGAAGGAAGAAGTGCAGGCAGAACAAGACAAAAACAGGAAAAGACAAAAATAAAAAGAATTTAAAAATTATAATAATATAAAAATCGGTTTTAATCCGACGCTGGTCACATCCGGGTATACGGTTCGGGTCAGAAAGTCGGATCGGGTAAACGGTCCGAACCCGTTCGCTGAATAAAATAAAATAAACAAATTCTAAAAAAATTCTAAAAAAATTCATAAAAGATATAAAAATCCTACAAATCAATAAAAAAATTAGCAAATTCGAAGATATAAAAGAATTCGAAAATTTATAAAAAATTTTGTTATAAAAATCGAAAAATCAGCGAATTCGTAAATAACAATAAAAATAAAAATAAAAATCAGAAAAATTCCAAAAAAATTTAAAGATTAAAAAAAATAAAATTTAAATATATATAAGTTTTTAATCTCGAAGATAAATAAAAATAAAAAATGTTTAAATTTTATTAATTAAAAATATTAAAAATTCAGAAAAATCATTAAAAATTCAGAAAATTCTAGAAAATCAGAAAAAAATTCAGAAAAATTGAAAAATTCTTAAAATATTAAACTCTAAAATTGGACAAGCCTTTAGGGCTTTACAATAACATCCCTTATTTTGAATTTCCGACAAATTTAAAATTTTTAATGTATTTATCCCTTGAATATTTTATTTTTCATTGTAAATATCGCAAATCATAAAATTCTAATAATTAATGTAATAGAGATATTTAATTTTTTTTTTCTGATTTTCTATATTTATTTTGGTTATGCATATCTAATTAGATTTTTTTTATTTCCTTAATTATTCAACTCCTCTTTTCTAGAACATCGAAATATACATAAATTACATATTAACCTTTTCCGCATCATTATTCTTAACTTAAAAAAAATATATATATATTTCACCACAAACCGTTCAGCTTCTCTCTGACTTTTTCTCTCTTCATCACTCCCATCGTTCGCTGCAAGCTCAAGCTCAAGAGCTCTCTCTCCGTTCGTCTTTGCTTTCACCAATGCCCGTGTCTAGTGAGTGACTCGTTGACTCTGGTTCGTCTCTGTTCAGCGGTGGTGTCATTTATGCGGTTTTCTATGTTCTTATATTCTTTTGGGTTCGGCTTTTTCGATCACTCGGAATTGGAGTGATGCAGGTTCATGACTCGTGAATCAACTCGATATCCTTAAAATGTATTTGCTGATTGTCGATTGTGATGTGAACCCGTTTGTTCTGATTTGCTTTCCATTGATTCTTGCATAATTTTTCCTGTCTTTCGTTTCTTCTCTTTTTCTTGGTTTGCAAGTTCTAACCTCTGTTATTTTCCTGATAGATTCCAGTTTCCTACTTGAATTATGGGGTTTTACCCTGCCTTGTCTTCTTTCCAATTCGTGCAGTTTACATGATTTGAGTTCCAATTGCCGTTCATATTATGCTTCGGTCACATTTTTTAACGTCCTAAGGATTCGTTCTAAGTGAGGGTCTGCACTTTTGAGAGCTCTTTCTATAGGATTCCGTGTTGGGTTTCGCTTGGAGGAGTTTAAGTCTGCATATTCATGGCTTTGCCTCTCTTATTGTGGCCATTTTCTGTTACATTTATGATCTTATCAGATATTCTTGTGACCATTCGCCTGCAGTGAATGAAGATAATAGATGAGCATTTTAATCGAGTTGCGATCTCTTACAAAGAATTGTTAATACTTCCTGTCTTGAATATTTTTATCCATGGGAAACACAAGACGCACGGTCATACGTGTGGGTTCATTCACAGTGCAAATAAGCTGTGAATTAGAAGAGAAGGTTGAAAAATTACACAATGGTGATGAGCTACATTCCAATTCAGAGACCGAAACTGAGCAGCCTCAAGAAGAGACTAGAAATGTGAATGCATCAGGTAAGACCTATCTCCATACATAGCGTGTATTTTTCATCATACTATATTAAAATGGTCCAAGTATTGATCTGGTTTGATAACATTAGATCCATCTTTCGATATTTAGAATTTCTTGTCTAGTAGCTGCCACCAGAAAAAAGGAAGCGCAGCTTTACATGTCTATCGAGTGTATACGGTCTTCCTCCTGGGAAATGCATCATTGTCAAGTTAGGGAACAAAATGCAACCTATTGGAGGTTTGGGAAGTTTCTCAGAACCATTGCTTGCGAGTTAACACCATTGTTTACAACTTGAAAGCAAATTACCAAGGATATGAGAAACACTATGATTAGGATTGTAGAGGTAGTTAGCTTGTTCTGGCATGAAATTCCATTCACGTTTTAAATAAATTTAACATCATTATTAATATTTCCTTGCCATCTAAGCATGATTATCTTCGTACCAGCTACAGAAAAATGGATTCCACAATCCTAAATGTAGATATTGGAAAAGTGATTTAAAAGCTGCTCGCTATGGTAGCTCTCAATCATTCTCGTATCATTCGAAGAATCTGTTGGAGAGAGTGAGAAGAGATCAATGCACAAATCTCGTCACTTTTTGGAGTTCAAAGGAAAGGAAGGGAAGGTACGAATCTTGTTTTAGATTGTTTTAATTGACCTGTCAACATTAAATGGACTTTCATTACCTGTTGATGACTACTTTGTGATAACCTTTCTATTTTTCATCTTTTTCATTGCAGAAGCTGACTGACGCAAATAAGGCTAACGGAGCAAAACAAAAGATACGACACACCTTAGAGAGCGAAAATTCAGCTGGAATAACAGCAGAAAAGGTACTATCATGTTTACTTAAATTTTTGTGTTCCCTTATAAGTGATATTTCCATTGTGTAAATCAATAATCTCGCTTTAGAAAAGATTCTGCTGAGGTGATATATTTTTGGACCTAAGGTAAAGATGTCTAGAGATATTTGCCACTTTTCCAACAATATGCGTGTTTTGAATAGCAGTTGTCATAGGAAGATAACATAGAATGTGTTCTAGAATTGCCTCCTTAAGATTGTCTATGTTATCAGCACTTGCATTGATATCTTGTTATTCCCATAGCTCTGTGATTTGGGTTTGCTAGTGACAGCACAATAATCTATAACTTGGTGCGGGTTTATCTAGCGCACATAGTCCACCATCATTAACAAAAGAGCTATACAGCAGCTAGAGCTGTAAAGTAAATTTGAGATGATGAAACCTGTACAATTTTCTATTAATTTGCTAACCTGACTGCAGTTTGGTTTAATGAGAGATATCGAAAAACAGAAAAGTACTGCAGCCCTGGAGCACCCAAGTACTAGCTGTGCCACTGCACACCCACAATTGTTGAAAAATTATTCAATATAGTTCATCTAGTGTCAACAAATGTTATGCGGTCTTGGCAATGATAATATTGCTGCTACAATGTATTAGGAATTTATACAGTTATCTGTGCAGAAGATGAATGAATCAAGAAAAGAGAGCAAGCTGGAATAAATAGTCTAAAATTAAAACCTAAAATCTAACTTCCTAGTGTGTGTTTTCATATGGTTCTAGTCGATAAAGTCATATAACAAATCAGCAAGGAACAACTATAGTTAGGAAGAATGTGATTACTTTCTCAATTTGATATCTCTGGACATCTTTTCCTGTTTCACAGGAAAGTGTGAAATATTGAATGTCTTCTTGATATGGTTCATTCAGTTATGCTGACTAAACCAAGTCCTGGCACATGATAGGAAGCAGAGTTAAGAATCAAAGGCAATCGTATGTATTTATGACATTAGCTTAAAATTGCTCGCCAATAGATAGTAACATCATTGGTTTATAAGTTTTTTATGTTACTAAACTGCACGGAAGTATGAATGATCTCATGGAGGTATATTTGGAACTTGGAAAGAGCGATCCCCCCTCGAAAAAGTGTTTCTCTAGTGTTGGGAAAAGAGAAACCTGGATGGTCTGATGTTAGAGCATAACCCGTGCCTGAATGATTTGGGGCCTCCAAATCTAGTTCTCTTCTAACCAAGAACTTAAGGTCAAAGAAAGCGAAGAACGAAGAGATTCACAAGTTGAAGGAATCTAGTTGTCTTCCAACCGAGAACTTAAGGTCAGAGAATGAGAAAGATAAAGAGATTCACAAGGTGAAGGATATACTGAAAGCAACAAAGAGAAATTACAAAAGACAAATGGAGATGTACAAGAGTTATAGGCTCAAAAAGCTGCTACTATTATACAGAATTGTCTGCATGCGGTGGACTTGATGTGGTCTCACAAGATCTGGACAAGGTAAGTATGTCATGAGCCATGAAGTGTGACTAATTTCATTGAATGTTACAATAGTGAAAGGTGTTTTATTTACTAAATGCTGAGTGACCTTAATATTGGACACTATGGTGGTTTTAAAGGGAATATAGGTGGATAGACTTGAAACATGAGTATGGTATCTAGCATATTGTTACTATGTTTTTTTTCTTTTTGGTGTGACTAATTCATGTTTTGGGTTTACATCTCTTGCATTATGCCTTGTCCTTTTGTTCATTTTGAAGTATACAAGTGATTGCCCTTATTAGATGGAGCTTGGAAGTGGAATACAAATTTAGCATATTGTTACTATGTTTTTATCTTTTTGCTCTGACTAAATCATGTTTTGGGCTTACTTCTCAAGTTTACTGTGTTGCAGCAATGATTGTGATTTGTGAACTCTGCCTCTTGGTTTATAGCCATTCAATAGTGGTCGTGGTGTTTATAAGATGCTTTGGCCACTCACAACTCTGTTTTTTGTAATGAAGTGAATAGAGCTCCTCTGTTCATGTCTCTGCATTTTTTTCTAAGTGATGGGAAATGTGGCTTATCATGTCTTGCTCATTCTGTTTTAACAAATAAGCCTCTCTACATTTTGATATGCCTTACAGATCAGTTATGAGCTCCTCTGTTCATTTATTTTATTGCTTTCTGTGATCTAAGCTTCCTCTAAGTCCTCCAATCCAAATTATTGAAGGTTTAATTGTGTGATGTTCAAGTAGTGATCATTAACATGATTTCTTGTGCCAGTTTTGCACCCATTATGCTTAATCCTCTTTCCTCCACTCATTTGCTTTGTAGGATGATGACCATCATAACACAAAATAAAGATCTCCAAACATAAGTTTACGCTCTCCATTGTCGAGTCATGAGCCACACTCTAAGGGATGAGGTTAGTGCTATCTCCTAAGATACAGTGATCATTGTAGAGCCTGCATTTGAACTATTTGTTTTTGTTATAAATGTCTTAGGTCCAGCAAAAAAAGAACAAAACAACTTCTTGCGCCCGTTGTTGAAGAAAGCTCATTAAAGAACTAGCATAATTCCTGCATCTTCAAGATATGACGAGGCTAGAAAAGATTTTATAGCAATCATAGGACCTATTTCTTGCATTGGAACTAGACAAAGAGCAATCTAGAGAATCTAATAACTACTGGATGTTGGTGAAAAATTGACCATCGTCCTTCAGTACGTCCAGACAATTTTTTTGGATTGTGCGAAAAAGGCGAAAGTCCATACATTAGAAGTATTCACCCTTTTGTTGTGATTTGCGTGACGTGATCAAATGGATGATGTTAGAATATTTAAATAATAAACAATCTAACAGCTGGAACAATGATTCCCAGGGTTTCAGGAGGTCCCCGAGTTCGAATCTTCCAGCCCCTATTTACCTTCCCAATTAAATTTCCATGCTTAGTACTAGACAAAAGACCAGACTAAGTGTGAGGGGGAGTGTTAGAATATTTAAATAATAAACCACGCCTTCATCTAACCGCTAAGCTTTTAGAATAGCGTCCCACAAAATCTCAACTTTCATAGCTGTTGACGCAAGCAAGTTGAGCATCATAACTCCCGAGCACGTTTCTTTTGATTTTGAATTTGTTGTTTTTTGAATCTTATGAGTTTGATAATTAATAGATTTAGCTTTGAGAAGATTTTGGAATCAAGTACCCAATGGAGACGAGGATTTCGCATTGTTCATCCATTGATGTTTTTTGGGTGGATATGTGATGCATTGTCCCGAAGGATGTTGAGGACATGAGGCGATTCTCTTGTTCCGTTTCCGATGACTAGCAAAGCAAACATCTTGGGAATCATCTATAGCGTAAGAGCAAAAATAAAGATAAAAGTAAATAGGTGCGTGCTACACAAATGCAATAGAGCTGAAAGAGTTTTTCTTATACTTTTATCAGTCTACCTTTATAATGTAATATTTGCTTGTGGTTATCTCACTAATTTTGATGACATGTTGGAGGTGTCAAATTTTGTAATACTACACTCATGTGACTTGTACACTGTGTTAATAATTTAAAAGGATGTTAGGAAAATGAAAGCATGATTTTTTACTTTTTTTATTTTTTCTTATAAGAACTAGAGATGGAGTTCAAGCTTCACATTGTGGTTTAGTTTCTAAGTTATCAATAATTGAGCTGAATTGAGTTTAATCTCAAATGCATATGCTATATAGAGTTGAGCTTCTGCATGGGATTGAGAAAAGCTCAATTGCACCTTTATAGCTTTTTTCCCCCCCAAGATGAAGTACCTTTTTCTTAGACACTTTTAGTGCATTGACCCACTAAATAATATGCTACCACATTCCTTGCATGCCAACAAGAATGATGCTAGTGGTCTTCAAAACTTCACCAAGCCTCTCAAATGTATTCAAGTCCCATGAGAGCTTGATTCCTGAAAATATAATCACCATCAATCTTTTGAGAAAATTTCAGAATAAAAATAAGATAATCAAACTATGCAGTCAAATCAACCAGTAATACATATCGACTTATTTTTGCTGTGTTTAATCTATTTGTCAATGTATACTATTTACAAGAAATAGATAGAAGATGTTAACTGCATTCATTGAGATTGAAATATGAGAAATGATCTATATATAATAGAAAACAGTATCATGTGAAATGATACATAAATCTGGTGAGATTCATATTGCGATTAAAGGAACGGGATTATATGTGCAGATTCAGTATATCACATAAGCTTATTTCTTGCACCACCAAATGCAAACAATTTTATACTAAGCCATTCACCCAATCTTTGGCTCGTACCCTACTTGGTTCATGAGATTAGTAAGGTATGATAAAGGCGTGGTGCCTTGTCTGCTCAAGATAAGTTTCTTGGAAAGAGAAACAATATCTTATTACCAGAAAATGACCAGGTGAGTTATAAATCAGGTAGATAAAGCCCCCTCCTCTTTTCCCCCCTTTCTATCTAGAGCACTTATGGAAGTAGGTTAATGAAATTTCGTCTATGTGAATTCGCGTACACATAAATACACTTTCTTGTTTTTTTTCACAACTTTTATGAAAACTGGTTTTGTTCCCAATCCAGCTAAATTAAGAAATTTTTATGTACACAATCGACTAAATTATAGTAGAAGCTAAAACCAAGACTCAACCTAGGCATCAAAAGTTAAATGAGTAGCAGAAATAGACACTATATTCTACCTGACATGAAACCTTCACAACTAAAAGAATGAATGCCTAGAAGATCGACTACTTTAACTCCTCTTTGAAGTGGCTTTTAACCAACTGTGAAAAGTAGGGGAGGATACAGAAATACATCATCCACCAATTAAGTAAAGTATTTTAGGTCTGAAGTTTGGGAGTGAAGTCAATGTTTGAGACCTAGTGTAAGGAGGTGTGACAAGTTTTTCTGACCTGCCTATATCTCCTTTCCTTCTGCGTTCATTCTACTGGTAAGCGGCTGCTGTTCTTCAGTCATTCCTGGTGAGCATCCCATGCTGTGGGTACCTTTCTATTGGCGTCAGGATCTCTAACTGCAATCATCATCATTGTGTTATCCACCTTTTTTTTTAAGCTCCAGTTCTGATTTACTTAACATATCATGAGACTACACTTAGGAAACAAAGAAGAAACCTGTCTTTCATGGGCTGTTATATATCTCACTCTGCAGCTCCTTGGCGAAGCTTGCATGTCTGTGTTCCTCTTATGTTCTTGTCTTTTGGTAGTCACTGATGTAGAATTTGGTGAGCTCTTCTAATAGATTCTCTCTTTCACGCATGCATAATGGCAGCCCACTAAGGAATAGAAGTCCAAGCATGTAAACAGAAAATGGGAGAGAATTCAAATTGCTCGCAGGATGTGAAGGTTCTGGGATGAATATTCTCTTCATAGCATTATTATAGTCCGAAACGGAGGTTAAAACTTCACCTTCAGATGACTTGAGTTGTGACGTGGCCAATCCTTCGTGCTCAAATGTCACCAATTTCTTCAATGCTCTCGTGATCAGGCTATACATGGTAATGTCTGTGAATTCATTATTCTTCTTGCAACAACAAAGTCCACTTCTTTTTATACAGATGCTTTTCTTTTTGCTTTGCATTGTCTATGTTATAATGAAGAAGCTCCTAGTAGAATCATGATATAACCTTGATAGTCGACATAATTTTCTTTTGTTGCATTCCTCTGTTGCTTCTGTTGCATTTAGTAGCAATTGCCAAATCAAAGAATGGCAGCGAGAAGATTGGGGGTGCCAACGTCTAAATCCAAGTGGTGTAACTACTAATGAGGTCGACTTGAAGCTTAACTACTCTTGTGGTCTTCGATCACCAATTCTCATGGCAAAGACAACGAAAAATGTAGGAATTGGTTTTACGGTTGTGGTAAGTCGTGGGTTGATCAGAACACACCAAATCGAGCTAGGGACATGATAGCCGACTTGCTTGAAAGGAATCAAGCATTGTGCGGGTCAAGCCAATCGAGGTGCCACAAGGTCGACGTGAGCCTTCTAGCTGAAATCGAGGCTCAAAGGGCAAAGTATAAATGTTAAATGGAGGAGCTCGCACAAGTGAAGAAAGAAAATATGATATATTAATTGTCAGTTGTTGTACGTTGTGTCATTGTGCTGGTTGTGTCTAATGCGAGATTTGGTGGGAAGTTTCTAAGCCTTCCATAGTTTATTGAGGTGAGTGTGTACATTTGTGTTAGGTTGAAATACTGAAAGTCCTACTTCCCTCGTCTTCAGTACACTTGTTCCCGCTTCATGCTTCAGAGTTGCTTTACCACTTAAAAATAGATATTCTAATGGAAACTTGTCGGCTGTTTGGCAATCTGACAGAAAGCTTCATCGTTCTTACCATTCTTATTGGAGAACTTTTGATTCATTCTCATTCTGTTACGAAAATTCTAGTGAACTTAATAGCTTTGGCCTCATATGTAGTCCAATATATCCATGAATTGCCTGCTAGTCACCTGGTGTAATTGGCACATGCTAATCTGGATAGGTGCCCTAGAAGCGAGACAATGAAATGACAACGCCTCGAGCAGGAAACATTCATCCATAAACAGTGATTAAAATTTTGACCCTGAATGGTCAGAGCAGCAGGATTGAAATGATCTCATTGTTCACTTTTCCTCAGCCCAATGGTTTATCAGAGGTTTAAACACTAGTGTACTTCTATGATAAAGACACTAACACGTGATTTTCACTAACACTAAAATATCTACGCATATTTGCCGATCTGTGGGAAATACTCGTTCTTGTGTTGAATATATTAGTTTCTTTCAACTCTTATCGAAATCATCGAACGGGCGCATATGCACAGCTTGGGATTCTGCTTTGCTTTTGTTGGGTCCCTTGGCTCGGATTCATGTTCGTCCGTTTCCCATCACTTTTGGGCGTGGGTCAGACACAAGCCGTCATCCACATTAGAAAGCAATTTCCATAATGCTATGCCATTTTGTAGGTCCAATTCAATGTATCAAGTCACATGCAAGCCACCTTTAGGCTTTTTAGGTAGGTCCACAACATTTTTTTACTAGCCTCATTGATCGGAATGCCAAAATCTTGGGCGATTGATTCAAATATAAAAGCATTCCTACTTGAATGTTAAGTCTTCTAGAAGTCCGTGCTATATGTAGAGCATTTCAAGAATCAAATAAGATGCGGATTCAAAATCTCAAAAATTCATTCGACTATGAATTTTTTCACACCGGATGATACAAATAACTGAATGCAACTAAAAACCGATGACTATTTAAAGTTCAGCACTCTCAAAGCATTCTAATTATAAATTAGACGTACAAAAACCACTGGAAATTTGAGAGTAACCCTTTTTCTCAAGACCAATTTCTCCCAACACAGACATGAACACCGTCCAATACAAAAGGCCACACCAACTGCCAATGCAATAACCGAAAAGCAAATCGTAGTAGAAGAACTAGATGTGCCCGGACACAAGCAGTGGCGTCCTGACCAGACTGAAGAAGCAACGCGATGTCGCGCCTCATCTGCTTCACCACCGCCTGTCTCTCGTTCCTCAGCAGTTTTATCCTCGCCACCGTCATCTGCGCTTCCGTTTTCTTGTTCATTCCCCAAAACAAAGTAACAAAAAACTCTCCATAAATATAACCACAAACACCCCTCACCTCTTATTTGCTATTACCAGAACATAGAAAAGAAAAAGCCCCCAAGTAAACCATTTTCATGTGGGGATTTCATGTTGCGTACCTCGTGAATAGTGGCCAAGCGTTTGGTCTCTTCCTCCATCTTCTTCCTCTCGATCTCCTCCTCCTCGGCCCTGAAAGTGGACAGAGCCGACCTCGACATCTCCTCGTCCTCCCTCGACAGTGACATGCTGCTGCTGAAGCTCAAGCTTCCCAAAGAGTTTTGCGAGATCATCTGCTGCTGCTGCTGCTGCTGTGCCGCCCTTTGCATGCCCAACCATCAATCGGTCTGTCAATGCAGCCGGCACACTCTCTTCCTCCTGCAAAAACCGAAGACATTAACAAACCCATGGCATCGTATACCACCATTTTACTGGCCTCACCAGAGGAAGGACACGTAATTGCCACAGGTTGGCCCTACGCAAATTCGATTTGACAAAGAACTGACTAGACCAATTCTAGGACTCATAAACAAACACGTTTTATCCAGGTTTTTGTTACATTGCCCGAAGGGCTCCAAGCAACAAATTTGGCAACATGAAAGAAGAAAAACAAATACCATCTTCCCCAAGTTGCCATCTAATGCAGATGATTGTAACACTAAAAACATGCTTTTTTCACCCATAGCACGAATGGTCCTGTAATAGTAAAAGCTTCAGCACCTCAGACCTGATTGTCCTTGAAAATCGGCACTCCAAAAATAGATAGCACTTTGGATTGGCAAATTATATTGGCCAGTTCAAGCTCTAAATTGAAAATATCCAAAATAAAATATTAAAGAAATCATACAATCATTGGATATTCTGGAGATTCTAAGTGAACAAATAGCACTTTAAGCAAAGATGACACGTTTAATTTGACTCCACAGGCCAAAAGATGTATTCATAATAAGCCAAATCCCCAATTATTTCTAGCATGTTTCCCAAGTAAAGAAACGTGAAATCGAGCATTAAATATAGTTGCTCCCGCCTCCAAGCAAAATCATGCGAACAATCCATGTCTTTTTTCTTTGGACGGTCCTATCTTTTATTTTGCTAAGACTAGTAAGATCGCAAGAACTTCCTGTGTTTCGGCATATACTCATTGACATCACTCCCAAACTTCAGACCTATCTAATCCACGAGAGAAAACACCTCAAATGAGTTTACATACCTCTATCGGGACGAAAGCAACATACAAGAAAAGGGGATTAAGCCTGATGTAGTGGCTCGTAACATATTTGTTCACGCCGTCGGGCTATGGACGAAGAGGACCCGGCGTCGTCCTTGACCTAATCGAGTCGTTGTGCGAGGACTCGACATCGTCGCGCCCGAACGAAGAGGAAATTTGGGGACCCAATGAAGAAGGGGGACACTTGGACGAAGAACAAGAGGATCGACAAATAAGCAGCGGACTCCACGAACAAGAAGCACACCGTGGACGAGAAAGACGGGTGAAGAGGTGAGGAGAACTTGAGAAGAAAACTCAATTAATTGGAAATTTGGTCAGTCCTACTCTATTCCTATTCTACACTCACTCTCAGACTTTTGCCCTGTCTCTTGCAGGGCGTGGGAGTCGAAACCCACTCTTGAAACTTACGCGTCCCCATCCCATCCCCCTGAGAATGTGGGGATTTGAACCCCTCACCTCCCCCTTCCATGTTGGAAGGGTGGCCACTAGGGCGAATCCCAATGGTTGGCAAACCTTTAAAGGACAGACAATTTTGCACACAAACTTTTTCTTTTAAGCTCTATGCCACTTAGGAGAGAGAAATGAATAAAAGATGCATGGTCAGCATTTTCCGTTACTCAAATTGGAATGGGATTAACCAATGGACTTAGCCATATCAAATTGATAAATTTTATGACTCAATTGCAATTTTTATAAATTTTAGAACTTCTGATGCATTCCCTTTAATGTTCTATCTTCATCGTAAATATTGCAAATTACAAAAGTCATCGTCATAATAACTAGTATTAAGTTAGAAATGGAAAAAACAATGGATTATATTACGTAGAAATAATGCTAAATAAAATCATTCGTTTCATATAAAATGATAAAACATTTTAAATAATAGGCTCGGAGCTATTTTATAAATATATCTCCAATAATATTAAGTTTTTCAAAATATTTGTGATAAAAACTGAACTTCTCTTACTGCAACTATGATACTTTCTCATATACAAAAAAAAGGAAGGAAAAAAGAAGAAGAGAAAACATCACGTGCGTCAGCAGCCTTTTAAAGTGAGTGAGTCCTAGTTTAATTCAAGTTTGTATGATTTTTTTTTTTTTTTTTTTTTTTTTTTTATTTCCACAACTTTTAGAAATCTGCCTAAAGTTGTTGTGGATGCTTCTAACTCACCTTATAACGCTTGAAACACTTGAAGGAGCCTCTGAATCCTTGCTTAACCCCACGTAATTCTGGGCAATTGCCGATATATAAGTCGCATTCATTTGGCAATTGGGTGGTCGATACATCAATCAAACTTTCCAATGATCGGCAGTAGTTTAGAAATAAGTTGCTCAAAAACTCCAACTTGTCGAGGCCCTTGACAATCCTTAGCTCATGGCAGTCAGTTATGGTCAAAGACTTGAGGTTCTTAAAGTTTGACAAACCAAGACTTTGCAAATGACCACAAGAACAAAGTAACAACTCTTCCAACGATTCCAACGTACCAACAACTTGAATACTGAGTATCTTAGGACAATGCTGTAGCCAGAGACTCCGCAACTCATTGAAGACTACCCATGCAAGGATTAGTGACGATTCATGAGAAGATTCCAATTGTATGTTGACATACGCTAACCTTGTGAAGGACTCGCACCCATTGATACGCAATTTCTCCAACGATTCCAACACCCCATCGATGTCGATCTCATTTAGTTTTCGGCAATCTTCCACTAAGACCTCTTTTAGCTTTGTCATGCTAGATAGCATGAGTCTCTCGAGGGGTCCACAATCATCAAGACAAAGCGTCGTTAAACTTGGAAGCTGAAGCCCATTGAGTTTAATCTCTTGCATTTGAGAGCGAATGAGCTGTAAATTTGACAATTTTTTTAAGTTGGATGAGAGTAAGGTGATTGATTTGAAACTCTCAAGGGTTAGATCTAATAGAGAATAGGGAAGTTGTGTGAAGGGTTGCAAGTTCAATCCAGACAACTTGAGTTGTTTAAGCTGAGAAAGGGAAGCCAACTCAGTGGGAGCAGAGACATGGAGGAGACGCAAACTCAACTCTTCCAGTTCAGATAACTTCCCAATCCATCTTAAGTCACCGATATGAACTTTATCTTGTTTGTCAATGTCAAAGTCGTCACTTAGGTCCAACTCAATCAAATTAGTCAAGTTTGCGAGGGTTGGAACAACTTGCAATGACCTAGATGACAATTGCAAAGAGAATAGACTTATTGGGAGTGCTGGCAACTCTCGGATTTCATCACACCCTTTTAACACCAGTAGTTGCAGCTGCGGAAGCAAACCAATTTCAGAAGGAAGTTGACCTTTCAAATCAGCTTCAATGCAAAGCACTTCTAGATTCCCAAGCTTTCTGATAGCAGCCGATAACTCCATCGGACCTCGAATTGAAAGATGCAACTCTCGTAATGATTTCCACTTATATACGGAATCTGGTAGTCCCTTTATTCCATAACAATCCGTTAAAGAGAAGCGCTCTAGATTCTGTAAGTCTCCAATTTCTTCAAGCAAACCTTCAAACTGAGGACATTGAATAAACTTTAACTCTATCAGATGCTTTAACTTCCCAATAGAGCAGTGACTCTTCCTTAAACCAGAGCAACTCCAAAAAGTAAGCCTCTCTAAAGTTGAGCATCCTGATAAGTCTGGTGTTTTGGTTATGCGATGACAATCAATAAGTCTAAGAACTTTCAATTTTCTTGCCTCCTATAAAAAGTGAATGCATTATCAAATGGAGGAACAGTTCAAATGTTACTTTCAAGGACAAAGAATAGAAATAAGCATATGACGCACCTTTATCAAGCTCCATAACTTCATATCGTCTATATCGTCAATTAAACAAAGTTGAGGGACAACTAAATTCTTTAAGCACATATTGGTTAACTGACACTTTAATTTAGAAGAATTCCAATCAATCCATCTTAAATTGGGAAAACAATCCATTAAGTTGCCAACAAACGTTCCTCCATGAATACTAAGGAACCTCAGATTTTCAAACCTTCCAATCTCTTCACTTTTGATAGGTTCTTTTGCATGATACAATTCTAGTTTCATTGCTTGAACGTTCTTCTTCATCTGCAAATGAGAGCAAGAAACGAGTAGTATTCAGCATTCTATTTTATCGAGGAAAAGTATTAAAACCAAGAAGAAAAAGAGAATTTATCAGTTCTCTCACGAAGTGTTCCACCTTCTTTGTCCTTATTGTATGGATGACTTCCTCCTGAATCCATAACCTACTACGCTCTTCTGGATTTATCGGATTTTCTTGACGAACAATTTCCCTTCCAAGATCTCTGAGTTGATCATGCATCCAAAACTCATTGTTCTCTCCAATCTTGATCAAGGACTTGCTTTTGAGGACGTCAATTCCACCAATTGGGAAAAAGTCACAATCTCTCCACATATGAATTGCGTTTGGCTTTTTCTCACCAATGAAAAAGCATGCAATATCTAGAAAAATTTGTTGTTGATCTAAAGTCAATGCATCATAGCTAATCCTTAACTTTTTGGAAACATCCTCCAGACGTGCTTTCCTTAACTTCTCCAATGTTTCGTTCCATAGTTCTTGTGTTTTATTGTACAGAAGTGAACCAATTACTTCAATAGTCAAAGGAAGTCTTCCGGAAGCATTTACAATTTCCTTTGAAATATCATAGCGATCATTTGAAGGAGAATCATTGTTAAATGCATGTCTGTTGAAGAGCTGAAGCGCATGATCACTACTCATCAACTCCATTTCATATTTTTGTTCAGGGATTGACAAAACATCAATGTTTCTAGTAGTAATCAATACTCTAGACCCTGAACACAAAGCGCCTTTTCCAATTAGTTTCTCCACTTGTTCACTTTTATCAACATCATCCAATACAACAAAGACCTTCTTCTTGTGAAGTGTTTCTTCAATCCTCTTCATTCCATAGCCAATTTCATCGATGCTTCCTGTTCCTACAGCATTTCCTATTTCAGATAATAACTTATTTTGCAATTCAACCAAGCCATTAATTCTTGACGACTTTTCTCGGACATCTTCAAGAAAGCAACAACACTTTCCAAAGTGGGTCGAAAGTTGATTGAACACGACCTTGGCAAGAGTCGTTTTACCGATACCCCCCATACCATGAATTTGAATGAGCCGCACGCCTCCAGAGTCTATGTCTAACAATTTTCTCACTGCTGCCACTTGATCATCAATTCCAATTAAATGTTTAGTCACAGGTTTTTCCCTTATCTTCAACCTCTTCAAAACCTCCTCAACGACCAACTTGATTAGTTTGCCTTGGCTGTCATGAAGGAAAACCATTTCAATAGGAGAAAATTGTGAAAAAAAAAAATCTAGTAATTAAATATCATTCATGATGCGGTTCCATCGAATTCGACAAAGCATCTCTCTCTTTTTTTTTTTTTTTTTCTCCCCTAGCAACTATTCCATTGCATCTGTTTAACTACACAATAATTCAATAAATAATTGGACATCAACAATCAAGACATGTTTTCTCAAATTTTGTATTGAATGTGAGGTTTTCTTAATTGTTGCTTTTGATAACTTAACATTTGTCATTTGATTTGTTGTGCAAACCTTACATGTACTTGATCATGTGAAGTTCCAAAATAACATCAAGCATGCACAAAACAAACATTTTGACTAGAATGATGGAGTTGACCCCGAAGGATTTTGGATTTGATTTTTCTAGCTAAATCTATGTAACCATCAAAAATAAGAATCTACATCACTTTTTTTTTTTTTTTGGGGGGGTGTGGGTTTCGAATCTACATTACTTTCAAATGCGCGTTTCATTCACATTGCTAGGTGCCACATGTTGCATTGTGTCATGACACCCAAAAATTGACTTGATCCCAACATGTGATTAGCAATCTTCAAATTATGTTAATCTTGTTTGTGCAAGATGAATGTACAACTATTTATGCATCAAGAATTAGCATTTTATCAGTTTTATTCATGTGACAACCTTAAAAGTGGGACATTAGATGCTCAGGAGGAGAAATGTCTAATGTATTTATTGAGAGATCAAATTATCATACAGGAACGTGCATGGTACTCAATTATTCCACTTTGCCAGCCATTATATAAAATGCCTTTTTTTTTTCGGCAATTTCACTTCTTTTTTTTTAACACACATACCGTTTAGTATTATTAGTGGAAGTCCCACCTCAATTGTGGTGCTACAGCTATGTAATTAAGTTTTGAGTAGTAGTTCTAGAAGCATTAGAATTTTACTAAGAGTTGCTTACTAAATGACAGAGGTAAGGAAACAAAATTTTGGGAAAATTCCAAAAAAGAGGCCGAAATACCCTCATTTTCTCAAATAAAGGCTCAAAATGGTCCTCATTTCAAATAAGGACTTAAAGTGATTATATTTGTTTCAAATAAAAGCCTGAAATGACCATATCTATTTCAAATAAAAGCTTGACTTTCCAACGATCAAGGGTATTTTTGTCATTTTTCATTTTTTTTTTTTTTCTGGTTCTACTTCTTCCCCTTTGCCAGTGCCTGGCCGACCATCAATGATGCCCACATAGGGCTAGGCGAGGGCCACCCATGCTGGCCATAGTGAGAAATGGCCTTGCCTAGGCAAGGTGACCCTCACCCTAGGGGAGGCCACCCCTCACGGCCATCCGTGAGGTCTCCGAGCCCTCGTTGGCCGTGGGCGAGCTTGCCGACTACTAGTAAGGGCTGGCAAGGCGAATGGCTTACGACCATCACCGGAAAAGAAAAAAGAAGAAAAGAGAAAAAATTGGATGAAAATGCCCTTGATCAATTGGAAAATTTAGCCTATTGGCGACCAGTGAGGTCATGCCCTTATTTAAAATAATCATGACCACTTCAAATTCTTATTTGAAACAACCAAGACCATTTCAGGCCTTTATTTGAAATAAAGTCTACTTCGAGCCCTTATTTAAGAAAATGAGAGCACTTTGAGCCATTTTTTGGAATTTTCCCCAAAATTTATATAGACCATCAAAGAAAAGACAAAAAAGAGCGTTCGTTTCTTTTTTTATTTCTTCATTAAAAAAAGATATATGATAGCGCCTCTAGTGAAATCAAGAACATTAACAATTTTAGTAGCTATAGCATGATTTTTATGTTTTTGAATTATCTCCCCCAACCCGCATCTAATATTTTCCTTTGTTCTATGAATTATTTGCTTAGTTTTTGCAAACAGGAAAAAAAAATATTAGGGAAAAACAAGGATATTAGAATGCAGCTAGCTCACCCATTGTATTTCTTGACTTCCCACCCCTTTATTGCATCAACCTCCTTCAAAGCCTCTCTCCAGGAATTTACTTGTTTAGTCCTCAACTTCTTCTCGCGCTTCAAATTGAGAATGGCATCGTGATACAACTGGGTTTTCATCTTAACATCGTCAGGTTCCACGTCGAAGAAAATAGGTAGGATCTCTCTATTCTCATTCGACTTAGAGGTATTCTCCACGATCTGCGCGAGCTCACGAAGACACCATTGGCTTGAAGCGTAATTTTGAGAGAAGATGGGGATGTAGATCCTAGAATTGTCGATTGCTCTCTGGAGCGCTCCATCAATTCTTTCACCAACATGGAGCTTTTCACTATCTCGAAAGACGCAGATGCCGGCATCAGTTAAGCTATGGTAGAGGAAGTCGGTAAATCCACTACGAGTGTCAGATCCTCTGAAGTTCAAGAACACTTGATACTCGCTTCCTGATGATGTTACTGGCTCAGAGCTCCCCATTTTAACTTTAGCTTTAGTAGCTCTCCCTCATGTGTGAACAAGAGGGGCCTTTGTCCTTGGCTAACTGAAGGTTTCAACCATGAACATATCGCCCGAATATATCATGAGTGAGATTACCAATATATAAATTCAGTTACAGAATAGCAATAAAACAAAAAGCAAGTAGTTAGATGACCGTATTATATTCAAACTCTCGATGATCCATATCACTTGTAAGTCAACGCTATGAAACGCTATATAACATTGCTTTTGCCAAATACTTTTCTCCACCCACGAAATTCTAGGAGGATTTTTTGAATAAAGGATTGTATATGTGGAGAGATAATTTGATGGCTGTGTTATAAGCATTTTCTAAGCAAAAAATGTACCTTTTCCAATCTTAGCCAATTTTAAGAACGCTATTATGGACCAAAAAGAAAAATCTGAAAAACACTATTCAAATTTTTTAAAGATTGCGAAACATTATATGAGAATCTAGGAAACTGGAAAAGATCAACAATCAACAAACTTGATCCGCAAGACTTAAGAAAACCAAAAACTCAAAATCTAAAAGATAAAATTCAATTCATACATATATAAATAAACATGTACAATAATTTTTATTATGAAATCAAATACTACATCACGGATATTTCTAAAAAAAACTCAAATTTTTGGAACGGTTTGAGATTAGCCCGCAATCTTTTCATAAATCCACTTGTCTATTCTTGTTAAGAAGCTGATCGGGGAGACTTTGGTCCAATTACACAGGAAGGAACGCAACAAAATACAAATGGGTATTTCAGTCCCGACGACCAGATCCGGCCTCGATTGTGGACAATGCACTCATTCTGAGAAAGAATTTTATCAAACCGAATGCTTCAGGGCAAATCCAGGATAAGTCAGAAGAGAATCGTACCGTGTTCGTGGTCGCTGCTAGGAAAAGGCTTCGTGAAGATGAATATCGATGGCTCCCGGTACAAGCTAGCCGATTCGCCGGAGGGGTCGGTTGCCGGAGTCGCTCGGGACGACCGGGGACGTTGATCGCTGGGTTTGCGAAGAAGGTCGTCGCCTCATCCTGCTCTGCACACGGAAAAACTAGCCCTCAAAGGAGTGTTTGTCCGTGGTTGTGCGAGGAAAGGAAGCTCGAAGACTTATAAGTCTTCCTAGTCATCTGAGCGTGACTTCAAGCTAATATATACAGGGCATATCAGACTCGTCTCTAAGCCCATGAGCCCTCCGGTGTTTATTATTTTAGGGATGAAAAGGAGTTTCAATCTCGCGTGATTATATTTTAGAATAAAAGCCACCAAAAATCATAAATTATACTTATTATCACATATATTTTAGAAATTATCTGTGTAATTTCTACGCATAGAGTAGCTTGCTTAATGTGTCAACCGTTATCGGGCAGAGTACTTCCTTGTGAACCTGAGGACAATAATGCAATCGAAAAGGGTGAAAAGAATCAACGAGGAAACCCTCGCACGTGCATGTTTTATGGAAGCAAAGCAATAGTCGACAAAAAGTGGAAGGGAGGCATGAAGTTTCTAAAAAATGCCAAACAACTTTGTAGAAATTGGGTCGGAAGGTGCCTTTGCTTTTTCTATGTGGAGGCTTGTCCCATTTTCCAACTCTGACCATTAGAAAGGGCATCCGGCAAACGCAAACGTAATTCAAGGAGGTGGCTCATATTTTGTATATATCTCTGTGTGCATATAATTTAAGCTGTGGGATTATATCACGAATAATGAAATTGGTTGGATACTTTTAAATTCTCAATACTCGATATCAATACGAAACAATATACAACATATTTCTTTTACCAAAAAAAAAAAAATACATATACAACATATTTGTATATATCTCCACGCATGCATAGAATTTTGATTCACGTTTAGCTCTCTACATTACAAATTGATCTCTTTGAAAGGGACTAAATTAATGACTATATATTCAAAAGAGAGGAAGAAAGAAAATAGTCAAAGGCTATATCTTAAGGAGAAACAAGCTCAGCTCGTGATTACTCCCTTTAGTCGATCTATATCTTTGATTGGAGGTAAAATCTCTCATTTTCCATCCATGCAGCATTCTAAAAAATCAAGCTATCTTATTCAATATTTTACAGGTTTGTGCCAACTACATTGGAATAGGAGGATGAAGGACAAAAATAAAGGAAGTGAAGGCTCTATTGATGTCATAGCCATTATAAGTGGGGGCAGTTCCACTATTTCCAAACTCTCAAACAACCCTCATCGACGGTTCCACATTCTATCAATTTCTTTTTTCTTTAGTTTTTGTCTCCTTTTGTTTTAGTTTTTTTCTCTGATTTTGTAATAATTTCTTTGGTCTTTCTTCACCACATTAGCACCAATGTAGAAAGAAATTACAAAGCGCCACATCAATTTTGGAATCCACCTTAGCAAATCTGTTTATGAGCTTGTTGGAAGGATTAAATTGCACTCAACCAAAAAAACGTTTAGGACTTGATTACACAAATTCAAACTTTAGGACTTGACTACATATTCGGCCAAACATTGAGGACTTTTTGGTGTAATTTTCATTAATAAGAACCTAAAATGAGAACTGGCATAGTGGATAGTAAATATTCTTATAAGATAATGACAAATAAGGGTTACTCTGATAAAAATTCATAGTGTGATTCCCATCCTACATTGATCTCTCCCACCGAGAAGAACTCTGCCATTGAAGGTTTTCTAATGCATATCTCATCTTGATTTGGCCTATCCTGCCACAAGTGTAGAATAAACTTTTAGATTAGCGGAAAAAATAGCGTATTGGTTGTGAGGATAGATTTTCATGCTAACAAGCACAAGGAGAGTGAAAATAGTTGGAGTAGGGTTGCTATGTTCTAGCCATGCCCGTTAATGAACACATGAAGCTTTAACTTTAACTCCTTGTGAAATCCCCCATGTAAACGCAAGAGAAATTGAAAATGCATGGCACAACTCTATTACATGTTGGCAAAAGCAAAAGGGGAGAGACTCATGCATGATTGTTATCTCTTTCATGTTTTTCCACAACTTTTTGTTCGTCTTTTTGACAATTCAACTCAATTGTGAGTGAGTCGATGAAGGATTCATAAAAGATAAAGAGAGGAAAGAAACACGAAGAGGATGAGGAGACTTTTGCAATGGGGTCAAAACTTTTTGAGGCTCCTTAGTTGATGGGATGTTCAGTTGAAAATGAGAGAAACTGAGTCAAAAGGTACCCGTGCCTGTCCTAAAAGGAAAAAATTAAAGTATCTTTTGGGTCAAGCACATAAAGTTTCTGGTGGGTTGTCCCATTTTTCAGCTTTAACCATGCAAAAAGCATCCTAAAAACACAAACATAATGGTTGAGTGGTGCCACAAAAGTAATCTAAGCTATTTGGACTGTATCACGACTCATTGAATTGGTTGGATGCCCAGAGAATCAAATATTTAATAAAAAAAAAACACAAAAACTTCTTTTTGTATATATCTTAGTGCGTGCATATAATTTGCTTCATGTTTAGCTCTCTCCATTTCATTTTTTAGTATAAGCTAAGCCAACGGATCATAAAATATTAATGAAATATATAACTTAATAGTTTAATATAGTTGAACCTTATGATAAAGGAAATAAAAATTCGTAGGTCATACAAACTCATCATCGGTTTAAAAATAGGACTCGTGTGTAAACCAATTTGGTGGAAAATTTCAATGCTATATAATCAGTTTTTTTGGGGTCTTATACCAAATAATTCGAGAAAATAAGGAGAAAAGTGAAGCAAAAGCAGAAAGGGGATGCCGAGATCAACAATTGACAATAAAGAAGAGAAAGAAACGATTCATGAAATTGGTCGATGCTCTCAAAAAAATCAGCTGCTCAATACCAAACAACATAAAAATTAATTTTTTATATATCTCGACGTGTGCATATAATTTGGTTCAAGTTTAGCTCTATCCATTTTCCGGTATAAGCTGATCTCTTTGACAGGGGGTAAAATGCCGCCTATATATGTATAAATATTTTAGAGAGAGAGAGTAGTCAAAAACTACATCTTTAGGAGAACAAGAGTCACTCGTGATTACTCCCTTCAATTGGTCTACATTCCTGATTGGAGGTAAAATATTTCATTTTTCCATAAGCCCACTGAATCAACATAACATTCTAAAAAATCAAGCTATATGATTTAATATTTTATAGGCTTGTGCCAACTAAAATGAATAGGAGGATGAGGACAAAGAAAAAGAAGTGCCTCGGCTCACGGACATTATAGTGGGGGCAATTCTGCCGTCTCCAAACCCTCTAACAGCCCTCACCGGTGATTCCACTCTCTATGACTTTCACTTTATCTAGTCTTTGTATCTATTTATTTTTGTGGTTTTCTCCAATTTTTTAATTTTTTTAATTTTTGAATTTTCCTAACGTGGGTTCACATTAGCGCCACATCAAATGTCACGCCCCGATCCTCAGGTACGTACAGATCTCTTATCTTGGTCGATATAATAGCGACGTCTCAGGATGCATCGCCAACCCTGTATATTTTAATATGCATGCGAAAGCATATAATAATCCCCAGACAATAAAGCAATGGGATAGACAAACAAGACTAAAAACTCGAACCTAAAAAACCAACACACTTATACACATATATAACAACTTAGTCATATATCTACATATACAAGTCCCACTTCGAAAGTTGCTTCCTACTCAAACAGGTCAGATAAAAACAAGTCATTACACAGGAGGGAGTCTCAATCCTCATTAGGATCATACTTCGGATCATCATCCTGATCCTCCTCGGATTCCTCTTCACTAAGTTCATTTTCTTCGAGCTCCTCGTCTTCTTCCATCTCTTCATCCTCTTCCGGTTCCTTCTTCTCAGGCTCCTCCTCTAGCTCTTCCTCCCAGTTCTCTTCTGGGTACACCTCCTCTTGATTGACTTCTTCTTCTGGCACGCTCTAGTTGGAGCCTACTGCTGACGGTTCTGGAGAGTCGTGATCACTCTCGAGCTTAGGGTCTTGTGTATCCACCACAGACCCATCCTCATGATCAGCAGTCCCCTTCCCAAAGGCTTCTTCCAAAACGAACATAGGTACCTCACATTTTGGCATGGGACCTTCCCTTCGCTCGTCATGATACTCACGATACCACGACGGATATTTGTGGGGCCTCAAGGCGTCCTTACCCACATCAACCCAGATGGTCGATTACACCAGGAAGTATTCTAGTCCTTCAAGATGAGGGTGAATCGGGAAGTGGGTTTCTATCTTAGTGACTTCCATGGGTATACCGAAATGCATAAGAGGACGAGGAGGTGGAGGTGCTGCCATCTAAGGACCTGAAATGGTTATAAAATAACCATTGAGACAACGTCTCAGCGAGTTCTACCCCTAAGACTCGATTAGTAAACCAATATGCCATACGGGCTGCCTATGCACACACGGGTCAGAGGATTTACCTTGGCCTCAAATCCTATCTGCAAATCAGTACAGTTCAATAGGCACTCAATCATAATATCATGGATCGATGCATTGATCAATCGACCTAGTCGATTACATGTCAATCGGACCATCCCTTGGTCATTTCCATCCATACTATACAATTTCCAGTATAATATACCTAGTCACCAAGCCACGTGCATTCTCTAAGGCGACCTTTTGCCAAGGCGACATACTTAGTCACCGAGCCACGCGCATTCTCTAAGGCGACTTATTCGCCAAGGTGACGTACTAATCACCAGCCCCGTGCATTCTCTAAGACGTTTCACTAAGACGACGTACTAATCACCGAGCCACGTGCATTCTCTAAGACGATATACCAAATCACCAAGCCACGTGCATTCTCTCAGGTGTCTCATACGCCAAGGCGAAGTACTAATCACCGAGCCATGTGCCTTTCTAGGTGATGTATATAATCAACGATTTACGTGCATTCTCTAAGGTGTCCTATACACCAAGGCGACCTATCTGGTCACCGAGCTAGGTCACACAACATTCTTCTCACTTTTAGCATACCCGATAAAATATCGTGCGTGGGCACACGATTGGCCTTAGCCAAAATATGATGTTTTCCTTTCCTTAACTCCCACTATTTTCCGTAGTCCACTAAAACATTTTTGGCATTATCAACCGATGCCCGATTATTTTTTTCAATTAATAACCAAAATTATTTAATTTATGAATAAATCCTAAAATCACAAATAATTCATTTCAGCACAAAATAAAGCTCAATTAAATAAACAAATTGCATCACGACAATCTGCATAAAATTCTGATCGTCGGCTATCCCTGCCTAATTTCCGAAAAATAAATAATTAATAAATAATTTCGAAAATTAATTAAATAAATACAATAATCCAATTTAGGCCCGTAATGCCTAATTGGAAGCCGAAACGGACCGGGAAAAATCCCAAGATACGTTCAATAAATACTATGACATATGTCCATGCTAATTACACTAATCAATTGTCTAACATGCATTGAGATTAACTAATATTCACTAACCTAGTCTAATCTAACCACATAATCACACTTAGCTTAAACTAATCAACCCTTAAGCATCATTAGCAAACTAAGCGAGGATTAGTAAGCTAAACTCATCCGTTTAACAATTCGTTCAGATTGAAACGTCGAGAACGTCGCGGGGGATGTTTAACTCCAAAGCGGGCCTAGGGTTCGGGGCCCACAAGCACCTCAAAACAAGCCTTAATTACTACTGGAAACCCATTTTTTTGGCTACTGTTCTTGACTGGTTGAATCTGCTCCGACGGCTAAAATGGCGAGGCAAAGCCGATGGAGGCTAGGCGAGGCTCCGGAAGGGCTGAACGGCGGTCCACGGCGGCTGAACCGCGGCCTGAGGTGGTCGAACAGCTTCCTGGAGGCGAGGGCGACGGCGTGAGGCGCACGGCCAAGGCGGACGTGCAAGCGGAGAGGCAGACGACAGTGACGAGAGGCTCCGGTTCCGGCGGTGGCTGCTTCGGTTGGCTGCTTGGCTTTTCTCCTTCAGCTGGTGTTCGCACAAGGCAAGTGGAGGGAGAGAGAGGGTCTTGGACGGTGGAAATGAGAGAGTGAGGGAGAGGATAGAGATGTGCGGGCATGGGGTCCATATGGCCAATATTTTCCACAACAAATATCTTCTACACTTATCCTAGGCCAAGCATTATTCCTTGGCTCAAAACCAGCCAACACCACTTGTCTTAGGACCCTTGAAATGGTCCAAAAAGACTAGGCCTAGGGGAGATACGAATTTGATGAGGCTTTGGCTTCAATTGGCTTAATTTCTTGCTCAATTAAATCTCAATTGGCCTCAATAAATTCAATCGGTCATCCATCAATCATCTTGGCATTTTCCCTTACCTCTGGATCCACTTTCCATCTCAATTTTACAATAAAAAACAATCCTCGGCCTTGTTTGAACAAAAACGGTCCTAAACCGATTTTTTCCCAAAAAATGTCGGGTTGTAGAAAAATCTTATGAGACTGAGTCGACAATCCTAGCATTTATTGTGATACGATAAAAACTTCAATTTCTAAAATCGGACTTGAATTGACGGTTAATTTCCACTTGGCGCATTTTTAGCGTGACCTAGGCTACCGGGTAACTTTCAGAAACTTTTAAGTGCAAATGACCCGTGATCGATTTTTTTCAAGCCACTATGAACACACTCGACTCATTGGCAACTCTCATTTGTCGTGAAGATCTCGAGGACTCAATTACGGACACAAAGTATCAAAATGATAGTAAAATCAAATTAGTGTCGGTCGACAAGAATTTTCCAATTTAGTGGAGTCACCACGATCGGCCACACATCTCAGTCGAACTGACCTATCTCTGATCTCAAATTGATTTTTAACTGTGCCGTAATGGCCTCTAAAGATGGACACGGTTGAGTAACTGATTCCTGGTCGAATTCTCAAATCTATTGCCTTAAAATTCCTTAATGATTTCTGTAGATAGTCTAGTTATCTTGAGAGTGATCGGCTCTGAGAATAACCCTATAGGCGTGTCAATGAAATGCTCGATTTATTTAGTAGAAAACAAGGTTGAAAATTTGGGATGTCACATTAGAGCCATCTACGTTAAAAGAAATTACAAACTGTTTAGGATTTGATTGCGGGAATTAAAAATTTAGGACTTGATTGCATATTCGATCAAATGTTCTAAACTTTTGGTTTTTCACTTATAAGAACCTAAAACAAGAACCTAGTATGATAAGAAAATTTCACTTATAAGTTCCGGCTACTAAGATAAAAATTCTAGTTTGATTCGCATCTTATATTGGTCTTGCCCACTAAGAAGAACTCTACTATTGACGAGTTTACCAATGCATCTCTTTTTATTTTTTATTTATTTTTTATTTATTTTTATTTGGCCTATCCTTCCCTAGCTCTAGAATAAAAAACTTGTAGATTAGCAGCTAAAATTGCACATTGGTTGCAAGGACAAAACTTCCGAACCAAAAAGAATGGAATAAACTCTTGCAAAACTTGAACATGGCGTACCCATTTCTTTCAACTTTTTGTCATCATAAGACTCACTAAAACCATGGAAAAACCTTCAACACAATGTAATCAGTGCTTTTGGCTCTAATATTAAATAATGCAGGAAGAAAGTTGTTCTAATACCAATTGATGAAGAGCATAACTAGAAGGAGAAGAGGAATGAGAAGACGTCAAGATTGGTAATAGATAGAAAAGAATATAACTTATGAGAGAACATAAAAATCAATATTGGTTTAATATTCAATCAGTCTCTTGTTTTAATTGTGATCACAAAGCTAGCTTTTGGGGATATTGAGTATCATATATGTCTCTCGTTCATGATTGTCCATGTTTAAACTTATTATGTTGATAGATAAGTTTCCTGTAAGCTCAAATTAGTACAAGGCGATTTAAAATTGTGCAGAGTTAGCAAGCCGCCATCAAGACAGACAATAACACTAGCATTAGCCAAATCGGATTGCCTATTAGTCCAAATTGAAGTTTTATCCCTCTCAAAACAAGATCAAATTGGATCCAGCAGTGAGATGGGACAGTTTTTACACATGATTAAAACGTAAGAGTGCAGTTAAGTTGGAATTCCAACAGAGAAGTGAATCCCAAAAAGACTTGAAATGCAAGGGATAAAATAATACCAATTTCTTTGGCTGTAAAAGTAATAATAGGCCACTTTAGTCAAGCCATGTCCAAGTAATGAACACACGAAGCTTTCACTTAACTCCTCCTGAAAGTCCCATGTAAATGCAAGGAAAGTGAAACAGGTGGCTCGACTCCATTATATGTTGGAAGAAGCAAAGGTGGAGACACGTTTTTGACTTTATCTTTTTTGTTTTTATGCAACCTTTCTTTTTGACAATTCAACTCAATTTTGCAAGCAAGTGGATGAAGTATACATATGAAATGAGAAAGGAAAGAGACACGAAGAGTACAGGAGACTCTTGCAGTGGGGTCGAAACTTTTTTAGGCTTCTTATTTGCCAGGATATTAAGCAGTAAATGAGAGGAAATTGTGGGGGCAGGTAAACACAATGATTTTGCATTCTCTTTTGCAACCAACCATGACCTAAGTCCACTCTACTTGGTTATCTATATTTGCAAGACAAACTTTAAAGTATTTAATTGCTGGAAACCAAATTTTGACTTGATCTAGTAACATCTATTCATCCGGAAAGACGATTCAAAATATGACAAGATAAGAGTTATATTTTCTTTCGTGATTGGAGGAAATTTTCTTCAGCTATGCCTCCTATCGTTAGGTTACAAGTCATGGATATTCCTCGTATGGAAACTTAACTAAATAATAATGCGGGTGATGTCTATATTTATAACTCACCAATCAGAGGTTTGGTCTCCTCCAACTATAGACAGATGAAAAACATGATTTTAATAATAGTGTACAACAATTTACTGCTGTAATTATGTATTTATCTCCACATCATGAAAAGGAATTAGTCATACCCACAATAATAGATGGTACGTGACCCATCTAGATTTTCCATAAGAGTCGTGTGTGAATGTTTTGCATCTCTAGCAATTTTTTTGAATTTTCTAGTTGATTCTACTTGTTCTAGAGCCCCAAAAGGTCACTTGAGTCAATTACCTAGATCACTCTTTAAAAAAATTCAACATGATTGTATTATGAATTTCCTTGTGATTATTTTAATTATCACAAATAATCAAAGCCTAACAATATGTACATTTGGAGCAGTATGTTGATGAAACATCATATGTTTTGATAAACCTTGAAATTGGAGAAGGTAAACAAACTACATGACATTGTATCACGGTCAAAGAATTTTTAACGTGGATGATCAATTTAGAAGGACCTTGGTATAAGTAGTGAATAGACAACAGGACAAAATATTTTCAAGATATCTGAGCAAAACTATAGGCAGAAAGTGGACAATGTACAAGACATGATGGATTTCTATAACTAGATTTTGAGCATCTACAAGCTTGATTAAAAATCACGTCTTCAAAATTTGATTTGAATTCAATTTTGTATTTTATCATTGGATCAAGGCAATGAAATATATAGGTTAGAGAAAATGGATTAGATCTTAATTTGAAGAAGTGTCCTGGGAGATAATGTAAATTGCATTGAAATGGATATTACATTGAAAGGAAATACATGGAATTGGAAATTGACATCACTGAAAGGAAATTACACAGATAAAAGTGCATGAAAGTGAAAATACAAGGAAATTGAAAGCACAAACTTGGTGCGAGTCTTCGTGTTGTTTGTGAGCGTCCAAGATTGGTCGAGTCCATCTTATTTTTCTCTAGCTCCCGCACTTCACTTGTTCGGGACCTTCTTATGTCTTCATGTTCGGTAAATAAAGAAAGATGACTTATGCATAAACCCAAGTGATGATCTAAGTTCGGATAAAGTAACTAGACCAAAGATATGAAACTCTTATTTATCAACTAGGATTCTGCTTGGTGAGTTACAAGTTATGCCGTCATTCACATGCATAGACAAAAATTAAATGACAGTGATGTTTATGTTGGTAACCTATTAATCAAAAGATTAACTAGAGAAATTTTCCTTTTTTTAAAGGGAAGATAAATCAAGTGAAAAATCTTGAAAATTATCACGTTTTGTTATAGTAATTATATCATAGACAAACGACCATATATACGCTTCTTGGTGAGAAAACCCTCAAAATCTACTGTAATTCTAAAATCACTCCTGTGTCTGAATATGAGCCCGGAAGCTCTTTGCTTATTGACCAAAATGTAAACCAGTCAATAATCCTTATCCGGAAGCTTTGGAAGCTCCGCACTTTGTTAGGTTTGAACCGTTATTTGGACTACACCAAACATACATGATTTCTTCCCTTTTCAGCGCATGGAGATCACGTTGATCTTCAATTTAGCATGTTCAAAATCTGAGACAACATCCATAGGTGGAGCATATGTCAGACGAATAAAAGGCACGATGGATGCATTTGATTCAGCATTCTCAAGAGACTTTCAGCCTTCAAAGCCCCTTAGAAAATGTTAAATCGTTTGACAATCATTTTAAAGTAGTTTTTAAGTGAAAGCCAGCATTAAAAGACTAAAAGCCTAATATTAATAGGGATTAGAATTGAATTTTCAACATTTGACCAAATGTTGAAACTCATTTTTCTTCCAAATATACCCTCACCCATTCTTCAAATTTTCGATTTTGCCCTCGCTATTATATTTTTAAATGCTAAAAAATCAAATATATATAAATGCTAAAAAAATCAAATATATATATAATTTTTTTTTTTTAAAAAAGACCAACCCTTCATCGATTTGGAGAAGGGCTACGGTCACTAACGAGCTAGATTTGGCATCAACAACCATTAGTTGAGGTTGACCTTCAGCGAGGTTCACGCGACCCTAGCGAGGGCCACTGGAGGTTGCATGACCTCAAGCAACCTAGGTAGCGTGCGACCCAAGCAACCATCGCCTAGGTCTCGTGGCCTCAAGCAGCCTTCGCCTAGGTCCCACGAGGCTCATGCAACCAACTGTGCATTGCCTGGGCTGCACAACTCTAGCTGAGGGTCGCCTAAGGTTGGGCGACCTCCGATAGCCCTCACCAGGGTCTCGTGATCCTCGTCGGAGGTCGCTTAACCTTGAGCAACCTCAACCAATAGCCATGGGTGCCAGATCTAACTCGCCAATGACTATAGCCCTACATTGGATTGGCGAAGGATTTGGTCTTTTTAAAATATATATATATATATATATATATATATATATATATATATATATATATATATATATTTGATTTTTTTAGCATTATTGTCAAAATTTATATTTAAAATTTTTCATAAATGATCTTTTTTTCTGTTTTAAACAAATAAATATTAAAAACTAATATTACTTACCCAAAGGGCTTTTCAAATGCGTTTTCTACCAAACGGCATTTCTCTTAAAATTGCTTTTCAAAACATAGTTTACTAAACGGACTTTGCATTTACCTAACGTATTTTAAGTTTCACTGCTTTACATTATCTCAATGGGCTTTCAAAATAATGAACCAAACGCACCCAATATAGTTAGAGGCATCCTACCTAGCATGGCCTCGTGTCAAGACCTTATTCAGTAGTGTTACGCATGTATTAAAATAAAATGAGTTTATTATTTTCATACTAAGTGTGGATAATATGTACATCTTGTTGATTTCGAGATTTTTTTTTTTTTTTTTTGATACTGTGAAAAGATGCAAAACATTCAGGGGTCGATTAATCTATAATCGTAAATCATGAAGGACCAAACACCAAGTGGGGTTGGCGAGGGCCATCAGCTCCTTTGAGTGTTCTGTATTTACTGCAATTTGAAGGACCTAAGTGCAAGTAGTGAATAGATCATGGAGCAAGTTACTGTCAACATATTTAGATAGTCTTGTAGCCAGAAAGTGAACAATCTACAAGACATATCGCATGGCTCTATTGCAAAAGAGCATCTATAGACTTGGTGAGAAGACTTGGCTTCAAAATAAAATGGAGTTGAAGCTTTGAAATCCATGGAAAGTAGGATCAAGGCTTTGAAATCCATTGAAAGCAGGGCAGAGAAAACTATTTTGGAAAATCCGTCTCACCTGGACTACGGCCATTGGAAATTCGAATTTACAAGGTCACTTGGAATTCATGAAAAAATAAAATAAAATCTGAACAAGGTTTAAGTAGGACCCAGCAATAATCTCCAAATAAAATCATTTTTATCCGGTCCCATTACTTTGGAATAAACATCACCCTCACCAATATGTCAATCATCGGAATTCATGACTTACTTACTTTTGGGAAAATTGTCCCATTAGTTGTAAACTTATCATATAAATTATGATTTAGTCTTAAATTTTTTAATTTTATCAATTTAATCATAAGCTTTTGTACTAATTTCTCATTAATTGCTTCAATTAATTTTTCCTAAAAATTGCCCTACATTGGCAATTTCAAATGAGGTCTTCACTTCCTTTTTTCATCAGGGACAAGTTTAATCTTTTCACTCATTGACCTCCATACACCTCGCCATCAAAAGAGTTGGTGATGATCAAAAGAAAGTTTCTAATAACATTAAAATCCTCCTTATCCTAAACATTGCCAATTCCAACCTTTCATCTACCTTTTGACTAAATAGAATGAGCTTGGAATTTTATATGCTCTTTCACATCAAATTGCCTTCCAAGGGTGATTATTGCCCTTATACGCCCTAAACGTTTTTCCTTTTCTTTTTCGTTCCTCCAAAACGACATGTGTTCCTTCAAACTAGAAGCAAATAAATTGCTTCGAAAGGGTGATTCTCGCCCTTGTATGCCCTATACATTTTTGCTCTATTTTTCCACTCTTCTAGAACCTTGTGTCCCTTTAAACTAGAATCAACATATTTTACTTGTCAATTTCTAGATACATACATCTAGTGGGAAATTTGATCTAAATCTAACATAGATCTTTCAAATTCAAAGATCTATCTAAAATAGAGAACCTTCATCACATACAACCTTCTTGCCAAAAGCGCCTATCCCTCACGATCTTCGTCATTGAGATGATTGTTTACAAAGCCGTTGGTGTGGAAATACTTCTTTCAACGATACTTCGACATCAAATGACACAATGTAATCAAAGTAGCACTGGATACAAGTATCAATTTTCTTGTCACTACGCAAAGAGTTTCGGGGGTGATGGTGTATAATTATAATACTTAAACCTTAGAGATGTTATAACTTTAGCTAAGGAGACTACAAAAAGGCGATGAAATCTAATAAGTTATGTTGATACCTTAATTTTGTCGACCACTCAACTATCCATTTTTTGCCAAATAAATAAATAAATAAAAATACAAAATACACAAAAAAAAAAAAAAAAAAGGATATAAAAAATCGAGCGGGTCGGTTTTGTCTAGCCCACTTAACAAAATTTTCGGCTCTCTAGGCCAAGGCGTCCAACCCATTTCCCTTAATCCCCTCGGCCCATCTTTTACTTCTTTTTAAATCTATTTCTTTCATTGCCCAATCAGAACTAAAAAAGGCCAGCCCAAATGTCTTACTTTTTGTTTTCTACAAAGCCCATTAGAATTTAAAAAAAAAGGAAGAGAGAAGAGGCCCACCCCAAAGGTCACTTCTTTCCATGGGTTTGCACGAACCAGCATGCAGCATCTGTGAGGAGAGAGGAAAGAGTGACGCGCGGTTGAGGAGAAAAAGAACAGGATCGTGCGAGCGTCCGTGAGCAAGGAAGCGTGACAAGCCGTGACGTGACCAAGTCCGAACCTTCTAGTATCCATGAGCTGGCGAGGGCGTAACAGAAAGATTCCTCAAGCGAGCGCAACGTGAGGGAGGGAGAGAAGGGTCGGCCGAGGCACGTCGGGGGCGAGAGGAGAGAGACGCAAAGGGGGGAGTGACAGAGAACCCGATCGCTGGAGCACGCCGATGGTTTCCGAAGCTCCGGTCGGGGTCGGTTCGTCAGCCAGCCTTTACCCATTCGGCGGTCTTTCTGCAGCCGAAGAAGGAGCCCGACTAGCCGCTCCTCGCCGTCGCTGATCGAGATCTTGACTCACTGAAAAGACAGGTAGGGGCCTTGTTCCGGAAGCCCCTGTTTTATCCCTGGTTTTTGGCGGGAAACGCTTGTCCGAGTCGACGTAACTTGTTGATCGAAATCTTGACAAACCGAAGTAAGTTTAGGATGATTCATGATGTTTTGAAGGTTGATGAATCGGGGTTGGACTAACGAATGCTGTAAATCTAAGTCTGAAGCTCGTGTCCTTTAATGCGTGCCATCTGTTCGACGTATTGCCTGAATGAAATATGTAATACTCAAGAACACCGAACTCGAATAGAAAGTTTCAAGTGAAACGTGATAATCTAAGACTGGGTTGACATAAACTATGATGTTTCAGGCTTTTATACATCGTTTTTGACACGAAAATTGCATCGAATATCTCTCTGGAACACATCCTTTAGATTGCACATCAGTCGCTCGACAAAATGCTTGAGAGAAGACCGAAACTCATTCATTGTTGAATCTTAAGATCGATTTTCTTTTGCTTCTGTATGAGTTGAATCTGGCCTAATATTAGTGTTTCCTCTCTGTTTTTACGCATGTGATGAAAAATCTGTGTTCGAGTTCAACAAGCATACATATACTCATGCCCGCTTGCTGGCGAAGTTTGTGATTCAAAGCCAACCAGTCATTTTATCTCTTCGATTTATAGTGCACTGGTGATTATATGCTTGCTAGAAAGGCTAGGATGGAAGAAATTAATCTCGTTTGTAGATTTTCCGTTAATTGTTGTGGTCGCCGGAGTAAGCGGCCGGAGTTGGTGCCCGTCGGTCGGAGTAGTTGACCGTCGGCAGGTGTTGGTTCGGTGGTGATGTGTGTGCGGGCCACGACGCGTATAGAGGTTGATTCGTCGCCGATAATTCTGGTTCGGTTAAGTTGCAGAAGAAAAAGAGAATCGGGAAGAAGAAGGCGCAAGGCTGAAGAAGAAGGTGAAGGGGAAAAAGACAAAACAGTGAAGAAGACAAAAGGGAGAGAATAAAAGAAATTAAGAAAATCATTAAAAATTAAAAAATCGAAATTTTTCGTTTTTTAATCCGACCGGGTCGGATCCGGTGGACCGGTCGGGCCAACGGGTCGGATCGGGTAGACCTGGTCCGAACCCGTTCCCCTAATATAATAATAAATAAATACCAAAATTAAAAAAAGTTTATAAAATCGAAACTAAAAAAATAAAAAATCAGAAAATGATAAAAATAAGTTTCAAAACTTTAGGAAACAATAATAAAATTTCGAAAATTCGAAAATCAATAAAAATTAGAAATTTCAGAAAATATTAAAAAATTAAAAATTCCAAAAAAGTCATTAAAAATAAATAAATAATTAATTAATTGAAAAAATAAATTAATTAAAAATTTAAAAACCTTTTGGATAAGTCTCTAGGGCTTCACAATGGTTTTTTTTTTTTTTTTTTTTTTTTTTTTTAGAGGGTTTTGCATTGTCTTGTTTTCATTTGTAGGAACGATATTAGGATGCTTGGGTGCTTTCATTCATGATTATAATTAATTATGTCTTTTAATATTTGAATGTTGTTTCTTATTTTAGAATGGTTAGGAAGAACCTTAGATCTTTTATTTTTATTTTTTTTTATTAAGGTTGTTATGGCATTAGTTAGCACATGATCCTTGAGTTTAGAATATCTATTTACATGAATAGTATGATATTCTACATATCTTATTGGGTTTCTAATAAACCCCAGAGGAGCTAGTGTCAACTCCTTAATGAAAATTCACATAGGCTTAATTGATTAAAAACTTGAACACTCAAATGTCACATAAGTATGTACTTGGGAGAACTCGAGTCAATAAAAGGCCATCGGCCTAAAATTAACAATGCCTTTAAACCTAACAATCTTCCCCAAGAGGGGTAAAGTTGCAACAAGCTAAATTTTAATTTTAGTAGAAAAAATTGATTTAATAAATTCACTTAAGATATTAAAATGCATTACTTAAAATTGTAAATGTTATGAAAAGCGCTATATTTTCCTTCATATTTGACTAGTGAAAACCTCCTCTAACCATGCATCTGAAAATTTCGGGTTATGAATATCATGACATGCGAATTGAATTTGTGCAAACCTACTATGCATAAAAGTACGTGATGTTCATATTTGTAAACATATCCCTTCCCTTTAGTAGGTGCATGGTATATGGACGGACTAGGCCCATGCCTAGTATAATGAGGGTGGGGTGTGATTGTAGGGCAAGAAAGCTCAAACAAGGTGCAGATCCTAACTGACTTGAAGGATGGTGAAAATAGCAGTGATGGATTGGGCCACACATTGAATGGAGGAAGAATCACTAGGGGTACAATCAACACTGATGAAGACATTAGTGATTTAAGTTGATGAGTTGGTAAAATCTAGAGTCCCACATTGGATGAGTGAGGTATTGTAATGTTATTCAAACGTAAGCTTCGCCATCGAGTAGTTACCACCATTTTGTATTATTACTTCAAATACTCCTTTTGGGCTTTCCACACAAAATGATCCAATCTTAGTGTATATAATCCATATATATGGTGAGTTCATGGTAACAATTTCCGTTCCTCTATCCTAAGTTAATATTTTTACTTAGTTAATGTCACAAGAAAAATTTAATTTATAAATGTAACTAGTTGATTTTTCTACATGAGTCTTTATTATAATTGAGTTGGAAAAGAACCTTATGACCATATAATACTAAAACCTGTCGACCAATTAGCGAGACAAAACATAAAAAAAGTAAAATGAATAATTAAGGAAATGGTATATGTTATAATCATTGACATGTGGACATAGTGTACCTAAATATTTTTATTGTACTCAAGGGATTATTTAATCAATTTCGAAGTTTTTAGGTGAATCGGCCCCACTATTCAAAAGTAAAAGAATTTTGTATATTTACCTTTGGCCCAAAACAAGATTATGTATTCATCAATGTACACATCTAAATATAGGTAATTAGAATATGTATTTGTTGAAAAAAAAAAGAAAAAAAAAAGAAATAGGTACTTGGATTTTGTTAATTGTATTTTTCTTTTATTCTTTATGGAGCATTTAAAACCATTAAACTACCATTTTAAATCATGTTCAATTTGATTTTTTTCAAATGGTACAACACTTCTTTAACATTTGAAATTCCTAAGTTGGTAATCCCAACTATTCCATTGCACAATCTTCGATCACAGCCGCCTCCTTTTTTTTTTTCAAAGCATAACTCCAATCCAGCTGTGGGGATTGAGTTGCCACATATGTACCTAATCCACTCAAATGCAATAACTTTAATGTGGTTGCTTGGTGACTTGTATAAATTACAAACACCAACCAAAATAATTTTTTCATAGCTATATCATAAATGATGATCGCAACTATTGCGAAGTTGATTTTAAAACCAATACGAGAAAAATATTTGGAGAGAAGTATATAAATCTGACTATAATCATGGATGGTAAATATATAGAAGACCCAATGTGTTTCTCCTTAATTAAGTTACTTCTTTCAACTATTTTGTGAGAGCTTTTATAGTATCTTTCCTTCTGCTTTTTTATTTATTATTTATTTTGGAACAGACTTAAATTAGTACGGTTAGATTACATTTTGTATTAAATTTACTTTCAAAGAAAATCTTTGCTTGCATTCTGTATTATAACAACTTACAATTTCCCATCCATAATACAGAAACGGGCCCCTCGTATCAGAATAGATAAAAGAGAATGCACGTTTACAAATACAACCCACACAAAAACCAGATAAACAATACCAAAAGCTCATGCTATGCTTCTTGACCTACATATAAACTGGAGTAACAATACTGTGGATCCAAATCCTTATCCAAAAGCAGTGAGGAAGTTAGGATTTTGAATGACAGAAGCAGAATTTTCACTATGATGCTGTTGCGACCAAATTTTCGGGTGCACTACCTAAAATTAGGCTAATGGATTGCTAAGTCTAGACTTAGCTCAGGCTCTCCCAAGCTCATACCAACTCGCGATTTAAATTCAAATATCTAGCATGCAAAAGGGAGTCGTCACTAATCAATTTGTGGTAGGTCGATTAGACACCTAAGTAAAATGATGGGAGGATTATTTTACTCCTACAAACCAGAGATTTTGGGTACGGGGACCTGGTTACGTTAGATTTCTCTAACGCCCTTTCGGTACATACTCTTTTATTTTTTGAAAAAATGTCTGGCAAGCAGCTTGAATTAATTTCACTTTTCTAACATGTGATGTCATCATGCGAGTGCACAAACCATCAATTAAACACCCAAGTAAAACAATAAATAAATTGCAAAACTTACCTCAAAGCAACGAAAGCATCTGCATTGTTATATCAAAATTCACATCAGCAATCCTAGATATGATTTCTAATTAACAAGCAATCACTCAATTTTTTTTTGTTTTCATTTATTCAATGAGAGATGCAATGTTACTAATCTAACATGAGTTGATATGACATGGTAACATGACCTAAACTATATGACATGAGTAAAGGTAATTTCTAAAGAAATGCAATAATTAAATGTGCAATCTAAATTAATCAAATGACCTAACTCTAATGACAGGCAATTTCTAATTAAATGAACCTAATAATAATCACTAAATGACGTGCATTTCATGAACCTAATTCTATATGACGTGCACATGAATTTTCTATTCTAAAAATGCAATATATTCTAGAAATTGAAACTAATTTATCCTAAGACAAATTTTATGAAATTCAAAATTAAGGAAAATGCAAAACATAACTATCTAGATTAAGATTCTATCTAGCTTATATTAAGGATCAAGTTAGAGTAAATCCTAATTTAAACTAAGATATTATCTTAACCTAGCAAGCTCTAACCTAAGATGCAAAAATCAATCTAAACTTAGAATAAAACATGCAATTTATTCTAATATGCCATGACATGCAAATAATGCTTTAATTCCAAATTTTTCATGAAATTCGAAATTAAAATTAAACATGCAATTCAGAATAAAAAAAAAAAACTAACATCCTAAATGAGCGCACTTTTTCTTTTTCTTTTTCATGACTCAAAATAAATTTCCTATCTAATCATGCAAGATAAAAAAAAACAAACCTAATCCTAATTCAAAATTTTTTTGGATTTTTCTTTTACAAAAATAAAATTGACTTAACACACCACGACATCAAATCAAACAAGATAAGATTGATATCCGAAAATTGGCGAACCATATCTCGCGCATGAGATCGGGTTGTCCAATTTTAAAATTAAATCGTGAATCGAATCTCGAGCATGAGATCGGATTGTCGATTTTTGCAAAGGATTGCGAGTCGGATTTCGGGCGCGAAAATCGGATTGTCAATCACTTCCCTAATTTAAAAGGATTCTCGAATTATGAATATCAGCTAGGGATTTCAATCGGATACATCAAGGAATACTTCGGATTGGGCAACAAAACGAATTAATCAAGATCCTTACCTAATTCACAATATTCCAAATTAGAACGCGTTGGATGGTGGCTGAATATGATCGCAAACCACAGGACAATGGCAACTTCAACAGGAACCCGTAACCTTCAGGGGGACCATCGATGGATTCCGGCTCCAGGAACTTTGTACTTCTCAACAAGGCCAAAGAAATCTGCAAGTAGTCCAAATTGGACCCAACGAATTCTGTTGATTTCGTTGGATTCAATGAAGAGGAAAGCAAAACAAGAATGTATTGCCGAGTAATACATGGACCCACTTCAATAAAAATACAATATAACACGGTCAATTGCCTCTCAGAGTTGACTGTTGTCTTTATATTGGGGGTGTCTACGTTGGCACATCGAGAAGATCTGTGAAAGCAAAGTCAAACTTGACCAAGGGCTGATTCAAAAACTGGTCAAATATTAAGGGTTCTCGGCAGCGGCACAAACGATAGCGAGCGGACCAGGACGTGTCGCCGGGCAGCAGCTGGGGAGATCGGGACAAGGGCTTTGTCGACGTTGACTCGTGCTGTGGTGGGAATCAGAGCAGAATCTGTATCGCTTTTAATATGATTCAATGGATCAAGCAACGGTGCGTCTCTTCGCGTCCGCGTGGCAAGGAGCAGCTTAAAGCTTGCGGTGCTGGGACTTGCAGTGGTTCGGCTTGGACAGCAGCCAAGATGGTGGACTCACGATGATGCCTCAATGATTTGAGATAAGCAATGGCTCACGAGGCGGTGAGGAGGTGCACGGCTAACTCCCAACCTTATGGCAGAGACTTCTCGGAATGCCTGCAACACAAGATCTATGATGGAGGATGAGGACTCAGTGGAGATTCCCTTGCTACGTGTACCCTCCTCAAGGTCCAAACGATGGAGAGGTTTTGACTGGCTTCGCTCGCCTAAAGTGATGCTCGCCACGATTTGGGATCAGTAACAACGTTGGATTTGCTTCATAAGGTTGACTGAAAGATCACGTGGGTCTACTAGTGCAATTGTCGAACCCTTGGACTCCTTGATAATTGTGAAGTTTGCTAGATCACCAAAGTGGAAGAAAGCCGTTAACTCGAATCGGTAAGTGCAAGCTCTTCGCCGGTCACGCCAATGTGGCTATCCGGGGTATGTGATGGAATGAACTGCCGCAAGCTTTTCTCGTCGGACCAAACAGCAAAAGGAACGGCGTCATGGACGATGAGGGCGTGATTGTGATGGCAGCATCGTGGAGGGTCTCACAAAAAACCTGGCATAGAGCTCTCTCAGAATTGTGGCCGTGTATTCAATGTTTGGCCTCTCTTCAAAAACCCTATGCGTTTTACTTTATATAGGCCATCGATTAGGGTTTTTTAATTTTTCAAAAATCAATATCCACGAAGATCTTTTTTTCAAACGCAATATTCGTTTCATATCTGCCTTATCCAAAAAGTTCATATCTCGGAAAAATTTTGAAATCAATTTTCCCACGAGATAATTTTCTATCATTAAAAATCGAGCTTGGGCCAATTTGTTCGTTTCGCGGGCTTAGTCTGGCCTTTCAATTTGCAGCTCAAAATCACCAATTTGAACCTCTCCACGGCCAGTCCAATAAATAAATGCGAGACATGCAAACTAAAAATAAATGCACCTAAATCTATATGCTATGCAATTAATATTTTTTAGGGATAAAATTAACCCCTAATTTTCTATGCAATAAATAAATAAACTAAATCGCCAAAATTTAGGTGTCAACAGATGCATTCAACTTTTTAATTAATATTTGTTGCTAATAGGTTTTTCTAATGAAGTCACCTCAATAAATTAGTAAAAATATACAGAAATTAAGAAATAAACTAAAATTGAATACTCAACCAAAATAGAACAAGTACTGAAAAGGCCTTAATTTTAAAATAAAAAGTAAGAGTACACAAATCGTTGAAAATAGTGCAAAAGCTTATCAAGGGTAAGTAAATCTGAAACATATAAATCTAAAAAGAGTGCCAACTATACGTTAAATTCATTGATGGTTGTTGAACACTTGGTAAAAAAGTGAAGAATAAAATACTTAGGATTTACTCGATCAAAAATATTTTTGAGCTAAATAAAGAGATGTAAAAATAATGTTAGATTCTTGAATCAATATTCTAGAGATTATTCCGAAAGACACCTAACGTTGATCATTATAATAGCATCCACCACTACTCAATATTTCAAATCTTTGGTTTAAAGATAAGACAACATCATTATAGATCGAAGAACAAAAAATGGCAAGAATTAATACACTCGTTCCATACAAAGGGTGCTCATATCCTTTTAATCTTTCTTAGAAGGCAGGACGGATTGATGTTGCGGAGCAATAAGACTCAACTCTTTTCAGCTTGAAATTGCTTGCCACTAAATTGTAACATCACTAGTTTAGTAAGTTTTTTATGTTACTAAACTGCAGGGAAGTATGAATGATCTTATGGAGGTATATTTGGAACTTGGAAAGAGTGATTACCCCTTGAAATACGGTTTCTCTAATGATGGGAAAAGAGAAACCTGGATGTGTCCGATGCTGGGGCATAGTTCAAGCCCGAATGATTTGGGTTCTCCAAATCTAGTTGTCTTCCAACTGAGAAGTTAAGGTCAAAGAAAGAGAAGGATGAAGAGATTCAGTTGAAGGAATTTAATTGTCCTCCAACAGAGATTGAGATAAATGAAGCGATTCACAAGTTGAAGGATGTACAGAAAGCAACAAAAGAGCAATTATAAAAGACAGATGGAGATTTACGAGAGTTAGATGCTCAAAAGATGTCTACTATTGAACAAAATTGTCAGCATGCAACTGCCTTGAAATGGTCTCCCAAGATCTGGACAAGTTAGGCATGTCACGAGCCATATGTGACTAATTTCATTGAATGTAAAAATAGTGAATGGTGTTTTTACCAAATACGGAGTGACCTGGATGTTGGACGCTAGGGTGGTTTTAAGGGGAATATTGGTGGATAGATTTAAAATGAAGATTGCTTCGATGGACCTGAAAGAGGAATACAAATGTAGCATGGTGTAACCATGTTTTTTCTTTTTGCTGTGACTAAATCATGTTTTGGTTTTACTTCTTTTGCATTATGTCTTGTCCTTTTTGTTCATTTTGTAGTATACTACTGATTGCCCTTATTAGTCACCGCTGGGTGTCGTTCTTTCTCTCGAGGTTTCCAGATAGTCACCGCTGAGCTCTCTCGTTCTTCTTTGTATAGATCTTGAATTGTTGTAGTATCTTTTATATTGAAGAGAAGTTGAAATATTTGCCCGTTTTGGCACTCGAAAGTAGTTGAGGGACACGGTCAAAATGCATGGAAATGCTCTCTGTTGATGTATGAGTTTGTTAGATTACCTAATACCATATGCTGATTACCTTACACTACTCTATTTTTGGCCCTCGATTCATTTCTTCTTGTGCCTGCTCTTAAGGTTAGAATTCTATTTTCATAATCGAACTTCTCAAGTTTACTGGGTTACGGCAGTGATGGTGATTTGTGAACTCTGCCTTTGGGTTTACAGCCATTCATTATTGGTTTTAGTGTTTATTAGATACTTTGGCCACATAGCACTGAGTTTGTGTTAATGAATGGAGCTCCTCTGTTCACGTCTCTGGATTTTTTTCAAGTGATGGAAAATGTAGCTGATCATGGCTTGTTCATTCTGTTTTAAGAAATAAGATTTTAGTGTGATCATGTAATATCTCTCTATGTTTTGCTATGCTTTACTGATTAATTATGAGCCCTTCTGTTGATTAATTTTATTACTTTCTGTGATCTAAGGTTCCTCTAAATCCTTTTCCATTCCAAAATTATCGAAGATTTAATTGGGCGATGGTAAAGTAGTGATCACTAACACGGTTTCTTATGCTGGTTTTGCGCCCATCATGCTTGGTCCTCTTTCTTGCACTCATTTGATTTGTAGGATGATGACCATCATAACACACAATAGAGATCTCCAAACATTATTTTGCGCTCTCCATCATCGAGTTTTGAGCCACGCTCTAAGGGACAAGGCTAGTGTTTATCCTCAAAAGGTATAGTGATCCTGGTAGAGCTCGCATTCTAACCATTTGTTTTTGTCATAAATGTCTTAGGTCGAAGAAAGAATGAAGAACGAAACAACTACTTGCGCCTTTTGTTGAAGAAAAGTTCATTGGAAGAACCACTGTAATTCCTGTATTTTCAAGACACGAGGCTAGAAAAGATTTTATAGTGATGCTTGATGAGTCCGACGACCACGATGTCGAGTCCTCTTCATCTGACCCCAACAGCGTGAATGGAGGTGTTATGAGCCACTAGGTCAAGCTTAAGCCCCTTTCTTGTATTTTGCTTTCGTTCCGACGGAGGTATGGGAACTAATTTGAGGTGTTTTCTCTTGTGGATTGAATAGGTCTGAAGTTTGGGAGTGAGGTGGCTGTATCTATTTGAAATGCGGCAAATAGTATTCAGACATTTTCTCAGGGTTTATTCTAACTGTCAAATACCAAATGTGAAGGCAGTTGTCTTGGGGTTCAACTACTAAAACAGAAGAAAAACAGGGTAAAGCACATAAAACCTGTTAAATACTGTGTTTGAGACTTGGTTTGAAGAGATTTAACAAGTTTTTCCGACCTGCCTATATCTCCTTTTCTTCTTTGTTCATTCCACTGGTTAGTGCCTGCTGTTGTTCGGTCACTCCTGGTCTTGAATCACAAGACTCAGTCCTCAATGAGCATCCGGTACTACGGTTTGCAGCTCATGGGTACCCTGCTATTGGCATCATGATCTCTAATTGCAATCGTCATCATTTGTGTTATCCACTCTTTTCTTAGGCCCGGTTCTGATTTGCTTTATATATCATGAGAGTACACTTAGGAAGCAAAAAAGAAAACCCGTCTTTCATGGGCGGTTACGGTTCTCACTTTGCAGCTCCTCGACAAAGCTTGCATATGTCTGTTCCTCTTATATTCTTATCTTTTGGTAGTCATTGATGCAGAATTTGGCGATAGTTCTGAGATGACCATTCTCTTGATAGCATTATTATAGTCCAAAACGGGAGTTACTTTTTACCTTCGCATGACTTGATTTTGTAACGTGGCTACTGCTTTGTTCTTAAATGTCACCAATTTCTTCGATGCTCTTGTGATCACGCTATACATGGTAATTTCTTCTTGCAACGACAAAGTCCACTTCTTTTTTATACGGATGCTTTTCCTTTTGCTTTGCATCGTCTATGTTATAGTGAAGAAACTCCTAGTAGAATTATCATATAACCTTGATAGTGAACATATGTTTCTTCTTTTGCATTCATCTGTTGCTTCTGTTGCATTTAGTAGAAACCTTCAAGTGCCAAATCAAAGAACGACGACCAGAAGATTGAGGATGCCAATGTCAAAATCAAGTGGTGTAACTCCTAATGAGGTCGACTCGGGGCTTAACTAGTCTTGTGGTCTTTAATCACCAATTCACATGGCAAAGACGAGGAAAATGTAGGAATTGGTTTTAAGGTTGTGGTAAGTCATGGGTTGATCAGAACACACCAGATCGAGCTAGGGACATGATAGCCGACTTCCTTGAAAGGAATCAAGCATTGTGCGGATCGAGCCAATCGAAGCACGACAAGGTTAACGTGAGCTAACTTTTGCTGAAATCAAGGCCCAAAAAGAAAATTATGGACATTTAAAAGAGGAGTTTGCATGAGTGAAGAAAGAAAATATGATATATTAATTGTCGATTGTTCTATGTAGTTGTGTCATTGTGCTGGTTGTGCATAATGCGAGAGTTGGTGAGAAGTTTCTAAGCCATCCATAGTTTATTGCGGGGAGTGTGTACATTTGTGTCAGGTTGAACTACTGAAAGTCCTACTTCCCTCGTCTTCAGTACTTTTGTTCCTGCTTCTTGCTTCAGCGTTGCTTTACTACTGAAAACCAGATATTCTAATGGAAAGTTGTTGGCTGTTTGGCAATCTGACATAAAGCTTTTATCGTTCTTACCATTCCTATTGGAGAACTTCTGATTCCTTCTCATTCTGTTACGAAAAAATCTAGTGAACTTAGCAGCTTTGGCCTCATGTATAGTCTAATATATCCATGAAATGCCTGCTGGTCACTAGGTGTAACTGGCACACGCTGATTTGGATTCTATCAGAGGTGCCCTAGAAGCGAGACAATGAAATTACAACCCCCTCGAGCAGGAAACATTCCACTAGATAACAGTGATTAAAAATTTGACCCTGAATGGTCAGATCAGGAGGAATCAAACGAAGTCTCATTGTTTTCTTTTCCTCAGCCCAGCGGTTTATCAGGGGTTTAAAATACTTGTGTACTTCTACACTAGAGACACTCAAATCTGTGATTTTCTATAACACTTCCATATCTCTACGTATTTGCGGACCTGTCAGAAATACTCGTTCTTGTACCGACTATATTAGTTTTTTTCAACTCTTATTGAAATCATCGAACGGACCCATATGTACAGCTTGGGATTTCACTTTGCTTTTGTCGGGTCCCTTGACTCGGATTCGCGGTTGTCCGTCACGTGTCAATTTCGGGCATGTGTCGGACACAGTCCCTCATACACATTAGAAAGCAATTTCCATGATGATATGCCTTTTTGTAGGTTCAATTCAATGTTATAAAGTCACATATGCAAGCCACCTTTAGGCCCTCATTTACATTAGAAAGCAATTTCCATAATGATATGCCATTTTGTAGGTTCAATTCAATATTATCAACTCACATATGCAAGCCACCTTTAGGCTTTTTAGGTAGGTCCGCGATATTCTTTTTACCAGCCTCGTCGATTGGAATGCTGAAATGTCGGGTGATTGATTCACAGACAAAAGCATTTCTATTTGAATGTTAAGTCTTCTAGAAGTCCGTCATATGTGATTGATTAAGATATAAAAGCATTCCTACTTGAATGTTAAGTCTTCTAGAAGTCCGTTATATATATAGAGCATTTCATGAATAAAATAAAATGTGGATTCAAAATCTCAAAAATTTGTTCGAATATGGATTTTTTCACACCCCGAATGATACAAATGACTGAATTCAACCAAAAACTGATATGACTATTTGAAGTTCAGCACTCTCAAAGCATTCTACTTATAAATTAGACAGACAAAAAACTGTTGGAAATTTGAGAGTAACCCTTTTTCTGAAGACCAATTTCTCTCAACACAGACATGAATTCCGTCCAATACAAAAAGCCACACCAACTGCCAATGCAATAACCAAAAGCAAATTGTAGTGAAAGAACTAGATGTAGCCAGACACGAGCAGTGGCGTCCCGACCACACCCGATGTCGCGCCTCATTTGCTCCTGCACCGCCTGTCTCTTGCTCCTCAGCAGCTTTATACTTTGCCACTGTCATCTTCGCTGCCGTTTTGCTGTTCATCCCCAAAACCAAGTAACAAAAAACTCTCCATGAATATAACCACAAAAACCCCTCACCTCTTATTTGCAATTACAAGAACATAGAAAAGAAAAAGCTCCCAAGTAAACCATTTTCATGGGGGGATTTCATGCTGCGTACCTTGTGAATAGTGGCCAAACGTTTGGTCTCTTCCTCCATCTTCTTCGTCTCGATCTCCTCCTCCTTGGCCCTGAAAGTGGATAGAGCCGACCTCGACATCTCCTCGTCCTCCCTCGACAGCAACATGTTGCTGCTGAAGCTCAAGCTCCCCGACAAGTTCTGCAGGATCAGCCGCCGCCACTGCCGCGGCGCCGCCCTCTGCATGCCCAACCATCAATCGGTCTGTCAATGCAGCCGGCACACTCTCCTCCTCCTGCAAAAACGGGAGACATTAACAAACCCAGGGCATTGTATATCACCATTTTTGTGGCCTCACCAGAGGAAGGACACCTAATTACAACATGTTGGCCCTACTCAAATTCGATTGGACAAAGAACTGACTGGACCAATTTTAAGACTCACAAACAAACGCTCACAAACAAATGCATTTTATCCAGGTTTTTGTTTCATTACCCGAAGGGCTCCAAGCAACAAATTTGGCAACATGAAAGAAGAAAAACGAATACCATCTTCCCTAAGTTGCCATCTAATGCCGATGATTGTAACACTAAAAACATTATTTTTTTACCCATAGCACGAATGGTCCTGTACCAGTAAAGTCTTCAGCACATCGGACTTGATTGTCCTTGAAAATCGGCACTCCAAAAATACATAGCATTTTGGATTGGCAAATTATATAGGCCTATTCAAGCTCTAAATTGAAAATATCCCAAAGAAAATATTAAAGAAATCATACCATCAATGGATATTCTGGAGATTCTAAGTGAACAAATAGCACCTCAAGCAAAGATGACACGTTTAATTTGACTCCACGGGCCAAAAGATGTATTCATAATAAAGCCAAATCCCCAATTATTTCTAGCATGTTTCCCAAGTAAAGAAACACGAAATCGAGCATTAAATATAGTTGCTCCCGCCTTAATTAATCCAAGCAAAATCATGCGAACAATCCATGTCTTTTTTCTTTGGACGGTTTTATCTTTTATTTCACTAAGACTAGCAAGATCGCAAGAACTTCCTATGTTTGGGCATATACTCATTGACATCACTCCAAACTTCAGACCTATTTAATCCACAAGAGAAAACACCTTAAATGAGTTCACATACCTCCATGGGGACGAAAGCAACATACAAGAAAAGGGGATCAAGCCTGATGTAGTGGCTTGTAACCCATTTGTTCACACCGTCGGGCTAGGACGAAGAGGACTCGACATCCTCGTTGACCTAATCGAGTATTTGTGCGAGGACTCGACATCGTCGCACTAGAACAAAGAGGAAATTCGGGGACTCGACGAAGAACAAGAGGATCGACAAATAAGCAGTGGACTCCACGAACAAGAAGTACACTATGGACGAGAAAGACCAGTGAAGAGGCGAGGAAAACCTGAGAAGAAAACTCAATTAGGGCTTGGAAATTTGGGGCAATTTTGTACCCAAACCTTTTCTTTGAAGCTCTCTGCCACGTAGAAGAGGAAAATGAATAAAAAAAATGCATGATCAGCATTTTCCATTAGTCAAATTGGATATAATTAACGAATGGATACGATTGTATCAAATTGACAGGTTTTATGACTCCATTGGAATTTTTGTTAATTTTAGAACTTCTCATGCATTTATGACTTTAATGTTTTATCTTCATCATAAATATTGTAAATTATGAAAGTCATTGTTATAATAATTGGTATAAAGTAAGAACTGGAAAAAAATAATGGAGTATATTACATAGAAAAATGCTAAATAAAATCATTCGTTTCATATAAAACGAGAAAACATTTTAAATAGTATGCTCTGAGCTATTCTATATATATCTCCGACATTATGAAGTTTTTCAAAACATCTATAATAAAAACTGAACTTCTTACCACAACTATGAAACTTTCTCATATACGAAAAAAGGAAGGAAAAAAAGAAGAGAAAACATCACGTTTGTCAGCTGCCTTTTAAAGTGAGCGAGTCCAAGTTTAATTCACGTTTGTATGATTGTTTTTTTTTTTTTTTTTTTTTTTTTTTTTAATTTCCAAAACTTTTAGAAATCTACCTAAATTTGTTGTGGATGGTTTTGACTCACCTTATGACGCTTGAAACGCTTGACGGTGCCTCTGAATCCTTGCTTAACCCCACGTAATTCCGGGCAATCGCGGATATATAATTGGCATTCAGTAGGCAATTGGGTGGTTGATACATCAATCAAACTTTTCAATGATCGGCAGTCAATTAGAAATAAGTTGCTCAAAAACTCCAACTTGTCGAGGCCCTCCACAATCCGTAGCTCATGGCAGAGAGTCATGTGCAAAATCTTGAGGTTCTTTAAGTTTGACAAACCAAAACTTTGCAAATGCCCACAAGAATAAAGTAACAAATTTCCCAACGATTCCAACGTGCCAACAACTTGAATACCGAGTATCTTAGGGCAATCCTATACTGACAGCCTCCGCAACTCATTGAAGACTGCCGATGCAAGGATTAGTGAAGATTCATGAGAAGATTCCGATTGCACGTCGATGTACACTAACCTTGTGAAGGACTCGCACTCACTGAGAGACAATTCCTCCAACGACTCCAACACCCCAGCGATGTGGAACTCGTATAGCCTTGGGCAATGATCCATGCAGACCACCTCTAGCTTTGTCATGCTAGACAGCATGAATCTCTCGAGGGGTCCAAAATCATCAAGACAGAGCCTCGTTAAATTTGGAAGTTGAAGCTCATCGAGTTTAATCTCTTGCATTTGAGAGCAAATGAGCTATAAATTTGACAAATTCTTTAAGTTGGAAGAGAGTAAGGCAATTGATTTGAAACTCACAAGGGTTAGATTTGATAGAGAAGAGGGAAGTTGTGTGAAGGGTTGCAGGTCCAATTCAGACAATTCAAATTGGTTAAGCCGAGAAAGGGAAGCCAACTCAGCAAGAGCAGGGACATGGGGGAGATGCAAACTCAACTCTTCCAGTTTGGATAACCTTCCAATCCACCTTAAGTCACTGGTACGAATTTTATCTTGTTCGTCAATGTCAAAGTAGTCGCTTAGGCCCAACTTAACCAAATTAGTCAAGCTTGAGAGATCCAGAATAACCTGCAATGACGTAGATGACACTTCAAGATGGATTAGACTTATTGGAAGTGTTGGCAACTCTCGGATTTCATCACACCCTCTTAACACCAGTAGTTGCAGCTGCGGAAGCAAGCCAATTTCAGAAGGAAGTTGACCTTTCAAATGAGTGTCAATGCAAAGCACTTCCAGATTTTCAAGCTTTCTGATAGCAGCTGATAACTCCAATGGACCTCGAATTGAAAGATGTAACTCTCGTAATGATTTCCACTTATATATGGAATCTAGTAGTCCCTTTATTCCATAACATTCCGTTAAAGAGAAGTGCTCTAGATTCTGTAAGTCTCTAATTTCTTCAAGCAAACCTTCAAACTGAGGGCATCGAATAAACTTTAACTCTATCAGATGCTTTAACTTCCCAATAGAGTTGTCAATCGTCCTTAAACCATTGCAATTATGAAAAGTAAGCTACTCTAAAGTTGAGCATCCCAATAAGTCTGGTGTTTCGATTATGTGATGACACAAACTACATTTAAGAACTTTCAATTTTCTTGCCTCCTATAAAAAGTGAATGCATTATCAAATGGAGGAACAGTTCAAATATTACTTTCAAGGACAAAGAATAGAAATAAGCATATGACGCACCTTTATTAAGCTCCATAACTTCAGATTGTCTATACCGTCAATTAAACAAAGTTGAAGGACAACTAAATTCTTTAAGCACATATTGGTTAGCTTACACTCTAAATTATAAGCACACCAATCAATCCATCTCAAATTGGGAAAACAATCCATTAGGTTCCCAGCAAACATTCCTCCTCTAAGTCTAAGGAACCTCAGATTTTCAAACCTCAGATTTTCAAACCTTCCAATCTCTTCACTTTTGATTGTAGCAAAACACAATTCTAGTTTCATTGCTTGAACGTTCTTCACCTGCAAATGAGAGCATGAAAAGGGAAGCATTCAGCATTTTATTTTGCCAAGGAGAAGTATTAAAACCAAGAAGAAAAAAGAGAATTTATTAGTTCTCTTATGATGTGTTCCACCTTCTTTGTCCTTATTGCGTCGAGGACTTCCTTCTCACTCCATAACCTACTACACTTTTTAGGATTCATTAGATTTTCTTGACAAACAATTTCTTTTCCAAGATCTCTGAGTTGATCGTGCATCCAAAATTTATTGTTCTTTATGATCTTTATCAAGGACATGTTATTGAGGACCGCAATTCCACTAATTGGGAAAAAGTCACAATCTCTCCACATATGAATTGCGTTTGTCATTTCCTCACCAATGAAGAAGCATGCAATATCCAAAAAAATTTGTCGTTGCTCAAAAGTCAATGCATCATAGCTAATCCTCAACTTCTTGTGAACATCATCTAGATTTTTAATGTCTTTTACAGTGTCAATAGTCATAATTTACGGAGGAAAATGTTTTTGTAAGGAGTCCTCACGGCATCCAAAAAGGTATAAACAACTCCTTATGTCATATTCCTCTAGTATTCGTTTTCTTTTGTCTTATTTGTTATCTTAGTTTTCAATTTTCCAAAATCAAAAGAAATAACTTCTCCCCTCGCCACTCTACACTCGCCTCACTCGCTTTGGGTTACTCCTACTGCTTGTTGCTTGATACTCGCTTGGCTTGTTGCTCTTCGCTCGATATTCGATGCTCATTCTATTCAACGCTCACCCCACTTGACTCTCATCGCTTGCCTTTCTTAGCTGACCTCGCTCATTATTGAACCCATTGGGTCAGTACAGTCATCGGTTGCCCTTTCAATGAGTACAAAAAATGAAATAAAAAATTATTGGTTAGTCCTAAGTTGACCTTGAAACCGGGCCGAACCCATTGGGTTAGCCCAGTCTTCAATTGCTTTTTTAAGGAGTATAAAAAATGAAATAAAAAATTATTAGTTGGTCTTGGGTTGACCCTGGAACCGGACCGAACCCATCGGGTCGGTCCGGTCCGGTTCTCGGTCCCAAGCTCAATAGGGTCGGTCTTCGGTCCCAAAAATTGAGGATCAGCACTGTGCGGGTTGGTCCTAGGGTTAGGGGGTGGACCGGCTCAACCCGGACCATGCTCACCCCTACATATAGGAAGATGCCACTTAACTGTGACGACGTGACATTTTTAGTGGTTGACAATGAGTGCTGAACCCTCGCACGTGTGCAACCAACTGCAAACTCTGTTCTCTATGATGCGTTGAAGACCTTATGTTAAAATGGTGACGCGTTTCGCTTTTCACCATGCACCGATCATCAGCAACCTGCACACAACAACACCAAACGGGATTCTATTTTTCAGCTTGTACGAATGCAATCAAATTGGCTTTTCCAGATCATTCCATGTAGTGCTTGATCGGGGTTGAATTCAATTAAAATTATCAAACAAATGATTCACATCGAGTCATAAATAATTCAATCCAAGTTGATCAATTTATCATAATGTAAATTTCTTAATACATATCTGATCTATATTGTTAAAATACTTTCATATTTAACCAAATTTAGGAAAAAATATTTCTTATGGTCTTTTGTAATGGTGCATATCCCACCCCCACCCCCGGGGCGTAATCAATCATATCATTGATAATATTGTGCATCAGACCAAGAGATTATAGCCAAACAATAGAAGACAGTAGATTTAACTACGGTAGAAAATCGAGTTCAAGGTTTTTATTCCTAGCCAAAGCTAATGTAACCAACCCGACCAAGAAGGGACCATTCTAATGGAGGTTCGGATCGGATCAACGGTCAGGTTGATTTTCTACTCCTCCTCCATCCCCTACTTCCGGGCAAATGCTCGGACGATTAGCTTCCTCGTGGATTGACTTATCTTGTTTCACCCTTTGCAATGATCTTCGACGCGACAACAAAGACAACTCAAGATCCAACAAGCAGTTGATGATCTCAGCCCTTTGCGGCACCGGTGTGAACCGGCTCGTTTATCTTTTGGCATGCCTTTCGTGGAAGGCCTTGATCCTCCCCAAGCCAGCTTGTAGAGAAAATGACTCGACAGCAAAAGTGACGCGAAGCCAGTTCTTCATTCCAAAAGGCATCCCTGCAAACCCGAATGTCATATATTATTATTTCATGGATACGGATGGTGCTTGAGAAAAGCAAGAACCCTGCAGCGAAAATGGGATGGGTTTGCTATGGAATTATCTGAGCATTAGTTCGCAAGAATGCCGCGAGTGAATTCAAATGAAATCAATGATCCTTTTTTCTTCCAAAATCAAAGTCCTTGCAAAACTGTGAAGAAGTTATTCATCAGGTCTTTCGCTCTGAAGCCCCTTGTAGCATCCTTAGCCAGTGTGCATTACACGAAACAAACGTCATGGGACGTTTTTGAAAAATTCAAAAAGCCCAAAGAAGTTAGAAAAATGAAGCAGATGCATAAAAACAAAGCATCGACATATTTTCCTTTCACCGGCAATTGGAGAGGCTGAGTTTTTTTTTTTTTTGGTCTGAGAAGAGAGGCTGAGTTTACCAGGCAGAACAACGACAGATTCTTCTTCAGCCAGTTTTATGCAAAACTCCGTATCATCCTTAATGCCCTCCAACAATGATAAATTCAACTTGACCTGTCATGATGGCATCTAAATTTCTACTGGAGTGGGTGCTATCCGAGAACAATTAGCCATCTCCATTTGCAAATTATTATAGATTATTCATTGGTAGAATGGAAGGAATTAGGAGAAGAAAGACCTTATCAAGAAAAATATAAATCACATAATTGTGTACACCATACCGATGGAAAAAAAAATACATGCATACATAATGTACGTATGTGTATATTACGCCTGTACCATTACAGATATGCCTCCTTCTGGCTTTTTTGGGCACGTGATGCAAGGAATCTCTTGAATCTTCTCAGAACATATGTCTGCAACCTCTCTTAGTATGGCAAATGATTTTTGAAAAGAAATCATCATCTGTTTTCTCAAGTATGTGAGGGACCGCCCCCTGTTAGAATTACAACGAAGAGCGGAAAATAATTAGCTATTATTTGATAAGGAAGCTAGTTGTCCACAAAAAAGGGTTAGCAAGCATTCTCGCAAGGATTAAATGAAGAACAATATCTTATCAAGTGAAAATGAGTTGAGATTGATCAAACCCAAAGACTGAGACAGAATATCGATCACTTCTAAAAGGAATATGCATGGCTTGTGCATTACAGTCTAAAATCACGGAGAAAAGTATCATACACTTCCAACTTAAAAAAAAAAGGGTAACATACTGTAGAGAGGAAACACGTAAATCATTGGGGATCCGTTTTGGGTGCGACTCGACATTGCTTTACGATATACATTGTCTTAGTTATCCATCTTCAGAGATAAAAACTCTCATTAACTGGTCATTTCTTGGACAATAAAGATGTTATCCTGAATTTGCCTCCCGCCAACAAATGCACTTTGTTCTGCTACTATAATTTCTGGTAAGATTGGTTTGAGTCTATTGGCCAGCACTTTCAATATGATCTTGTAGCCAAAATTGCATAAACTTATTGGACGATACTGATCCAATATCTCTGGGTTCAGAACTTTCGGGATAAGGGAGATATATGTTCTATTTAAATCTAGTGAAAGAGAGCCACTTTTCAAGAAGTTTTCACCTCCTTAAAAATGTCTCATTTGATGTCTTCCCAGTGATGCTGATAGAACAAACCAAAATAAGAACACGAAGAAGCAGACAACATTGTCTATCTCCTTATGAATAATTTAGGATAAGCTTCATAAGTAGTTCACTTCATGATCATAACTTGAAGGTTCATATTAAACAACTTGACTCGTTAGACTTGGTCCTTTTCAAATAAATGAATGGCACAAAAAATGTCTTTGCACTAAAAAGAAACTGATTACATTGGATAAATGGCCAAATACTTTGTTGGGACAAGTTCCAAAGGTGGGGGTTCAAATCCCCACTTTCTCAGGAAGGGTTGAGAACGATTTAGTTTTAGGTGTAGGTTTGGAATCTTATAAAAATGCAGGGCAAAAGTTTAAGATTATAGGTGAAAGTAAGAGTAGGAATATAGTAGGAAAAAAAAAATGAATCCACCCTGCTCCCATTACTCATATTCCCGGTTCAGATTACTGGGATTGGCCAAGAATTACGGCCACAAGGCTACAAATGCCCTGGCTTCGGTTATTGAACCGAGGACCAAAAGCTCTTCCTGCCTTATCAATTGCATGCTAAGATTCAGATTCATTATCGCGGTCATTTACGAATCATGATACTCTTGACGTTCTTGTTTTCTTAAGACAATTAAAAAAAAAACATATATAAGTGCTAAAAAAACAAAAGATTTTCAGAAAAGAATGTAATACTCCCGTCAACACTATGTTAAAATGGTTTTGAGTCCACGCATCTTGCGCCATGCGATAAGCATCGAACTTCCGGTGGAGGAGAGTAGCTGGATCCATTGGAAGAGAAGGTTTGAGAAGAGAAGGGAGAGGAAGAGAGAAAGATGTGTGCTGTACACATTCACCAAATGAGCAAGCAGCAGCGTCGTGTCCCAAAGGCGTGTTGGAAGTTGGTGGATTTGGGTCATTTTCAGGAAAGCAAAATTTGTGCATTTTCATTCTCTTTTGCAGCAGCACCTGCTCTCTTTGCCCACCCACTCACTCAAACCTCCAAGCGCACTCACATAAAACTGGAAAAAGCCAGGGGAGTGATTGAGATTGAGTTCGTGCGTCCTTTCTTCTTCGGAACACTTTCCGTCCTCAATGCGTGGCTTAAGCACCCTTGACAATGAAGAAGAAGCAGCAGCATGTGATATTTCAATGTATTCACGCAAGCAAGAGATCACAAATTCAAAACTAACAATAACAAAATATATAATCACATAAAATCTGCTTAAAAGCAACCTCCACAAGCTGATCGTGTATACAGGAATCGAAAAACGAGCTGAAACAGAGAGATTCTGGAAGGGGGAAAAAAAGAAGATTAGGTCGTGCCTACTCGGGATTTGGGCGAAGCTTCTTGTTAAGAATAAGGTAAAACTTGAATTGGAGAATTTTATTTATAAGAACTAATAAGGAGTACTAAGATAGGCTTCGGAGGGTAACTATCCACATCAACAGAATATTACAAAATCAATTACAATTAATTACATAGATATCTATAAAATTAGAGATATCTAGAATATCGTGAAGATATCCAGAATATATCAAACTAAAACAAAGAATTGAATCAATGAAGAATACTTTTCATTGATATGTTATGTAGTATATTTAGAGGTATCACCTATAATTATGGTGGAAATTAAAAGATAATAGATAGCAATTTGTAAATTGAATAAAAACAAATCAGAAAAAAAATCTCCAAATGATCAACTTGTAAATATTCTGCTCGATTCACGGTATATGGATAGAGATATCATCACTTATAATTATGGTGAAAGTTCAATATACGGTTAATATCCTGAAAAACCCTAAACTGGTACACTTGTGATAAATTTATCCCAAATTATTTTTTTGACCATAAAAACCGTAAACCGTTACACCTGTAACAAATTTACCTCGACTGACCATAAAAAAACCCTAAATTATTACATTTATAACAAATTTACCCTCAAAATAATTTATTCGACCGCAAAAAAAAACCTCAAATCGATACATTTGTGACAAATATACCATCCGCTAAATTGGATTAATACCACAAAAAAATCACAAAAATTGTAACGGAGCGTAAAATCCCAAATTGATATATCAGTCAACTGTCACGTGTCATTTAACTTAATAATTTGACAATAGATTTTAACGAAAACTAATAAAGGGTAAATTTGTCACAAGTGTATCCGTTTGGGGTAAATTTGTCAAAGATATACTAGTTTGGGGTTTTTTGTAGTCAAAAAAATAGTTTTGAGTAAATTTATCACAGATGTACCAGTTTGGGATTTTTCAGGATATTAACTCTTAAAAAAATAATAATTTGATATATATGGAAATTGAATTAAAAATAAATCAGAAGAAATCTTCAAATTATCAACTCATAGATACTCTATTTAATGCGTCATCCTCACTATCAACACCTAAAATTTTGATTTTTTTCTATGCATTTATCACATAAAAAATTAGAAACTGATTTAGTCCCTAAACAAAAATAATCGTATCCCATAGTATTTATAATTCATAGCAAACTCAAGCAAAGTGATGTGGGGCTTGAATTCTCATGCATCAATTTGATGGAGATATATTCAAATGATTACATGTGCGCACACAATAGGCTTAATGCAAGAGTTCTATGATGCTATGTTCCGCAAGCTGAACCCTAAGCAGTTTATCAAACCGTCTATTCCAATGGCAACTGCCCATTTTGGTAACGTTTCTGTTAAAAAATTGCTCTTGAGAATATAAATAGAAAAAATTATTTCTGTTCCAAGGAACAATTTTTTAATAGAAGAACGCGTTTGGTAACTGCACAAAATTTCTGTTCTGGAATAGAAAAAAACAAAAACACATTTAGTAAATTTGTATAATATTTTTATTTCTTTTTATTTTTTAGTATTTTTAGTATTTTTATTTTTATTTTTTTATTTTTCTTTTTTTTCTTTCTTCCTTTTGGCCGGTTGCCGGCCTCGACAATGGCCAACGAGGGCCGGTGGCCTCGCCGACGGCCGCCCGCCATGGCTAGCGAGGTTGCTGAGCGGCTGAGCCTCGACGGCTGGTTGCTAGCCATGGCCAAGGCTGTCGACCAGCCAAAGAAAAAAAGAAGAAGAAGAAGAAAGAGAAAAAAAAAGAAGAAGTGTTTTTCGGAAGTGTTTCCGAGAACAAGAAACAAATTTTTTCTACTTCTTGTTTATATTCCAAATTTGTTCCCGGGAACAATAGTGTAAACAAACACGATTTGTTCCTTTTTTGTTCCTCGGAACAAAAGAACATAAATTTGTGTTCCGGGAAACATAAACAAAATTTGCCAAACAGGCCCTTAACTTTTGAACGAAATATTACCTACCATATACTTCCCATGTTGTGTCAAGGAGCAAGTATGAAGCACCAATTGAGGAACAGAATAAGGTTGAGCAAAAAAAGTGGAAGCATTAGATCTATTCTTAGGTTTAGATTCTTCAAAAATTACCGATTGACCATTTTCTGTGTAAATTCTTAAGCCAAGTAGTACTCGTTGAACCGTTAATTATCATCATGGAACTTTAAACATTGAAGTCACTAATCAAATTACAACTTAATCTCAATTCCTCTAATAAGAATAGAATAGAAGTCGAGCATATGAGGTAAAACAAAAACATGTGGTCCTGAAATAGGTACTAGCAAGGCATATTTTAGGTGGAAAGATATTACCTCGCAAACGCTAACTGGTTATATGTGTAAGAATTAATGTGGCCCACATGATATGATTTATGTTATATAGTTTAATAATTATTGTTATGTTATAAAATAATTAATTATTGGTTACGAGAAGTTACGACTCTAATAAAATGAAGAGGTACGACTAAATTGAAAGGGTATATCGCTTTGATGGAAAGCACCTTTTCAACGGACGTACAAATAGAGTTCGGTCCTCTCTCCACCCACAATTAACGACAATAACCTAAAGGCATTTGGTATTCTCTCATCCATCGATTGAATACATCAAGTATAGTGGGTTAAGGGAGAGAAATCGGATTTCTTCTTTGGTTCGTGTTCTTCTGGACTTTCTACGACGATCATCAAGTGCAACGCTATGGATAAAGGTATGTCTTCATCTATTTGTGAGAATCATGAAGATCAAAAGATCACTGTGTTTAGTATGAGTTTCCGTATTACAGATTTATGATGTATAATGACTTACAGTTGGTATCAGAGCCAAGGTTTATGATCTCATAATTTTTCCGTTTATAAAAATATTATGATTTATGTTTGATGATTTGTTAAACGATCTTGTTCGTAATATTTATTATTGTTGAAATGTTTTTGGATGGTTCTGTCGATGAAAATCCGATTGATGGAAGTTCTCATGGAGAAAAAATGTCTAAATATGGAAGAATTCGGGGAAACAGAGAAGGAAATGGCGAAGAAAAGTTATTGTCGCGTGGGGGAAGAAGGCGCGTGGGTCCACGCGCGCGCTGTAGTCGCTGGCTCATGGACCCACGCGCCACGCGCCGTTTCACGCGCGCCAACCGCAGGCGCGTGGGATCGCGCGCGCGCGAAACGGCGTGGCGCTTGACAGGCACGTGTTCTTCTGGACTTTCTACGACGATCATCAAGTGCAACGCTATGGATAAAGGTATGTCTTCATCTATTTGTGAGAATCATGAAGATCAAAAAGATCACTGCGTTTAGTATGAGTTTCCGTATTACAAAATATTATGATGTATAATGAATTACAATATGCTTCATGGAAGCTTTGGGACGAAAGCATAGCACGGGTCTTTGAGCATGCTGCACATTGTACCAGAAAGCGACATGGTTAAAACATATGTCAAACCCTCTCAGAGACTCCAATGTGTGGGCAAGGCAATTTCGGACAACAAGTTACACATAGATGCCAATGTGTGGGCAAGGCAAGTATCCTTACCGTACTGTGCAAGGTAAAGAAATTCAACCTCAGTGAGGATGTACCGACTAAAAAAGAAAAACCTCAGTGAGGATGTACAATTTGCACATCTCTAACCATATTTAAGAAATAACTTCAAGATATTATACAAAACGACACCAGTCTGTGCATGTCTTTGTGCCCAAGACCCACGTGGCTTCTTTGTAGCCTAGCCCACGTACAAAGTTAAAGCAGAACAACAGCATTCAAAACGACATTTTCCATCAGAAAGGCTGCTTGCTGTTTCTTTTCCAGCAAACAAATATATAATTCAGTAGGAAAGCCAAGAAGAAGGCAACTATTTGACTTCAGGATCTCGTTATGATTACCCCTACAAGTTTCGTTAGTACTCCGAACTGTCTCCCCAGTAGTTGTTAGTTAAAAAAAAACGCTAAAGGAAGAAAAAAAATTGCTGTATTGAAATCTGAATATCGCTGGCATGTATGCTTCTCCATCTCCGAAAGAGGTGCCCCTCTGAATTTGAAGCAGATTCTCGTGACAAGGTAATGAATTTTGGTGCAAAAGTTTCATTTTTGAGCTGGGAACTACTCTTGGATGCACGTTTCTTTCTTCCTTTAGCTATAAATTGTCCTAAATCAGCATATATTTGTAACTTCCTTTTTTATTTAATTGGGTGACTGGGCAAAAGTTCATCCTTCTCTTCGGTGTGGGTGCATCGGAATCCGGATCATCTTACCATCGACACTATAATCCTCATTGTTTTGTTCATTCGACCATGAGTTCAGTATTTTATTTTTATTTTTTTTCCTGTTATTCTACAAACATTGAATTTTCTTCTTCGATGAACTTTGCTGCTTCATGTTTTCCCTCAATTATATCTCCAGATTGTTGCTTGCTTTCTATCTCCATTTTCCCACATTTTTCCTTTGTCAGTGAGACTCAATCCAAGAGCTTAAATTAGCTATCAGCCAGATGAAATTCTAGGTCGTATATATTCCAGTTGACATCTTACAGAAACACAAGCAACTTCTGTTTCATTCCGAGATGGAGGTATTTGTGGACTGCTCATTTAAGTGGCCATGGTTTTAGAGCCTCAAACTTATTGTATGAGATGGAACCTAACCCTAGTCGCAAGAAAGGGACCATGGAATCGTCAATTGCCTAAATTAACAAATGCCAAGCAATTGGCTTTAAGTTGATGAATGGAAAGATGGGAAGTCTGCTTCTGCCGACTCTCGTGATTTAGGCACTTCCCTACTTTCAGAGTTTTGTGTTAGAAGTGGATCTTCAGACCTCATTAAGTCTTTCATATATTTAGCCATCGACACATGTGGTAGGATAGGAGAGAATAAGCCAAGCCCCTATCGAATCCGACTTGTATCCGATCATATGGGCGAGGAGTCGTGAAATCAAGTAGTTAGTATTGACTCGATGTGACAATCTTATTTTCGCACAGCTCGATGGGCTTAGAAGAAAAAGAAAAAAGCTTAAGAACAAGGGAGGTTTCGTTACCAAGTGAGAATGAATGAAAAGAATGGATATGGACTAACAAAAATATATATGTAGAGAAAGCCTAAATTGGTTTTCTTAAATAATTATCTTATATAACATATTAATCAATGACATACACAATCAAAGGGAGGTATATGCATAATATAAATAATTATCTCTAACAAAGGAATATATTCTAGAGAATTATCTCTAACTTCCTTGCAAATTGAGACACCAAACTGAGAACACATATAGATTGGGAGGCATCCAAAAAGCACATGAGAAAGTGACATGTCTATTTTCTCTTACCATCACTTTAATGACTAATCAAGTACCCAACAAACACAAAATGGTAGTTGTTTTGGAGTCCTTGACAGATTAAAATGATACAAGAAGTGCATGAACATCCATTATTCGTGGCTTTGAGTCATGGCATAACTTAAAAATCTAAAATAAAATCAGAAAATAATAAATTATTAATAAATAAACTTATATTCGCAATAAAAAAAAAAAAAAAAACCTTAAAAAGGGGAAGAGGTAGGTTGCAAAACACCATCCATATCACTTGTATGGATACCTCTGGCTCCGTTAATTAATCACCAGAGCAATCTTTAAAGGTACCTTTCCCTTGAGTTGTTGCAAAGCCCGTTCTCTAGGTTCCTCCAACTTTTTCCATTCCCCCGAAACATACTCCTTGTCACAGGTATTCACCACTAACTTCTCAAGGGCAACGGCACTCGCGATAAGGCAAGTCACTAGTTCGAGATGAGAATGTTGACCATAATAATTGTAGAATTCAACTTTTTCAAGGTATCGATGGAGAGGGAGAGGTCTAACAACTCTTTTCAGCTCTCTTCTCGGCCTGTGTGGCATCCACCATGGTCCATCAACTGTGGCAAAAGGAATGTCGTATATTATTAATTACCATAAGAAATTGATGCATTGGAGAATGTCAATGGAAGAAAGAACTTGCAAAAGAAATTATGTCTCTGGATTGTCACATCAAGCAAATACCAATCACATGATGACTCAATAACTTACCCGTTTGCAGAGACTAGAATAGGATTCTACAGTGACTTGGTTTAACATATTCAATCATAATGCATCTGTCTAATGCCTAAAGTGATGAAGACTTGAATGAGGCCCAGAAACCCACCTCTAACCCAAAACTCTGCAAGTACGGACATGCCTTGATCATGACAGCCAACGTAAATAGACTTGCATTTGTAGATCCGTCAACAGTCAGTTTCAATTGCTTGACACTTGTCAATTTAGGTAGTTGACGAATAGGCAGGTTTTCCTACGGATTAGACTAGAGAATCAAAGACTAACAAATACTGGAAAAAGAAAATAACTTATGAAACCTTATGAAAATCAATCAATGCTCTTACATTAAGTGAATAAAAAAATTTCAGATTGAGAATATGCAGACAAGGAAGACTTGAAAGCTGAGACCGCATAACACCCACAAGCTCCCATATATTTCCTGTAATAGACACCTCAGACAGCTGGGGAAGCTTGTACAAACGCAATCGAGTTATCATTCCCTCAAAAGTGAAGGACACAAGATCTGTATCATAAATCTCAACACGTTCAAGATCTTCACAATATACAATGAATAAGTATTTCAGCTTCAGTGATTGACCAGATACTCTAAGCCTTTTCAAAGTGCGAGCAAATACTATGATCAATCGCTCTAGAATCGGACAATTGACAAGCAGTTGTTCAATGAGTTCTCCCTCCACAGCGACTCGACACAAGGTGAGCTCTTCGAGATACCTTAAGCCAACATGCCAAGAACTAGAAGGGTTCAAGCCAAAATTACGAAGACCTGAAGCCCGTTGGGAACACCCTGCATCAGCATCTATAAGCGTCTCATGCCCTAACAGATATGGCAAGTGACAATCAGACCACAAATCCTCAGAAGAGGCCGGCCTAAAATCTATTCGGAGAAATTTAACTCGTTTTGTCAATGCAAACCTAATCCACCGATCGATATGAGACTTATATGAGATAGTCAGATCAAAGCATAACATGAATCTACGCAAATAGTATCCTCCACTTTGACACCGCAAGATATTGTCCACCCATTCCACATATCTTGCCTTCTCCTTTTCCGCAAACTTGCAATTATCTTTCATTTTGGTGAATAAGTCAGACCGGTCGAAATAAAGGTTGGTAACCCGACAAGTAGACAAATGCTTCTATCTTCTAGAAAGAAGACAAGTCGCTTGTGCATCTCTAGATGGCAGAAGAGATAATATAAAGCCTATAATATCTTCGGGCAAACAGCTGATCCGATCCTTTGGGTTGAGTTTCACCAGAGAAAAAAATTAAAGGTCAGAAAAATCCGTAAATAAGATCGATGGAAAATAGGAAGGAGGAAAATTGGACAAACAAACATAAGAAAAAACTCAGCTTACTGTCAGAAACAACGAGATAAGGAATATTGATGACCCATTAACCCTACCAAGAAGAAAAGCTCTGCTTTTGCTCGATCAGCCAGTGTATTCAACTGAAAATTCGTTACCTTGTCTGCAGATTCGGCTTCAGGATCAGAGCGGAGCCTCTTTGGAGACGGAGAATCCATGGACGCCGGCATCAGTTCACCTTCCAGTTCGTGTATTTTTTTCTCTTCTGCAGATTCGGCTTCAGGATCAGAGCGGAGCCTCTTTGGAGATGGAGAATCCATGGACGCCGTCATCAGTTCACCTTCCAGTTCGTGTATTTTTTTCTCTTCTAGATTTTAGGCATGATTCCGAAAACCCTTCCGATGCGATATCTTATACAAAAATTCCTGATCAGCCATATCTTTCTTCTTTTTTTTTTGGTAAAAAAAAAAAATCAAAATGATCAGCCATATCTTTTTTAACCGTGCATGACGATTTTGTTTCTTTTTTGGGCCAAAAAAGAAGATGTAGGTTAACATATTGTGCTTTCATAAATCCTCAAACTTAATATGACATTTTGAATTTTTAACGAAATAGCACAATTTTTACTTTTGTTTAATCCCGAACGAACATAGATGATAACGGTACCACGTGGCGAAACCTAAATTATAATTTTTAGATTTTTTTTTAATCTTCGACACTTTGCAATTTTTCGCATGTATATTCACTTTCACGAGAAAATATTGAGTCGTCCGGAAGCGCCATGTCAATGTGGTCCCCAACCATTCACGCGGCGCCACGTGAAAGTGTGGGCCGACTTAATTCTTCCGCCTTTTCTCTTCTCGACTCCTCTTTTCTAGAACATCGAAATATATACGTAAATTCCATATTAATTACTTCCGCATCGTTATCCTTAACTTTGAAAAATAAAAACTAAGTTTTTTCTCCACAAGCCGTTCAGCTTCTGTCTTGACTTTTTCTCTCTTCATCGCTCACATCGTTCACTGTAAGCTCAAGCTCAAGTGCTCTGTCTCCGTTCGTCTTCGCTTTCACTAATGCCTATGCCTAGTGAGTGACGCTGACTCTGGTTCGTCTCTGTTCATAGGTGGTGTCATTTGCTGTGGTTTTTTCTATGTTCTTTTCTTCTTTTCGGTTTGGCTTTTTTGATAACTAGGAATTGGAGTGATGCAAGTTCATGACTCATGAATCAACTCGATATCGTTAAAATGTATTTGCTGATTGTCGAATTTGATGTGGACCCGTTTGTTATGATTTGCTTTCCTTTGATTCTTGCATTTTTTTTTTCCTGCCTTGGTTTCTTTTCTTTTCTTGGTTTGCAAGTTTTAACCTCTGTTATTTACTGATAGATTCTAGTTTCCTACTTGAATTATGGGGTTTTACCCTGTTTTGTCTTCTTTCCAATTCGTGCAGTTTACATCATTTGAGTTCCAATTGCTGTATGCCTCGGTCGCATTTTATCATCCTAAGGATTCGTTCTGGGTGAGGGTTTGAACTTTTAAGAGCTTTGTCTTTAGGATTCCGTGTTGGGTTTCACTTGGACGAGTTTATTCATGGCTTTGCCTTTCTTATCGTGGCCATTTCCTGCTACATTTATGATCTTGTCAGATATTCTTGTAACCCTTTTGCCCACGGCAAATGAAGATAATATATATAGTTATATGAACATCTTAATCGAGTTGTTGATCTCTTACTAAGAAATGTTAATACTTTATGTCTAGGTGATTTATATCCATGGGAAACACAAGATGCATGCTCAAATTTGTGGGTTCACGCATAGTGCAAATAAGCTGTGAGTTAGACGAGAAGGTTGCAAAATTACACAATGGTGACAAGCTATGTTCTAATTCATAGTCTGAAACTTAGTAGTCTAAAGCAGAGACTACAAATTTGAATGCATCTGGTAAGGCCTGCCTACATATAGCATACTGTTTTTCGTCATACTGTACTAAATGGTCCAAGTATCGATTTGGTTTGATGATATTAGATCTTCTTTGCATATTTAGAATTTCTGAAGTGCAGCTATTGGCCATATTTTGTCTATTTCAATTTCTATTGGCCATATTTTGTCTTGGGAAATGCATCGTTTTCAGGTTGGGGAAGAAAATGCTGCCTTGAGGTTTGGAGAGTCTCTTGGAACCATTGCTAGCGAGTCGGTGTCGTTGCTCACAACTTTGAGGCAAATTACCAAGGATATGAGAAACGCTATGATTAGGATTGTAGAGGTAGTTAGCTTGTACTCGTCTGAAATTCCATTCATTTTGTTAATAAATTTAACATCATTATTATCTTTCTTCCTTGGAGTCTAAGTTTGATTATCCTCATACCAGCAATGGAAAAATGGATTCTAGATTCCTCAAATTCTAAATGGAGATATTGGAAAAGTGATCTGAAAGCTGCTCACTATGATAACTCTAAATCATAATTGGATCATTAGAAGAATCTGTTAGAGAGAGTGAGAAGAGATCAATGGAAAAATCTCATTGCTTTTTGGAGTTCAAAGGAAGGGGAGGTACAAATCTTGTTCTAGCATCGTTTTAATATGACTATTTTGTCATAACCTTGTTTTTTTTTTTATTGCAGAAGCCAAGTGATGCAAATAAGGCTGACAGAGCAAAGCAAAAGATATAACACACCTTAGGGAATATAAATATTGCTCGAATAACAGCAGCAGAGCTACTCTCATGTTTCCCCTTAAATTTTTGTGTTTCCCTATAAGTGATATTTCCAATGTAATTGATCATTTTGCTGTAGAAAAGATGCTGCTGAGGCGATACATCTTTGAACCTAAGGTAAAGATGTCCAGAGATATTTGCCACTTTTCCGACAATAGGCTTGTATTAATAGCAGTTGTCATAGGAAGAAAACATAGGATGTGATCTAGAATTGCCTCCCTAAGAATGTCTAAGTTCTTAGCACCTGCATTGATATATTGTCATTCACATAGCTCTATGATTTGGATTTGCTAGTAACAGCACAATAATCCACAACTAGGTTCAGGCTTGTCTAGTGCACATAGCTCATCACCATTAACAAAAGAGCTATGCAGCAGCTAGAGCTGTGAAGTATCGAGATGGTGAAACTTGTAAAATTTTCTATTAATATGCTAACGTGACCACAGATTGGTTTAATGAGAGAGATCGAACAGGAAAGTACTACAGCCCCAGACTACCCAATTACTAGTTGTGCATTTCACATGCATGCACACGTCCCCACAATTGTTGAAAAGCCATTCAATATAGTTCATGACAATATTGCTGCTACAATGTATTAGGAATTTATGCAAATATCTAAGCAGAAGATAAATGGATCGAGAAAAGAGGGCAAGCTGGAATAAATAGTCTAAAATCAAAACCAAAAGTCTAACTTCCCAATGTGTGTTTTCTTAAGGTTTCAGTGGATGACAAGTCATATAGCAAACAGCAAGGAACAACTATAGAGAGGAAGAATGTGATTACTTTTTTTAATTTGATATCTATGACATCTTTCCCCGTTTCACTGGAAAGTGTGAAATATTGAATGTCTTATTGATATGGCTTGTTCAGTTATGCTGACTAACCAAGTTCCAGCACATGATAGGAAGCAGAGTTAGGAATTGAAGGCAATCATGTGTATTTATGAATTCAGCTTAAATGCTCACCAATACATTGTAACATCATTAGTTTAATAAATTCTTTATGTTACTTAACTGTAGGGAAGTATGAATGATCTCATGGAGGTATATTTGGAACTTGGGAAGAGCAATACCCACTTGAAATACTGTTTCTTAAATGTTGGGAAAAGAGAAACTTGGACGTGTCTAATGCCAGGGCAATGCCCATGCCCCAGTGATTTGGGGCCTGCAATCTTGTTGTCAACCAAGAACTTAAGGCCAAAGAAGAAGGATGAAGAGATTCAGTTGAAGGAATCTAGTTGTCTTCCAATCGAGAACTTAAGGTCAAAGAATGAGAAAGATAAAGAGATTCACAAGTTGAAGGAAATACTGAAGGCAACAAAAGAGCAATTACAAAAGACAAATAGAGATGTACAAGAGTTATAGGCTCAAAAAGATGTCTACCATTATACATAATTGTTAACATGTGGCAGACTTGAAGTGATCTCACAAGCTCTGGACTAGGAACTATGTCATGAGCCATGAGGTGTGACTAATTTCATTGAATGTTAAAATAGTGAAAGGTGCTTTATTTACTAAATATCGAGTGTCCTGGATATTGGACACCAAGTGGTTTTAAAGGAAATATTGGTGGATAGACTTGAAACAGGATTTTGGTATCAGGATCGCTTCAATGGAGCTTGAAAGTGGAATATAAATGTAGCATGGCGTATCCATGTTTTTCCTTTTTGCTGTGTCTAATCATGTTTTGGGCTTACTTTTCTTGTATTATGCCTTGTCCTTCTTGTTCAGTTTGAAATATATAAGTGATTGCCCCTGTTAGTCACTACTGGGTGTTGCTCTTTCTTTCAAGGGTTCTAGATAGTCACTATTGAGCCCTCTTGTCCATCTTTGTTTGGATCTTGGAGTGTCACATTAAATGTTGAAATGTTGCTCGTTTTGGCACTTGAGAGTGGTTGAGGGACACGGTCAAATGCTTGGAAATAGTCTCTGTTGATGCGTGGGTTTACTAGATTTTACTTGATACCATATGCTGATTATCTTGGACTGCTCTACTTTTGGCCCTCAATGCATTTATTTTCTTCTTGCTCTTAAGGTACAGTTCTATTTTCATAATTGAACTTCTCATGTTTACTGGGTTGGAGCAATGATTGTGATTTGTGAACTCTGCCCCTTGATTTACAGCCATTCAATATTGGTTGTAGTGTTTATAAGATGCTTTGGCCACTCATAACCCTGTTTTTTGCAATGAAGTGAATGGAGCTCCTTTGTTCATGTCTCTGCATATTTTTTTCAAGTGATGGAAAATGTGGTTGATTACGTCTTGTTCATTTTGTTTTAATTAATAAGCTTTTAGTGCAATCACGTAACATCTTCTCTATGTTTTGATATTCTTTACAAATTGATTATGAGACCCTCTCTTCGTTAATTTTGTTACTTTTTGTGATCTAAGCTTTCTCTAAGTCCTTCTTCAGTCCGAGTTATTGAAGGTTTAATTATGCGATGTTTAAGTGATCACTAATATGGTTTCTTGTGCCGGTTCCATGCCCATTATGCTTAGTCTTCTTTCCTATGCCTTATGATTTGTAAGATGATGACCATCATAACACACAATAGAGATTTCCAAGCATCATTTGGTACTCGCCATCGTTGAGTCATGAGCCACACTTGAAGGGATGAGGTTAGTGTTATCTTCAAATGTGTACTGTTCATTATAAGCATTCTCACTATTAGTTTGTCATAAATGTCTACTTGTGGCTGTTATTGAAGAAAGCTCATTGAAAATATTTTATAGCGATGATAGGACCTCTTTCATGTGCAGTTGAACCTTATGTTAGCGACCTACAGCTGTATGTTCGGGTTGCAGCTAAAATTGCTTTAGAATGCAAAAAAGGAAAACACAATGACATAGGGTATCCCTCTCTGCTCTCTGAGCAATCTAGAGTCTAATACATAATGAACGCCGGTGAAAAGTTGACTGACGTCCTCCAATTTGTCTAGAGAATTTTTTCAGTATCACACGAAGAAGGCGCAAGTCCAAATGCTAGAAGTATTTGCCTTTTTGTTGTGATTTGTGTTCTGTGATTAAATGGGCTTTCCATAATCTTTATAAAGTCATCGATCCATTTGATTCATTTATGTTTTTTTTTTGGCAGCCTTTGCATCAATATTTGACAAAAGAAAAATAAAATTCAGAGTCTTAGTTGTTGTGTGACGCTTAATTTCTAGGAGGAGCAAGTCGAGCTTCATAACTCCCGAGTACCTTCATTTCTTGATTTTGTTTTTCTTTTCGTTTCAATTTTTTAATATTTTTATTTTCTTTCTTTAGCTAAGGCGAAACACCATATAAATGATCATATGTAATATTTTCACGAAATCCGAAAGCTTTTCTTATCGTTTGTAAAATTTAAAGGAAGAATAAAGAGTGACAAATGGAAGATGAAAGGAAAGTTAAGAAAAGCCGGATGAGGTAATTTCTAAGGGTGAGTTTGGTTCAACTTTGTAAATGAGTTTTGGTGCAATGCAAATGCGGAAAGCCAAAGTCCTTTGGGGAAATATAAATTGTATTTAGTACAAATTCTTTGTAAAGGGACTTTAGGTTTAAGTAGTGTTTGGCAGAAAATTTTTGCATAGGCTTTGGCTATTTTTTTATATTCTTTTATTGAAAAAGAACTCAAACCCTTTGTTGGTATTGGTGAGCCAAATTTGGCCTCGACGATCATTGGCTGAGATCTCCCAACCTTGAGCAACTTGGTGGCACACAACACAGGCAACCTTCACTTGGGTCGTGAGGGTCGCCTCTGGTCACTAGACTTGGGCGAGCGGTCGTCCGAGGTCGCCTGGGTGGGGCGAACTTTGCCTGCCCTTCACCGGCCACTTGGGTGCTGCATGAGAACATTTCTCATTCTCACAATTTCTGTTCTTTTGTTCCCCGAAACAAAAAAAGAACAGAAACCCGTTTGGTAACGCCAAGTTGATTTCTATTCCCTGGAATAGAAAAGTTAGCCCGGGAATAGAAACGAGAAATAAAAAAATTTGCTTCTTGTCCCGAGAACAATTTCTAGAAATAAGCAAATTTTCTTTTTATTTTTGTTTTATTTCTCTCTTGCCGTGGCCACCTCCAACCGTCCGGAGCATCGCCAACCGTCGCCCGCCGCCGCCGGCCGCCGCCGGTCGCCGCCCGCCGCCACCAGCCCACCGCCGCCGACCGTGAGCAAGAATAAAATAAAAATAAAAATAAATAAACAAATAAAAATACAAATAAATACAAATAAACAAATAAATATAAAAAAACAAATAAATACAAATAAAAAACAAACGCAAGAAAAAAATACAAAAAAAATATATAAAAAACAAATAAATACAAATAAATACAAATAAAAAACAAACGCAAGAAAATAAAAAAAACAAATAAAAACAAATAAATACAAAAAAGAATAAAATAAAAATAAAAAACAAATAAATACAAAAAAAGAATCGTTGCGTTACCAAACGCATTTATATTCTTTTTCTATTCCAAGAGTAGAAATTTTGTGCAGTTATCAAACAGGTTCTTTTGCTCAGAAACTGTTCCCCGGAATAGAAATAGAAAAGAACTATTTCTGAAATTTTTTTTTCCCTAGCCAAGAAATTTTACCCATGCGCACCCTTGTTGGCCCTTCACGTGCAAGTTTTCCTAAACATCGGAAAAGCAATTTGAGCTTTTATTGCATTTGCATGCGCATGCACATGCATTCATTTAATTGACCTTTATATAATTTGTTTGTTTAAAATTTTTTTGCTAATCGCAACATGTCGTAAAGCACTTGTTAAATAACTAATAGACTTTGATCATGGATGTGCTCCTGGGGCCGTCCTGAATGGGCGGATTTAGCCAAGAAAAAGTGACTTGCATGGACAAGCCTCGATATTCATTGGAGCTCAATGGATTTTTGGGCCTGCAATGGGCAATAGTGCTTAGGCCTAGGCCTGGCCCAAACCACCCGTTTACTAGTAATAAAATACTGTACCACTCGAGAACTTGATACAAATTTTGTTGGTCTGACTAGTCCCAAATCTTCCCAAGACTTCTTTGGTAATCGTTAGTAGCGTAAAACTGAAAAGAAATCAAGATAAAAGTAACTAGATATATGTACGTAGAAATAAAAACGCAATAGAGCTGAAAGAGTTTTCATATACATTTATTAGTCAACCTTTATATTGTAATATTTGCTTGTGATTAGCTCACTCATTTCATGTGGCTTGCAAACCATGTAAATAATTTAAAGGATGCTAGGAAAATCAAAGAAAAATAGTACTTTATTTTTCTTAATATTTTTATGAGTTAGAGATAGAGTTCAAGTTTCACATTGTGATTTAGTTTTTAAGTTATCAATAATCAAACTAAATCGAGTTTAATCTCGAGAGAATATGCTATATAGAGTCGAGCTTGAGCATGATATTGAGAAACTGAGTTTCATCATACTCAGCTGAATATCAAACCATCAACATCTAAAACATGCACATGTTCAAGCTTCACATTGTGATCTAGTTTTTAAGTTAAACTTTGGATCAACAAACTACTTCAAATCAATTTAACACCTTATTTAGACACTTTTACTGCATTGACCCTCTAGATAATATGTCACTTCATTCCTCGCTTGCCAACAAGTGTGACGCTAGTGGTCTTCAAATGTTCACAAGCCTCCGGCCTCTTAAAACATACGGACAAGTCCAATGAGATCTTGGTTCCTGAAAAATAGAATTACAATCAATCTTTCAAGAAAGTTTCAGGAAAAAAATAACGTGATTAAACTATGCAGTCAAATGAACCAATATTACACATCCAACTCATGTTTGCTGTGTTTAATCTATTTTTATTTTTTTATGAGAACTGAGATGGGGTTCAAGCTTTACAGTGTGATTTAGTTTTTAAGTTTTGAATAATTGAAACAAATTGAGTTTAATCTCAAGCATGTAGACCATATAGAGTTGAACTTGTGCACGAGGTTGAAAAACCGAATTTTGTCGTACTCAACATTTCAATATCAAATTATCAATTTCAAGTTAAGAAATCATCAATTTCTAGTTAAACTTTGCATCCACAAACCACTTAAAATCAATTTATAGCTCGATTGTGCCTTTATGGTTTTTTTTTTTTTAATGAAATATATTATCTTAGACTCTTTAGTGCATTGGCCCACTAAATGATATGCTACTTACTTCCCTGCATGCCGACAAGGATGACGCTAGTGGTCTTTAAAACAAAACAAGCCTCCAAAACATGTACAAGTCCCGTGTGAACTTGGTTCCTGTGGTTCCTGACAAATAAATTCACAATCAATCTTTCGAGAAAATTTCAGAATAAGAATAGTATAATTAAACTATGCTGTCGAATCAACCGGTAATGCCTATCAACTTGTGTTTACTGTGTTCAATCTATTTGTCATTGTATACTATATACAAGGAATAGAACCAAGATGTTATGAATTCCTCGAAAGGATACTGATGAAAGTCAAATATATAGGTTAACACATTCCTTGAGATTGAAATATGAGAAATGATCTTTATATGATAGGAAAAAATATCACGTGAAAAGATAAATAAAACTGTGATTAAGGAACGGGATTGTGTGTGCGGATTCAATACATCATGAGTTCAATTTCTTGCACCATCAAATGAAAACAATTTTATACTAAGCCATTCACCAATCTTTGACTTGCACCTTACTTGGTCCATGAGATTAGTAAGATATGATATGGGCGTGGTGCCTTTTCTACTCAAGATAAGTTCCTTCGAAAGAGAAACAATATCTGATTACCAGAAAATGACCAGGTTACTTATAAATCAAGTAGACAGAAGCCCCCCTCCTCCTTTCCCCTTTTCAATCTAGTGCAGATATGGAAGCCCCTTTCTATCTAGTGTAGATATGGAATTTCATTAATGTGAATTCGCGTATGCAAAAATGCGCTCTATCTTGTTAGGTTTATCACAACTTTTATGAAAACTTGTTTTGTTCCCAATCTAGCTAAATTAAGAAATTTTCATGTACACAATCGACTAAATTATAGTAGAAGCTAAAATCAAGACTTAACCCAGGCATCAAAAGTTAAATGAGTAGCAGAAACAGACTTCATCCGGGTTTTTGTTTCATTGCCAGAAGGGCTCCGAGAAACAAATTTAGCAACATGAAAGAAGAAAAAGGAATAGCAGCTTCCCGAAGTCACGATTTAATGCTGATGATTGTAACACTGAAAACATGTTTTTTTTTTTTTTTCTTTTTTTACCCAAAGCACACACAGACCTATACCAATAAAAGCTTCAGCAACTCAGACCAGATTGTCCTTGAAAATCGGCAAAAAATTGATAGCACTTGGATTGTCAAATTATGTAGGTTAGTTCAAGCTCTAAATTGAAAATACCCCAAATACAATATTAAAGAAATCGTATATTCATTGGATATTCTGGAGATTTTAATTGACCGAACAGCACTTTAAGATGACACCTTTCTTTTGACTCCCCAGTCCAAAAGATGGATTCATAATAATTTAAAATTGACTTTTCAGAAAATTTCAGAGGGGCGGCATGCATGATAATCAAGCCAAATCCCCAATTTTTTCTAGCTGTTTCCAAAGCAAAGAACTGCACAATTGAGCTTTAAATATAAGTTGCTCCCGCCTTAATAAACCCAAACAAAATCATAAAAACAATCTGTGTCCTTTCTCTGTTTTGTTTCGGACGATCCTATCTCTTCTTTTGCTACAACTAGTAAGATCGCAAGAACTTCCTATTTTTGTGCATATACTCATTGACATCACTCCCAAACTTCAGACCAATTCAATCCGTAAGAGAAAACACCTCAAATGAGTTCACATACCTCCACTGGGACGAAAGCAAAATACAAGAAAGGGGATTAAGCCTGATGTAGTGGCCAGTAACACCTTTGTTCAAGCCATTGGGCTAGGATGAAGAGGACTTGACATCGCCATCAACCTCATTGAGCACTTGCGCAAGGACTCAGCATCGTCGCGCTCGTACAAAGAGGAAATGGGGGACTTGACGAAGAAGAAGGACACTCAGATGAAGAATAGGAGGATTGATGAACAAGAAGCAGACTTGACAAACAAGAATTAAACCATGGAGGCATGGACCAGAAAGACCGATGAAGAGGTGAGGAGAACTTGAGAAGAAAACTCCATCAATGGGTCTGTTGATGCAGCCGGCACACTCTCTTCCTCCTGCAAAAGTGGGAGACATTAACAAACCTCGGGCATCGTATATCACCATTTTCATGGCCTCACCAGAGGAAGGACACCTAATTGCCACATGTTGGCCCTACTCAAATTCGATTTGACAAAGAACTGACCAAACCAATTTTAAGACTCACAAACAAACGCATTTTATCCAGGTTCTTGTTTCATTGCCTAAAGGGCTCCAAGCAACAAATTTGGCAACATAAAAGTAGAAAAATGAATACCATATTCTTGAAGTCACCATCTAATGTTGATGATTGTAACGCTGAAAACATGCTTTTTCTACCCATAGCATGAATGGTGCTGTACCAGCAATAGCTTCAGCACCTCAGACCAGATTGTACTTGAAAATCGGCACTCGAAAAATAGATAGCACTTTGGATTGTCAAATTATGTAGGCCAGTTCAAGCTCTAAATTGAAAATATGCCAAATACAAAATTAAAGAAACTGTACATTCATTGGATATTCTGGAGATTCTAAGTGAACAAATAGCACTTTAAGTAAAGATGACACCTTTATTTTGACTCCCTAGTCCAAAAGATGGATTCATAATTATTTGAAATTGATTTTTTAGAAAATCTGTAAGGGGCGGCATGCATGATAATCAAGCCAAATCCCTAATTTTTTCTAGCATATTTCCAAAGCAGAGGACCGCAAAATTGAGCATTAAATATAGTTGCTCCCGCCTTAATTAACCCAAACAAAATCATGCGAAAAATCTGTGTCCTTTTTCTGTTTTGTTTTGGACGATCCTATCTCTTATTTTGCCGCGTTTGTGTATATACTCATTGACATCATTCTTAAACTTCAAACCTCTTCAATCCACAAGACAAAACACCTCGAATGAGTTCCCATACCTCCACTAGAATGAAAGCAAAGTACAAGGAAGCAAATTAAGCTCGATGTAGTAGCTTATAACACCTTCATTCACGCCATCTAGCTTGAATGAAGAGGACCCGACGTCGCCGTCAGCCTCATCGAGCTCTGGCGCGAGGATTCGACATTGTCGTGCTCGAACGAAGACGAATTTGGGGATTTGACGAAGAAGAAAAAGGATAGTCAGATGAAGAACGGAAAGATCGATGAATAAGAAGTAGACTCCACGAACAAGAAGTACACTATGGACGAGAAAGACCGATGAAGAAGTGAGGAAAACTTGGGAAGAAAACTCAATTGGGGCTTGGAAATTTGGGGCAAACCTAAAAGGACAGACGTTTTTGCATGCAAACCTTTTTTTTTTTTTAAGCTGTATGCCACGTAAGAGAGAAATGAAAAAAAAATGAATAGACAGCATTTTCCGCTAGTTAAATTGGATGAAATTAACATAGGGACTCGATCATACCAAATTAATAATATGATTCAATTGCAGTTTTTATAAGTTTTAAGACTTTTAGTGCCTTTATTCCTTTAATGTTCTATTTTCATTGCAAATATCGCAAATCACAAAAGTCATCACATAATAACTAGTATTAAGTAAGAAATGGAAAAAAAGTGGAGAATATCTACCAAGAAAAAAATGCTAAGTAAAACCATTCATTTCTTATAAAACAAGAAAACATTTTAAATAATAGGCTCTAAGCTATTCTATATATCCTACAAAATGAAGTTTTTCTAGATATTTGTGATAAAAACGGAACTTCTCTTACCGCAACTATGTAACTTTCTCATATACAGAAAAAGGTTAAAAAAAAAAAAAAAAAAAGAGAGAAAACATCACACGCATTTACTAGTTTTTAAAGTAAGTGAGATCGAGTTTAATTTATGCTTGTATGATTGTTTTTTAATTTTCCACAATTATTATAAATCTGCCTATAGTTGTTCATGTTTGTGGATGGTTTTTCTGACTCACCTTATAACGCTTGAAACTCCGGATGGAGCCTGTGAATCTTTGCTTGACCCCAAGTAATTTCGGACAACGGACCATTTCTATTTGGCAATCATTTGGCAATTCAGTGGTCGATACATCAATCAAACTTTCCAACAATCCACAGCCAAGAAGTGTCAATTCGTTCAAAAACTTTAACTTGTCAAGGCCCTCAACAATCCGTAGCTCAGGGCCGGAATATATTGTCAAGGATTTGAGGTCCTTTAAGTTTGACAAACCACTAAGACTTTGTAAATGATGACCAGAAATTGTCAAGTCTTCCAACCATTCCGACATACCAACAACTTGAATACCAAGTATTTTATGGCACTTCCGTAGCCAAAGACGCCGCAACTTATTGAAGACTTTCAATTCAAGGATCAATGAAGATATATGAGAAGATTCCCCATGTATGTCAACGTACATGAAACTTCTGAAGGACTCGCACTCATCGATACGCAAAATCTCCAACGATTCCAACACCCCAGCGATGTGGATCTCATCTAGTTTTGGGCACCCCGACATGGTGACCTCTTTCAGCATCTTCATGCCGGATAGCATGAACCTCTGGAGAGGTCCACATTTACCAACATAAAGGTCCGTTAAATTTGGAAGCTGAAGCCCATCAAGCATAATCTCTTCCATTTGAGAGCGAATGAGCGTTAAACAAGACAAATTCTTTAAGTTGGAGGAGTGTAACGTGATTGAATTGAATTTAACAAGGGTTAGCTCTAATAGAGAAGAGGGAACTTGCGTGAAGGGTTGCAAGTTCAGTCCAGACAAATGGAGTCGACTAAGCCGAGGAAGGGAAGCCAACTCAATGGGAGCAAGGACATGGAGGAGACACAATCTCAACCGTTCCAGTTTGGATAACCTCCCATCCACCTTAACTCACCAATATGAATTATATCTCGTTTGCCATATTCAGAGCCATCACATAGGTCCAACTCAACCAAATTAGTCAAGTTTGAGAGGTTTGGGACAACTTGCAATGACATAGATGACACTTCTAGATGCGTTAAACTTATTGGGAGGGTTGGGAACTCTCTAATTTCATATAAGTCTCTTAACACTAGTCTTTGTAGCTGCGGAAGTAAGCCAATCTCAGAAGGAAGTTGACCTTTCAAATTGGCATTAGACCACACATGAAACATTCCCCAACCGATCCTAGACTTGAAAGCTCCAACTCTTGTAATGATTTCCACTTAAATATGGATTCCGGTAGTTCTTTCATTTGACAACACCCCTTTAAAGTGAAGCGCTCTAGATTCTGTACGTCCTGAATTTCTTCAGGCAAACCAAGTAGAGGGCACCCATCAAGCGTTAACTCTATCATATGCTTTAACTTCCCAATAGAGTCGTCAATCTTCTTTAAACCACTACAAGTCCAAAAAGTAAGCCTCTCTAAATTTGAGCTTTTTGATAAGTCCGGTGTTCTGGTTATGTCATGACACTCACTAAGACTAAGAACTTTCAATTTTCTTGCCTCCTGTAAAAAGTGAATGCATTAGCCAATGGAGGAACAGTTCAAATGTTACTTTCAAGGACAAAGAATAGAAATAAGCATATGACGCACCTTTACTAGGTTCCATAATTTCATATCGTCCATACCAGCAATCCAATGAAATTGAAGGACAACCACATTTTTAAGCACATATTGGTCAGCTCACCTTTTAAAGCAAAAGCACTCCAATAAATCCATCTTAATTTGGGAAAACAATCCATTAGATTGCCAACAAAGGTTCCCCCAGTTAGTCTAAGGAACCTTAGGTTTTCAAACCTTCCAATCTCTTCTCTTTTGATAGATACTTTTGCATGATACAATTCTAGTTCCATTGCTTCAACGTTCTTCATCTGCAAATGAGAGCAAGAAATGAGTGGTTATCATCATTCAAATTCCTCAAGGAAAAGACAAAAAAAAAGAGAGAATATATTAGTTTTCTCATTAAGTTTTCACCTCGTTTGTCTTTATTGCATCGAGGACTTCCTCCTCAATCCACAACCTACTACGCTTTCCAGGATTATTCCGATTTTCTTGACGAATGATTTCCCTTCCGAGATCTATGAGTTGATCGTGCATCCAAAATTTATTGTCCTCTATAATCTTTATCAAGGACATGCTCTCGAGGACCACAATTCCACTAACTGGGAAAAAGTCACAATCACTCCACATATGAATTGTGTTTGTCCAGTCCTCACCAATGAAAAAGCATGTGATATCCAGAAAAATCTGTTGTTGCTCAAAAGTCAATGCATCATAGCTAATCTTTAGCTTTTCGAAAATACCCATTGGAAGTGTTTTGATTAACTTGTCCAATATTTCTTGCCATAGTCCTTCAGTTTTACTGCGCAAAAATGAACCAATTACTTCAATAGTCAAAGGAAGTCTTCCGGTAGCAGATACAATTTCCTTTGAAATATCATAGCAATTATCTGAAGGAGAGTCCTTGTTAAATGCATGTCTGCTGAAGAGCTGAAGCGCATGATCACTACTCATCACCTCCATTTCATAAGATAACATTTTGTACTCTGGTCTAGTGATTTGCAAAACATCCTTGTTTCTCGTAGTAATCAGTACTCTAGACCCTGAACACAAATCACATTTTCCAACTAATTTCTCCACTTGTTCGCTTTTATCAACATCATCCAATACAATGAAGACCTTCTTATTGCGAAGTGTTTCTTCGATCCTCTTCATTCCATAGTCAGTTTCATTTATGCTTCCTGTTCCTGTGGATAATAACTTCCTCTGCAATTGAACCAAGCCATCAGTTGTTGACAACTTTTCTCGAACGTCTTCCAAAAAGTAGCAACAACTTCCAAAGTGGGTAGAAAGTTCATTGAACACGACCTTGGCGAGAGTTGTTTTACCAATACCCCCATGCCATGAATTTGAATGAAGCGCACACCTGCAAAGTCTACGTCTAACATATTTATTACTGTTTCCACTCGATCATTGATTCTAATTAAATGTTTAGTCACGGGCTTTTGCTTTACCTTCAACTTAACCACCACCTCCTCAATGACGAACTTGATTAGTTTGCCTTGCCTGTCATGAAGGAAAGCCATTTCAACGGGAGAAAATTGCAAAAAATATATTATTTATATATATATACTAATTAAATTTCATTTGTGATACAATTCCATCAAACTTCAATGGAGTCTCATTTTTTCTTCCGATTCTTAAGAGTTGATGTTATTCGATTGCATCTACTTCACTGCGCAAACTAATGAGACATCGATAATCAAGACGTTTCTTCTCAAATTTCATATTGAATATAAGGTTTTCTTAGTTATCGCTTTTGATAAGTTAACCTTTCTCATTTGATGTGTTGTGCAAACCTTACATGTACTTGATCTTGAAAAGTTCCAAAATAACACCAAGCATGCATAAAACAAACATTTTGACAAGAATGATGGATTCAACCCAAAGGATTTTGTATTTGACTTTTCTAGCCAATTCTATGGGCATAAGAACGCTTCAAGTGCCACAACTTGGCACAAAGGGACACTTAAGTGCCATAACTTACGAAAACGTACACTTAAGTGCCACATTCGAAGAAAAACGGATCACTTAAGTGCCACTCCGGCCAAAGTCCGGCCAAAACGCTGACGTGGCATTTTCCGACGAGGCGAGCCCAAAACGACGCCGTTTTTGCTGACGTGGCCAAATAATACAAAAACGGCGTCGTTTTGGGCTGACGTGGTAAAAAAAATTAATAAAATATTAATTTAATTAAAATATTAAAATGTAATAATTTTAAAATTAAATTTAGTTAAAATATTTAAAAATAATTATTTTAAAATTAAATTTAGATAAAATATTTAAAAATAATTATTTTAAAATTAGAAAAATTAAAAAATAATAATAATAAGGGGGATGTGGGGGAGGCGGGCGAGGATCGGCCCTCGGCTGCCGCCGCCCCCGCCCCGCCGGGAAGGGCCCGGCGATGGCGGGGGAGGGTCGGCCGGGGGTCGCCGTGGCCACGGCCGGGGCCGGCGACCCCAGCCCGGCCGGTGGCGAGGGCTCGCGAGCCCTCGTCGGATCTGGGCGAGGGCTCGCGACCCTCACGGATCCGGGCGAGGGCCGCGACCCTCGCCCCCGATTTGGCCGATGGCGAGGGCTCGCGGCCGTCGCCCGGCCGGGCCAAGGGCCGCCGCTCGCCGGGCGACCCCGGCGGCGATGCGCCCTGGCCCGGCCGGCGAGGGCCGCCGACCCTCGTCGAATGCGGGCGAGGGCTGCGACCCTCGCCCGATCTGGGGCGAGGGCTCGCGAGCCCTCGCCGGCCGACCCTCACCCCGCCGTCGCCCCCTTCCCGACGGTGGCGGGGCGGCGGTGAGGGCTAATCCTCGCCCGCCTCCCCACACCCCCTTTTTTAAAATTTTAAAATAATTATTTTTAAAATTTTAACTAAATTTAATTTTAAAATTATTATTTTTAAATATTTTAACTAAATTTAATTTTTAATTTAATTTAATTAATTTTTATTTTTATTTTTTTACCACATCAGCTCAAAACGACGCCGTTTTTGCATTATTTGGCCACATCATCGAGCAAAACGGCGTCGTTTTGGGCTTGCTTCGCCGGAAAAAAGCTACGTCAGCCTTTTTGGCCGGACTTTGGCCGGATTGGCACTCAAGTGATCCATTTTACTCCGATTTTGGCACTTAAGTGTACCTTTCGTAAGTTATGGCACTTAAGTGTCCCTTTGTGCCAAGTTGTGGCACTTGAGGGGTCCGCACGTCCAATTCTATGTAACCATAAAAAATATGAAACTACATCACTTTCAAACGCGCTTTTCATGCACATTGCTAAGTGCCACATGTTGCATTGTGCCATGACACCCAAAAGTTGACTTGATCCCAACATGCGATTAGCAATCTTCAAATTATGTTAATCTTGTTTGTGCAAGATGAATGTACAACTATTTATGCATCTCAAATTAGCATTTTATCAGTTATATTCATGGGACAACCTTTGAAGGGGGACATTATATGATCAGGAGGAGAAATGTCGATGTATTAATTGAAAGATCAAATTATTATACAGGAACTTGCATGGTATGCAATTATTCCACTTTGTCACCCATTATATAAGATGCCTTTCTTTCTAGCAGTTTGACATTTTTTTTTTCACTTATACCATTTAGTATTACTAGTGGTTGTATATCTATTTTATTAAGTTTTGAGTAGTAGTTCTAAAAGCATTTAGAATTTAACTAAGAGTTGCTTACTAGATGAGTTTTTTTGCAAACAGAAAAAAATATTAGGGAAAAATAAGGATCTTAGAATGCAGCTAGCTCACCCTTTGTATTTCTCAACTTCCCACCCCTTTATTGCACCAACCTCCTTCAAAGCCCCTCTCCAAGAATCTACTTGTTCAATGCTCAACTTCTTCTCGCGCTTCAAGTTGAGTATGGCATCGCGATACAACGGGGTTTTCATCTTAACATCGTTAGGTTCCACGTCAAAGAAAATAGGTAGAATCTCTTTATTCCCATTTGAATTGGAGGTGTTCTCGACAATCTCTGCGATCTCGCAGAGACACCATTGGCTTGAAGCGTAGGTTCGAGAGAAGATGGGATGTAGATCCTAGAGTTGTCGATCGCTCTCCGGAGTGCTCCATCGATTCTTTCGCCAACACGAAGTTCCTCATCATCTCGAAAGACGCAGATGCCGGCATCGGTCAAGCTATAGTAGAGGAAGTCGGTAAATCCATTACGAGTGTCGGGTCCTCTGAAGCTTAGAAACACTTGATACTCACTTCCTGATGATGTTCCGGCCTCTGAGCTCTCCATTTTAACTTTAGCTTTGGTAGCCCTCTCCCTCGTGTGTGGACAAGAGAGGCCTTTGCCCTTGGCTAACTAAAGGTTTCAACCACGAACATATCGTGAGAATATATCATCAGTGAGACTACCAATATACAAATTCAGTTACAGAATAACAATAAAAAAAAAAAAAAGCAAGTATTTAGACGTGTTGCAATAGGACGAGCGATCGAACAATAATATAGACAAAAAAAGAAAAATAAATCAGAGACTAGATTTACGTGGTTCGGTTGTAAAGACCTACATCCACGGGAAGAGCAGCAGCGAATTTCACTATAGATCAAGCGATACAAGGAGATTACACACTCAAGTCACTCAAACACTCTCTCGGTGTTTCCCAAACCCCAATTACACCCAATACACCAATCTTTCTTGGATGTAAATCACGAATAAGCTTTGTCGCACGAGAAACACGAAGACCCGCTATCAAGCACCTAGCGCCTACGGACTTCTCTCACAAACTAAGAAAACCACGGCACTCAAAATAAGAACGGCGCTTCAATATGTGGCTTCGCTCAACACGTACGTAGACTTCGGCGGCGTCTTTTTACATGGGGTTTCAAGCGGCCACTAACCGAATAAAGAAAGACCTGCAAAAGAATTCTTTATTCCACCGTAGAGAATTGCGTGCATGAAGAAACCGAATAATCCAAGATTCGGTCAACAAATTAAAAAGATTTGACTTTCCCTTTTTAATTCTACAAAGCCGAGTGGGACGCTGCTTCTTTGTAACTTCCTATTCTTCAATTCGGATTTCGCAGCCATCACAGCAAAACACTTTCCTCCATTTTTATTTTATTTTATATTTCAAAATTCAGTAATTCGCTTTGGGCTTAAACTCGAGACATATTTTAACAAGACGACTGTGTTATATTCAAACTCATATCATTTGTAAGTCAACGCTATGAAACTCTATATAACATACCGACAATCAATAAACTCGATCCTGTTGAAAATTGTAATCCATTTTCTTCGAACTATCTAGAAACTATTGCTTAACCGTGAAGAAAGAAGAATCAAGAAAAATGGACAACTGGAAGCAGGCAACATACAGCCTGCAAACTAAAAGAATCCTCAATGGCGGTGGCTACAAAATTGAAGAATTGCTAGCTGAACCTAGAAGACTCACGTGGGAATGCAAGCAAGCAGCAGCAAATAAGAAGTAAACTAAAGTCAACAAAAGTGGTGGGAAGCCACAGAGAATAGAAAAATGGAGAATAAGGAAGAAGCAACGAGAAGATCCGGAAGAAAGAAGAAAAGGAAAGCGAAGTCAAACTTGGACTTTGACTAGCCACAACACGCAGGAGACAAAGAAGCAAGCTAAAATATTAGTACTCAAAGTCGGTAGAGTAAGGAGGTGACTCACGCTTATAAATAGGAGTTAGCGGATGTTTGTTCTATGATGTAGAAAATTAGAAAGTCTCCTTCTTTTGTACTACCAACTATCCTAATAGAAGTCTTTCTTTTTCATCCCATATTCCCTTGTCATATTTTGCACAAACTTGCACACACGCGCTTCCACAATTTCCAACAGATCCATAAGACTTAAAGAAAACCAAAAACTCAAAAGGTAAAATAAAAGTCAATTCAAACATATATAATTAAACATGTACAAAAATTAGCATTATGAAGTCAAATACTAAATCACGGATTCCTCTAAAAAAAAAAAAAACCTTAAATTTTTGGAACGGTTTGAGATTAGCCCGTAGTCTTTTCATAAATCCACTTGTCCATTCTTGTTAAGAAGCTGATCGAGGAGACTTTTGGTCCAATTACACGGGAAGGAACAAAACAAAATACAAATGGGTATTTCAGTTCCCAACGACCAGATCCGGCCTCGATTGTTGGTGGACAACGCAAACATTCTGAGCAAGAATTTCATAAAACCAAACTCTTCAGGGCAAATCCAGAATAAGTCTAAGAGAATCGTACCTTGTTCGTGGTCACTGCTGCCAGGAAAGGGCTTCGTGAAGATGAATATTGATGGCTCTTGGTCCTAGCTAGCCGATTCGTCGGACGGGTTCGTTGCCAGAGTCGCTCGGGACGACCAGGGGACGTTGAACGCTGGGTTTGTGAAGAAGGTCGTGGCCTCCTCTGCTTTGCACACGGAAAAACTAGCCCTCAAAGAAGTGTTTGTTGGTCTCTGTGCGAGGAAAGGAAGCTCGAAGACTTTCAAGTCTTCCAATCGATCTGAGAACTAAGTAGCACGGACACGCGACACGACACGTCATTTCTCAAAAATAGAAAACTCCAACATGTTGGGACACGTTGTATATTAAATGAATATTTTTATTTTTAATTAATTCGATTCAAATTTATAAATAATTAATTAATTAAAAAAAGAGCTTTTAATGAATTTACATTAATAATCTTAATAAATTGATAAAAGTTATTAATGAAACTAAGAAATTAGAATCAACTTATTTAAATAAATACATGATCTTCTATAATGACCAAAATTTATCACCATTCACCAGTCAACATTCCGATTAAAAAAAAAAGTCTCATCGTGAGGTCCACCCCCAACCCCGCCCCAACTCCCTTCTTTCCCTCGTCTCTTCCCACCCCCACCCCCACCCCCAACCCCAACCCCAAATTTATTTCTCTTTTATTTCCCTCCCCCACCACCTAACACGCTGTCACTTCCCCTCTCTCCAAAATTAAAAATCAACCTCCCCCCCCCACTCCCTTCTTTCCCTCATCTCTTCCCCCACCCCCAAATTTATTTCTCTTTTCTTTCCCTCCCTACCACTTGACAAGCTGTCACTTCCCCTCTCTCCAAAATGAAAATCACGCCAAATCCATAGAATCCCCATTTTTTTTTTTTTTTTTATATTCTTTTTGAGTTTCCTTGTCAAAACCCTAGCCAGCGCCTTCCTTCCCTCTTCCTCTTCGCCGCACGACCCTCTTCTGTCACGCCCCGAACCCCGAGCGTGCGCACATCCCTCAACAGTTAACTTAAAAATGTGATGTCCCAGGATGCGTCGCTGACCCATTCTTTTTTTTTTTTTTTTTTTTTTTCAATTAAGCACATGCGAAAGTGAATTAAATAAACACACAATCAACCAACAACAAACATAGGGATAGTAAACACAAGGAACAATTTCCCAAATACAACAATTTCCTTACCAACTGTTGACCCTAGGACGTCCATTAATTACAAGCCTCTCAGCGGTCACTTCCTATTGACCCTCTCAAAAGACCTCAGGGATCAGGGTCACCCTAAACTTCACTAGCGACAAGGTCAGCCAAAGGTGTCGCATCTCGCGTCCACCACATCCACACTCAGCAAATCTCCACATTACGGCCCTAAAAAAGGTTAGCCCACGACGGGGTGAGATAAAATCTCAGCGAGTCAACATCCTAAACCCCTATTAGGACAGAATTCACTCAGAGGCATCCTAAACAGGCATCGCATACAAACTTACCTCGCCTCAGCACGTCCCTGCACATTAGCCCATCACAAATACCATATGAATATAACAAGCATATTTATTAACTAGGACACTTCAGTTCATTCTCAAACAATCACATGGGTCCCGATTATAAGGCCAAACCGTTATGACACGTCCCATTCCGTGCAACACAATTTTGTCCCATAATCAGGCGCGGCTATCTCAATCATTCACACGTGTCCCAATTATTACAACCCATCGGCCATGTCCAACTCAATAGTCAACAATCATCTAACATAACCAGGTGCCGTCTCACCCCATCAAGCATGGCATCGTCTTGCGTAAACGCATCAAGACGGCATTCCATAAAGAGCATCGGCCCAGCCTCCACTGCGACCGGCATTCGTTAACGTGGAGCATCTGAATTTAATCAAGCACCATCCCACGTAAACACATCAAGAAGGGTTCACTACCCCGCGTAAACACATCAAGGTATTTAGGTGATCACACACCAGCACATACTTGGCCAAGAACACCGTGCTTTGCACTCAAATACCTCAATTTCAAATAATGGACTTGGCCAGTTTTCTTTGTATTAAAAATCATCCCAGTAAAATAATCGTGCGTGGTCACGCATTTAAATCGAACCAGTAGGCGTGGTACACTCTCATTTCAAAATTCCACGATTTTATCTACTATATAAAATTTTGGTGTTAAAAATCGACACCCGATATTTTTCTATTTAAATACCATAAAATCGGATTTTGCAATAATAATCAATCACCATCACCAAGCACTCAATTGCGCCTCATAGCATAAATAAATCATCTGATGCACACATAAATTCAACCACAAGAATGAGCGTAAAATTCTGAAAAACGGCTAATCCGTCACAATTTACGCTAAAACATTAATTAAGTAAATTGTGTTTAATTAAATCAAACTACTTAATTAACCTAACCATGTAGGCACATCATTAATCAAGTCGACTTTTACCTTCCATCGTATAGCCAAAATACCAAAATCTCTTTTTAAAAATAAACTTAGTAATCCTTTTTTTTTAAAAACTTTCTAAAATAAATTCGTACGGGGTCACATATTTGAAATTAACCCGCCAAACTTTGCATGCATCTAGTATAAAACCTTATTGTTTTATTAAGCACATAAAACTTGGCATCCAAACCCAACACCATATTTATTTTCTAATTTCTTTTCCAATCATCCTCTCTTGAAAACAAACCTTAGTAACCCCTCTCTTCTTTTTTTTTTTTTTTTTGTTCAACGCGTTTAAAAATAAATTCGTAGGTGCTCACGTACTCAAAATTAATCCATCAAACTTTGCATGCACCTAGTTTAAAACCTCATTGTTTTATTGAACAAATACGATTTGGTGTCCGGACCCAACACCTTATTTATTTTCTAGTCAATAGTCCATAAGGTCACATTTTGCAATACTAGCAACAACCACCATAAAACAACCATTCACATATTATCGAGTATAAGCTCTAAGCATGCCCAAAGTCAACCACATCACTAAATATACCTTATCTAGCAAGCACCACACCAAGAACAACAACAAAATCGCAACCGGTCCTAATTAGTAGAAACCAAATCACTCACGCGTCTACAGAATTAACTCCAGAAACCTAACCAAACGAGTTCAGAAAATTCTCAAATTTTAATATGTTATAAAGAACACATTAAAAAATATTTTTTTGTGAAGACACATTGACCCAAATCCTTTTAGAATGAGAGAAGTAAATCGCCAAACCGTTACAAAAACTGTGTTCGTGTCGAAAAATTATGTTTTCCAAAATCTGTTTGGTTCGAGGTCCAAAACTTGTCCATTTGATCTGAAATTTGATTATGTTAAACTACAAGATATGATGAACAAATTTTATGAAGAAACTCTTTTGAAAATCGAATCCTGAGAGTTGATAAAAATCATTTGAACACCAAAAGGTCACTATTTCCAGCACAATCCGAGATTCTGTTTTGCAAATAGCGAAGCTAAAATCTCATTATTTTAAATCCCTAAAATCTTGAGTAAAATATTCATAACTGAAGATGTCTAAAATATTTCTCAAGAAGTAAGTAATATCAAAATCATAGCACATTTTTCCCCACAAAAATGGCAAACGGCGAGCGTCTAGCAAACTGATCCGGGAGAAATCCACTAAACCAAGCTAAATTGCCCTCATCAGTACTAATCCAACCAACTAGATCAACACTAATCCTTCTTAAGGCTAATCTAACCAAACTAGATTAATACTAATTCATCTTAAGACTAATCTCACTTAATACGAATTTAACTAAGTTAATTAGTACTAATCTAACATCCTAAGCGTAATTAACAACCTAATCAATGATTAGAGAGTTAACTCACCGGAATTCGACGGTGGCGGATTCACGGTGACGGCAACGCAACGGCAATAAGATCCTGCAACTACCAGGTCTCCAACAGAGTCCAACCAATGGAGGAAAAGGCCCAACAAGCCTTCACCAAGGCTAAGATGCTGTTCTTGGTTGCTAGCCTCTGTTCGGTTCTGCAGGGCTGGTCTCGACTTGTGGTGTGCCGGTAGCTAAGGTGTGGTGGCTCCGGAGGGTGCTCAGTGAAAGAGATGTGGTTGGCGTGAAGTTGGATGGGGGAGGTTATGGGGGATGCTTGGTGGATATGGCCGTGCAAAGGAGTTCTGGTGGTGCTGCTGTAAAATGGTGGAATGAGGTGAACGGTGATGGGTGGAGGTGTGCAACAAGAAGGGGATGATAATGGAGGGAATCGCGAGGCGGCTGAAGGAAAGGGGAATGGGGACGTGAGCTGGCATGGGTAAAAGAATAGAGAAGAGAGGAAACAACGTGGGGGGAGGGAGGCGTGAGGAAGAAGCTAGGGAAATGGGGCTGTTCTGCCGGTGATGAGGGGGCTGAACGAGAGAGATAGGGAGGAAAGAGATGGGAGAGAGAGGGAGAACCATGAAGTCAAGAAGGCCACCAATCAAAGCTTAGGCCAAAATATCAACCCATCAATGCAAACCCCTAAAGTCTTTGGCCACTAAAGTCTTCTTGCCAACCAATGAGAAAATTGCTCTTATTTCTCACCATTAATCCATTTTTGGGCAGCAAAATCCTTCGTTTTCCCTTGATCCGAATTTCTATTTCTTTTCCGAATTGTCCGAATCGATTTTTCCGTAGAATTTCGGACTCGACAAAATTTCTTCGAAAGATGAGACGATGTCCTAAAAATAAATTGTGTAACACTCAAACGTCTGATTCCTAAAACTGAATTCAATTTCATGGTTAAAATTGACCGAACGTGATTTTTACAACCTAACATATCAGGTAGTTTTTAGGGATTTTAGCGCATTTGACCCGTGGTCGATAATTTTCGATCCATGTTTGTGCATCTCCGACTCATAGGCGACTCTCGATTGTCGAAAAAATCGCAAGGTTTCAATTACATGTCCCACATACAAAATTGACAGAAAATCGGGTTAGTACTGTTTGACGCGAGTTTCGCAATCATGCAGAATCACCCGCAATTCAATTACGTGTTTCCGTTGAATTGACCTATATCCGATCACTAATCGATTATAATGGTGCTATATTGACCCTTACCAATTATTACGGTCGAGCAATCGATTTCCGATCGAATTCTCAAGTCTGTTGCGTTTATATCTCATAACGGCTTCACCTAATAAATTAGTCAACTCATGAGTGGCTAGCTCAGAGTAAAATGACTATAGGCGCGTCAACGAAATGCTCATTTCATATTATCAAGACAAGGTCGAATTTCAGAATATCACACCTTCCTCTCCCCTTCCTCTCAATCTCTGCTTGCTCTCAGTCCTCGTCACAATCGTTCACCGCCTCGCCTCCGGCCCTTCCTCCCTCGTAGCTGTAGCCTCGTCGCCGATCCATCGCAGCATCACAGTGACGGCCCTCGCCTTAGTCTCTACTCTTTCTCTTGCCGTCTCTCGCCATTGCGGGCTCATTGTCGCTCATAGCCTCGTCTCTGCTCCCTCGCCCTCGCCTCCACCCTCCATTGTCTTCCGAACACACATGTCAAAATGTGTCGAGAAAAGTTGATCACGTGTCGGAAAATCCGACATGCATTGACCGTGTCCGAGCATGTCGATGTGTCCGACACGCTCTGACACGTGTTGGACACGGCACAGAAGCACGTGCAATGTTTCCGTGTTTCATAGTCTAAGAGTGCCTTCAAGCCGTATGTACGGTGCATGGGCCCTCCGGTGTTTCATTTTAGACAATTGAATTTTCTCAAATTGTTTCTTGTCGAGAACAAAAAGTATTTGTGGCAAAATAATAGTTGCTGAGGAAAAAAAAAATGCCTATGACACGGAATTGATCTTAAAGTACTATTCCTATAGCACCTAACCAAATCCACCTACGTTAGGAGAAATAATTATCAAATGAGTAACAAATTTTATTGTACATATATTAATTCAATACTATTTTTTTTTTAATTCTGTTAATATAACTTTAAAATTTTTGTGCGAAATTTCGATATAATCTTTCCAGCCAATTGCCGCAAAAATTGCTAACGTCACATCTAATTGTTACCAATCATCTTACAGCTTTCCTTGAAATGACATCTTATGTGGACCACAGCATCAATAATTAACCAGAAGAATTATATCTAAATGTCGCACACAAGTTTAAGACTACATTGATAAAATTGAAAAATTTAGAACTGAATGAACACCCGTATGATAGATTTTATACTAAGTTGGTAATTTTCCCCACATTAAGATCACTTTTTTCACACTAGAAGACAATATATTAGGAAAGACGCGTAGAATATTTGTGGAGGTAATTAAAGTGAGACCATAGGCATCATATACTCTTCCATGGTTCCACATATTTTATAAGGATGAGCCCCAGTGCCTTTTCCTTAACAACAGCGTCCCCTTACAAAGGAACGCCAAAATGAACTTGTTGCATGTGAAGATCAATGTTATTCATGTGAACCATACTCGCATCCCTGCTTACCTTTAATCGATGGGTGACACAATCAAATTCACCTATTACGTGTGATTTGTTGTTTCATAACGTTACTAATTGTTAGTTATCTTAGTGTTATTTTGAATTAAAGGTAATTGCTCCAAAGTAGTTTAATGGCAAGTTTTGGTATACATAGCTTGAAATATTAGTCCGCAAGCAGTGGACCTGATTATGTGAGGGTTTTAATTTATTGAGGAATTATGCTGCACCTTAATGGGCATTATTAGCTCAATACCCTTAAAAAAACCCTCAACTTTAAATTCATTCCCAATTCCAACCTGAACTTTTTTTTTTTTTTTGTCTGAATAGATATCACCAAATTTCATTCAACTCACAGAAATGCCCACGCATCAAAAAATGGCCATTGATTCTTCAAAATTATAACATCAGCACCACATAAATGTTCATTATCCATGTTTTCATCAACACCCTCGCATTTGTATAGAATAACAATAGCCTCTTGGTGATGATAATTTTTAGAAAATCAAAGGCAATTTGTGGATGATGAGTTAACGAAGCAAATTTGGAACCAGATTGGAAAGTTGATGAATATTTCTTTTTATGAAAAAAAAAGTTCCTGATAGAAATGAGATTGGATTTAAAGTTGAAGGGTTTCTAAGGAATTAGGCTAGGCATTATTATTATACATGGTGTATCTTCACAATATAAAAGATATGGTAAGCTACGCAGGTTTCAATGCCTTGAAACTGTGAAAGAAGTAGGAGTTCGCTAAATTTTTCTGCCTGGACAACATCTCCCTTTTTAATATTTAGTAAAGGGAAGATGACACAAATGGGTCTTGAACATTGACCTAATGTATAATGTGGTTCATGAACTTTTAATGTGTAGCCTAATGTGTAATGTGGTCTCTTAACATTTGTTACATATTTAATTTAGTTCTTGGATTATATGAAAATGTTCAATATTGTCCCTATAATTAAATTAATGGGAAGACAACATTGAACATTTTCGTATAATTCAAGAACTAAATTGAACATATATCAAAAGTCTATGAATCAATTCAAGGACTACATTGAATAAATAACAAGTTCATAGATCATATTAAATATTGAGCCAAAGTTTATGAACCATTTATATTATTATTCCTTTAGTGAATCGTTGACATGTTTACAAAGGCACTTGTATGGAATGCATGAAACTGTCCATGCTTATTTTCCCCAAGAAATTATGGTTAAAACGCATTGTGAGCAATTCTTCTAGTAGTTACTCCAATGTTGGATCAGGAATATGCCTCGATGACTTTTTTCTTAGGATGACTTCAAATGGGCGTGGGGTCTAAGTCTGGCCCCAAATTTGACTGGAATCTTTTGATCCCGCTTTTGCTCTTGGATTTTAGCGGCTCTGAATCTGCTTAAGTTATTTACGAAGACTTAAGTATTGAGCTGCTGACGACAGTCTACATTTTTTTCCGGTCAAATAGGACAGACTACTTGACAATGTCGAATATAAGACCTCCCGCAGGCTGACAATCGAAGACCCCGCAAATTGCGGACAACTTCATTCCCCCAAGAAATAAACAACGAATAATCATTTATAGAGAGGATGTTAATATTAATATGATTACTGAATTTTAACCCAATATATAATATGATTCTTGAACTTTTAATTTCTTTAACGTGGTTCTTGAATTTTAGTCCAATATATAATGACATACATGAAATATATAATTACTAAACTATATAAAAATATTTAGTGTAATCTTTTCATTAATTCAAATTTAGGGACAACATTAAACATTTTCATATAATTTAGTGATTAGATTGAACATAAATTGTAAGTTTATAGACCACATTAAGTAAATTAAAAGCTTATGAACGATATTACACATGAATGGCATTGTATATTGAATCAAAGTTCAGAAATTATTTGTGTTATCCTTGATATTTATAATCTACATGGACCTTTCATAAACTAGTAAAATTCGATTGCAGGCATATATGATAACAAAACAACATATTTTGTACTATCAACTATAATAATTCTTGGTATTATGCAATTGACCGAGTTAAAAATGGCGACTATTCAAAATTGATGGGTCGCTTTCACCGTACACCACTTCAGCAATAAGAAACGGTCAATCTTGCGGTGCCACGTACTTCTTATTTCTCGTCACGGCCGACATTGAATAAGAAATAGAATAGCTGGACTGCCAACATGTAAAGGAATTAATTTATTTCTGGTAATAGTTCTCATTAAATTTAATTCCCGATTCTTCAAAACAAGCCCCGCATCAACCCTCCCAACAACTCCTTATAAATGAAAATTTAAGACCAGTCTCTCGAGCAAAAGAGAGAGCTAGGGTTCAATCATATGACACAACTTCACTTGGACAACACCAAGTATCTACACCATGGAGGGAGATATCAGCAACTTCATCATGGTGTGGACCTTGGTGGTGATATCACTCACCTATTGCCACACCATCGGTCAAACCGTCCCTACCGGAACCAAGAGGCTCTTGGCCATTTCACCGGTCATTGGCCTCTTCTTCATGCTCCCTCTAAGCCTCACCACCATCTCTCTTGGAGGCCTCAATGTAAAATTTTTCTTAATATGGACTACATTAATTGATATTGTAATTTACCGTTTAACGTTTACCGTTTTACGGGGATTGGTCTAAGGTGAGATAGAAGGTTTCTTAATTAGTCTAATATGGGCTGGCTAGTGTGGGCCGAGTTGAGCCTGGCTCGTAATGAGGGGGCCTAGCTGGAAACTCTATAAATAGCGCTAAGTCTCTCCTCTAACCCTAATTCTCACACGTATCCTCACCTAAGGGGCGTTTACCTAAACGCTAAACGTGAGGAAGGCCGCCTCATTGAGCCAGTGATACGGAGGGCAATAGAGGAGAAGGACTTGCGCGTGGAACATTGTGTTTCCGTTTCCGCTTCAAGATCGATGGATTCCAAAACAGGTGCGCTAATTCTCCTACTCAATTATGCATGTTCTTGTTCTGGTTATGGTGATTAAGGGATTACATAAGTTGCATCCTACATGTGGTATCAGAGCCTCCATAACCCTAAAACTTGAACGCATTGAATTTTGCCGTAATTTGTGATTTTCGAATTTTTTAAAGACTGTAAAAGTAAAATTAAATCACATATTATTACTGGGCTTGATGAGACGATCAAGGCCGTGGGCAGTGCGTCGCCGGGGGAGGCCCCACGCGCCCCCACGCGCAGCCACGCGCCTTCGGGTGTCGAGGACGTGCACTCACGCGCGTTCACGCGCCCCCACGCGCGGGGCGCTAGACGCGCATGCGGCGCACGGGGGCGCTAACGTCAGGCGACGTCAGCGACCCGGACCCGGACCCGGACTCGGATTCGGATTCGGATTCGATCTGCTGACATCAGCGATGCTGACGTCATGCTGACATTAGCGATGCTGACGTCGTGCTTTGGGTTCCGACCCGCTGACGTCACGTTGACGTCAACGACCGACCCGAACCGGATGGTGACCGACCCGGCCCGGATGGCGACCGACCCGACCCGGAAACCGACCCGACCCGTGACCCGACCCGACCCGATCAACCGGTCGGACCGGGCGGCTGGATCGGAAGGTCGGACCGGGAACCGGTTGGACCGCCACGAGTCGGACCGGTTTGACTGGTCCTTTGACGACCGCGCGTGGGCTCCACGCGCTGCGCACTCGGCGCGCGTGAGGGCGCGTGCGATCTCCGATTGGCGCGTGGCTGGTGGCATTCGACTCGTATGAAGATTTCCTACGTCGTGGTATGTTTATATTAATTTTTTGATGATTTTATGGATATAAAAATACATATGGAACCCTAAATACGTGCTTTTTAGTGTATTTTTCACGTATTTTGCTTGTATTTTTTTCTGTGATTTTGGAAATACAGGTGCTGGGTTACTGGTATGTTATATCATGATCATTGTGAGTGTTGTTCATCAATATTTTACAATAAAGTTTATTTTTATGAAGCAATGTAATTAGCATGATATGTGATTTTAGTGATTTACTGTCCACTAAAATTAAAATCACATATGTATGGTTTATGTGAGATGTGAATTTTATATCCCTGGTATGAGAGAGTTTCAATAATTCAATTGAGTTGTGACCGCCAAAGTGGCACACTTAATTGGGTTTGAGAAATTTCGGTCTTGTATAATGATTGGGATGTCTCCTGCTCTAATGTGTAGTCATACTCCCAAAGGGGGTGATTATATATTAGTTTATGGAGGGATACATGATTATGTGGTGGAAGAGTGACTGATCCTAGTGGTTCGTCTACCCAAAGGTGATGAATTCATGAAGATTGGAATATATTCTTATAACCGCTATCATGTGGGGAATTTACAACCGCTTATCATGTATTCTGCCCAAAGGTGATTATGTGATTTTGCATGTAACTCTCTGGATGTGTACTTGTGTGTCAAGTTACACATTGCTCACATGATGCTAATTATATATACATTGCTTGATTTTTCAGTCACTTTTTCTGTAATTGGTAACTCCGTCACTATTGAGGTTCTTGCTGGTTCGAATTTTAAGAAATGGAGAGAGGATTTTATGTTTGCTATGGAGATGGCAGATGTTCATATGACTCTTACTACTGATCGGCCGGCAGATCTAACTGCCGAGAGTACAGAGGCTTAGAAAGCAAATTTTGCTGCATGGGAAAAGAGCAATAGAATTTGCTTGCTTTCCATGAAGCGTTCCATTCAAGAACACTTGAAAAGTGGTTTGCCTGGGGCTCTGCAATGCTAGGCAAATGATGGAAGCTTTGATGGCTAGAAACCGTGTGTCACCTAATGCGAGATAGGGACACATCTACAAACACTTTTTACAATGAAGTATGATAGTTCTTGTGGAGTTAGAGATTATGTCATGAGGATGGTTGATTTGCGGACAAAGCTTCGGGCTCTTAATGTTGAACTTCCTACAGCTTACATCGTCCATCAAGCTCTAAATACTCTTCCTCCCGACTTTGGGATCATTAAGACCAATTATAGTTCTCAAGATGAAACCTGGTCTGTTAATGACCTCATTGCTAGGTTGGTGGCAGAGGAAGATAAATTGAAGAAAGATAAAGGGCACATTGCTCTTTATGTTTCCAATTCTACTAGAGACAAGGGTAAGAAGTTGAAGAATTATAACCATAAAGGCAATCCTGAAGCTGCTGGTCCTTCCAACTACAAAAGAAATTCTGAAGGTGCAGGTCCTTCTAACACTCTGGGTCCTAAGAAATCATTCACCAAGAACTATGGTGTTCTTTGCTATTTTTGTAGAGAGAGAGGACATGTGAAGAAACATTGCAATAAGTTTAAGGATTGGTTGTCCAAGAGAACTAAGAATAAGCCTAAAGGTAATATATCTTTGGCGTTTGTTTGTGAATCCAATCTATCTGAAACCCCAACCAATTCTTGGTGGCTAGATAGTGGAGCAACTAATCATGTTGCATTTACCATACATGGGTTCATAAACCGAAGGACGCCAAATCAGGATGAATTAAAGCTCACTGTAGGAAACAACGTTGGTGTTGACGTCCAGTTCGTGGGAGATGTCATTTTGATTTTAGATTCTGGTTTTAGGATGATGTTGAGGAACACCTTTTACGTACCTTCTTTTAGGCGGAATTTAGTTTCAGTGTCTTGTTTGGACGTGTGTGGATACTCTTTTGAGATAAAGAGTAATACAATTTTCATGTTTTATAATTCAAATAAGATTGGGTGTTGCAATTTATCCAATGGATTGTATCGATTGAGCTTATCTCCCAACGACATGTACGTTGCTTATTCAGCTGAAAAGGTTGTTTCCAAAAGACCTCTACCTAAGGAACAGTCTTATGCATTATGGCATAAACGTCTTGGTCACATCTCCAAAGAAAGAGTAGAAAGGCTAATAAAGGCTGATATTCTGCCTACTCTTAAAAGTGATCTAGAGACTTGTGTGGACTGTTGTAGAGGTAAGATGACTAAGATAAAGAAGAAATCCGCCGTACGAAGTTCTGATTTGTTGGAGATTATTCACACTGATATTAGTGGACCGTACACGGCTACCTTATGCAGAAATTTTTATTTCATCACATTTATTGATGACTTTTCCCGATATGGATACTTATACTTGATTAAAGAAAAGTCCGTGTCTCTTGATAAATTCAAGATTTTTCAGGCGAAGTGGAGAAACAATTGGGAAAAGTTATTAAGATTGTCAGATCTGATCGTGGTGGTGAGTATTTTGGTATGCACGGTGATGCTGGACAACTTAAAGGGCCGTTTGCTAAATACTTAGAAGATTCTGGGATAATAGGTCAGTTTACTATGCCCGGAAGTCCTGAACAAAATGGTGTGGCTGAAAGGCGGAATCGCACTCTTATGGACATGATGAGAAGTATGATTAGTAGGACAAATTTACCCGATTTTCTATGGGGTGAAGCTTTGAAAACAGCCCTTTATATTCTAAATCGTGTTCCTACTAAATCGGTTCCATTAACTCCTTTTGAGTTATGGACTGGACGTAAGCCTAGCTTGAATCACTTTAGAGTTTGGGGATGTCCTGAGAGGTGAAGTTATACAATCCGACATTGAGTAAGTTGGATCCAAAAACTACTCAATGTTATTTTGTATCTTACCCAGATCATTCAAAGGGGTATAGGTTTTATAACCCTAATGGAGGTACAAGAATTGTGGAGTCTCAGACTGCAAAATTTCTAGAATTTGATGTAGCTGAAAATGGTAATTGCTCACGAACGATTGAAGATGATAGTATGGTGGGGATTACTTTGGATCATTGTCTCATCCTGTGCGAGACAATTGTGGAGCCTCCTACGCCACAAAATAAGACTGTTGTGGCCCAGATCCTACTATTGAGACTGTTAATGAAGAAATTCCACAAGCTCCTCGATTCGAAATGAGGATGAAGTAGCTCCACTCGAAGATCAACTAGGGAAAGACGTTCTGCTATACCACCGAGATTATCTAGTCTACCTAGGAGAGCATGATTATGATATTGGTTGTGTTGTTGATCCGGTGACTTATACGAATGCCATCTCATCTCCTCAATCAGATTTGTGGTTAGATGCGATGAATGATGAAATGCAATCTATGAAACACAATGGTGTTTGGGAGCTCGTTGAATTGCCTGAAGGTTGCAAATGGGTATACAAGACTAAAAGAGATTCCAAAGGGAAGATTGAAAAATTTAAAGCCAGACTGGTAGCTAAGGGTTTCACTCAAAGAGAAGGAATAGATTATGAAGCAACATTTTCTCCTGTTTCTTCTAAAGATTCCTTTAGAGTGATATTGGCATTGGTAGCTCATTTTGATATGGAGTTACACCAGATGGATGTTAAGACTGCTTTTCTAAATGGAGACCTTAATGAGGAGGTTTATATGGTGCAGCCTGAAGGTTTTGCAGCAGATGACTCAAGTAAACTTGTTTGTAGATTGAAAAAGTCTATTTATGGCCTTAAACAAGCTTCTAGACAGTGGTATTTGAAGTTTCATAGCATTGTCACTTCATTGGGTTTTATTGAGAACAAAGTAGATCATTGTATATACACCAAGGTCAGTGGGAGGAAATATATTTTTCTCATACTTTATGTGGATATCTTGCTTGCTAGTACTGACATTGGTTTATTGCATGAGACAAAGCGGATGTTATCGAAAAATTTTGACATGAAAGACCTTGGTGAGGCGTCTTTTGTTCTTGGCATTGAGATCCACGGGGATCGCTCTCGCCGTTCATTGAGTTTGTCTCGAGGGGCATATATTGATCGCATTTTAGAAAGATTCAATATGCAGCATTGCAAACCAGGAATTGCTCCTGTTATTAAGGGTGATAAATTGAGTCTTTTACAATGCCCTAATTCAGATTTTGAGAAAGCTCAAATGAAGGATGTACCTTATGCTAGTACACTAGGTAGTGTTATGTATGCTCAAGTTTGCACTAGGCCGGATATTGCTTTTGCAACGGGGCTTCTAGGCGATATCAGTCAAATCCAGGACATGATCATTGGGTTGGTGCCAAGAAGGTTTTAAGGTATTTAAAGAGAACAAGAGATTACATGCTGATTTACAGACATGTTCCAGACTTGCAGCTAGTAGGGTATTTAGATGCAGATTTTGCTGGATGTCAAGATGAAAAGAAGTCAACAACTTGATACATATTTATGTTGGCTGGAGGTGCAGTATCATGGAAGAGCGAGAAACAGAAGTCCATATCTTCTTCTACCATGCAAGCGAAGTTTGTAGCATGCTTTACAGCTGCTACTCAAGCTATTTGGCTCCGGAACCTCATTAGGGAGTTATCAGTTTATGATTTTGTGGATAGACCCATACAGTTGCATTGTGATAATAACTCTGCAGTGTTGTTTATTAATAACAATAGAAGTCTCAAGGGGTCTAAACACATGGAGGTCAAGTTTTTGACTATAAAAGAATCAGTACAGAATGGTGACGTTGCAGTAGATTATATTCCTACAGATGATATGGTTGCAGATCCACTAACTAAAGGCCTACGTCCATGTATATTTGAGCGACATGTCATTAGCATGGGCTTAGGAGCATCTTGGGATGCTGTTATTTAGTGGGAGCTGTTTTATTTTTCTTTGAATAATGTTTACATCTGTTTTTTGTTACAATTTAGTAACATTTTGATATATATATATATATATATATATATATATATATATATATGTCGACTTTTGCATTCAATAAAATGTTTTTGAATGGTTTGTTATTATGTTGAAAATATATATATTGTTAAAGTCTCAAGGTATTGCTTAAACCTTGAGTGAAGGCTAGGGGCATACGGTCATTAGCTTTGTCCATATGTCTTGTTGTATATAAATAATGGTTAACCGTAAGGACAAGGCATATGTGGGTTCATGGAACCATAAATGCATTCTCTAGTGGCACAAGTTTTTGTGACGCTTAAGGTAAGAGAATGGACATTCTCTAGTGGCACAAGTTTTTGTGACGCTTAAGGTAAGAGAATGGTGATCGACAAATGAGATCTCTCTATGAGAGATGTTATCCATTTGACACACTACCATATTGGATCCATATCAATAGAGTTAAGAACACTTGTGACCATGGAAGGCTTTGTGTGTATACATGCAGTTACCGCCATGATTCGGTGTTTAAGACTTTATGGGATAGGATTGACTATTAAGAATTATCTCTAGACCAATGTGCGCACATACAAGATTTATTTCAATTAATATAGTCCAAGTGGGAGAATGTAAAAGTTTTCTTAATATGGACTACATTAATTGATATTGTAATTTACCGTTTAACGTTTACCGTTTTACGGGGATTGGTCTAAGGTGAGATAGAAGGTTTCTTAATTAGTCTAATATGGGCTGGCTAGTGTGGGCCGAGTTGAGCTTGGCCCGTAATGAGGGGGCCTAGTTGGAAACTCTATAAATAGCGCTAAGTCTCTCCTCTAACCCTAATTCTCACACGTATCCTCACCTAAGGGGCGTTTACCTAAACGCTAAACGTGAGGAGGGCCGCCTCATTGAGCCAGTGATACGGAGGCAATAGAGGAGAAGGACTTGCGCGTGGAACATTGTGTTTCCGTTTCCGCTTCAAGATCGATGGATTCCAAAACAGGTGCGCTAATTCTCCTACTCAATTATGCATGTTCTTGTTCTAGTTATGGTGATTAAGGGATTACATAAGTTGCATCCTACACTCACTTCATTCTTCATCGCTTGGCTTTCCAACTTCATGCTCATCCTCTTTGCCTATGGCAAAGGCCCATTGTCGTCAAGTCAATCTTGCTTGTTGGCATATTTCATTCCCATCGCTTGCCTTCCCATCAAGATTCACAACCCAATTGAGAGCACCAAAAATGAAGAACACCCATGTTCGGAGATCAACGAGCGACGCCTCAAGTCGCCGATGAATTATGCCATTAAGTGCTTGGTGATAGTTGCCTTTTTGCCCGCCTATGAGAGGAAGGATCGTGTTCATCCGGTGATGATCAACTTGATGTATTGTGTGCATGTGTACGTCGGATTGGAGATGTCCCTAGCTGTGGTCGGAGCCATGGTCCGAGCACTTGTCGGCGTCAGGCTTGAGCCACAATTCGAAGAGCCGTATCTCTCAACCTCACTACAAGACTTTTGGGGGAGGAGATGGAACCTCATGGTCACAAATATACTTCGGCCTACCGTATATTTACCTGTCAGGTTAGATGCTAATTTTTATTTTTATATTTTGGTAAGATCCAAATATTTTCATCGTTGTCTTGTGTTGAATTGAATTTTGGATCATTTTGATATGGATCAATTAGCTTTTTACTGGTAGTATATATGAATATCCGACACTCATAGAACGGTTTTGATTAAATGTTTATGTATATGCTTATTCTTGAATAATCGTTGACTAGGTTTGAGTCAAACATAGGGAAAAAGTACGTGGTTCCTTTATGTCTGTCATATTTGATTACAAAATGAATCTATGTCATATCTTTATACATGTAGGTCAAGTCTTACCTGTCGACAAAAAGCAAAAGCCAAGTCTTACCTATGAAACATTGACGATTAACTGAATTTTACAATTGTATACTATCTAATGGACTATTAGAAAAAAAAAAATTCTATAGATGGTAGACATACTAAGTCTTCACCCCAAAAAAAATAGCTCACAAAGTAGCAATTCTCATTAGATTATCCATTTACTTAAATTATACACTTGCAATTTGTCGAATCCATTGCCTGTCTTATTATAAAAAGAAAAATGAGTGTATTAAAAGAAAACTTGTTATGAAAGTACAATTAAGTCCTAAATTATTCAAAAAGTGTAATCAAATCCTAAAACTTATTATGAAAATATAATCAAGTTCTACAACTTTCCAAAAGCTTAATAAGTCCTAAAACTTATTATAAAAATGCAATCAAGTTCTAAAATTTTCAAAATGTTCGATCAAGGGAAGGATTTCATTAGACTAATTTGACAAGTTTTGGAATTTTAATTACACTTTTTGAAAGTTATAGGACTCAATTATACATTCATGTCAAATCTTATGATTTAATTGTATTTTTGAAAGTTTTTAGAACTCAATTGTACTTTTATGATAAATTTTAGAATTTTCAATATACTCATTTTAAAAAGAATTCAAAATATGATGCATTCTTCTCTTCCTTGTCTTATACCAGGTCCATTTACAGCCGTATGAATGGAAGGATGTGGGCCCCACTGCCAGCATCATTCGCGTGCTTCCTGATCTCGGGCCTCATGCATGAGCTGATTTTCTACTACATTGGACGTTAGGAGCCAAGGTGGGTGGTCACCTCCTTCTTCCTCATGCATGGCCTCTGCGTGGCCATCGAGATCGCCGCCAAGAAAGTGTTCGCCAACAAATTCCGTCTGCCGAGGGCAGTTTTGGGACCGATGGCGGTCAGTTTCATCCTCACGACGGTGTTGTGGCTGTTCCTACCGGCCCTATTGTGGTGCGACGCTGAGGACAAAGCACGTGGAGAGGCCATGGCGGTAGTTGACTTTGTGAAGGAGACTTGGAGTGTTGTGAGACTTAGCTCCATCACAGGATCATAACTTTCGTACGATACTCAAATGAGTACTATTTCCAGCAAATTATCCCACGTGCATTTTTATAATTTCCCATTTCGATGTGAATTTTTTTTTCTATTTATGAATTTTTATTAGTGGTCCATGTCAGCACCGGCGATGCCACATACAACAACCAATGTCCATGTCAAATTTTCCAAAAAGGCAAATCGTTGATGCACTTAAGTGATTGATATTTCAAAATTGTGGCACTAAAGTGAACACCATATACTTATCCCAAAAATGCTTATACATATGTCCATTAAAGGAGTAATTATTTCAATTTTTGGGAAAATTATTAATTTAGTCTTAAACTTATCATACATATGTCAATTTCATTTAAATTTTTAATTTTGTCAATATAATCCTACACATTTGCACGACATTTAAATATAGTTTTTCTTACCAATTACCGTTGCAAATTGCAATGAAGAATGAACAAATTGCCCACATTAGCAGGTCACTTAAGATGGCCAAAGATGACTAGACGTCATGTTTGCGATTTTCAATGGTAACTGACGAGAAAACTTTGAAATATTGCCCAAAAATTTAAGATTATATTGACAAAACTGAAAAGTATGGCTGATTAAGTGGAATAATTAGTTGTTGACAAGAAAATAATGACAAATGTAATTGTATCATAAGAAAATCCAATCAAACCATAAGCAAATACATATTTTTTTTGTCAATTCTAAAATGTATCAGAATTCCAAAGAAAGAGAAGAAAAAAGATAAGAAATAATCTTAAATTTGGGACATGCAAGAGATATTGTGGTCAATATAAGGTAATAGGGGCGTTGGAAGTCAAAAATGGATGGAAAAATCGTGAGTCTTAATGCATTTATCCTTTTTCACATAATTGCTTATCTAAATGTTCAACCTAACCTACTTATTTATGTTTGAGTTTATGCGAATATAATAAGGAGAGAGTATGATGATTTTCTTGAGTCAAGGGTCGTACGATGTTTGCGATAAGGGAGAGGTGAGGAAGGTAATTTAAAATCAATACTCTATGTATTAGTACATAATAATTGTTCTGAAGATATTTTGATTTCGATTTTTGTTGAATATTAATTTAAAATATTTTGGATTTTATATGCAATGGGCCTCATTTATGAGAAATACCTAGTTATATATATATATGATACCTATTTCTATTAATATGTCTTATAAAGAATTAATTAATGCAACGTATTTGTCTACATTGGACTCTTATGGTAAAGTTCAGAGGCACGGTTGCATTGATTGGCCCCCTCCCCAACCTTTTCAATTATAAATTAAAGTGATTTGGATAAGGAGAGTAGGAGTGTCATTACTTTAATATAGAACTTGAGTGCCGCATAGAAGTAAAATTTATCATTTGAGTGTCATTCCCGGCAAATTGTCCAATAAGGATTTTTTTATTAATTTTCAATTTTGAGTTGAATTTATTATTTTTGAATTTTTTATTAATTGTCTATGTCAGCACCAACAATACTATGTAGGACAACCGACGTCCATGTCGGATTTTCCGACGAGGCAAATCACCAATGTCACTTAAGTGATTGATTTTTCAAATTGGTGCCATTTAAGTGAGTGAAAAAAAAAAAGTTTTGACACTCAAGTAAGCATCGTGTAAAAATTATGGCACTTCTAGTATACTTGTCCCATCCATTATAATAGCGGTTAGGTGAATGTACTAATTGTAGACCTCAAGCGTACTTGTTAGATGTTTGATGCTAAAAAAAAACTAGTGAAATGTTGTTTATTTTTAATGAAAAATTATCCAAAAAAATTTTAAATTATTGCACTTTTGTCAATTCAATCATGAATCTTTTAATTTTGCCAATTGAGTCCTAAATATCTTCATATTTTGCCAATTAAGTTCATTCGGCCAATTTTGATAAAAAAAAAAAAAAAAGATCAATGAATGAATGCCGGTTGTCTAACATGGCATTGAGCAAAGATCACCTGAAATAATTAATAAAAGATTCAAAAAAAAAAAAATAAACATGATTAAAAATGCCCTTACCAACAACGGATGAGGGTCAAGACATCCTCGTCGATAACAAATAAAGGCCGAGATGTCTTCACCTGGCCTCGCCCATAAAACAAAAGCAATCACAGCTTTTTCAACCTCCGCCGGGGAAGTCGGGGAAGTAAGGCAATTTAGTAATGTAGCGATTTAGAGGCTTGGCTTAGCTAATTGTTGTCAAAGTAAACGGTGAATAGTCGAGATGTCCTTATCCGATTAACCTTTCAGATTCAGTTCATCCAAATTTAAGAATAACTTTACATCTCGGCAAAATTGAGGGCTTAGATCATTCTGCATCTCCCAAAAATGCTCACCTTTACCAAAATGCCCCCACATTCTCTAAAAGTCACACACCCATTAAGTAAAACAATTGCTCCCAATTTCTCTCTCCTCTCCCTCTGAGCCACCCCCACCGCGCTGTGCCGCCATAGTCGTTGCTCGCCGTCGTCCCAACCACCGTGAAAAGCCCAGCTGCCACGAAGACAGCCACAGCCACACCGCTCAGCCCCGTCTTCTCTCCACTGCAATGCTCATTATTCCCCACTTATACTACGTTATTTTTATGTTATGGTTTTTTATGTAAAACATAGTATAAGTAAGATTAATAGTCTTGATAAAATATATTATTATAGTTAACAACTTGAGCTCTGTATAAGTGAAATATTGGGTTAAACTGATCTTACGATAAGTCTAAGCAAATCTTACTCCCCACTTCTTTTACTGCTTTACTAAATTGTAGTACAAATAGGAAAAACATAGTTATGATTACGGAATCATAAAGAAGGAATACTGACCATTTAAAAATTATGTTCTTATTCATTTTAAAGTAAACAATATTTGATATCCCTCTGTTGTCCTAAGGGCCTTCAGGGATATTTTAGGCGTAGTCCTGAGAGTGAAAGGTTACATTGAAAACACAGACGACATGTGTTCTAAAACAAGGAAGAAAGGTCGTAGTGTATGCATTTATGCAGAAAAGAACTAGGAAAATGGGTGAAGTCAGATGAGATTATAACTCAGAGAAGAAAATAGGAGGGAAGTAGTGGGAGAAGTGGCGGTACCTGCTTGGTGTCACTTGTTCAAAAAGAATTCAAAAAGGAAGTGACTACCGCTTAAAACAATGAAAGAGAGTAAATAGATGGGCAAAGAAAGGAATATAATGACATGAGTAAGTTTCCTTCATTACAAAAGATAGATATTACCGTGTTTCATATTGAGATAACGACGTTGAGTTCCTAGAATTTTTTTTTTTTAATATTCAATATGATCTCTAAATTATTTTCTTATTATTTATAGTTCTTGAACTTAAAAAGAAAAAAAAAATCCAATCAACGTACTCATTCCGGAAAAAATTCTACCAACATTAGATGACGTGGCTATAATTTCTATCAACTTGATGTTTGATTTGTCATATTAGCGGTCCCCGTGATTTATATGTGGCTCTCTCTCTCTCATTCATTTTTTTAGCCCAAAATTAATTGGGAAAAAAAAAGTTTACTTGAAAAAGCGACAGAAGATTCCACTATTATTTTGGCTCGATAAACGCTAATGTGATGATTTGAGTCAATTTACGCTTTTCCACTCCTCCTTTGATTTAGACACTTCATTTTTTTGTGTTTTGACCATATCATCTCTTGAGGCGAGTATCACTTTTGGTACAACTCTATAAAAGTGATCTTTTTTATTATTTGGTCAATGCTTTTTATTTTGTTTTTTGTTTTTTTCCTTGCGGGTCCAACTTTCTTTTTTTTTTTTAATCTTTTTTTCCACACCTTTAACATCTTAGTCTTTGCTTTTGTAAATCGTCCTCCCTGTCTTCTCTCTTGAAGGTCATTCTCTTCTTTCTACACCCTCCACTCCTCCTTTCACAAACCCCATCGTCCATTGTTTTCTATCTATGATGCCAATCCTATTGTCCTGCACACTTTCACTACCACCGGCATTGGGCTCACTGGTGACCTCCTTAGCAATTTTTTCTCACGCAAGCTCTTCTTGCACCATGGAAGGTAATATTGAGAAGCATTGCTTCTCTCTCTCTCTCTCTCTCTCTCTCTCTCTCTCTCTCTCTCTCTCTCTCTCTCTCTCTCCCCCCCCCCTTTTTATATACTTCTCTCCTCTTCTTGCACGTGTGAGTGTCTAGAGAAAGATAAGGTTCCTCCATCATGTGTAGGCATAAAAGTCAAGGGCAATAGGTGAGTCGTGTTCTTTTAGGTAATATAAAATGTGATTCAAATTAGTGGTTTAATTTGATTGTAATTTTCAATGTCGTGTTTGAGTGTTGAAGTAAGTAGTTCTGTTGGAGATTGCATATGCAAGAGAGATTTGTAAAAGAAGAATAAGGAGGAGTGGGAGACATAGAAAGAAGAGAATGATCTTCAAGAGAAAAAGATAGAGAGGGACGATTCACAAAAGTGGAGGACTAATACATCAAAGGCATGAAAAGAAAGAAGAAGAAGGAAAATAGGGATCCGCATGGAAAGAAGAAACAAAATAAAAAGCATTGACCAAATAATTGAAGAAAAGATCACTTCCATTGAGTTGTACTAGAAATGGTATGCCCCACAAGAGATGATATGATCCAAACATCGAAAAATAGACTGTCTAAATCAAAGGAGAAGTGAAAAAAGCATCACCTTGATGAGCCATGTTAAGAAAATGCAAGACTACATTAAGCAAAATTTTGAAAATTTAGGGATTAAATTAAAAAAGAAAAGTTCCGAGATGACATTAAACATCAAAATAAAGTTCGGATATTATACATGTTATTACCCCTCTCATTTTCGGCATGTCCATATTTCCACTATCGTTACCTGCACAAGGCCTATGGACTTCTTGTGTGGGCCGAAGGCCCCTGGGCCTCTTGGCAAGCCTACAATTGAAAAATGCGACTTGATGTGCCCTTTAACGGATGGCAATGGCTCGAAGGTTTGTCATGTCACTTAATCGGGAAAAAGCAGCATCAAATTACGTCCCAATTAATTGTTCCTATTACTGATTCTCGTCTCAATTGCTATGGATGTAATTTAGAGACTGTTAGGGATAAAAATCACTCTCTTAAAAACTAAAGGTTATAAGTTTATAACAATAATGATTCTATATGAATAGGATGTTCTTTAGATATTTATGCAAAAAGCTAAATAGGAAATAAAGTGCGGGTAATTACCCTAGTGAGGGTCGGACACAACATCAGGCCTTGCATTTTTCTTGTGCAATTAACGTCACATATTTATGTGATGGAGCCATATGGAAATTGGGGAAGAAGAACATCCCGAGTGGTGGACATATAAGTACCAACTTCCAAAAGGTACGTTTAAATGTCACATTTTAAAAAAAGAAACAAATGGACATTTAAGTGTCAATTTCAGAGAGACTTGCCAAAAATCCGACGTAGTGTTATTTTTAATAATAAAACCAATCTACGTGGTTGCCGAAAATCCGATGTAACTCATTTTTGGCACTTGAGTCTTCTTTTCTTCTCTGATTTGGACGCTCAAATGTACTTTTTAGAAGTTTTGATACTTATGCATCCACCCGTGCCAAGTTTTTGCACTCAGGGTGTTATTCTTCTAAAAATTTTGGGTCTCGGCTATTTTTAAAGACCTTATTAACGAATGCCTTAGAAGACTTTGTTAATTAATCAATTAAAGAGATTTTGCAGTTTTCAGTACATTGACTATTCTCATGTTATGCACAGCCAATATTTTGAAATTTGAATTATTCTAGATTAAGTGTACTAAACAAGATTTTTGGAGGCACAAGGGTCCTAGTCCTAGCCTTTGTAGACCCAAGTTCGAGCGTCAAGGACTAGGCATGGGCACGTGGGTCCCGGCCTAGCCTCGATGAACCCGGGCTCAAGCATGGGCATCGGAGTTCGAGGCCTACCTCGATGGACCCAACATGAGCACTAGGTCTCGGGCCTTGTCCTCAATAAACCCAGCTCAAGTGCAAAAGATTCGAGCATGAGCACTAGGAACTCAAGCACAGACTTTGCACACTTGGGCCTGGGCGCAAGGGCTCCAATCACAATTACCGAGGCCCTACACTTCGTCTTTGTGAACCCAAGCCAAGGTGTCTAGGGATCAAACAAGGGCATTAGGGCCTTGGGCTTGGCCTCGATGGGCCTGGGCAGGGGCACCAAGATGGATCTTGGATATTGTGACCTAAGAATGAGCATTAGAGTTCTTGTGCCCAGGCACGGAGTTTCTAGTCAAAGCACTAATACCTATTAATATTTTTAAAAATAACTTTTGATTTATTAAAAAGGAAATTATTCATACATTTTCCATTGACTTATTCAATGCAATCCAAATGCCAAAAAATAAGGAAAATATTTTTCAGAAAACAAATGTAGCCTAAGTTTGCTCCATAGCCCATGAAGCTAAGTAATTCTCCAAACTTGCTTACCCAACGGAGCTCTATTAAAGGTGATTAAGCCCAAGAAACCCAAGCCTCCTTTGTCCTTCCTTGTTTTGAATAAATCCCTTTGCCTCTAATGTTTCCAACTTTTGACTCCCCGTTTTTCCACTAAAAAGTGGCAATTTTTTGCTCTATAGCACGACATACAGATAAGGGAATTAAAGATTGACATTGCACAGTAAGGCAAAATTTGAATCATCACCTTTAGTCGGACTTGTTTCCTTGCCTTTGACGTCAGATTTTATTTCCATCCTTACAATTTTATATTCACCCTAACAAGGATTCACGCAATTTTGTTTCTTTAATGCTCCTTAATCTGAGGGTATTCCCAACTAGTTTTTTGTGTTGTCAATCCGGAGCACGCAATTCATTGGCCATGTTTTCATCTTAATCTCTCGTGCCATCCCGAACTGAGGAAAATTCCCAACTTATTTAGATTAATAAACTGAACCATAGCATAACAATAATAGTTCAAGACGGCACCTGCATTTTGACATTCACTGACTTTTTCGTCAAGAAAAAAAAGATGGAATCAATAGCAAACCACAAATGAGCTCGTTTTATTCGTTTACAGCAGAGCAGACGAATGAAAAGAGATCACATCACACGTCGAAGGGCAGAACAACCTTAAACCCTTCTAATCTTTATTCCTTCGCAGTTGCTTTGTTCCTAACGGCCGTTGCTTCTAAACGTGAATTGTTATAGCCTAATCAACTTTTTAAATACACGTTATATATACGTGCACATCTAACTTTTGCATAATATATAGTCCATGTACACTTCACACCTCTTAAGAAATTGTTTTTCAACGGTCCACGTGATGAACTCCTTGTAGAATGGTAGATTTTTTTCTGACCTTTTTTTTTTCCCAATACGTGAAGAACTCCTTGTAGAATGGTAGATGTTTTTCTGACCTTTCATTTTTTTTTTCCAACCCGTGAGTTACCGTAGGAGGCATCACTTCCGCACCCTCGAAGGGGTCGTTATTTGAGAAACGAAAACGAAAGAAGTCAACAGTCGTGCCTTTTGTTTGGATGCGACAGATGGGTAAGAAAATAAAAGATGGAAACAGATGAGTGAGAAAAGAAAGATGGAGAAGAACTGGGAGAAGAATTGGGGATTTTATCTTGTTCGGGAAAGCAATTGAGAGTTGGGTGAAGAATGGTAGGGCGCGATTAATTTGGTTTTCTCTCCTCCTCCTCCTCTTCTAATCCCAGTAGGGCGACCAAACCGGCAGTGATTATGCTCCTCCAGAATCCGGTCGTGTCCGATGTACTCGCTACAGCCGTGTCCTGCGGCATCGCTCTCACGGTTCTCCGGTTATTTGAAGAAACAGCTAAGCGAGGCGTCTTTGACCAGGTTCGGACAGGATAACTCCCTACTTCCTTTGCTTGTTCCATAAATTTCCTGCTGGCGATGCTGTCTCGGGATGCTCGGCTGTTTCGTTTTACTCATTAGACCAAATTTTATTCGCATCTCAAATAACTCGTGTTGACCAGTTGATTTGGGGCGGTGGAGATTACCCATCCAAATCATATCAACCAATCGGAAACTCGAGCAGGGCGACCTGAACTTGACCAGTCCCCCGGGCTTGCAGAGTGTATGGGCCTGAAATATTGCTGGCTGTCCAAACTCGTGCCCCTAAATTATAGAAAACAATTTGCATCTCAAAGCAGTCCTTGTAAACATAGTTCTAGACCTGATTGCTGTTTTCAAGCCGTTTGTTATATTTAAATGTCTTTGTTTTTGTCCCTCGTTCAGAAACTTAACAGGAAGCTTGTGCATGTAAGCTTTGGATTAGTTTTCATGCTTTGCTGGCCACTGTTCAGGTAATCTTAAGACTACACCATTTTTTTCTTTTTTTCTAAATTCCTAATGGATTATTAGTTTGGTGAGATGGCTATTGCTAATAAATTGCAGTTCTGGGCATCGAGGTGCGCTATTAGCTGCTTTGATTCCAGGGGTTAATATCATACGCATGCTTCTTCTGGGATCTGGCATTTGGAAAGATGAGGCGACGGTGAAGTCCATGACCAGATTTGGGGACCGCAGGTTCGTAACTCGAGTTTTTTGGTATCCGCATTGCATTGACGACAGAGGTGAATCAGGTTTGATAGGATTACATCGCTTGAATTTAAATAATCACGGTACTGATCTCCTAAACTCGTTATTCGATTGGTGATCTACTCTATCAAGCAATTTGATTTAGTTAAGATTTTCAGGGAACTTCTTGAAGGGCCGCTATTCTATGTTCTCACAATCACATTTGCTTGCGCGTATTATTGGAGGACTTCACCAATCGCGATTGCAGCAATATGCAACCTCTGCGCTGGAGATGGTGCACTAATCTAACTCCCCATTATTTCTTGCTTGTTATACTGGCATAGGTTCAATGACTAGTAAGTGCAAAAATAAAGGGACATATTAAGGACTTCTTCAGTGTCATTGGCCTAAATGAAATAATATTACAGTGCTTAATGCCACAAATGATATTGGGGTGAAGTTATCTCCTTAATTAAATAGAATAAATGATGTTATCTTCAGTCAAGGCTTAGAATGATACAGAGATATCAAACTGCGTGACGAGAGATGTGGTCATCAGTTCAAAGGAATCACATAATTTTCCCAAATATCTGAAAATTAAAGAGGGCGGGCTTAAGCATAGACACCTGGTTTTGCCTTGCCTGTTTTCAGGTTTTGCGGACATCATCGGAAGGCGGCTTGGCCAACATAAAATTCCCTACAACCGTAACAAATCCATAGCTGGTAGCATTGCAATGGGCTGTGCCGGGTTTTTAGCATCTCTCGGGTAATTCTCAGTCGGGTGTTTGAGCATTCTGTATAAATCTGATTGAGTGGTGGCCTTATTGGTTACAATTTGCTTATGTTTACAAGGTTTATGTCCTATTTTTCTTCCTTCGGTTATATCCGAGGAAGCTGGGAGATGGCTTCGGGTTTCTTGGTGGTCTCTCTTGCTTCTGCTCTGGTGGAATCGCATCCTCTGAGCTCTCGGCTCGACGACAATCTCACAGTTCCCTTAACTTGTGCATTGGTGGGGAGCCTTGTTTTCTAGGTGCTTAACATTCATTATGACCGTTTCCCTCCAAGGGAAAGGAAAGCGCAATCGTCGGTGTAGAGATATTATAATTTTATGTTAGTATTTGTTGTGGATTTTAATATGAATGCGAGTGGATGTGTGTTTGCGGGACAACACAGCAAAGGGTGGAAGAAAACAATTGTTATTTTAATGAAAAAAGGATTTCAAGGCTGATAGTGATTGGTTTAGTTTTGACAGTCGTTTTCTTTTCTGTATTTATGGCCATACAACCAAGCCTATTTCTAGGCTCCAATAACCGACTCATACAGCAAATCACCTCTGCATTTGTCTGAGATTTTCTTCTTATTTTTAACCTTGACCACAAACCTCAACTACCACTAAGACTAGAGACTTGTAGAGTCTAGGCTTTTCCAGAATAGTAGATTAAAACTTTAACACTCATTTTCAATTCATTTTTGTGATACTCCGATCATACTTCAAAATATCTCAAACTTGATTTGGGGTAGTACTTTAGTAAATATTCTCAATTAATTATCTTATAAATATCATACCACCAGAGATTTGTGTAAATTTAAATTCTATTTAATCTGTCGCATATTTCAATTTACAATTAAGTAATTCAATTTCAAGATATAATTTTTTTAATTTCTTGTAATTAACTTTTTGAAAAGGGGTTAAATGTGTCAATAATTTATCCAAATTAGGTAATAACTTAAATGTTTTGTAATGACTAAAGAAGCGAATTTCTAAAATCTTCCATATGTCAGATTTTTTTAATATAGTGCAATATTTGTGCACTTTCGCTAGAACGCATAATATATTAGAATACAATTTTCTAAGAAAACTACACTCCTATATTTTTCTCTTAGCCCTAGAGTGTAAATTGCTTGAATTAGTGCGTGTACATTTTACACTCCACCCATGAGCCTAACAAGGGAAAATTATCTAATCGGTTATAAACTTTTCAATTTTATCAATTAGTCCTAAACTTTTGTACGAAATGCCAATATAGTCCTTATGGTTGTTTTTTGCCAAAAATTATTGACATGGCAATTCAGTCACCATCAACCATCCTACTTGGCATACTACCGCATCAGGATTATCAACTAAAACTGACAAGAATAATTAAATAGCATTTTGTGTAAAATTTTAGAATCAAATCAACAAAATTGAAAATTTTATAATTAAATTGACATTCGTATAATAAGTTTAAGACTAATTACACTATAGCCCCACTGGGCAAAGGTCTTACCACCGACAAATGAGTTACATCATCACAATAAATGTAACCCAATTGTCCCGCTAAGGACTATATAGTGATCTTGTGTAAAATTTTAGGACTAAATTAATAAAATTAAAAAGTTTTAAGCCTAGTTTATTTGTACTACAATCCTAACAAGTGAATGTCTTACTACCGATTAATGAGTTACGTTATCACAATAAATGTAACCCAATTCTCCCACTAAGGACTACCTAGTAATCTTGTGCAAAATTTTAGAGCTAAATTGACAAAATTGAAAAATTTAAGACTAATTTGATTGTACTACAAATCCAGTGCGTATATCTTACTACTGACAAATGAGTTATGTCATCACAATAAAAGTAATCCAATTATCCCGCCGGTCTACAACGTTTATCCACTATAACTCCTTGTCTATTGGCTTGTGAATGATATGCTTTCCTATACGGTGTCAATGGACTTCTGCTAGTACAAAAACACAGCAAAGAAACAAACTACCCCTTAGATAATATGCGAGAAATTTATGTGATAATTGAATAAAAAATTATTCATTTTTAAAGAGATTGATACATGATTTTGAGGATACATATTAGCAAAAACCCCCCACTTGAACTCAAAATCAATTATGCATGTATCTGCACTTATGCCACCAAATTATTTTTCAACAGTTTGTGTTAGAGGTGATCGATTTTAGGAGCCTAAAACCCAAAACTAATTTTATGATTCCCGATTACAAAAGATTGAGACTAGGAATCCAACTGGCTGGTTACAATCACATAGAGAACTAGCCCATTTCCAGTGTAATAAATCCTATTATTATTTTAAAGTATGAAAGTTGCATCGTTTCACTATAAAATATGTTATTTTCCCACAAATTTTTTCTTCCATGAGTTATTTGTTGCGTGGTAGATTGCTTTCTAACTTTTTTTTTTCTTTAATATGCAAGTTACTCTAAAAATCCTCACTTTTGTTATAGGAAAATTGTCCAAAAAACTCTAAACATATTATACTGCAACCGATTGATCCTAAATCTTTTAATTATGCCATTTTAGTCCTAACTTATTGACAATTAATTTAGTCCTAAAAATTTTGAGAATTTGCTAATCTAGTCTTAATTTTTTAATGAATTATCAATATGCTCCTTTCTATTAATTTGACTGAAAATTGCCAACATAACGATCCAATCAGCACCGGCCATCTTATATGGGGTAGTTGGTGTTAATTTGGATAATTTTATAATTATTTTTTAAAATTTCAAATTTTGAATTGATTTTTTTTTCTTTTTTTCTTTATTTCTTAATGAGTCCAAGGGCCACTAGGCAAGGATCACAACCCTCGTTGGATCTAGGCGAAGGTGTGCAAGCACTTGCAGGCCATGATACCCTTGCCTCGCTAGATCTAGCAAGGGCATTGTAGCCCTCACCCAGAGGCCAGTGACCTCACCGGTCCTTGCCTCATGGCAGATGAAGGTTGCCAACCCTCAACAAATGGCCAAAGATCTTGCCAGCCTGATGAAGAAAAAATGAACAAATAGAAGTAAATAAAATGAAAATTTAAGGAAAAAAATCAATAAAAAAATTGTTCTAAGTTAGTACTGGAGTTAACCAGAAACTTAACGTCAATGATTTTTGACTAAAATTAGCCAAAATAATTATATCGGTAATTCTTTAATTTGCTAGATCAAAAGATTTATGACTGAATTGTCCAATTGTCAAAAGGTTTGGAACCAAATTGGCATAAATTAAAAGTTTAAGACTAAATTGATCGCTTTACAATTGGTTTATAATTTTTAGGACAATTTTTCCGTTTGATAACTATTCATTACTTTTTTGGAAGGGTAATAATTGGGGAAACAAAAATGAAAGATGTCAAGACTCTTACCTTTTGTTTGGAAAGGATGGTAATGGTTAGGAAAATAAAAGATGGGGAAGAAATGGGTGAAGAATCGCGATTTTCTCTTCTTTGGGAACGCATAGGAAAGTTGAGTGAAGAATGGTTAGAGATTTTGTTTCTTGGGGCGCACCTAGTTTGATTCTCCGCAAATTTGGGGAAAATAAGTGGGAAATTAAGCCAAATCACATCTTTGCCTTTGCCTATGACCTAAAATTGCAATTTCAAAAATGTTTGTAATGGTCTTTGGATGATGAATTTGTCATTTCTTTCACTTTTTCTTCATTCATAAATGAAGCTTGCCTCCACGTGCGATAGATTTTTGCCACTCGACAATGTTGATTGTTATTTTTTGATGCTTAGAATACTGTGACGAATATGTTGCTATGGTGAATTTGTTTAGGTTTAAGCAAAAAATGCAAAGATAAAAACTTAAAAAAAAAAAAAAAAGTTGTGTACACCAAAGAAAACTTATTAAAATGAATGCTAACTTGAAAAACTAAAAAACAAAGGAATTTTTTTCTTTCTTCTTCTCGACTAAACTTTAGCCAAATACTGATGGTTCCGGTAAAGGAAATTTCATTATTAAGGTGACCGCGTTAGGCTATTGACTAAGTGTATCACCATTCATTATCATCAAACAACCTGGTTTCCTTTTAGATTAGGGGTAGCTGCTTCTGCTTCTGCTTCTTCTTCTTTTTCTTCCTTTTTTTTTTGTCCTTATCAATTTCTCTTGAGCTATTAGATTTCTGAGGGCTACGGGCTTGTCATGAGTTCTATTTAAGGATTACTTTTTTACCTCTTTCACAATTGGGGTTTCTAATTCCATTGGCAGACACAGTGTACCTAATTACTGTATTAATCCAATTTAATTACATATCCCACCAAGATTGTTTGGAAAAAATCCTTCAACCAAAAATACAGACGATCTCTCTTTTTCTATCGAATCGTCCATAGCTACTACCTAAGTTCTTCTGACATTGTGCAGCACAATTAGAAATCTATAGAGACACCTACGAAATTTGAGCTCCATTCAAGTCTTCAAGGTGCGGTCCCTGCAAATAAAAATGCGGCTGCTTCAGTTGAATTCACTACCAGCTATCGGGCTCTGCGACGTGACTGGTATCTTCTCCCCTAATTTCTCAAGATTCCCTAACCTCTCCTACTCTTCCTTCTCATCCAACCTCAGTTTGGCGACTTCGGCCATGGTCATTATGCTCCACCAGAATTCGGTCGTGTCTGATGCACTCGCTACAGCCGTGACTGTTGGCATCATTCTATCGGTTTCCCTATTGTTTGAAAAAAAAAAAAAAACAGCTAAGCGAGGCCTCTTTGACCAGGTTCGGATAGAATTGCTCCCACCTTTCTTTGTTAGTTTGATGATTTTCCTGCAGAATATGCTGTCTCATGATGATCGGATGTTTCGTTTTACTCATGAGATCAAACTTTTATTCCAATATCAAATGACTGGGTTGACGTAATTGATTAGAAACAGCGGAGAATTCCCAATTGAAAAAATGGAAATTATTCTCTCATCTGTTTTTTGCTGATGATGCAATATTCTTTTTAGATGGCAAATTGATTGAATGTCAGAATCTAGCAAACATTGTTAATCAATACTGCTATGCTACTGGCCAAGCTGTTAATCGAAATAAATCTGGCATAGTTTTCAGCAAATTCTGCCCTCCTAGACTACAAGAAAATTTAGCTGGAGTACTTCGAATTCCGGTGATTCAGAAGATTGGAAAGTATCTAGGGGTACCATCGGAGTGGGGCTGATCTAAGCGGGACATGTTTGCTTGGATATTGGGTAGGGTGAACGCCAAACTAGAAGGATGGAAAGAAAGTTTACTTTATAAGGGCGGCAAGGAAATCTTACTTAAAACTGTCGTACAAGCGATACCTCAGTATGTCATGTCTATTTTTCGAATTCCCGTATCTATATGCCGATCCATTGAACAGAAGATAGCACGGTTTTGGTGGCAAAAGGACAGCACTAAGGCAGGCATTCATTGGACAAACTGGGATGTTCTCAAGCAAAACAAAGGTAATGGGGGCCTTGGGTTTCGTGATCTTCAAGATTTTAATAGGGCCATGCTTGGCAAACAAGCTCAGCGATTCGTTCAAATTTCACCACGTTGTACAGCACACTTTTCAAAGGGCTTTATTTTCATTCTTCAGATTTCTTACATGCTGATAAAGGTTCTAGGCCTTCTTGGGGATGGCATAGTATTCTTGATGGGAGGGAGTCTATTCTGCCTCATCTTCGCTGGTCGGTTGGCAATGGGCAGTCTATTAAAATCCATGAAGACCGATGGCTTCCTAGAGGAGTTATTGGGGGCCCGGCCAACCGGAAACGCCCCCTTCCTTGTCACTGAACTACTAGACCTGGATAGTAATAGCTGGAATGTTCATCTTCTGACCAAACATTTTGATGCATCTATAGTCCAAGAAATACTCGGCATTCGAGTTCGGCCTCAATATACTTCGATAAACTTATTTGGACGAGGGGGTCAATGGCCTATACTCAGTGAAAACAGGATACCACAACCTCGGGACAGCTCTTTGCTACCACCCCACCGAACCTACCTTCTTCATCCTATCGCCCACCCAAGTCACTATGGAAAGCGATTTGGAAAGTAAAGCTTCCCCTAAAATTCGACCTTTCCTTTGGTCGGTTGCCATAACGCTTTAGCCACAAAAACTAACTTATATCAACGACGAATCACTACCGACCCCTACCGCCCGTGTTCCACCCATACCCCGAAAACTACCGAACATCTCTTCCTTCTCTCGTCCATGGACGCAACATTTATGGTCTCACTCTCGAGATTAACATCCACATCAATCAGCAATCAATCACAAGGATAGATGCATGGTTAGTCGCTCGGCTAGAACAACGGCGTACTGCCCCGATCCGGGAACTGATTACAGCTTTGTTGTGGCACATTTGGAAGGCGCGCAACCGATTTGTTTTTCGACGACAGCATCCTAATCATCTTCAGATCATCGACATGGCTTCTGCCCAAGTTCGTGCCTATCAGATGTCCGATTCCTTGTTGCTGCGATCACCTTGATCTGATCAGCGTCCTCATCCGAGATGGAGGCCACCAGAACCTGGCGTCATCAAAATCAATATTGATGAAGCCTATTCTCCTGATAGTGTCAACGGGACGATGGCGAACATACATCGAGATCATACCGGCTCGTTGGTATTCGGGTTTACCTGTGATTTCCCGGCGACATTAACCCTGCAGACCGAGATCCACGCGCTTATCCTAACGCTGGATCATCTATAACGGGAGTGGATGCATCACGCTTCGCTGCTCATAGAATCGGACTGCTTAGTTTTGGTGACAGCTCTCCACCAACTGCTCGAGACTCCATGGGAGGTGCGCTCACTGATTGCAGAAGCGGCAGCAAAGCTTTCCTTGTGCCCTAATCTGACTGTGCGTCATTGCAGCCGAGAGGCAAATTTCGTGGCCGATTGGGCTGCCAAGGCCCACGGTCACGGCACTTTAAATCCGAATTGGGCTTCCTCCCCACCTGTCTTCCTTCTTGATCTTTTGTATGCTGAAGCCCACGCAGCAGGATGTACTGGTTTTTCTCGTTAATATATATTCCCCCCTTTCTGACCACAAAAAAAAAAGAAAAAAGTTAGGCCACCTCCACATGCTGAAAACTTGGATTTAATTGATCCACGTGACTTGCAGGGTAGTCCATGAATCTTTAGATAGCCAGATGTCCATGTCTATACCTTTAGATTATCATAAAAATATTTCCTTCTTGAAGCAGTTCCCAGAAGAAAGTAGTTCGAGAGTTGATTGCTAATTTCAAGCTGTTCATTACATCTGAATGTCTTTATTTAAATTGTTTTTTCATCATTTAGAAACTTAATGGAAAGCTTGTCTTAATATTGTCTTTGTTTAAATGGTTCTTCCCATCAAGTGATTACTCCACCCACTGTCAATATATATAGTGATTTCCTTTCGAGCAACAATTTTGTTCTACGTGGCCATATTGTTTTGCAAAAGCTACATTATGATTTATCATGAAACCAACAATCTTTCTCAAAGTGATTTATTTTCTTGCAAATACTACAGGGTGGATATTATTTAACAATATGTCCTTTGTTTATTATATAAGAACTCATTCCGCCATCTTGAGCTTTAGATGACGTATGTTAATTTTTAAATTTATGACATATGTTTATTTTAAATTAAATGTACTTTCAACTGAAATTTCATCTTGTGTCATCAATCTATTTCCATGAGCCTCCAAAAAGCAAATTAATTCACTCATTGGCAAGATCTAAAATCCTTAGATTCTTTTACATCTAGACGACATTTCTTATAGGAGCATCGGCCCAACCTCCACTGCGATTGGCATCCATTGACTTAGGGCATTCCCGAATGAGCATCGTCCGACCCCAAAGGCTCGTGACGGGTTCTCACATTAATCATGCACTCATCCAATTTCGGCCCAGGCCACTGTGCATTGCACCCAAATACCTCAATTAAAATAGTGAACCTAGCTTATTTTCTTCATATTAAAAATACACGTTAAAATAATCGTTTGTGGGTACACAGTCAATTCAAACCAGAAAGTTTGATATCCTCTTTTTTAAAGTCCCACCGTTTATATAGTATTTAAAAACAACTTTCGGGTGTCAAAACCCGACACCTGGTATTTTCTAATTAAATACCGAAATTCCACCATTTGAGATAAATACTCAAAATTAACAATCATCACTCAATTGCATAATTTAATGATCAATTGTATAAATTGAATATACCACTGCAATCAGTACAAAATTCTGGTCACCGACTATCTCGATGAAATTTTTGAAAAATATTAAATAATTAATTAAATTATAATTACATCATTTAAATTAATTATTTAACTAATCCATGATTGTCAAATTAAACAACCCATATAACTAGATCATAGTTCCAATTTAGTATGTAAATGCTTAACTAAATTAATCTATTTAACTAGCCTCCTAAACTAACCATCCTAATTAATAAGTAAATTCCTAACTAAATAACCTATCTAAATTAACTAACTAGTCTAACCACCTAGTTTCCTTATAACTAACCTAGCTAACTAGTATTTACTCTAACTAGATTATCTACTAAACCTAATTAAGCCTAATCTACATCTTAATTAGTGTAATTAACCCCTAATCAAAATTTAGGAAGTTAACTCACCTAAATTAAGGACTAATGACTTCTTGTGGCGGCGGAGCAACGGCAACCAAGCCTCGGCTCCCAAGGGTGCCGAAGGAGGTCCGGTCGACCCGGAACAGTCGCAAGGCCCTCAGCTCACTGCGAAGGGGCGGTCCTCCTAGTTGGTTGAGGTCGAGCCGACGCCGCATGGGGACCGTGGGGGCGAGGCAGCGGCACAATGGAGTTGGTTGGCGACTAACAGGCTAAACCGATGCTGCTGGAGTCCTGGTGACTGGGCAGCAGCAAAGGCTATAGGATTATGGTCTCTGGTGTGTTGGCGAACCAAAACAGAGGATGGATGAGCTGAGGAATGGTTGCAGCAGCCATGTACAGAGGCGTTGAGCTTCTAGCGCAGGGACGCTAGGGACACGCCGATTTTGGAGGGCTGATAGGCTTGTGGTAGGGGTGATCGAGCGATAACTAGAGGCCAAAAGAGAGAGAAATGGAACATAAAAGGCAAGCTTGGTCAGTGGGGGCTGCACAGGTCCAAAAACCAGCAACACAAAACAAAGTCTTTGCTCTATTTTTGGCTATTGTTCAATCAGCAAGGAGGAAGCAGGAACCGAACACTTGAAGAAGACAAAGACAAGGAAGTTGGTGTTAGAACTAGTACGAGCACCTAGAGGGGGGTGAATAGGCGATTAAGATGATTTTATAAAACGTAACAGAATGTATAGACATTTTATTGGATGATGGACTAAGAGATTGAAAACAATAATCGATGTATGTGAAAGCAATGTAATGTAAAAGGATTAGGGATAGAGAATCAAGACTCCAAGTTTATAGTGGTTCGGCTTAGACAAAGTTTACGTCCACTCTTCCACACGGACAGCCCACTGACTAGTTTTCACTAAGAATCAAAAAGATAATTTACAGTCTCACGCCCTTCATTCCATAGTGTAGAGACTCTACTACACTTCCTCAAGATCTCACCAAACTTGAGTCTCTCTTTTGATTACAAGTATAGCTTGAAGAATAAGATCACAAAAGAACAAAGAGATTCAGATTTTGAAATTCTTCTATATGGCAGTCTTGAACAACTTGAGCGTCTCCCTTAAATACTTCTTCATGCCTTCAATACCGTTGGCACCTTCCAAAGAAGTTCTTCCAATCAACCCGTTGGACAAAATCAATTTAGAGAGATCTCGAGCTCCTCAAGGAAAATGACGATAGCCCATCAATCCTGCTCGCCCATACAATTTGGATCTTGGTTTCCATAAGTAGAACCTTCCAAGTAAATTGCGAATCTAGAGAATCTAGATTATTCGAATACGAATAAAAGATCTTGAAGTGCTAATTCCAATCGTGAGATATTCCTTAACCATTGGAGTCAAAAATCATATTTGAAATAATCAGAATAGAATTTTAACTTTGTCAATCTGGAAACTGTCCATGAGAGTAAACTTTGAAACTTGAGTCTGGAGGTCTTCAGACTTTGCCAGTAGAGTCTGCAAGTCTTCAAACTAGACTGATGGAAATGTTTTGTCGACTTCAAAACACCTTAAGAGGATTTTTCTAACAATCTCCCCCTTTTGTATGGTGACAAAACTTTCCTGCTAATTTGAATATTATTGCCCTGCAATACAACATTTTAAGCTAGCAATGATATCTCATAATAGATTAGGATAAAGATAATGACAAATCTGCATCCACAGAAAACAAGTTTGTCCTGTACAGATATTTATCAATTATCTTTATCTAAATTAATAGCATAACTTAAAGTACTGCAATAATAAGCAAGCAATCCAAAGTTCAAGTCAGTCAAAAAATCCAAACAAAAGATAAAGTCAATCACAATCACATCAAAATATTAAAGATTATCCAAAATAAGTTCAAAAGATGAAAGTTGAAAATTTGCAAAAACTTCTCCCCCTTTTTGTCAGCATAAAAATGTGAAAAAGTCAAGATGCTCTAGGAATGCGCACGAGCTGAAAATCTCCCATTGACTTGACAGTGTCCTCCGGCTTCTTCAAATCCTCCTGCAATTGTGCTAGAGTTGTGCCTTTGTCAATTGCCTGAATTTGAAGATGAATATTTCGAATTTGATCTTGCAAAGAGATGGACATGGCACGATTCTCTATCTGCAAAGTCTGAAATTTGCATCCTAATGCATACACCTGGCCTTTAAGCTCCAAAAGAATTTCAAGCAATCTTCCAAAGTCTCTTGATTTTTCAGTCTGTGTGCTTGCTTCAGCATGGTCAGATCGTGGAGTAAAGCCAGTTGATCGAACATCAGCAGGAAGATCAACATTTGGAGATGATGCTTCAAGGTCTTCTTCAAGAAATTGAGAAGCATAGACATCCTTTGCTACACCAGTAGGAGAACGACTGACACTTGCACATGTAAAAGTTAAAAGAGGAATATTTTCTCTTGGAACATCTCCCCCTATTTCAAGCCTTCTGGTGGAGAGAAGTATTCTTCTTACTGAGATGCTTCTTCAATGTCATGATGTTCTCGAGCCTCCTTTTCTACTGGAGAATCTCCACGACCTTCTTATGCAGGTTGTTCTTCTATCTGCATCTGTGAGTCTGTTCTGACTGTGTCTTCTTCTTCTTCTTCTGTCCGCAATGATTCCTTCTCTTGATTCCCTTTCTCAGTCTCTCCTCCGACTTGATGTTCTTGTTCTGCTGACTCATGAACAAGATGCTGGGAAACAAAAGCTGAGATAGGAATGTCGTCCTCATCATCTTCATCTTGTAAGATGATAGCTCACCTTCTCTTGGTAGGACCAATCATGGGATTTTTTCCTTTTCTCTTTGCAGTAGATGAGTCTTGTCTGACTTTGACAGGGGTTTTCTCCTTAAACCACTCTAGCTTCTTGTTGAGTTCTTTCAGACGCATCTTTGTAATCATTTTCAGCCCAATTACCATTTGATCAATGGTTCTCACACGTAATGTTGGGAGGCTAAATATTCAAATGTCTCGAATAAACGAGAGATGAAAGCAGAATAAGGAAGTTTGCCCTTTTCCTTTGCCATGGACCTATACATGTGAAACATGATGGTATGAGGCAAGGAAAACTTATGACTAATCTTGATGGCATACATCAATTTGCTTCAGAATTTGAGACATCTGTCTTTGATGTTGACTTGGGTCTAAGACAGTTAATCACAATCTTATGAAGCAGAATGTTTGATGCACTCATTCTTAGATACAAGAGGCGTCCTTCTACAATGAAAAACTCCAAGGTTGCATGGCTAACAGACACCGAAATAGATTGGAAAGTTTCTCTTTCCACACCAATAACGTCAGCAAGAGTATCTACGTCAACCACATACTCCTTATCTCTCACGCTGAATGAAAAACTGTTTGCATCAAGAAAACTAAGATTTGAATAAAAATATGCAGTCAATTCAGAATGAGCAGCCTCTAACTCAGTACAAAATCAATCAAGTTGAAGTTTCTCAAACTTCTCTCTTAGATTGATGTTTAACAAATCGAGAAAAATCAAAGTCCACAGTTCTTGGGTTCATAACCCCACGCTTCAACAACTTAGAATAAACCTTTTTATGTTCCTCCAACTAAACAATTCGTCCCTCTTTCCTCGAAGATTTGCAACCACACCCATTCTTGGCTTAAAATGTCACGAACATTTTCTCATCATCATCTTTCCCTTCAGGCTGATTTAAACCACCAAATCGTGGATCACTTGGAAAGTTAGCAAAAGTCTTTGCCGATGTTCCAACAGGAACAACACCCGAACGTTCCATCACGCTTAGAAAATGAGTCTCATTCTTATAGCCATTTTCTTTTTAGAAACTCATCAATAAACGTCATTGCGAACCCCTTCTTTCGGAGCGGAGTAAAGCCTGTAAGTGAATGCGGTTTTAAGAGATCTTACTGGTTCTATATCCTCGATAATGTTTTCATCTGCATGTTGAGGGTCACGATCATGTGATCTAGCAGGAGAGGAAGTGCGCGGTTGAGAATGTTGATGCACCTGTCCATTTGGAGAGTCTCCTTCTTCGGTAAGATTGAAGTGCGTAGGCCCCTCACGCAAACCTTGTGGTCCATTGCTTGCAATTCTTGATAACTTTCTTTGATGCGACATTATCTCTGTCTTTGAGAGAATTTTCACACTCGTATCGCAAGAAATGTGAGAGCTTTAAGAGTTATACTTTCGAAAGAAACTTTCAGAGAGTGAGAATTTGTGCTCTAGGGTTTTTAAGTAGAATGAGAAGAGGAAGAAGAACTGTATAAAAGGCAAACGATACGGGGTATATGAAACATCACAAAAAGGAAAAAACAAAAATGCCTTTTCAAAATAACTGGCTTTTTAAAATGGATAACCATCTTTTTCATAAAAAAAAAACAACTGCCTTAATAATATCAATTAGAGATTAACAAGCGGTCTTACATTTTCGAGATGTCAGGTTAAACGAATAAATGTACTGTAATTGAAATAACTTACAGTCGTAACCTTTGGTCTTCTGAGTCTAAACTTTTGAGTCTGATTCTTTTTAGATTTAGTTCCTGAGTCTGAGCTTCAACAGTCTTCAGGAGATAAAATGTTAAGTCTTGAATGAAGGGATCTTTCGATCTTAGGAATGCTTTCATCTTGCTTTTCCATATGCTGTAGTCTTTTCCATCAAAGTATGGAGGTCTGGTGTTGCTTTAACCTTCAACCAACCCTATAGGCAACATACTAGCCATAGATCTTTAACTCATAAGTAAAAACACTTCTAATAAATGAGTACAAAAGCTCTAATATCAATTGTTAGAACTAGTATGAGCACCTAGAGGGGGGTGAATAGGTGATTAAGATGATTTTATAAAACGTAACAGAATGTGTAGACGTTTTATTGGATGATGGACTAAGAGAGTGAAAACAATAATCAATGTATGTGAAAGTAATGTAATGTAAAAGGATTAGGGATAGAGAATCAAGACTCCAAGTTTATAGTGGTTCGGCTTAGACCAAGCCTATGTCCACTCTCCCGCACGGACAGCCCACTGGCTGGTTTTCACTAAGAATAAAAAAGAGAATTTACAGTCTCACGCCCTTGATTCTATAGTGTAGAGACTCTACTACACTTCCTCAAGGTCTCACCAAATTTCAGTCTCTCTTTTGATTACAAGTATAGCTCGAAGAATAAGATCACAAAAGAACAAAGAGATTCAGACTTTGAAATTCTTCTATCTGGCACTATTGAACAACTTGAGCTTCTCCCTTAAATACTTCTTCATGCCTTCAATACTATTGGCACTTTCCAAAAAAGTTCTTCCAATCAACCCATTGGACAGAATCAATTTAGAGAGATCTCGAACTCCTCAAGGAAAATGACGATAGCCCATCAATCCTGTTCGCCCATAAAATCAAGATCTTGGTTTCCATAAGTAAAACCTTCCAAGTAAATTGCGAATCTAGATTATTCGAATACGAATAAAAGATCTTGAAGTGTTAATTCCAGTCGTGAGATATTCCTTAACCGTTGGAGTCAAAAACCATATTTGAAATAATCATAATAGAATTTTAACTTTGTCGGTCTGGAAACTGTCCATGAGAGTAAACTTTGAAACTTGAGTCTAGAAGTCTTCAGACTTTGCCAGTAGAGTCTACAAGTCTTCAGACTAGACTAATGGAAATGTTTTGTCGACTTCAAAACACTTTAAGAGGATTTTTCTAATAGTCGGTAGAAGAAAAGGGAAAGGAAAAAGGAAAGAGAAAGGGAGAGAGAGAGTTAGTCGAGCGAGCAAAAAAAAAAAAGGGGGGGAGGGGGCATACGCATAATTGAGACGATTGTACCCCTACTTTTTTGCTTAAAATATTGTGATGGTTTAAATTTCGAGGACGAAATTTTTATAAGAGGGGAAGAGTTATGAAATCCTGGAAATTCAAATATGTTTTCAATTAGATAAATCGAGCCTTTCATCAACACGCCTATAGTGCTATTCTCAGAGCTGATCACTCCTGAGACAACTAGATTATCTAGGGCAATCATTAAGGGATTTTAACGCAACAAACTTGAGAATTCGACTAGGAATCGACTGCTCGACTATGCTCATTTGCAGAAATCATTACGACACAATTAAAATTCAATTAGAGATCAGAGATAGGTCAGTTCGACTAAGATGTGTGGTTAAACGTGGGTGATTCCACAAAATTGAAAAATTCTCGTCAATCGGTACTAAACTGATTTTTCTGTCATTTTGGTACCTTGTGCCCGTGTTTGAAACTTCGAGATTTTCACGATCACCGGGCATTGCCAATGTGTCAAAGAGGTTCATTGTGGCTTCGAAGAAAATCGACCGCGGGTCATTTGCACTAAAAATTTCTGAAACCTACATGGTAGGCTAGGTCATGCTAAAATCGCGCCAGATTGAAATTAACCGTGAATTTGAATTCGATTTCAGAAATTGAAAGTTCTATCATGTCACGAGTCATTTTAGGAACATCTGTTAGGACTAGAATTAGCACCTAGAGGGGGGTGAATAGGTGATTAAAGCAATTTTAACAATTTAATCCGAATGAGAAATTAATGAATTAAAATAACAATCGCTGCAAATGAAAGTAATGAAAGATAAAAGGATTAGGGATAGAGAATCAAGACTCAGTTTATAGTGGTTCGGCTTAGACCAAGCCTACGTCCACTCTCCCGCACGAACAGCCCTTCTGGGCCGGATTTCACTAAGAATCAAAAAGAGTGATTATGAGTCTCACGCTCTTGAGTCCACAGTGTAGAAGCTCTACTACACTTCCTCAAGGTCTCACCACAATATGATCTCTCTTTTGATTACATATAAAGCTCGAAGAATAAGATCGCAAAATAGAAAAGGAGATTCAGACTTTGGAATTCTTCTATCCGACACCCTTCAACAACTGGAGTATCTCTCTTATATACTTCTTCATGTCTTCAATACCGTTGGCACCTTCCAAAGAGTTCTTCCAATCAACCCGTTGGACATAATCAATTAGAGAGATCTCGAGCTCTTTAAGGTAAGTGTTGATAGCCCATCAATCCTACTCGCCCATACAATCAGGATCTTGGTTTCCATAAGTAGATCCTTCCAAATATAAGTTGCGAAATCTTTAGAGAATCTATACATATTCGAATACGAAAGTAAGATCTTCTAGTGCTGAATCCAGTAGAAAGAAATTCTCTAGCTGTTAGAGTAAAGACCATATAAGAACAGAATAAAAGTTGGTCTGGAGACTGTCCATGAGAGTAGACTTTGAAACATGAGTCTTGCTAGCTTCAGACTTTGATCTTCGGACTTTGCCGCAGAGTCTCGTAAGTCTTCAAACTAGATCGGGGAAAATGTTTTGTCAACTTCAAAATACCTGAAGAGAATTTATCCAACAATCTCCCCTTTTTTGATGGTGACAAAACTTTCCTGCATATTTGAATATTATTGCCCTGCAATACAACTTTTAAGCAAACATTGATATCTCATAAAAGATTAGAATAAAAATAGTAGAAGTTATCTTGTACACAGATGTCCTGTACACAGACCTGCATTCACAGAAACCTCATTAGTCATGAGCATACAGTACTATCTTTATCTAATTTAATAGCTTAAAGTAATGCAATAATGAGCACACATTCAAAAACTTAAGATAAAGTCAAAATATCAATCACAATCATAACAACTCAAAAATGTTTAAAAATGAAGATAAGATTTGGTTTGGTTTGAGGATAGAGTCTGAAATTGAAATGTGCTTGAAATCTGCAAAGTCTTCTCCCCCTTTTTGTCAGCATTAAAAAAATCAAGGAGCACGAGGAATGCGAACAAGTTGAAAGTCTTCCATAGACTTGACGGTTCCTTCTAGCTTCCTCAAATCTTCCTGTAGTTGGGTAAGAGTAGTGCCTTTTGCAGTATCTTGAATCTGACGCTAAACCTCTTTAAGCTGATCATGCATGGTGATGAACATTGCATGATTTTCATTCTGCAACGTCTGAAATTCATATCCCATAGCATAGATTTGGCCTTTGAGCTCTAAGATGATGTCAAGCAACCTTCCAAAATCTCCTTAATTGTCGGGCCCGTGTGCTTGCGTCAACTCGGTCGATGGTGGAGTCAAGCCGGTATGAATATCAGCAGGGAGATCAGTATGTGGAGATGACGCCTCTCTCTCAGGAAACTGAGCAACATAAACATCTTCTGCATCAGGAGGTGATCGACTAACACCTGTTTGTGTATCTTCTTCGTAAAAGTCGGTAGAAGAGGAGTATGTTCTATTTGGGTATCTCCCCCTTTCAATGTCTTCGGAGGAGAAAATACTCTTCTTTCGAGGAGTTTCCTCGGTGACAGGTTGTTGTTGATCCTCTTTTTCCGCCGGAGAATCTGTTTTTTGCCGGTTCGTCCCCTTGTTCTCGCTTTTTCTTCTTCCTCTTCCTCTTCCTCTTCCTCTTTCTCTTCTTCTTTTTCTTCTTCTTTCTCTTCTTCTTTTTCTTCTTCTTTCTCTTCTTCTTTTTCTGTTTCTTTCTCTTCTTCTGTTTCCGCAAAATGTTGTTCTGGAACAGCTGGAACAGGTGCAGAAAATTGAGAAACAAGAGCAGAGATGGGTAAAGCATCCTCATCATCTTCATCTTCCAAGATGATTGCCCTTCTCTTCTTGATAGGACTAGTCACCGGTTCCTTTCCTTTTCTTTTGGCCGCGAAGAGTCTCGGGTCTCGAACTTTATAGGAGTCTTCTCCTTGAATTGCTCGGCTTCTTCTTGCCGAGTTCTTTCGACGCATCTTTGTTATCATCCTCAGTCCGATGACCATTTTATCAATAGTCTTCACAGAGAGAATATGAGGAGGTTGAATGTTCAGGTGTCTGAAAAGACGAGTGATGAGAGCAGCATAAGGGAGTTTTCCCTTGTCCTTTGCCATGGACTTGTACATGCGAAACATGATAGTGTGTGGCAGAGAGAAATTAAGACCAATCTTGATTGCATACATCAACTTAGCCTCTGAGATGGATACATCTATCTTGGATGTTGATTTCGGTCTAAGACAGTTGATCACAATCTTGTGAAGCAGAGTGTTTGTTGCATTCATCCTGGAGTAGGAGAGACGACCTTGATAATTCGGTCTCTTGCAAGTTCTAGAGTTGACTTGGCGTGACTTACACACACCAATTGATTGGAAAGCACCTCTTTCCACACCAATTACATCTGCCAGAGTGTCCTTATCAACAACATATTCCCTATCTCTCACACTTTGAATGAAAAGCTATTCGCATCAAGGAAACGAGATTGGAATAAAAGTATCTTTGTTAATTGAATGAGCCACATCACGTCGATACATAACTTATGAAGTTGAAGTTTCTCAAACTTCTCTCTCAAATTGATACTTAATAGGTCCAGAAAATCAAAATCCACCGTCCGTGGATTCATCACCCCACGCTTCAGCAGTTTCTCATACATCTTCATGTGTCTGTCTGATCGAAACAGTTCATCATTCTTTCCTCGAAGGTTTGCAGCCACACCCATCCAAGGTTTAAAATGTATGAACATTTTCTCATCATCCTTTCCCTCTGGTTGATTTACACTACTAAACCTAGGGTCACTGGGAAAGTTTGCAAAGGCTTTTACTGCCGTACCAGCGGGAACAATGCCTGATCTCTCCATGACAGTGAGAAAATGAGTAATTTGAGTAACCTTTTTCTTTCAGAAATTCATCAATGAAGGTCATTGCAGAACCTCCTTCCTTCAATGCGAGTAAGCCTATAAACAAAAGCAGGCTTGAGTGTTCTTACAGTTCAATATCTTCAAGAACTTCTTCCCGCATCTTGAGGGCGACGACCATGAGGTCTAGTTGAGGAAGTACGCTGTTGAGATCGTTAAGGAGTCTGTTCAGTTGGAAAGTCACTTTCCGTGAGATCGAAGTGCGTAGGCCCTCACCGATCCCCGTGGTCCCCCGTTTGCTATCCTTGAGGATTTCCTTGGTAAGACATTGTCGCTTTCGGGAGAAACTTTCACACTTGTGTCGCAAGAAAGTTAAAAGCTTTGAGAAGTAGAAATTTGGGAGAGAAAAATACAGAGAAGTGAAAAGCTTTTGATCTAGGGTTTCTAAGTAAAGTGAAAACGAAGGAGAATGAGTGTATAAAAGATAACATATACGGGGGGAATTCAAGCATCGCAAATTTTGGAAATATGAGGAATTTCCTTTTTTTAAAAAAAAAAACTGCCTTAATAAATCGATAACCACCATTTTTAAAATATAACTGCCTTAATAAGCTCAATTAGAGATAAACAGACAATCTTACCTTTTCAAAATGACAGTTTAAATAAATGAACTTACAGTCGTGTCGATTGGTATTTTCAGTCTTCAACCTTTTGAGTCGATACTCATGTCGACTTTAGATTCTCGAGTCCGAGCTTCAACATTCTTCAAGAGATAAAATATTGAGTCTTGAGCGAATAGACTCAAACAAGCTTTTCTCAAGTGGCTTTGTGAAGATGTCTCCGATTGATTCTTTGATTCTATGAATTGTATCAAGACTTCTTTATTCGAACATGATCTCTTATAAAATGATGTCGAATCTCAATGTGTTTTGCTCTTGAATGTAGGATAGGATTCTTTGTAAGATTGATTGCGCTGGTATTGTCACATTTTATCTCTATGCAAGAATCTTCAATGTCAAAGTCTTGTAGTTGTTGTTTTATCCACGTATTTGAGAACAAAGAACTTCCAAGGGCTACATATTCTCGCTTCACTGTTGAAAGAGCCACGATACTTTGTTTTCTTAAAAACCAAGATACTGCCCTATTTCCAAGCAATTGACAAGTACCTGAAGTGTTTTTTCTTTCAACTCTACAACCTGTAAGATCTGCGACTGAATAGCCAAGAAGTGTAAAGTCTCCTTCTTTGGGATACCATAGACCAATCTTAGCAGTAGTGGCAACATATTTAATAATACGTTTAGCAGTACTTAGATGAGATTCCTTAGGATCATATTGAAACCTAGCGCATATGCAAACACTAAATAATATATCGAGTCCGGATGCGTAAGATAAAGAAGTGAACCAATGATACTCCCGTATAACTTTTGGTCGATTTTCTTCCATGCTTCATCTTTGTCTATCTTCAAGGAACTTGACATTGGTATGTCGGGCTTTTTGCAATTTTCCAGACCGAACTTTTTAACAAGTTCTTTTGCATATTTCTCTTGATGAATGAATATTCCTTCCTTTAGTTGTTTCACTTGTAGACCAAGGAAAAAGGATAGTTCACCCATCATGCTCATCTCGAATTCATCCTGCATAGACTTACAAAATTTCTTGCACAAAGTCTCATTAGATGATCCGAATATAATGTCATCAACATAAATCTGAAGAAGTAGAAAATTTTTACCTTCATTTTTAATAAACAAAGTAGTGTCTACCTTTCCTTTAGAAAAGCCATTATGAATTAAGAAATTACTTAGCCTTTCATACCAAGCTCGAGGAGCTTGTTTCAATCCATATAAAGCTTTCTTCGGTCCCGAACACCGAGTCTGGTTTCTTTGAGTCTTCAAATCCGGAGGTTGTTCCACGTAGACTTCTTCTTGAATAAATCCATTCAGAATGCGCTTTTGACATCCATTTGAAATAACCTGAAATTCTTATAACAAGCAAAAGCAAGTAGTAATCTGATTGCTTCTAACCTTGCTACGGAGCATAGGTCTCATCATAGTCTATCCCTTATTCTTGCGTGTATCCTTTAGCCACGAGTCTTGCTTTGTTTCTCGTTACTTTGCCTTTTTTTCATCAACTTTGTTCCTGAAAACCCATTTAGCTCCAACAACTGATTTACCTTTTGGTTTAGGAGTCAATTCCCATACGTCGTTAATACTGAATTGTTTGAACTCTTCTTGCATTGCTTCAATCCAGCTTTCATCAGCCAAAGCTTCTTCAATATTTTTGGGTTCTATTTCAGAAATAAGAGCAACAGCACTAGACTCTTCTCGCCTTTTGGATCTTGTACGAATTCCTTCATTAATGTTTCCAATAATGAGTTCTTCAGGATGACTGGACTTGTGCTTCCAGTTACTAGTCAGTTTGATAGATTGTTGATCTTCTTCTTGAGTAGATTCTTCATCGGTAGCTTGTTATACCGATTCGAATTAAGTAACTCGCTTCAATGAAGGTAGATCTAGCGATTATGGAATGCATTCGAATCTTCGTTTGAATTTGCTGAATTTGTGGAGAGTCTTGAAATTTGACATTCATTGATTCTTCCACAATCTGAGTCTTCTTGTTGAATACTCTAAAGGCTTTGCTTGTAGTTAAGTAACCAAGAAAGAATCCTTCATCTGTTTACCCAGTACGCATGGTGTACATAGATCAGACTTTGAGTAATTGAGAATAGGCAATCCTCGAACAAGTTTCTTGGTAGAGATCTTGTTGATTTGCTTCATATTGGTATGGCCTAGCTTTTTGTGCCATAGATTAGCCTCATCTTGTACTGATATTAAGCACTGTGATATTTCTTGATTCACATCTAGAAGATAGATATTTCCATGTCTTCATCCAGTAAAAGATTGAGTAAAGTCTTTCCGATTCCGAGCACGTTTCTTCCGGGAAGTTGATCTTGAAACCCCATCACACAACCGACTTATGCTAAGCAGGTTGTAATTTAATCCTTCAACTAAGGAAACAATATTGATTGACAAACTTCCAATCTTTACTGTTCCTCGACCAGTAATTCTTCCTTTGTTGTTACCACCAAAGGAAACTTTTCCTCCATCTATCTGGACAAGTTTTATGAAGCAACTTGAATCTCCTGTCATATGTCTTGAGCAGCCACTATCAAGATACCATTTAATCTTCCTTTTGATAGTAACCTCGAGTTCACTGCATGCGAGTCCGTGTCTCGAATCAAGGTCCGAGTGAATCCGATTTTGCCATTAAAACAGATATTGGCATAATCGTCATCACTTTCTTCACATTCGCATCACTCCAAGTCTCTTTGAGTGCCTTCCGTATTTCTCGCCTTTCATTTTCTCTTCTTTAACGTATGACGGTTGGGTCGATGTGTCCCTTTTTTCTTGCATTCAAAGCAAGTCACTTTTTTGTTAGAATCATCTTCCTCTCGTTGATTTCTTTTGAAACCTTTGAGAGCTTTGTTTCTTCCAATTGAATTTCCTTCCTTTTACGTTCAACTTTCTAAATCTCTTTATCATGAGTGCCGCTTCTTCATCATCTAGATCTTCTTGAGTGCGTAGCATCGGAATAGTCATTAGACTTTAAGGCAATAGATTTCTTACCTTTTGAATCTTCCTCTTCGTTGGTCTATTCCACTTCATAAGATTGAAGAGTCCCAACCAGTTCGTCTACAGAGAGTGGAGCAATCATCTGCATCTCTCTTATTAAGGTTTTTATGTAATTCCAGTCTTTAGAGAGTCCTCGTAGAAGTTTGTTGACCTTCATATGTCCTGAAATTGGATGTCCCTGATATTCAAGACCATTCACAATTTCAGTAAAGTGTCTAAACATGTCAGTTATTGATTCTCCCGATCTCATCTTAAAGACTTCATATTGTCCCAAAAGAATATTGATCCTCGTTTCTTTCACACGATCAGGTTCCTTAATAGGTAATGTGAAGCCTATCCCGACTTCTTTTTCTTTGTATCACAAGAATATATTCTGTTATACTCGGTAGGGGATAAAGCACAATATAAGGAGTAAATAGCTTTGGCGTCAAGAGTCTCTCTTGGTGATTTCTTCTTGAGTCGGTAGAGTGGGATCAGCAGTTTCTTTTCCTCTCTCTCGATTCGATGCGCGGCGGAATGATTCCTTTATCAACCACTTCCCATTCCAAAGGATCTTTCGATCTTAGGAATGCCTTCATCTTATTTTTCCATATCTTTGTAGTCTTTTCCATCAAAGTATGGAGGTCTGTATTGCTTTGACCTTCAACCAACCCCGTAGGCAACATACTAGCCATAGTTCTTTTACTCGAAGTAAAGACACTTCTTATAAACAAGTACACAGGCTCTGATACCAATTGTTAGGACTAGAATTAGCACCTAGAGGGGGGTGAATAGGTGATTAAAGCAATTTTAACAATTTAATCCGAATGAGAAATTAATGAATTAAAACAACAATCGCTGCAAATGAAAGTAATGAAAGATAAAAAGATTAAGGATAGAGAATCAAGACTCATTTATAATGGTTCGGCTTAGACCAAGCCTACGTCCACTCTCCCGCACGGACAGCCCTTCATTTGGATTTCACTAAGAATCAAAAAGAGTGATTACAGTCTCACGCTCTTGAGTCCACAGTGTAGAAGCTCTACTACCCTTCCTCAAGGTCTCACCACAATATGATCTCTCTTTTAATTACATATAAAGTTTCGAAGAATAAGATCGCAAAATAGAAAAGGAGATTCAGACTTTGGAATTCTTCTATCTGGCACCCTTCAACAACTGTAGCATCTCTCTTATATACTTCTTCATGCCTTCAATACCGTTGGCACCTTCCAAAGAAGTTCTTCCAATCAACCCGTTGGACAGAATCAATTAGAGAGATCTCGAGCTCTTTAAGGTAAGTGTTGATAGCCCATCAATCATGCTCGCCCATACAATCAGGATCTTGGTTTCCATAAGTAGATCCTTCCAAATATCGACTTTAATCCTTCGAAGATTTTTCTACAAACCAAGAATTTCGGCGAAAAGTCAAGTTAGGGCCTTTGAAACATAGATTTGATCTTCAGACATTTTGTATTTGTGACTTAGGAAAATGTTTTGTCAACTTCAAAATACTCCGATTCCAACAACATCTAATCCTTCGAAGATTTTTCTACAAACCAAGAATTTCCATCAAAGTCTCAAGTATTTATTCTTTTAGAATGAGTTGAATATGAGACAGCACCACTAGATGGAATTCCTGAAGGACTATGATTATGATATCCTATATCACCCTGGATAGGCAAATAAGGTCGCCAACACTTTGAGTCGGAAGTCTTTAGTTGCTCATATGCTAGTTAAGAAGTGGAATTTACTCGAGAGAGAGCTCGAGATTCAATGTTAAAGTTTAAGGTAGGCCACCTTTCGAATCTCATGGCCACCCTCAAAATTGAGCTAGATGTTCAAATCAAAATCAAATTACTTCAACCGACAGACCCAGATATTCAGAAGATTCTACAAGAGGATACCGATAAAAAGAAGGTTGACTTTCAGATTTTTGAGGACGGAACACTAAGGTTCCAAGGACGATTGTGTGTACTTGACGATGCAGAGCTTAAAAAGGAGATCTTATCATAAGCTCATTGTAGTAGTTACAACATTCATCCTAGCAGTATGAAGATGTATCAGAATCTGCATCAACACTATTGGTGGTCCGGTATGAAGGCGGACATCGCCAAGCATGTCGCCAAGTGTCTGACGTGTTAGCAGGTGAAAGCACAACATTGTAAGCCGAGAGGACTTTTGCATCCTCTTGAGATCCCAGAGTGGAAGTGGGAGAACATCATAATGGATTTTGTGACAAGCTTACGGACGAGTCAGTGAGGTAATGATTCCATTTGGGTAGTGGTCGACAGACTGACGAAGTCAGCTCACTTCATTGCAGTACAAAAGGACCTTGATTTCGATAGGCTCGTAGAGTTGTACGTGCGTCAGATAGTTCGTCCGCATGGAGTGCCAATAACGATTACTTCAAACCGTGACCCGAGATTCACAGCTGAATTTTGGAAGAGTTTGCAGGCTGCTTAAGGTACGAAGTGTTAGGACTAGAAATAGCACCTAGAGGGGGTGAATAGGTGATTAAGACAATTTTATAAATTTAACCGAAAGTATAAGCAAATTCTCTGATGAGAGATTAAGGAATTAAAAACAATAATCGATACTAGTGAAAGTAATATAAAGTAAAAGGATTAGGGATAAAGAATCAAGACTCCAGATTTATAGTGGTTCGGCTTAGATCAAGCCTACGCCCACTCTCCCGCACGGACAGCCCTCTGGCTGGATTTCACTAAGAATCAAAAAGAGAATTTACAGTCTCACGCCCTTGATTCCACATTGTAGAGTCTCTACTACACTTCCTCAAGGTCTCACCACAATTTAGTCTCTCTTTTGATTACAAGTATAGCTCGAAGAGTAAGATCACAAAATAACAAGGAGATTCAGACTTTGGAATTCTTCTATCTGGCACCCTTGAACAACTTGAGCGTCTCCCTTAAATACTTCTTCATGCCTTCATTACCGTTGGCACATTCCAAAGAAGTTCTTCCAATCAACCCGTTGGACAGAATCAATTTAGAGAGATCTCGAGCTCTTTAAGGCAAGTGTTGATAGCCCATCAATCCTGCTCGCCCATACAATCAGAATCTTGGTTTCCATAAGTAGAACCTTCCAAGTATAAGTTACGAATCTAGAGAATCTAGATTATTCGAATACGAATAGTAGATCTTGAAGTGCCAAATCCAGTCAAGAGAAATCCTTTAACCATCGGAGTCAAAACCATAATAAATAAAATCATAATATAAGTTTTAATTTTGTCGGTCTGGAAACTATCCATGAGAGTAGACTTTGAAACTTGAGTCTTGATATCGTCAGACTTTAGTCTTTAGACTTTGCCAGTAAAGTCTGCAAGTCTTCAGATTAGACTAATGTAAATGTTTTTGTCAACTTCAAAATATTTGAAGAGAATTTATCCAACAATCTCCCCCCTTTTGATGGTGACAAAACTTTCCTACAGATTTGAATACTATTGCCCTACAATACAACATTTAAGCTAGCAATGACATCTCATAAAAGATTAGAGTAAAGATAGTATAAGTTGTCATGTACACAGACTTGTCCTATACACAGATTTGCATCCACAGAAAACAAATTAGTCCTGTGCAGATATCAATCAACTATCTTTATCTATTTTAATGGCTTAAATTAATGTAGTAAAAAGCAAGCATTTCAAAACTCAAGATAAAGTCATAAAGTCAATCATAACCAAACAAAATATTAAATCCAAAGAGTATTTAAAAAATTTTGAAATGGAATGGAAATCTGCAAAGGCTTCTCCCCCTTTTTGTCATCATAAAAGGTGAGAAAGTCAAGGTGCGCGAGGAATGCGAACAAGTTGAAAGTCTTCCATTGACTTGACAGTTCCTTCCAATTTCCTCAAATCCTCCTGTAGTTGAGTGAGAGCAGTGCCTTTGGCAATGGCCTGAACCTGATGTTGAATATCTTTAATCTGATCATGCAAGGAGATGAACATGGCATGATTCTCACTCTGCAGTGTCTGAAATTCACACCCTAAAGCATATATCTGGCCTTTGAGCTCCAAAATGATTTCAAGCAGCCTTCCGAAATCGCCTGAATTGTCTGTTTGTGTGCTTGCATCAACACGGTCTGATTGTGTAGTTAAGCCAATGGAGTGAATATCAGCAGGAAGATCATTATGTGGAGATGTTGCTTCTTCCTCATGAAAATGAGAGGCATGGACATCATCTACATCAGCAGGTGATCGACTAACACTTGCACTGGTAAATTTCAAGAGAAGAGTAGTACTTTCTTTTGGAACAACTCCCCCTGTTTCAATGCCTTCTGGGGGGGAAGTACTCTTCTTGCTGAGAAGTTTCCTCAGTGGCAAAATGTTGTTGATCCTCCTTTTCTGCTGGAGAATATGCTCGATCTTCTTCGGTATGTGATTCTGCTGGTTGTTGCTATGAGTCTGTTCTGGCTGTTTCTTCTTCTTCTTCTTCTTCTTCTTCTTCTTCTTCTTCTGTCTGCACAGATTGCTTCTCCCGGTTCCTTTTCTCAGTTTCCTCTGCAACTTGTTGTTCTAGTTCTGCTGACACAGGAGCAGAATGCTGAGAAACAAAGGCAGAGATAGGAATATCATCATCATCATCTTCATCCTCCAAGATGATAGCCCGCCTCTTCTTGATAGGACCAGTCACAGGATCCTTTCCTTTCCTCTTTGCAGCAAAGAAGTCTCGTCTGGTCTTAACAGGGGTTTTCTCCTTGAACTACTCAAGCTTTTTGCTAAGTTCTTTTAGACGCATTTTTGTAATCATCCTCAGCCCAATGACCATTTGATCAATTGTTTTCACAGAGAGAATGTGGGGAGGCTGAATGTTCAAATGTCTGAAAAGACGAGTGATGAGAGCAGCATAAGGGAGTTTTCCCTTGTCCTTCGCCGTAGACCTATACATGTGAAACATGATGGTATGGGGCAAGGAAAAGCTAAGACCGATCTTGATGGCGTACATCAGTTTGGCTTCAGAGATGGATACATCTGTCTTCGATGTCGATTTCGGTCTGAGACAGTTGATCACAATTTTGTGAAGCAAAGTGTTTGTAGCATTCATCCTTGAGTAGGAAAGACGACCTTCTACGATTCTGTCTCTCGCAAGCTCCAGAGTTGCATGGCTAACTGACACAGAAATTGATTGGAAAGTTCCTCTTTCCACTCCAATAACATCAGCCAGAGTATCTGTGTCAACCACATACTATCTATCTCTCACACTAAAAGAAAAGTGGTTCTACATCTTCAATGATGTTTTCCTCTGCAAGTTGAGGGTTACAAACATGTGATCTAGTGGAAGAAGTGCACTGTTGAGAATGTTGATGCATCTATCCACTTGGCGAGTCTCCTTCTTCAATAAAATCAAAGTGCGTAGGCCCCTCACCCAAGCCTTGTGGTCCCCTGCTTGCAATTCTAGAATATTTCCTTTGGTACGACATTGTCACTGTCTTTGAAAGAACTTTCACACTTGTATCACAAGAAAGGTGAAAACTTGAAGAGATGAACTTGCGAAAGAAAATCTCAGAGAGTGAAAGTTTGTGTTCTAGGGTTTTTGGGTAAAAAGAGAAAGAGGGGGAGAAAGAGTATAAAAGGCAATCGATATGGGATATCTGAAGCGACACAAAAAGGAAAAAATAAAAATACATTTTCAGAAATAACTGCCTTTTTTAAAACAAATCAATAACCACCTTCATTTAAAAATAACTTCCTTAATACACTCAATTAGAGATAAATAAGCAATCTTACATTTTCGAGATATCAGTTTAAATGAGTGAATGAACTGTAATTGTAACAACTTACAATCATGACGATTGGTCTTTCAAGTCTGAATTTTTGAACCTGATACTTTGTCAGACTTAGATTCTGAGTCTGAACTTCAACAGCCTTCAAGAGATAAAATGTTGAGTCTTGAACGAATAGACTCAAATAAACTTTTCTCAAGTGGCTTTGTGAAGATGTATGCCGCTTGATTCTTTGAGTCAATAAATTGTATCAAGACTTCTTTGTTATGAACATTATCTCTTATAAAATGATGTTGAATCTCAATATGTTTTGCTCTTGAATGTAGAATAGGATTCTTTGTAAGATTGATTGCACTGGTATTATCACATTTGATCTTGGTACAAGAGTCTTCGATTCCAAAGTCTCGTAGTTGTTGTTTTATCCAAAGTATTTGATAACAGCAACTTCCAAGGGCTACGTATTCTGCTTCAGCTGTTGAAAGAGCTACGGTACTTTGCTTCCTTGAAAACCAAAATACTGCCCTGTTACCGAGTAATTGACAAGTGCCAAAAGTGCTCTTTCTTTCAACTCTACAACATGCAAGATCTGCGTCTGAATAACCAAGAAGAGTAAAGTCTCCTTCTTTAGGATATCATAGACCAATCTTAGCAGTAGTTGCAACATATTTAATAATACGTTTAGCAGCAATTAGATGAGATTCCTTAGGATTCGATTGAAACCTAGAACATATGCAAACACTAAATAATATGTCAGGTTAGATGCAATAAGATAAAGAAGTGAACCAATGATACTCCTGTGTAATTTTTGGTCAACTTTCTTCCCTGCTTCATCTTTATCTATCTTCAAAGAACTTGACATAGGTATGTCAGTCTTTTTGCAATTCTTCAAACCGAACTTTTTAACAAGTTCTTTTACATATTTTTCTTTATGAATATAGATTCCTTCTTTCAGTTGTTTCACTTGTAGACCAAGGAAGAAGAATAGTTCACCCATCATGCTCATCTCAAATTCATCCTGCATAGACTTAGAAAATTTCTTGCACAGAGTCTCATTAGATGATCCAAATATAATATCATCGACATAAATTTGAACAAGTAAAAAGCTTTTACCTTCCTTTTTAATAAATAAAGTAGTATATACCTTTCTTTTAGTGAAACCACTTTGAATTAAAAAATTAATTAGTCTTTCATACCAAGCTCGAGGAGTTTGTTTTAATCCATATAAAGCTTTTTTCAGTCTGAACACTGAGTCTGGTTTCTTTGAGTCTTCAAATCCATGAGGTTGTTCCACATAGACTTCTTCTTGAATAAATCCATTCAAGAATGTGCTTTTGACGTCCATTTGGAATAACCTGAAATTCTTATAACATGCAAAAGCAAGTAATAATCTGATTGCTTCTAACCTTGCTACAGGAGCGTAAGTCTCATCATAGTCTATCCCTTCTTCTTGCGTGTATGCTTTAGCTACGAGTCTTGCTTTGTTTCTTGTCACTTTGCCTTTTTCATCGACTTTGTTCCTGAAAATCCATTTAACTCCAATAACAAATTTACCTTTTGGTTTAGGAGTTAATTCCCAAACATCGTTAATACTGAATTGTTTGAGCTCTTCTTGCATTGCTTCAATCCAGCTTTCATCAGCTAAGGCTTCTTCAATGTTTTTGGGTTCTATTTTAGAAATAAGTGCAACGGCACTAGACTCTTCTCGTCTTTTGGATCTTGTTCGAATTCCCTCATTAATATTTCCAATAATGAGTTCTTCGGGATGACTAGACTTGTGCTTCTAGTTACTGGATAGTCTGATAGGTTGTTGATCTTTTTCTTGATTTGATTATTCATCAACAACATGTTGTACTACTTCTGAATTTTGAACTGCTTCATGGGAGGTAGATCTAGCAGAGTCTGGAACAGATTCTGATTCTTCAGTCTGAATTGGCTGAATTTGTGGAGAGTCTTGAAATATGACGTTCATTGATTCTTCCACAGTTTGAGTCTTCTTGTTGAATACTCTATAGGCTTTGCTTGCAATTGAGTAAACAAGAAAGAATCCTTCGTCTGATTTTTCTTCAAACTTACCAACTCAATCATTTGCATTCTTCAAAATAAAGCATTTACAACCAAATACTTGAAAATAAGAAACAATTGGTTTCTTTCCTTTAAAAATTTCATAAAGAGTTTTCTCAAGAATTGGTCTTAAAAACACTCTGTTAATAATATAGCAAGCAGTTGAAACAGCTTTAGCCCAAAACCGTGAAGAAACATTACTTTCAATCAAAAGAGTCCTTGCCATTTCTTGTAAAGACCTATTCTTCATTTCCACAACCCCATTATGTTCTGGTGTGTATGGAGAGGAGAATTTGTGCTGAAAAGTAGATTCATCACAGAATTTAGTAAAATCTTGATTTTTTAACTCACCTCCATGGTCTGTACGAATGCTTGAAATAATGTGACTTTTCTCATTCTGCGCCTTCTTAGCAAACTTAGAAAAGTGAGAGAAAGTCTCAGACTTACTTGCAAGAAAGTAGACCCAAGTAAATCGTGAATAATCATCCACTATTACTAGGCAGAACATTTTTCCACCAATGCTTTGCGTTCTTGTAGGTCCAAACAAATTCATATGCAAAAGCTACAGTACACGATTAGTGGAAACTTTATTTATTGGTTTAAAAGAGTTTATAACATGTTTACCCAGTACGCATGGTGTGCATAGATTAGACTTTAGGTAATTGAGAATAGGCAATCCTCGAACAAGTTTCTTGGAAGAGATTTTGGCAATTTGCTTTATGTTGGTATGGCTAAGCTTTATGTGCCATAGATTAACTTCATCTTGTACTGATATTAAGCACTGTGATCTTTCTTGATTCACATCCAGAAGATAGATATTTCCATGTCTACGTTCAGTAAAAGATTGAGTAAAGTCTTTACTAATTCCTGAGCACGTTCCTTCCTGAAAATTGATCTTGAATCCAATATCACACAATTGGCTTATGCTAAGCAAATTGTAATTTAATCCTTCCACTAAGGAGACATTCTTGATTGATAAAGTTCCAATATTTATTGTTCCACGACCAATAATTCTTCATTTGTTGTTACCACCAAAAGAAACTTTTCCTCCATCTATCTAGACAAGTTTTATGAAACAACTTGAATCTCCTATCATATGTCTTGAGCAGCCACTATCTAGATATCATTTTATCTTCCTTTTGATAGTAGCCTGCAATTAAGAAGAATTCAAGCTTTCTTTGATACCCACATCATCTTGGGTCCAAAAGAGTTAGAGCAATAAACAATCTTTGCCCAATTCATTTTAACGGGTCTCCAAACCAAAGGACATTCTTTCTCAAAATGTTCTGAGCTTTGACACTTCGAACATTTTATAGCATTTTTGCCAACAGATTTTACAAAGATTTTCTGGAAATAATTTTTATAAGCCACTTTTGTTGGTCTTTGTCTGATTCTTTCCTTCACATTTGGGAAATCAATTAGTGGAATAGTTTCAGAAGTCATACCAAGACTTAACTTATCAAAATAAGGTCTTTGTATCGAAAGAATCTTATCCAATTTTTCAGAACCATTTGAAAATCTTTTTGATATGTTTGAAATATCATTTTTCAAATGAGTATTTTATTTGGAAACAAAATCTGAGTTTTCTTTCAAGATTGTAAAGTTCTTATCTAAATTTTCAAACTTTTCTTTCCAAAATTTATCCTGATCTCATCTTAAAGACTTCATATTGTCCCAAAAGAATATTGATCCTTATTTCTTTCACTCGATCAGTCCCTTCATAGGTAATGTGAAGCCTATCCCAGACTTTTTTCGCTATATCACAAGAAGATATTCTTTTATACTCAGTAGGGAATAAAGCACAATATAAGGAATAAATGGCTTTAGCGTCAAGAGTTTGTCTCTTGGTCATTTCTTCGTGAGTCATCTCGGTAGGAATAGCAACTTCTTTTCCTCTCTCTGATTCTGATGCAACAGCAGGAATGATTCCTTTGTCTACAACTTCCCATTCCAAAGGATCTTTCAATCTTAGGAATGTTTTCATCTTGGTTTTCCATATGTTGTAGTCTTTTCCATCAAAGTATGGAGGTCTGGTGTTACTTTGACCTTCAACCAACCCTGTAGGCAACATACTAGCCATAGATCTTTTCCTCAGAAGTAAAGACACTTCTTATAAACGAGTACATGAGCTCTGATACCAATTGTTATGACTAGAAATAGCACCTAGAGGGGGTGAATAAGTGATCAAGACAATTTTATAAATTTAACCGAAAGTATAAGCAAATTCTCTTATGAGAGATTAAGGAATTAAAAACAATAATCGATGCAAGTGAAAGTAATATAAAGTAAAAGGATTAGGGATAGAGAATCAAGACTCCAGATTTATAGTGGTTCGGCTTAGATCAAGCCTACGTCCACTCTCCCGCACGGACAACCCTCTGGCTGGATTTCACTAAGAATCAAAAAGAGAATTTACAGTCTCACGCCCTTGATTCCACATTGTAGAGTCTCTACTACACTTCCTCAAGGTCTCACCACAATTTAGTCTCTCTTTTGATTACAAATATAGCTCAAAGAGTAAGATCACAAAATAACAAGGAGATTCAGACTTTGGAATTTTTCTATCTGGCACCCTTGAACAACTTGAGCATCTCCCTTAAATACTTCTTCATGCCTTCATTATCGTTGGCACCTTCCAAAGAAGTTCTTCAAATCAACCCGTTGGACAGAATCAATTTAGAGAGATCTCGAGCTCTTTAAGGCAAGTGTTGATAGCCCATCAATCATGCTCGCCCATACAATCAGGATCTTGGTTTCCATAAGTAGAACCTTCCAAGTATAAGTTGTGAATCTAGAGAATCAAGATTATTCGAATACGAATAGTAGATCTTGAAGTGCTAAATCCAGTCGAGAGAAATCATTTGACCGTTGGAGTCAAAACCATAATAAATAAAATCAGAATAGAAGTTTTAACTTTGTCGGTCTAGAAACTATCCATGAGAGTAGACTTTGAAACTTGAGTCTTGATATCGTTAGACTTTGATCTTTAGACTTTGCCATTAGAGTCTGCAAGTCTTCAAACTAGACTGATGGAAATGTTTTGTCGACTTCAAAATATCTTAAGAGAATTTATCCAACACGAAGCTGCAATACAGCACGGCATATCATCCTCAGACGGATGGCCAATCTAAGAGGATGATCCAAACCCTCGAAGACATGCTGCGAGCTTGCGTGTTGGATTTCAAGGGAAGCTAGGAGGAAAAGCTTCATCTTGTCGAGTTTGCCTACAACAACAGCTACCAGCAGAGCATTCAGATGGTTCCTTTCAAAGCGTTATATGGCAGAGCGTGCAGAATACCAATATGTTGGGATGAAGTCGAGGAAAGAAAGATCACAGGCCTAGAGTTAGTTCAGCAGTCAGTGGATACAATTGCAGTTATCAGAGGCAGACTAAAGACCGCTCAGAGCTGCCAGAAAAGTTATGCAGATAAGCGCCGGAGACCATTAGAATTCCAAGTTAGTGATCACGGTTTTCTGAAGGTGTCACTAATGAGGGGTACTTCGCGTTTTGGCAAGAAAGGAAAGTTGAGTACGAGGTACGTAGGTCCCTTTTAGATTCTAGAGAGAATCGGGATCCTAGCGTATCATCTTGCATTACTGCTGAGGCCAGCGTAGGTGCATGAAGTCTTTCACGTGTCGATGTTGAGGAAATATGAGCCTGACTCAACCCACGTGCTTAATTTTGAGGAATTGGACGTGGACGACAGAGTGTCGTACGTGGAAAGCTCGGTTCAGGTTGTTGATCGAAAAGAACAAATTCTGTGTACTAAGACCATCCCGTTGGTCAAAGTGATCTAGCAACACCACGGCACTGCTGGAGCAACCTGGGAGAGCGCAGAGTCGATGAGACGATTGTACCCCCACCTTTTTGCTTAAAGTATTGTATGGTTTAAATTTCGAGAACAAAATTTTAATAAGAGGGGAAGAGTTGTGACATCCTAGAATTTCAATTCTATTTTCAATTAGATAAATTGGGCATTTCATCGACATGCCAATAGTACTATTCTTAGAGCTAATCACTCCTGAGATAACTAGATTATCTGGGGAAATCATTAAGGGATTTTAACGCAATAGACTTGAGAATTCGATCAGGAATCGATTGCTCGATCGTGCTCATTTGCAAAGATAATTGCGGCATAGTTAAAAGTCGATTAGAGATCAGAGATAGGTCAGTTCGACTAAGATGTATTGTTAAACGTGGGTGATTCCACCAAATTGAAAAATTCTCGTCGATCAGCACTAAATTGATTATTTTGTCGTTTTGATACCCTGTGCCCGTATTTGAAATCTCAAGATTTTCACGACTACCAGGCGTTGCCAATGTGTCGAAGAGGTTCATTGTGGCTCGAAGAAAATCAACTACGAGTCATTTGCACTAAAAATTTCCGAAAGCTACTCGATATGCTAAGTTATGCTAAAATCGCACAAGATTGAAATTAACCGCGAATTTGAATCTGATTTCAGAAATTGAAAGTCTTGTCATGTCATGAGTCATTTTAGGAACGTTGACTAATCCTTCGAAGATTTTTCTACAAACCGAGATTTTTGGCGAAAAGTCAAGTTATAGATGTTTTTGTCCGAAAAATTCAGAGACCGTTTTTTATCGCGTTTTTGGGATGCAAGTGGGTTCTATTGGCATGGAAAAATGTCAATTTGATCGTGAGTGCCTTGGTTGAATTTATGGGGACCGAATTGATTTATTTCAAAGGGGAATTGAATTAGGTTTAGGGGAAAACTTGTGCAAATTCATAGCCCCCATTGCCTCAACCTTTTGGACCCCTTCCAAGTCTTCCTAAGCAAGCTAAGGGCTGGAAAATTTACTGAGGAAGCCAGCAATCTGGTGGGGTAGGGTCAAGGGGACAAGAGGATAAAAGAGAGACCAAGTGGCCCCTTCCAAGCCAAAAGTTGCCCCATTCTCCTTCCTTTCGTCACTCCACCAATCCAAGCCAACAGAAATTCCAAAAATTTGTAGAGAAGAAAGCCAGCAACCATTCGACCAAGCCCCTTGCCCGTCCGAGCCCGCTGTCGCCGTCCAACGCCACTACAAGCTCACACGCCAGCCGCACGCCCACGCTCGTTGTCTTGCCTCTCCACTTGACATCCGCATGCCTCCATCCGTCCTAGTCGATGCCCGAGGTCATCAAATCACCATACGCCTCCTTCCCGTCGCCGTGAAGCCCCGCCTAGACCCGCATCAACCCCTCCGCCCGTCCCTGCTCATTTTCGGCCGCAACCAACCGCTCAGCCTCCTTCTTTGGCCCAAGACCATAACCAAGAAGACTAGGTCTGCAGCGCACTGTTTGGCCCATTTTGGTGCCTTTCCGAACCTCACTTGATGTACCCGCTTTGAAGTTTGTGGACCGCCTCCGCATCCCTATCGTCATGGTCCCATTGGATCACTAATCCAGTGAGTTTACCCACTAATCCCTACTTAGGAAGTTAAATATGCTTAAGGGTTGATCAGTTTAGGTTAAGCTTGGGTTAGGTAGTTAGTTAGAACGGATTGGTAATTTAATCGTTCGATATTGCATGCTAGGTGGTTAAAGTAATGCAATTAGCATGTAGATAAGTCATAGTATTTATTTAGATAGGTTCGGAAATTTTCCGGGTCCGTCTCGGCTTTTAATTAGGCTTTTCCAACCTAAGTGTGCATTTTTGCTATTTATTGGTATTTGTTAATTAATTTTTGTAATTATTTAATTCATTATTAATTTCCGAAAATTAGACCGCGATAGTCGGTGACCAGAATTTTTTGCTGATTACAATGGTGTGATTTGTTTAATTAATTGAGTGCTATTTTGTGCCATTTGAGTGTGATTTGTAATTTTGGAAATTTATTCCAAAATTTATTAATTTCGGTAATTAATTAGAAAATATCGAGCGTCGGTTTACAACGCCAAAAATGCATTTATGGACTATTGAAATTAGTGGGATTTTCAAGGGGGAAAATATTATATTTTGGCTAAGGCCTACCATGTACCCACACACGATTATTTTCATCGAGTATTATAAAAATTGTCAAATTGTTAGATGATTAGGATAGTATACTCTATCAGCCTACGGGCTTGATATGTCAGCTTAGGTTGAGCAGTATACCGGTATACTATATCAGTCTGCGAGCCTTGATATATCAGCTTAGAGTGAGTAGTCTACCTTAGCAGCTTTTGGTGAGCTTTGGGAGTATACTATATCAGCCTGCAGGCCTTAATATATCAGCTTAGGGTGAGCAGTATACTCAATTATCAACTTTGGGTGAGCTATACTATCTATCTTCAGCTTAGAGCGAGCAATTTTTGATAGGATCAAACTTGATAAATAGTATTTATTGGGTGGACCGAGAGATAGTTTTGATGATATGGAATCGACTGAGTTGATTGATCGATGACTCGATCCGATTTGATGCTTTGATGTGTTGAAATGATTCGTTGAATTTATAAATTATATTAACTTGCAGGAAGGAATGGAGGCAAAGGTAAGTCCTCTGACTTGTGTTTGTGCTTAGGCAGCCCTTGGGGCGTATTTTCTTCCTAGTCGGGTCTTAGGGGGTGAACTTACTGAGATGTCATCTCACCCTGTTATGGGATAACATTTTCAGAACCTGAGATGGCAGCTCCTCTCGAGCATTTTGGACAGCCGAAGAAAGTCACAAAGTAGGTATCTTACATCCCGCTTCATGGGAGCTCAAGAGGATGGAGGTTCGTGGTCTAGGTTGATGAGGCTTTACTCCACAAGGAACCCCATCAATATAGATCATGGTACCGACGTGCGCGGTATGGACAGAGAGAGGGTCTCATACCGAAATCTAAGATACATGTGTATGTGCTTGAGATTGCTTTTGGAAAAGGCACGGTAGATCCTTCGGGTGGTTTAGTGGTGGACCCGTATTTGTCGGATCCAAGACCTTGTATATATATGTCGGCTTGTATTGTATATGACTTAGTTTGATATGTATATATAAGTGTGGTTTGGTTTTCAAAGAAAATGGTTGCTCTACTTTTCTATCACATCTTGTTGTTGTCTTGGGATTATTTATTCGCTTCCGCATGTGCATTAAAATGAAAGAGTCAGCGACGCATCTTGGGACGTCACTTATTTAATCGACCGCTGAGGGATGGGCACGCGCTCGGAGGATTGGAGCGTGACAATAGAACAACCTTAAACCCCTCTAATCTTTATTCCTTCGCAGTTGCTTTGTTCCTAATGGCCGTTACTTCAAAACTTGAATTGTTTTGGCCTCATCAACTTTTTATATACACGTTATATATACATGCACATCTAACTTGTACATAATATATAGTGCATGTGCACTTCACACGTCTTAAGAAATTGTTTTTCAACGGTCTGCGTGATGAACTCCTTGTATAATGGTACCTACCAGTAGGCAGCTGCGCTGGTTGGGCTCTACTACCTCAATGCTGAGGGAATGAGTTCGAATCTTCGCATTGCTAATACGTCTTAAGTGGCGGGCCATGGTGATGGGGTCCTATGCTAGCCTCCCTCCAAGTATAATCGGTGGTCTCTATTGGACCTGTCGAGCCTGCAACAGCTGTGAGCACCCGTATGGTGTGCCAAGCCGGATCTTGGATATAAAACAAAAAAAAAAAACAAAAAAAAAAAAAAAAAAAAAAACAAAAAAAAAAAAAAAAAAACTCCTTGTAGAATGGTAGAGTTTTTTCTAACCTTTTTTTTTTCCGATATGTGATGAAATTCTTGTAGAGTGGTAGATTTTTTTCTAACCTTCCATTTTTTTCCAACATGTGAGTTATTGTAGGAGGCATCACTTCCGTACGTTTGAAAGGGTGGTTATTAGGGAAACAAAAACGAAAGAAGTCAACAGTCTTACCTTCGTTTGGATGCAATAGATGGGTAAGAAAGGAAAAGAAGGAGAAGAGCTGGGAGAAGAATTGGGGATTTTGCCCCATTTGGTTTAGCATTTAGAGGGATCTTTAGAGCTTTAAAGGGGTTTGGGCAAATGCAGGTGGTGTTTGGTTCAATTTTTTGAGAACTTTGGGAAGATGCAATTGCATCTCCAAGGGGCTTCAAAGGCCTTTAGGGGAATGGAGGGGTAGAGATGCATTTGAGAAGTAGAATTTTCAGAAGGGATAAGTGCTACAAAAGTCCTAAAAATTGTCACAAAAATGCAATTGAGTCCTAAAACTTGCAAAAATTACAATCAAGTTCTAAAACTTGTCAAATTGTTTCAATCGAGTCCTAAAGTTAACGACGTCGACTTTTTAACAAAAAATGCTTATGTGGCATTTAAAATTAATTTTTATTTTCCATGTGGCTTTTTAAATTTTTTTATTTAAAATAGATTTAAAAATAAAAAATAAAAAGAAAAGTTAAAATTTATTTAAAAAACAAAACAATTCAAAAAAAAAAAAAAAAAAAAGGCAGCCGCCACCAATCGCCGGAGGGGCCTGACCGTCGCCAGCCCCTCCGGGATGGGCGGCGATGGCAGCGACGGCGGCGGGGGAGGAGCTGCTAATTTTATTTTCTTTTTTTAAAATAAATTTTAACTTTTCTTTTTAGTTTTAAAATCTATTTTAAAAAATTGAATAAAAATAATTAAAAAGTCATCTGAAAAAAGAAAAATTATTTAAAAGTTCAATTCAGCATTTTCCGTTAAAAATGCTACCAGTGTTAACTTTAGGACTCGATTGAAACAATTTGACAAATTTTAGGACTTTAATTGCACTTTTTGCGAGTTTTAGGACTCCATTACATTTTCATGACAAGTTTTAAAGCTTTTGCAGCACTTATGCCTTTTCGAAATGCAACTTCCTTTGTTTAATGAAAATATGTTAGTTGCCCATTTTGTCCTCATTTATTAACCAAAATCCGTTTTTACCATTTTCTAAATAGAAAACCTAAGCCTCCTCTTCCTTACTATAGCCTCACACCTCCTCTACACTCTCGCACCTCTCTCCGTCGTCCCTCACCGTCTCCTTCACGAGCTGCTCTCCAATGTCCATCCGAGATCATCCATCCCAACCTCAAAGATCACCTCCCGCCATTCTGCTCTCGCGCTCGCATTGCACTCATAGTAGGGCAGTTGGGTAAGCTTGGAAGCTTCGATTCCATCACCGTCTCTCTAGCCGATACCCATTTCCGTCGTTCCATTCTCTGACTGAAACCCAATGGAACCCACATCCTCTTCCGCTGCCCTCCTCCTCTTCGTGACCGTCGGCTTCTTGGGCATCACTGCGTCCACGGCGAAAATCCACTACGGCGACTTCAACTCCTATTACGACAAGCACTGTGGCGGCGTGGTCCCCCGGCAGCACAAAATCGCCTCCGAATCGGCCAGCTCGTATGCCGAGCTCCTCCAATTCTACAGCAGGTTCTTCTCGGCTGATGGTGGCCAGTGGAGGGGGTGGAGTCCGGCCATGATCTGAAGAGGGCAGTGTCGTTCACTCCCATGGCAATGCACGGGACCGAGTCCAAGGACGTGATCAGTCTTCATGGGGTATTGGAGTTCGCGGACCCCAATGTGAGTGCGATCTTTGGGAAGCCGAAGAACTGGAGATTGCGCGAATTTCACATCCGCGGGCCGAGAATCCCCGTCAGGCGGGTACGGTGAAGTTCAAGCTTAATGGGTACTGGTCTCAATCTTCAAGTAAGCTTTGCATGGCCGGATCTGGTGTGTTTTTCAACCGTAGTTTCCATGCTAAATTATCCGCTGAAATCGAGTATTAACAGTAGTTTTGTTAGTGGGGTTTTGGAGAGCTTGGACGGTGGTGATGGTGCTGGTGGTGCAGATCATTTTGGGACTGTATCTGTACTGGCTTTGAGTAGTGGAAGTGTCGATTATGAGTATAGTTTGATAGAGAAGAAGGGAGGGAGTGGGTCTTTTGATAAATTTGATGATGGTGGAGGAGATAATTTGTCTAGTGAGAAACTGGGGCAAGGTTTGTGCTCGGCCTTGAAGTGGAATTCAACCTTTGACTTGGAATACAGGAGTGTTTGTCACGGTGGTAAGTGCAACCCTCTTGGCACAGATGTCGGGTTTTTACCCAAGGCCATGAGTTTCACTACGATTCGATGTTTGGAGGAGGGTAAGACGCAATTGTTATTGAAGTTTCAAAATGTCACCAATGTTTATTATGGCTACTATAATTTCGATCCTAGCACTACCCTAATCGGTGAAGGAGAATAGGATTCGAAGGCCAATAGGTGGTGTGCTGTTTCTTGCCGAATCTTGAACTTTTCAATGTCTTTTGACTGATGCTTTCGCGGGAAATTGCTCGATAAAGTTGTGCTGGAGATTCCCTGCCACTTTTTCTGTTATAAACCGGTATCCAGTTGTAGGATGGATGTGGAGCAATGAACTGTAAGGGATTCCGGTTATTTTGATAAGATCAAATTTTGGGGTCACAATGATGCATTACCAGGTGTCAAGTACGAGTATGGAGTTAAGGGGGCTAGCAAACCTTGTGAGTCAAAGACTGGGAAGCATAAGGGAAAGACATATCTGAAATCGTACTCATCGAATATGAGATTTGACATGTCAATCAAGTTTACGAAGGGGCAGATAGATTTTGGTTATTCTTCTCCACTATTTGTGGGTTATAAACGTTTCAATTTACCCTTTCATCTTTATAATGACAGTTACATGCTTAAAGCAAATCGAGCAGAGAATGCAATTAAGCTGGACAGCACCCACGGTCCCTTGCAGAACATCAGTTACACGATACGCTTCACCCCTCCAGATACTTTTGAGCTAGGTGGTGTAAATCTTTCATCCAAACCAGTTGATATTTTTGCAGAAGGAACATATAATAATGAAACTGGTCTTTTGTGCACGATAACTTATTTCTTTCTTTCAGACATATATTGTCATATTTATTGTAATGAAATTACTCTATTTTTAATTGAGTTTGATGTGATTTTTTTATTTAAAATTTTATTAATATGTTTCTTATACATTATTCTCAACTTGAAAAATATATATAAAAGTTAAGGTCATTGATTTTTGTTTTTGATTTTAAACAAATTAAATTTGCAAAATTTTAAAATTGGCACATGAAAGGACTTTCCACATGTATGTGTTTACCAAATAGCATTTTCCCCAAGTTGCATCTCAAGGCATCTTTTCAATTTTAATTTATTTCCAAACCCTTTAGGGCCCGTTTTTGCATTTCACCAGATAAAAGGGGTTTTCCGAAATGCTAGATTGTTTGGTAAACTATAACTGAAAAATGCTTTAGGAAATGCAAGACTATTTGGTAAACATATATTTGAAAAGCCCTTTAATGTAACCAAATTAAGTTTTTTAGTTTTAGTATTTTTAAAATTGTAAAAAAAAAAAAAAAACAATGACTATATAACCTTTTACATTTTCATGTTGAGAGTAATATAAAAGATATATTAGTGAATTCATTTAAAAATTATATTAAAATAATTTGATTATAGATTAGATGCAAAGCTCAACTTTTGGCCTAGGGTTATTTTAGGTTTGTTTTCAACTTTGAATAATTTTTTTTTTAATTATTGTAGTATTAATCATCTTCGTTAAGTAATGATCATTCTAATGTATTTATAAAAGTTGGCTATTGATTGTCAAAAGATAAAAATGACAACAAAAAAAAAAAGGGTGAACCCAACATTTGCAGAGAGGATTTTTATTATTTAAAAAAAATAAAAATAAAATACGATGAAACTCCATTGCCGATCAACGGCGGTTGGGGTGTGGGGAAGATGATCGGTTTAAAAAAAAAGGTCAACGGATGAATAGTAAATGTGGACTTGCATTCCCGAAATGCTGAAAGCCCAAAGCAGGTTCGGACCTGTTTTAGGCTTTCAGTATTCCAAAGCATTCCAAATGCTAGCATTTGGCTAAGGATGCCTCGGAATGCTGAATCAAACAGGTAAAATTTTTCCCAAGGGGCTTTCAGTGCCCGAAAGCCCCTTGGGAAAAATTTCAGCCGTTTGGTTCAATTTGGGGTTATACTTGGGGAATGCTGGCATTCCAAATGCTGTGGAATGCTAAAACGGGTTTAATGAATTTTTTTCTTCCAATATTACCCTCACTATAATTGAGTTATCCCTGTTTTACCCTCAAAAACAATTGTTCATCGTCTTCCTCGTCTTCCTTGTTTCTTCAAGACCGAAGCTCGCCGCCGGAGCTCAACCGGCCGGAGCTGGTCCGTCGCCCGAGGCCCCGCGACCCACGCGACGGCGGTGCGTGGGTCGCGCCCTAGGCGGCGTCGCCCGACTAAAGGCCTTTACATTTCCCGGCGGTGCGTGGGTCACGCGACCCGCCACCTACCACCATTGCCACATTCCGCCACCAGCCGCCTCCCCCACCAGCTCCGATTGCCTCCCACTCGCCCCTCCTTTGCATCAACATCTCCTCCTCCTTTTTCCTTTTCTTTTTTACCTCAAAGCTAATTTGTCAAATGCTGCAAAAATAAAAGTTCCCAAACACTTTTCATCTTGTTTGGGAAAGCATTTGAGAGTTGGGTGAAGAATGGTAGGGCGCGACTAATTTGGTTCTCTCCTCCTCCTCCTCCTCCTCCTCCTCATCCAATCTCAGTAGGGCGACCGAACCGGCAGTGATTATGCTCCACCAGAATCCAGTCGTGTCCGATGTACTCGCTACAGCCGTGTCCTGCGGCATCGCTCTCACGGTTCTCCGGTTGTTTGAAGAAACAGCTAAGCGAGGCGTCTTTGACCAGGTTCGGACAGGATTACTCCCTACTTCCTTTGCTTGTTCCATAAATTTCCTGCTGGCGATGCTGTCTCGGGATGCTCGGCTGTTTCGTTTTTCTCATTAGACCAAATTTTATTCGCATCTCAAATAACTCGTGTTGACCAGTTGATTTGGGGCGGTGGAGATTACCCATCCAAATCATATCAACCAATCGCAAACTCGAGCAGGGCGACCTGAACTTGACCAGTCCCCCGGGCTTGCAGAGTGTATGGGCCTGAAATATTGCTGGCTGTCCAAACTCGTGCCCCTAAATTATAGAAAAAAATTTGCATCTCAAAGCAGTCCTTGTAAACATAGTTCTAGACCTGATTGCTGTTTTCAAGCCGTTTGTTATATTTAATTGTCTTTGTTTTTGTCCCTCGTTCAGAAACTTAACAGGAAGCTTGTGCATGTAAGCTTTGGATTAGTTTTCATGCTTTGCTGGCCACTGTTCAGGTAATCTTAAGACTACACCATTTTTTTTCTTTTTTCTAAATTCCTAATGGATTATTAGTTTGGTGAGATGGCTATTGCTAATAAATTGCAGTTCTGGGCATCGAGGTGCGCTATTAGCTGCTTTGATTCCAGGGGTTAATATCATACGCACGCTTCTTCTGGGATCTGGCATTTGGAAAGATGAGGCGACGGTGAAGTCCATGACCAGATTTGGGGACCGCAGGTTCGTAACTCGAGTTATTTGGTATCCGCATTGCATTGAGACAGAGGTGAATCGGGTTTGATAGGATTACATCGCTTGTATTTAAATAATCGCAGTACTGATCTCCTAAACTCGTTATTTGATTCTATCAAGCAATTTGATTTAGTTAAGATTTTCAGGGAACTTCTTGAAGGGCCGCTATTCTATGTCCTCACAATCACATTTGCTTGCGCGTATTATTGGAGGACTTCGCCAATCGCGATTGCAGCAATATGCAACCTCTGCGCTGGAGATGGTGCACTAATCTAACTCCCCATTATTTCTTGCTTGTTATACTGGCATAGGTTCAATGACTAGTAAGTGCAAAAATAAAGGGACATATTAAGGACTTCTTCAGTGTCATGGGCCTAAATCTTGAGAAATATTATTACAGTGCTTAATGCCACAAATGATATTGGGGTGAAGTTATCTCCTTAATTAAATAGAATAAATGATGTTATCTTCAGTCAAGGCTTAGAATGATACAGAGATATCAAACTGCGTGACGAGAGATGCGGTCATCAGTTCAAAGGAATCACATAATTTTCCCAAATATCCGAAAATTAAAGAGGGCGGGCTTAAGCATAGACACCTGGTTTTGCGTTGCCTGTTTTCAGGTTTTGCGGACATCATCGGAAGGCGGCTTGGCCAACATAAAATTCCCTACAACCGTAACAAATCCATAGCTGGTAGCATTGCAATGGGCTGTGCCGGGTTTTTAGCATCTCTCGGGTAATTCTCAGTCGGGTGTTTGAGCATTCTGTATAAATCTGATTGAGTGGTGGCCTTATTGGTTACAATTTGCTTATGTTTACAAGGTTTATGTCCTATTTTTCTTCCTTTGGTTATATCCGAGGAAGCTGGGAGATGGCTTCGGGTTTCTTGGTGGTCTCTCTTGCTTCTGCTCTGGTGGAATCGCATCCTCTGAGCTCTCGGCTCGACGACAATCTCACAGTTCCCTTAACTTGTGCATTGGTGGGGAGCCTTGTTTTCTAGGTGCTTAACATTTATTATGACCGTTTCCCTCCAAGGGAAAGGAAAGCACAATCGTCGGTGTAGAGATATTATAATTTTATGTTAGTATTTGGTGTGGATTTTGATATGAATGCGAGTGGATGCGTGTTTGTGGGACAACACAGCAAAGGGTGGAAGAAAACAATAGTTATTTTAATGAAAAAAGGATTACAAGGCTGATAGTGATTGGTTTAGTTTTGATAGTCGTTTTCTTTTCTGTATTTATGGCCATACAACCAAGCCTATTTCTAGGCTCCAATAACCGACTCATACAGCAAATCACCTCTGCATTTATCTGAGATTTTCTTCTTATTTTGAACCTTGACCACAAACCTCAACTACCACTAAGACTAGAGACTTCTAGAGTATACTTAGTATAGGCTTTTCCAGAATAGTAGACTAGAACTTTAACACTTCTTTTCAATCCATTTTTATGATACTCCGATCATACTTCAAAAGTATAGGCTTTTCCAGAATAGTAGACTAGAACTTTAACACTCCTTTTCAATCCATTTTTATGATATTCCGATCATACTTCAAAAGTATAGGCTTTTCCAGAATAGTAGACTAGAACTTTAACACTCCTTTTCAATCCATTTTTATGATACTCCGATCATACTTCAAAATATCTCAAACTTGATTTGGGATGGTGCTTTAGTAAATATGTCGTCGACTTTATCAGAGTTTTCTAGTGCTTTATCTCTCCAATTCTAGTTCTTATATTAAGTGATATTTTATGGCAATATTTTCTGTTTTTTCGTGAAAAACAAGATTCTTAGACATAGCGATAGCAGACTTGTTATCGCAAAATATTGAAGTAGGTTTTGTTTGTACCACTTTGATGTCCTTTAATATTCTACGAAGTCATAATGCCTAACTGGTGGTAGTAGCAGCTATGATTTGCTCAGCTTCTGTGGAAAATTTTTCCACTAAATCTTGCCTTTTGGATGCCCATCAGATTATTTTAATACCTAGTGTAAATGCTAAGCTAGGAGTACTCCTACCATTGAGTCTGCCAGTAACCGTCGTGTAACTAAGTAGCTCTACAATTGCATTTGGCCAATACCAAATGCCATAATATGTTGGTCTTGGTAGATGTATCGAGAAGATTGTGGCGTCTTTTGACATGCAATCAATAACTTTGGCCGAACACTTCAAAGTTTTCAATATATTACCACCATAGACTGAGGTGGAGGATGAGTTTATGTCCGGCGTTCCTTATTATAATGTAATGGACCACATTATGCCTGCCATGGTTTGCACTAGACTTAACATTTCACAAACCGTGGGAGCTATTAACTATTACATTAAGCATCTTGGTAAGACTACTAGGAGATTGTGAAATGAATCCTTAGAGATAATAGACATTGGTAATGTGTACTAATGGACAATTATGATAGTGAGACCACTGGCTATGTGGATTTAGATCATGGCAAAATTTGGATGAGCATAGATCATATTCGGGGTACGTGTTTCATTGACATGGGATGCAATGAGTTGGAAGGCGCCTCTGAAAGACGATGTCGCCTTATCTTTGAATGAGGTAGATTACATGACACAAACCTTAGCGAAGGAGGCAATATAGCTGACAAGTTTGCTCTTAGACTCTGGGTTGGTGCAAAATGTGTTATTATACATTGTAATAACCAATATGCGATAGATCTATATTTAATCCTATTTATCATGAGACTAAATATATTGACATCAAGTATCATTTCATCCGGACGGTTATGGCAAAGGATAAGGTTGTTGTGAGGAAGATCTTGATAGCAGAGAACCCATCAATTGTAATGATGAAACCTATTCCTTTGACAAAACTCGAGCTATGCTAGAGCTCTTGCACTTACGAAGTATGAACGCCCATCATAAGCATCGGAAGAGCCAGTATAAATGACAAACACTATCCCTTAACTGCGGGAGTTGCACCTACATGGAGAATCATTGAGCTCGTGGCTCTAATTCTACCCAATTCGGAATTGTATCAAATACCCAGAGATCAAGATAAAGTTGGAGGCAGGTTTTTTTTTTTTTTTTTTTTTGGTCGAAAGGTAACTAGTTAATTAAACGGGTAAAAGGTTACACCCACTTGCAACTGCGTCCGCATTTACAATATCCAGAAGGAAGAAAGGGGGGAAAATGTTCTAGTTGCAGGCTTGATCCATTCGGCCATGGGCTTTAGCGGCCCAGTCAGCCACTGCGTTAGCTTCTCTCCTGCAGAAGGTGAGTCAAAAGGTAGGGTTAGCAGAGAGCAGCGACCTTGCTTCGGCAAAGAGTGCCCGTTCCTCCCATGGCGGTGGTGTATCATGGTTCAAGATGTCGATCATGTTCCAGCAGTCCGATTCGATCGCCAAGCAGTTGGACTGAAGCCCCTGCGTCACCAGACGCCGGATAGCGATGCTGAGAGCCTGCACCTCAGATTGCAGCGCGGATGTCGCCGGAAAACCCTCCGTGTACACATCAGTAAGTCGGCCTCTGAAGTCCCTGGTAATGCACGCCATTGATCCCGTTCTACTGCCAACCTGATAAGCCCCATCTATATTACACTTCAGGGTTCCGCGATCAAGGGGGCGCCATAGGAAATCAGTCCGAATGACAGGGGAGTTCCGTCGCGGTCCAGTAGGAGAGGAACTGAGCAGGCTTCTCGTTTGTACCAACGCATCTGCAACAACAAGATTGGCCTGCGACCACTGATGTCGGAAAAAGAAATTTTGCGGCCCCTCCAGATATGCCACAATACATGCGCAAGAAGCTCAAGCTCAGGTACGTTATTCCTACGCCTGACCTGATCAGTGATCCATGTGGTGATGTTAGTTACTGGAGTTGCAATTCCAAGACCGCGCAGATCCGAATGCTGCCAAATCGCCGTTGTCCAAGGACAGTGAAAAAACATATGTTCAATTGTTTCGTGGGATTGTTGAGCACAGAGAGGGCAGATAGAATCTGGAATAATATGTCGCTTGAATAGGTTGTCTTTGGTTGCTAGGGAGTTATGATACACTGACCAGAAGAAGTGTCTGATTTTTGGCTCCGTGCGCATCGTCCAAACTCGCGTCCATAGCTTTCTGTTCTGACCGAATGTGTGATTGTTGTTGTGTGTTGTGGTAGTGATCAGGATGTGATAATTGCTCTTGACCGAATGTGCGCCACTCTTCGTTGCTGTCCATATGAGCTTGTCCGAAGTATGTGCTGGCCTTATAGGAATGTTAAGGATCTGATCTGCAATATGTTCTTCATAATGCTGTTGTATGAGGGGGACGTTCCAACATTGGTGAGCATGATCAATAAGATTAGCCACCAATTCTGGTTCAGTCCGTGCAGGGGGTCCCGTCAAAAGGCCGATAGATAACCAGCGATCCCTACGGATATGAATATTTTGACCATCACCCACCGACCAGCACAAGTTCGGACGAATGGCTTCTCGGCCTGTAAGGAGACTTCGCCATCCCCAAGAGGGGCGACACCCATGTACAGCATTTAAAAAAGTTGTATTTGGGAAATAGAGTCCCTTAAACACTTGGCCGCATAAGGAGTCCGGACTTTGTATTAATCTCCAGGCTTGCTTATCCAGCAGTGCATCATTGAATGCCATTAGGTCTCTAAAACCCAGACCTCCACTATGCTTGCTTGATTTTAAATCTGCCCACTTCTGCCAGTAGACCCCTCGTCTACTGACATCAGTCTTCCACCAGAAGCTAGATATGCGCTGTTCAAGACCCCTACAAATAGAGAGCGGCAGTTTAAAGACTGACATTGGATATTGTGGAATAGCCTGCACCACAAATTTAATAAGGACCTCTTTCCCCCCTTTTGATAAGAGGCATTCTTTCCACCCTTCCATTTTAGCCGTGGCCCTTGCCAAGATCCAAGAGAACATTTCTCTTCTCGATTGTCCCTAGTCCGACGGTATACCCAGATACTTTCCATACCTTTGTAAAAGAGGAACCCGGAGTTCTCTCGCTAGATTGTCCTGCAAAAGTGTCGGACAGTATTTGCTGCAGATCAAGCCTGATTTATTCCTGTTTATGGTCTGACCAGTTGCTAAAGAATATTGATTTAACAGATCAGCCATATTCTGACACTTAGATATAGTACCGTCCAGAAAAAAGACTGAGTCATCAGCAAAAAGTAAGTGGGTGAGGGTCGGACAGGATCTGGCAAGTTTGATACCTCTCAGATGGCCACTTGCAACGGCTTGGGCAATTAAGGTAGATAAGACATCAGCCACCAACACAAAGAGATAAGGAGAAAGTGGATCACCTTGGCGCAGTCCTCGCGTAGGCTTGATATAGGGTAGTAGCTCACCATTAAATCGCACACTGAAGGTTGGGGTAGTGATACATTCCATGATCCAGCGAACCCATTGATGATGAAAGCCGAGCTTAATCAAATAGTCTCTTAGGAAATCCCATTCCACCCTATCATAAGCCTTATGCATGTCAATTTTCAATAAGATTTTATACCTCCGCCTCCATTTTCGTGCTTTAAATTGGTGCATGACTTCTGGACAAGCATAATGTTGTCTTGATCCTAAGCCCACTTACAAAAGCTGCCTGTTCTTTGGCTATAAGCTGAGGTAGCCAAGGTTTTAGTCTATTTGCAAGGACTTTCGAAATGATCTTATATACATAGTTACAAAGACTGATGGGCCGATATTGATCAAGTGTTTCAGGGTGGGGAGTCTTAGGGATCAGAGCAATGATAGTACGATTAAGATGGCTAGGTAAGTTACCTGATTGAAAAAAGTCAGCCACTAACCGATAAAGATCATCCTTGATAATTTCCCAGTGCACTTGATAGAACAGTCCACTTAAGCCGTCCGGGCTGGGAGCTTTAGATATCCCCAATTGGAAAGTCGCCTGACGCATCTCTTCCAGAGTGACTAGGGTAGTGAGCTGGGAATTCATAGTTAGAGTGACAATCTGAGGACATCGATCCAACACCGGACCATAGGCATGTGACCCCACTGAAGTATATAAGTGCGAGAAATAGGAACTCGTCATCTCCTTCAAAGTATCAGGATCTCGCACCCATTCATGAGTATCATTCCGGATCACTGTTATCCTGTTTTTTTTACGCCTTTGAATAGTTGAGGCATGAAAGAATTTCATATTCTTATCCCCCCAGTGCAGCCAGTTAATTCTAGATCTCATGGCCCAGAATTGCTCCTCTCGTTGCCAAATAAGCTTGATTTCGTCACGTATAGTAGATGCATCGACAACGTCATTGCTGTTGAGGTGCGAGGTGTTGGTGATGTCGATCAATTACTGATGCAGTGAGTTGATTCTAAGATGACCATTCTTGTATTTTGAAGTACTCCAGTCCCGTAACGCTTTAGCAACAGCTTGGAGCTTTGACACTATAAGTGGTTGTCTCCGGTATGAAGAGTTCCAAGTTCTATAGATCACGTCATGGCATTCAGGATCCTGGTTCCAGTAAGCTTCATAAACAAAATGCTTGCTACCCTTTCTAAAAGATGGGTTTGTGATTAGTAATAATGGGCTGTGATCAAATCCCACAGCCGGCAACGCAACAACTTCAGCATTCGGATAGAATATACGCCAGTCAGAAGTGCACAGGAGTCGATCAAGACGTTCTTTTATTAGTGCATCCCCTGTTCTATTATTTGACCAAGTAAAACGACAACCTTTACTCGCCACTTCCATTAGGGAACAATCATTGATGAGAGACCGAAAAGATGAGAGTCGAAATGGAGTTGCTAGTCGCTTACCTACCTTTTCCCACGGGTAGAGAATTTCATTGAAATCACCTGCACAAACCCATGGACAAGCGTTGGAGGTGCTGATCGTCCGGAGAGCTTGCCATAGCAATTGTCTCTTGTGATAGGAATAGGGGGCATGGACACATGTAAGTCGCATTGTACGATCCTCAGTCAAATCCTTACACATCATATCCATATAATCCTCAGTAGTGTGAAGCAGATCAATAGATAACGTGTCCCGCCACAGGAGCGCCAATCCCCCTTTCAAACCAATAGGGTCACATACAAAAACATGGTGAAAGCGTAATCGCCGTTGCAAGTTGATAAGAATTGGTTCAGGATGCTTGGTCTCCATGAGAAAGACTAGATTGGGCTTGTCTTTGGCCACTAAGGCCTTTAGTGATTGAACTGTCAGGGGACTGCCCAAGCCCTGACAGTTCCAACAAAGGAGCTTCATTTGGGGGCGGGTGGCTGTTGAGGGCCAGCCACCATTACCCATTGCGCCATGTCTTCGCAAAGATAAACAGTGTCTCCATCAGCTGATGTTCCTCCACTTCAGGAAAGGCTGAATGTCGTGGTTCATAAGGCGAATACCGCCTCTGTTTTTTGGAAGTACCCCCCGTGCTAGGTGTTCTTGGGGATTTCCTGTGAATCTGAATGGCAAAATCCATTTGATTGATATTAACCGCCTTGAGTTTTGATGATGCAGGTACCTGATCAGTGGTGTGTCGGGATGTCTGTGCAGCTATAACCGGAGGAGGGATCTGTTGAGGCAGGTTTGTGGCCCCCGCAGGTGTAGGTGCAAGGGGCAGCAATAACGGAATTGGCTGTCTAGTCGGAGGAGTTTCAGGTACTATCTCATCCAGTTGTTGAGGTAGATCCGGAGGATGATAGAAAGCCTTCCAGTATGGACTATGTTCCTGCACCTCAGCATGTAACCACTGGCCATAGGCCATCTTGTTTTTACCTTCTATGAGTGCATCATCATATGGAAAATCTTGGCAATGTGTCGCATAATGGCCTATCTTCCCGCAGAAGTAACAGAAATGCGGCAAGCGTTCGTATCGAAAGTCAAGCCATAGAGTTTTCCCCTCAATTCTGATAAGCTTGCCAGTTTTAAGAGGTTTGTCCAGCTCTATCTCAATGCGGATTCTGGCATTTCTGATGTAGTACCCTCTGCTGCAGGTGGATCAACAGCAACAACAGCTCTTATTTGCTGCACAGCCCTTCGAAGGAGGTGTTCCGAGCTCCATTCTAATGGCAGGCCAAACACATGGACCCAGAACGCACAACAGGTAAAGTCATACAGGTGCAGAGGCGTATTAGGGATCCATTGTTTGAAGATGACTAAATGGCCTGAGAATAACCAGGGGCCGCCATCTGCAATTCGTTTCTTCTCATTTTCCAGCTGAAATTTTGCAATATAGAGGCCATCATCCCGCTGTGATATATCCACTCTTTCTGTTCTCCAGGCTCGCCGCATAGTAGATTGAAAAGCCAATAAATTGACTGAAGGATTGGAATAGATAGTGCCAACTAAAGTGAGGCGGCACTCGTGCAGGCGTTCCGGAGGAGGTGCATCCTCCCATATATCTATTTCCTTTTCAGAGCATAAGCGACCAAGCCGTTGGCACAGGGCAGCTAATCTTGAAGATTCATTAGCAGTGATTGAGTCCATTATCGCTATCCAACCTCTACCAGCTTAAACTAGTGGATAAAAGACTAGTTTGTGGACTCGTGCAAGCATGGCATCGCATAATCAGAGGAAAACAGGAAGGAGAAACAGCAATTTACCACGTTGAGGATAGACGAAGGACAACCAACCCTGGCACAAGAGAATCGGGGACATGCAACACCTCAAAGCCCATAAGAGAGGAAGTGAAAGAGGGGGGGGTCGAGAAGATGAAGGAGTGGGTAATGGGAAATTAGGGAAGGAAACAACCAGTGAAACTACCAAGATGGTAGAGATTGCTCTACATTTCGAGAGAGAATTTTTTCAAACGGAGATACACATAGGGACAAGTTGGAGGCAGGTTAGGAGGTGTCATTGGGGAGCAATGTCAAAGGGACTTGGCGCCCTGCCTTCCAGCCAAATCCAGCAACTAAAATGCTACTTGGCATTGGCCGGGATGCCAATCAGTCATGGTTGGGCTCTAGGCCTGCCCTCGGAGCACCTACCCTCCGACGTACAGTTTTCACTATACATGTCCAGAATTCCGGGCCCAACTTGGGCAGGAGCCGAACTGTCGATTCAATCCTCTCAGCCGGGTGTTTTCAAATCAAATTCTCATACCTGTTTTGAGAATAACACGAACTCAGTTTTGTGAGGCCTTTTCTTAGGGCTTTCTAGTGAGACTTGGCGAAAGAAACAAGGCTTGCGAGGATTTAATCACATGAGAAATTGAGCGACTACCACAATATGAGACTCTCAGTCGATAATGGATTCTCTAAGGTAGGGGTGTCAATAACCGAACCGAAAACCAAACCGAACCGAACCGAAAAATTCGGTTTTTTCGGTTCGGTTTGGTTTTTATCGATTAACCGAACCGAACCGAACCGACAATAAAAGTGAAGAAATAAAAGTGGAGAAATCTGAGTTTAACAGAAAAAAAAAATGAAAACCGAAAACCAAAGGTTAAAAACCAAAAATCGAACCGAACCAAAATTTTGGTTCAGTTCGTTTTCGATTCGGTTCGAAAGATTTTTCTAACGGCACCCCTACTCTAAGGTCAACTCTCTTCATTAAATAAGTACTCAGATTTGTGTATTGAGTCTTTGGGAATCACATGAGAAATTGAGCGATTATCATAATACGAGAACTCTCCAGCTAATAATGGTTTCTCTGAAGTCGACTCTTCCCTTAAAATAAATATCGACACTTGAATCGAATCATGTATATATCTAACGTTTCTTATCCTTCTTCATTGATTTCTTTGATAATTTTCTCCGTCGCTCATTAGATTTTAATTGCAAGATTCACAACAACAGCCCTCACTATAAATTGATGATTTTCGTGTTATTTCACAACAACCAACCTCGCTGGAATAGATTATTTGTACAATACTTTTAAATATTTGTCATTTTATGATGAGTTCTTCCTTAGATTTACTTAGGGCAAGTTCCTTCTAACATCTTTTCAAAGTAAAACTTATCGACTTTTCACAAAGATCTTTACTATTATATAAAGTAAAGAGGATCTCCTAGAGATTACGATCCCGTTCATCAACATAAGAATATTCTCAATTAATTATTTTATAAATATCATATCACTAGAAATTTGTGTAAACTTAAATTCTATTTAATCTGTCATGTATTTCAATTTACAATTAAGTAATTCAATTTCAAGATATAATTTTTTTTTCATTTAGTGTAATTATCTTTTTGAAAAGGGGTTAAATGTGTCAATGATTTATCCAAATTAGGTAATAACTTAAATGTTTTGTAACGACTAAAGAGGCAAATTTTTAAAATCTTCCATATGTCAGATTTTTAAATGCGGCACAATATTTGTGCACTTTTGCTAGTACACATAATATATTAGAATACAGTTTTCTAAGAAAACTACACGCATATATTTTTCTCTTAGCCCTACAGTGTAAATTGCTTGAATTGGTGCGTGTACATTTTACACTCCACCCACAAGCTTGGCGAGGGAAAATTATCTAATCAGTTATAAATTTTTCAATTTTGTCAATTAGTCCTAAATTTTTGTATGAAATGCCAATATAGTCCTTATGATCCTTTTTTGCTTAAATCAATGACATGATAGTTCAATCACCACCAGCCATCCTACTTGGTATACCATTACGTCAATGATTATCAGCTAAAACTAACAAGAATAAATAAATAGCATTGTGTGCAAAATTTTAAAATTAAATCAACAAAATTGAAGAACTAAAATGATATTCATATAATAAGTTTAGAACTAATTACACCATAGCCCCACTGGGTGAAGGTCTTACTACCGACGAATGAGTTACATCATCACAATAAATGTAACCCAATTGTCCCGCTAAGGATTATATAGTAATCTTGTGTAGAATTTTAGGACTAAATTAATACAATTGAAAAAGCCTAGTTTAATTATACTACAATCCCAAGAGGCAAGCGTCTTACTACCAACGAATGAGTTACGTTATCACAATAAATGTAACCCAATTGTCCCACTAAGGACTACATAGTAATCTTGTGCAAAGAGTTAAATTAACAAAATTGAAAAGTTTAAGACTAATTCGATTGTACTATAAATCCGGTGCATATATCTTACTACCAACGAATGAGTTACGTCATCACAATAAATGTAATCAAATTATCCCGCTGGTCTACAACATCCATCCACTACAACTCCTTATCTATTGGCCTGTGAATGACATGCTTTCCTATATGGTGTCAATGGACTTCTGCTAGTACAAAAACACAACAAAGAAACAAACTACCCCTTAGATAATATGCAAGAAATTTATGTGATAATTGAATAAAAAATTATTCATTTTTAAAGAGATTGATACACAATTTTGAGGATACACATTAGCAAAAACCCCCCACTTGAACTCAAAATCAATTATGCATGTATCTGCACTTATGCCACCAAATTATTTTTCAACGGTTTGTGTTAGAGGTGATCGATTTCAGAAGACTAAAACCCAAAACTAATTTTATGATTCCCGATTGCAAAAGATTGGGACTAGGAATCCAACTGGCTGGTTACAATCACATAGGAAACTAGTCCATATCCAGTGTGATAAATCCTATTATTATTATTTTAAAGTATGAAAATTGCATAGTTTCACTACAAAACATGTTATTTTCCCACAAATTAATTCTTCCATGAACTATTTGGTGCATGGTAGATTGCTTTCTTTCTAACTTTTTTTTCCATTTCATATGTAAGTTACTCTAGGAAGCCTTATTTTTGTAACAAGAAAATTGTCCAAAAAACCCTAAACATATTATACTGCAACTAATTAGTCCTAAACCTTTCAATTATACCACTTTAGTCCTAACTTATCAACAATTAATTCAGTCCTAAAAATTTTGAGAATTTGCTAATTTAGTCTTAATTTTTTAATGAATTATCGATATGGTCATTTCTACTAATTCTGATCAAAAATCGCTAACATGACAATCTAATCAATATCGGCCATCCTACATGGGGTAGTTGGCACTAACTTGGATAATTTTATAATTATTTTTTAAAATTTCAAATTTTGTATTGAATTTTTTTATTTTTCTTTTCTTTTTTTCTTTATTTCTTAACAAGCCCAAGGGCCACTGGGCAAGGATCGCGACCCTCGTCAAATCTAGGCAAAGGCATCGAAGCACTTGCAAGTCACGATGCCCTTGCCTTGCCAGATCTAGCGAGGGCATTGCAGCCCTCACCCGACGACCAGTGACCTCGCCGGCCCTTGCCTCATGGCCGATGGAGGTTGCCAACCCTCAGCAAATGGCCAAAGATCTTGCCAACCTGATGAAGAAAAAATGAACAAATAAAAGTAAAAAAATGAAAAGTTAAGAAAAAAAAATGTTCAAGTTAGCGCTAGAGCTAATTGGAAATTCAATGTCAATGAATTTCAACCAAAATTAGCCAAAATGATTATATCGGTAATTCTTTAAATTGCTAGATCAGAAGATTTATGAATGAATTGGCCAATTGTCAAAATATCTAGCACCGAATTGGCATAAATGAAAAGTTTAAGATTGAATTGGTCGCTTTACATCTTGTTTATAATTTTTTGGACAATTTTTCTCTTTGATAACTATTCATTACTTTTTGGAAGGGTAATAATTAGGGAAACAAAAATGAAAGAGGTCAAGAATCTTACCTTTTGTCTGGAAAGGATAGTAATGGGTAGGAAAATAAAAGATGGAGAAGAAGTGGGTGAAGAATCGCGATTTTCTCTTCTTTGGGAACATAGGAAAGTTGAGTGAAGAATGGTTAGAAATTTTGTTTCTCTGGGGCGCACCTAATTTGATTCTCCAGGAATTTGAGGAAATAAGTGGGAAATTGAGCCAAATCACATCTTTGCCTTTGCCTATGACCTAAAATTGCAATTTGAAAAATGTTTGTAATGGTTTTTTGGATGATGAATTTGTCATTTCTTTCACTTTTTTCTTGATTCATAAATAAAGCTTGCCTCCACGTGCGATAGATTTTTGCCACTCGACAATGTTGATTGTTATTTTTTAATGCTTAGAATCCTGTGATGTTTTTTTTTTTTTTTTTTTTTTTTGGTCGAAGAGAAACTGATATTAAAACATAAGATTACAACCCGAGAGTAGGGCATCAGCATATACAAAGTCAAGCAAAATGTAAGGGGGAAAAAGGTGCCAGTTGTGGGCCGAATCATGGAGGTGGGCCTTAGAAGCCCAGTCAGCGACTAGGTTTGCATTCCTGCTACAGTGCAGCAAAGCGAGATGTGGAAACCGAGCAGCCAAAGAGGAGGCTTCGTCTAGGACAGATCGTTGCTTCCACGGCGCCGATCGCTGGCCAAGCAAAATTTCTACCAGATGAAGACAATCCGATTCAACCTCAACAGCGGCTTCGTGGAGTCCCTGGTTAAGAAGATAACGGAGAGCACAGATGAGGGCTTGGCATTCAGTTTCAAAAGCGGAGGTCGCACAGACACGACTCGAATGCAGATCAGTCAGCCTCCCGCGGTGATCCCGGAAAATACAGGCGATGGATCCAGCCGTGCTCCCAGGTTGAAAGCTGCCATCGATGTTGCACTTGAGGGTACCCACTTCAGGAGGACGCCAGAGATGGGAACGATGGCTTCGGTTAAAGGCATGGCTGGACTGAAACGCAGGTGTCGCAAGTTGTTGTGACTGAAGTTGGAGGACTGCACTCTGGATGGCGAAGGCGGGCCTGGGGCTGAGGTTGCGGAAGACAAAATCGTTACGTGATCTCCAGATATGCCAAAGAGTATAGGCGATCAACTCTAACCCAGGTATGTTGCGCGACGAATCCAATCTCTCTGATAGCCAAGATGCGAAATTTGTTGTGGTGAGTGAAGATACCGGTAGATTAATGCGAGGATCTGACCAAATAGCGTATGTCCATGGACAATGGAAAAATAGGTGTTCGAGGGATTCAGGGGTGTGCTGATGACAGAGAGCACAGAAAGGAGTGGGTATGATGTTTCGGCGAAACAGATTGGCTTTGGTTGCAAGGGCATCATGGCATGCTAACCATAGAAATGTTTTGATTTTCGGTTCTGTCTTCATGACCCAGATTTTGTGCCATACTGCTGTTGCTTGATTTGTTGATGTTGAGTTGCTGCTTGTCGAAGGTTGGTGTTGTGATTGCATGATGGCAAAATAGTTACTGCGTACTGTGTAGTGACCATCTAGTGTGGCTGCCCAAATAAGTTGATCAGTTGAAAAAGGGGTCGATCTCAGAGAAAGGATTTCAGCAAAGAGTCGATCATCAAAAATGTGGTGTAGTAGAGGCTGGTTCCAGTTGTTGTCAATGGGATCAATCAAATCAGCGACCAGAGCAGGTTCTGCTCGATTCGGTGGACCATAAAGAACTCCCATAGGCAACCACCTGTCTCCTCTTATTTTGATGTGTTGGCCATTTCCCACTGACCAGCGAGCATTAGGGAGAATAGCGTCTCGTCCCATAAGCAAGCTTTGCCATCCCCATGACGGTCGCGATCCCCAGCCGCGATCATAAAATCCGTCGAGTGATAATATAACCCCTTAAATAAACGACACCATAAATCTTGAGGCTGCTGTAACATACGCCATGCCTGTTTACCCAGCATGGCTCGATTAAATGCAATTAGATCACGAAAACCCATGCCTCCAACTTCCTTCCTATGTTTGAGCAGCTCCCATCTTAACCAAGGATACCCCTTGTTTTGATCATTTTTCCACCAAAAGCTAGCAATTCTGGATTCAATAGTTTTGCAAATAGAAAGAGGTAACTTGAATATAGACATAGCATACTGAGGAATAGATTGAACAACAGCTTTGATCAGGATCTCCTTACCGCCTTTTGAGATAAACTTCTCTTTCCATCCCTCTAATTTAGCATTAACTCTAGCAAGTATCCAAGAACACATCTCCCTTTTAGAGCAGCCCCAATCAGAGGGGATGCCTAGGTATTTTCCACAGCCCGGTAGAATAGGTGTTCTGAGTTCCGAAGCCATATTATGCTGAAGAAGTTGGGGACAATTTTTACTAAAGATGAGTCCTGATTTATTGCGATTGACAAGCTGTCCAGTGGCCAGACAATAGAGATTTAGAATATTTGCTATGTTTTGGCTCTCTTGAATACTACCAGATAGAAAAAAGATTGCATCATCGGCGAAAAAGAGATGGGATAGTTTAGGACACCACCTATTTAACTGGATACCCCGAATGTGTCCTATTTGAACAGCTTGAGTGATGAGGGTTGATAAAACATTGGCCAAAAGAATGAAAATATACGGCGATAAAGGATCACCTTGGCGGAGACCACGGGATGGGCGAAAGCAAGGGAGGTGCTCCCCGTTAAATTTCACACTGAAGGTGACTGTGGTGATACACTGGATAACCCAATTAACCCATTGTGGATGGAAACCTAACCTAAGGAGATAATCATTGAGGAAATCCCACTCAACCTTATCATACGCCTTGGTCATGTCAGTCTTTAGGATTGCATTGAATCTACAAGTCCTCTTTCTTGTTCGAAAATGATGTAATACTTCTTGCACAATGAGAATATTATCCTGAATTTGTCTACCCTTAACAAAAATGTGAAATAAGAAAAGGCAGCCAAGGTTTAAGGCGGTTAGCAAGTACCTTTGAAATAATTTTGTAAGCAAAGTTGCAGAGACTGATGGGGCGGTACTGCTCAAGCTTCTCGGGATGGTTTGTCTTGGGAATCAGTGTGATGAGAGTATGATTGAGACCCATAGGCATAACCCCTGACCTTAGAAAAGTAGTTACCAAAAGGAAAATATCTTCTTTAACCACTTCCCAATGGTGATGATAAAATAAGCCACTCAAGCCGTCAGGACCAGGGGCTTTGGAGGCGCCCAGTTGAAAAGTAGCTTGCCTAACCTCGTCCATGGTAAGTGCAGCAGTCAGCTGGTCGTTCATGTTAGAGGTGACCACTCGGTCGCAAGTGGCCAATAAGGGTTCATAGTGTCTGCGACCAGCCGTAGTATATAAAGTGGAGAAAAACTGGGTAGTCATCATCTGCAGTGTAGGGAGATCGCGAATCCACAGGTTAGCCTCATTTAGCAAAGTAGTAATTCTATTACGCTGGCGTCGTTGGAGTGTAGATGCATGAAAGAAATGAGTGTTTTTATCACCACACTTGAGCCATAGAATTCGGGATCTTAAAGCCCAATAGTGCTCTTCTTGTTTCCAGGTACGTCGGATTGCCTCCTTTAGGTGCGAGGCCTTTGTCGAGTCATACTGGGAAAGAGGCTGATTCACTAGATGCTGCAGCTGATCTTGTAGTTTAAGCACGTTTGGTAGCCATTCGAAAATTTGGCTCGCTCCGGACCTTAAGAGCCGCCGTTACCTTCCCGACTTTTGATAGGAAACGTGATCGTGTGAAGAGGACGAGTGCCAAGCTCGAGAAATAATTGCGAACACTCCCGATCATCATTCCAATAACCCTCAAACATAAAAGGTTTTCTAGTGCGAGGTTTACTAGAGGAAGTCTCGAAGGGATAGGGCAGTGATCGGACCCAATAGGTGGAAAAGCATACACCTCAGCCCGGAAATAAGAATCTCCAGTCCATTGTACAAACCACTCGGTCAAGTTTTTCCTTAACCAAATCCTCCCCTTGCCTATTATTCATCCAAGTATATTTACACCCATGACTCTCTAACTCAGATAACTCGCAATCATTAAGGACCTTTCGGAAAGCCAACATTCGAGATTGATTTGCTGGTCTTTTCCCCAACTTTTCCCAAGGGTAGAGAAGCTCATTAAAGTCGCCGGTACATAACCAAGGTCGGTTATTTGTTGCATGTATATGCCGAAGGTCATCCCATAGAAGAAGACGTTGTTGATAGTTCGTTGGCGCATGAATATAGGTGGTACTAAGTAGCTGTCCACCCCTTCCCTCTCGACAGGTAGTATGAATCATGTAAGGGCTTGAATTGAGGACAGTAAAATCGAGCATATCATTCCACAACAGAGCTAATCCACCAGCCAGACCTGCTGGATTCAGAATATATGAGTTAGAAAACCGTAAAGAACGCTGTAAGTTGCTGACCCTAACCTCTGGTTGTTTCGTTTCCATCAAAAATACTACGTCGGGCTTTTCCTTGGCCACCATGGCCTTTAGCTCTTGAACTGTCAGGGGATTGCCCAAACCCCGACGGTTCCAAAGATAGCAAATTTCATTTGTGTGGAGGTGGCTGTTTGGGGCCAGCCACCAAAGCCCAAATTCCAGCTTCATCTGCGGTAACGATAGGGGTTTCCATTAAGTTGGCGTCATCAGGTTCATGAATGGTCAGACCTGTGGCTTCATACGGGGTATATCTTCGTGGTTTCTTAGCTGAGTTAAGTGCTAGTGTTGATCTGGTATTCTTCAGCTTCCTGGGGAGTTGAATATCCATAGATGTTGATTGAATTGATTTCATCTTTGTATCTGCAGGTAAGAGAGCTGTATGGAGAGGAGGTTTGTGTGTGGCCAAGTGTGAGTGGGGTTGGTGGCTAGAGGCTGCTGGTAAATCCAGAGGGAGATGCTGAATCCTGTGTTGACAAGGAGATGCAGAGTGGTTCTTTGAGTTGGGGACCGGAAGCAGCTGGTGGTGCTGGTGGAGGGGGGGCAAAGAAAGGAAGGGGAGCTAGCCGGGATGGCGGAGTGTCGGTACTCCCTCTTCTGAAAGGTCGGAAGGTAATGAGGGTGCATAAAAGATATTCCAGTAGGGGCTGTTTTCTTTCACCTCCGCACGTAACCATTGACCGTAAGCCATCTTCTCACGACCCTCATGTTTGGCTTCATTATAGGGAATATCCACACAATACATGGCATAATGGCCAAGCTTACCGCAGGAGTAACAAAAGTGTGGCAAGCGTTCGTACCGGAAGTCCAGCCAGAGAGGTTTGCCATGTATTCTGATCAACTTCCCTGTTTTGAGGGGCTCATGTAAGTTCATCTCGACTCGGACACGCCCTGCTTTGGATAGACCCCCATCCAGTGAATCTACCTTCACTTCTAGAATGCGGCCCATGTGTTGAACTGCCTTGATAAGCATTCGATCAGAGTACCATTCCAGAGGCAGCCCAATCACCTGTACCCAAAAAGCACAGGTAGAGAAGTCGTAGCAATGGAGAGGTGTGTTCGGCCGCCAAGATTGAAAAATAACTAAATGGCCCGAGAAGAGCCAAGGACCCCCTGCTAGAATTCTCTTTTATCTACTTGAGACTGAAATTTGACCACATATAGACCAGCCTCACGCTGTGAAATATCAACCAAATCTGTTCGCCATGCCTTTTTTAGAGTGCTTTTGAATGCTGGAATGTTGATGGATGGATTGGAAAGGATTCGGCCAATAATTGTTAAACTACATTCCTCCAATGTTTCAGGTGAAGGCACTTCATCCCAGTCTTCAATGATTTGCTCAGTGGAGAGGCGGCCCAAGCGAGAGCACAAAGCCGCGAGACGGCTAGAGTCGGAGTTGCTTCCAGACATCATAGATAGTGAAGGTAAGGGTAAAAGCCGATAAATCCCCAAAGGCAATAAGGCATCAACTGTCTAAAACGTAGATGAGGGTCGAAAAGGTATCCAGTAACGGCCAAAAGATAGAGATTCCCATATTTGGACTGATACTTAAAAATCTGATGCATGCAGAAACATTCGGGAAGAAAACTCCATGAAACCCAGCAGAGGAAAACCCTGAGAGAGTGCTAAGAGACCAATTCAGAGCAATCGTATATACTATGGCAAAGGGACGATGCTACCTGGATGGAACCGGCAAATCCATCAGAAGACGTAAAAGAAGCAGATGGCGAAGACACCATTCAGTCGCTCGGCGATGGAGACCATAGAAGGGGGCCACAGTTGCGATGGAGACCATAGAAGGGAGCCACAGTTGAAAGAGAAACAGAAGAAATTGTCAGCTAGATTAGGGTTCGTGAATGGGTAAGATATGAATTGGGTATGTAAAACTACCAGAGTGGTAGAGAAAACTCGACATATTCGAGAGAGAAACCGGAGACGAGACCAGGAAAACTTATTAAAAGTTTTGTAAACCAAAGAAAACTTATTAAAATGAATGTCTGTTTTATTAAAATTTCATCTTGTGTCATCAATTTTTTTATGAGCCTCTAAAGAACCAATTAGTTCACTCATTGACAGGATCTAAAATCCTTAGATTCTTCGATGGGGGTGACAATTAAATTATATACTTTTGTAAGTATCATCAATATGTTTTCTATTACCCTTTGGTCAATAATAGTTCTTCTAATTTACCATAATATTGTTGGACGGTCTTATAATATTTAATTTATCATTTCCAAATTCACTTCTAAGATATTGCAGTCTAATGGTGCGTACCTTTATCGTGCCTTTGGAAGTCTTCTCGTAGTATATCGCATGTCCTCTTTGCGGTCTTCACATCAATTATGCTTTAAAATATCGTTTTCAACAGTACTTGCTAGATGACACATAAAACCCAAGCATCCTTTTGTAGTTGCACTACCAGAAAACATGCACCTTTTTACAGAACCGCATAAAACTTTCTTCATTATATCCCATAAATCTTTGTCCATCAAGAAAGCAATCATTTTGATATTTCGATAGTCATAGTTATTTCCTTCGAAAGTAAGAATGGGTAGTGAATAGGAGGTAGAGTCGGCAATAATTTTGATGTCAAATAGTTAGCTGAATGGTTTTAGTAGCGAGTGGATAGGATAAGCGCTTAATACCATCGAACGAGGCTCTTGAGTTAGATCATGCTAGATCTTAGTGTTAGAATTTCTAGAGAATTTGTAGGGATGTAAAAATTTGTGGGGATTCTCGGCTCAGGCAACAACAACGGGACAAGTTACATTAATTTTTTCATTAAAATACTTGGGGTATTGCAAGTGGGAATATGCGTAAAACTTTGGTGCTGCTCGATGGTCTCTCTTGTGTACATGACCGATCATCTCAAGCCTATTCATAGGCTTAATACACCGACTAATTAAGCAAATTTATATTTGCATTTGTCGGAGGTATTCCTCCTTAGAGATATTTATGGCCACAAACTTTAATTACCTCCTAAACTAGAGACTTATAAAACATAAATCCTAGAGTCGTCTAGGCTATTCTAGAAAATTGATCAATAATTCAACACAACTTTTTCAAAAAGAGTTAAAAGTTAAATTTAATTGGATATGTTTTTCAATTTTAGTATTTGCATTTATCCTAACAAACAACTTTTTCCAAAAAGAGTTGCAAGGCGCCAAAGATATCTTTCAATTAATTAGTAATTTAAACGTTTTGTAATGGTTAACGAGGTGATTTTCTAAAATCTTTTTAATGTCGACTTTTTTTATACACGCTGTATGGGTGCACTTCTATCGTACTTTATGTATTAGAATACAATTTTCTAAAACGCTATAAATAGATTTTCTACGAGTTCAATTAATTATCAAAATTGATTGAATTATTGCATGTACATTTGACACTCCACCCACTTGCCTGTCGAAGGTGTCATCAAAATGGTTTTGAATAGTTTGCTTGATGAAATTTATTGCATGGAAGATTTTTTATTTTTTACATGCGAGTTACCGTTTCGTTACCATTCATTACGTTTTGGAAAGGTCGTAATTAGGGAAACAAAGAAAGAAAGAAGTCAAGACTCTCACCGTTTGTTTGAAAAGAGGATAGAATTGGTAGGGAAATAAAAGTTGGAGAAGAACCGGGCGAAGAATTCTGCAGTTGTTTGAAGAAACAGCTAAGCGAGGCCTCTTAGTCCAGGTTCGGATAGGATTACTCCCTCCTTTCCCTCTTCGATGCTGTCTCAAGATGGTCGCATGTTTCGGTTTACTCAGCGGACGAAGTTTTATCCGTACCTCAATTAAACCAAGTTGACCCACTAGATTGGGGGCCTCAGGATTTTCAGCTGAGTAATTGGAAGTCGCCCTTTTAAATCCCGTTCACTACTTGCGTATTGGGTCAAGGCCATCCGCACATCTGAAAACTTAGTCGATGTTTCCATGGACCTAAAGATAGCAGAATATCTATCACAACTCCCCTTGATTATCAAAAAAAAAAAAAAAAAAAAAAAAGAAAAATCGCATCTTTAGGCAGTCCCTATAAACAAAGTAGTTCTACAGTCGCTTGTTGTTTTCAAGCTGATCGTTACATCTAAATGTCCGTTTTCTTTTTCCTCATATAAAAACTTAACAGGAAGCTCGTTGCATGTGAGCGTAGGATTAGTTTTCATGCTTTGCTGGCCACTATTCAGGTAATCTCAAGACTACACAATTTTTTTTCAAAATCCGACTATTCGTTTGGTGAAGTGGCTATTGCTAATAAATTACTGTTCTGGGCATCGAGGTGCACCATTAGCTGCAACAATTCCAGGGTTTAACATCATACGCATGCTTCTTGTGGGATCTGGCATTTGGAAAGATAAGGCGACGCTAAAGTCTATGAGCAGATTCGGGGACCGCAGGTTCATAACTCAGAGTAACGTAGCATCCGCATTGCATTGATGACAGATGTGAACTTGGTTTGATAGGATCATGTTGCAGATATTACCATAATCGCAATACTGATTTTCCGAATTAGTTATTTTGCTTAGTGATCTGCTTTATCAAGCAATTCGGTCTAGCTTAGATCTTCTCTTGCTCATTTGTGGGTCTTCTTTTCGATATCTGCTTCCATGAAGCCTTGCTTAACTTCCAAAACCTTGGAATCATCTTGTTCTCTCTTTCAGGGAACTCCTTGAAGGGCCACTATACTATGTTCTCATGATTACATTCTCCTGCGCATATTACTGGAGGACTTCGCCAGTGGCAATTGCAGCAATATGCAACCTCTGTGCCGGAGATGGTGCAGTAATTTGAACTCCCATTATTCCTCGCTTGTTATACCGCATAGGTTCAAATCCGTTCAATGGCGTAACTACAAAAAAAAAAGGGGGAGGACGTTCTGAGGACTTCTTCAATAGAATAGATGACGTTATCTGGTCATGGCTGAGATTAATACTTAGATATCAAACAGCGTGATAAGAGATGTGGTTATCAGTTCGAATATTCACATAATTCACCCGAACATCCAGAAATTTTAAAAAAGGTGTGCTTAAGCTTAGACACCTGCTTTTGCTTGTTTTCAGGCTTTGCAGACATCATCGGAAGGCAGTTTGGCCAACATAAAATTCGTACAACCCTAACAAATCAGCTGCCGGCAGCATCGCGATGGGCTCGGCTGGGTTTTTAGCATCTCTCGGGTAATCTTCGGGTTGGTTCTTTTAGGATTCTTTATAAATCTGCATGAGCAGTGGCCTGACTGGTTACAATTTGCTTATGTTTACCAGGTTTATGTCCTATTTTTCTTCATTTGGTTATATCCAAGGAAGTTGGGAGATGGTTGCGGGTTTCTTGATGGTCTCTCTGGCTTCTGCACTGGTGGAATCACATCCTCTCGGCTCTCAGATTGACGACAATCTCACAGTTCCCCTAGCTAGCGCATTGGTGGGGAGCCTTGTCCTTTAGGCAGTTAACATTCAATATGACAGTTTGTGTATATATATCAGAAGTGGTTTAATTCACTCTAAATTTTAGAATTATAACTATTTAATCTCTATGAGATCGCTTGTCTACAAAAAATTACACTAGCGATATATGTTTCAATTACTCTTCTCACGACGAATATAGACAGTCATGTTATATTTTATATAAAATTAGGCCATGTTTGGTTCATCATTTGGAATGCTCATTTGGGCTCTAAAGTCCATTGGCCAAATGCAAAGGTGTTTGGTTCGTTTTTTTGCGCGACTTTGGCAAGATGCAATTGCATCTCCAAGTAGCTCTAAGTCCCTTTAGCCCAATACAGCTCTTGAGATCCTTTGGAAAGTTGTATCTTCATAATGCAACTTCCAATATTATTCATCTCTCCGGTGGAGAAGCCGATAGGTCGTCCTGAATAAAAATAAATATGTTTATATTTTTATATAAAAATATAAACATATCTTTTTATATTTTATGTTTAATAAATATATATTTATAAAAATATATAATATATATTTATAAATATAAACATATCTATTTTTTATATTTTTTTTATAAATATATATTTATAAAAACATATAATATTTTATATAAATTTATGTTTAATAAATATATTTTATTTTTATATTTTATATTTTTATATAAAAATATGTTTATATTTTATAAACATATTTTTTATTCAGGCGGTTCGGCCACCGGATTCGGCGATCCGGTGGCGGACTTCAAAAAAAAAATATAAACATATTTTTGCTTTTTTAATTTAATAAAAGTTAATTACAAATGCAAATTTTACCAAACAGTATTTTGGCTAAAGTTGTTTCTCAATGCAAATTTTATCAAACGACATTTGCATTTCGGAAAACCCCCTTCACCCAAAAGTATTTGCATTTCTGCAAATGCATTCCCCAAAAGCCGGACCAAATGGGCCATTAGTCTTAATTGATATAATATTGGTTCCTTGAGTCACAGGGCAAATGTTTATTGGAAACGTTGCCACTTTTTGAGATGCCTTTTGTTGTTATTGAAAAATCCTATGAGATCACCATCAACTGTAATGACTTAAGATTAAGGTGTGGAGTGAGATCACTACTAAATGTTCTAATACTTTAAGCTATGACGCCACGTAAAATTTTGTTGAATCAATGCGAACTAGTCTAAAAGCCTGAGCCCTTAAGAGAAGGCGTTATTTAATATTTAAATACTTTAACAATCACAACATTTAATCAACTAATTTTTAATCTAGGTTTATAGTTCCTTTTCCTTTCCTTTTCTCTTGGCCATTAAAAAATCCTAATCTATTGACTACTTAGTGGTTAGTGTAAATTGCAAGAAAAAGTGTTAAAAAAGTCAACATATTTCATTAGTGTTAATTTAGTCATAAATCTCTTACTAGAATCAATTTAACTCTAAACCTTTTAATATAGTGCCAATTGAATCATAAACCTTTTGATCTAGTGCGAATTTAGTCATTTTGGCTAATTTTGACCTAATAATGTTGATGTGGATATCAGCCAACTGACATGACACCGTCGGCGCCAATGTGAACAACTTTTAATATTATTTTAATACTTTTTGGAATTATTTATTTCTTTTCTTTTCTTTTCTTTTCTTTTCTTTTCTTTCTTTTCTTTTCTTTTTTTCTTTTCTCTTTACTCCAACTGATCGCCAAGGTCTACGATCGGTTTGAGGTGAGGGCCAAGAAGGGACCACGCCAGCCTTGCTAGAGGCCACAAGGGTGGCCTCACGGCATGTAATGAGTGCTCAAGCCTTGTCATGGTTGGGCAAGGCTCAACCTCACCGGATTCAACAAGGTCGTGCCTCGCCCATGATCAGTAAGGCTCAACCCTCGCTAACCCAACACGAGGCCACCCGTGTGACCTCTAGCGAGGTCCCTCAACTCTAGCCAGTCACCGACTAGGAGAAAATGAAGGGGGGAAAAAGAGAAAATAAATAAATAAATAAAATTTGAAAAAATTTACTAAAATAATATTAAAAGTTATCCACATTAGCGTCAACCGTACCATGTTAACTAAGCAATGTCTATGTCAACAATATCTAACCAAAATTAGCTGAAATGACTAAATTGGTACTAGTTCAAAAGGTTTAAGACTAAATTTACATCAATACATTAGATTTGGGACTTTTCTAACTTTTACCTACCGACCAAAAAAAAAAAAAAATACTTTTACCTAAATGGCACAGCAATAACATGTTGTCTCCCTTAAATTATCATGCCCAAATTAAAGATGTGCCATTTTTGAAGGTTCGAAACCTGCACAAGATGCATCAAAATTAGGAAGAACAATGTAAATTGAATTTGAACATAGGGTAGAACTTGAGGAACCCCATATGGATAAATTTTTATTATTGTAGGCTTCGTTTATTTTGTGAAAAATTTGACATGTTCCTCTATCGTGACCTACCCCTCAAATATGGAGGAAAGCGGGTTTAGATGTGTTACCTAAAAGATGGGCCCACAGCCCACGATTTAAATTTTAGCTCTCCCAAGGCTATATACCTTGCACAACATTGAGTATGCAAATTGATGCTATGAGAATTTTCTTTAAAAAAGAGTCAACACTAGTCTATTAGGATCTATTAGGAATCAAGTGAAGTGTGGGAGTATACTTCACTTCCTACACAACCAGAAAATCGAAGTGACTACATTAATTAACTAATCAATGTCATTTTAGTACATAATCTTGTTCATTTAAAAAAACAAAAGGATTTTTGTCAGGCAGTTCGAATTGATTTTATACCTACCACTAACATATTAAATAAACATGCAGGCGCGCGGTCATTAACATGACAATCAATAATCAAGAAAAGCATTAAATAAATTACATGAAATAGCAAAGACTTAATATTATGGAAAAGATAAATGCCAATTCTAACCGGTCTAAAGGAAAGCCAAAATCAATGTATCGGTGTATCGGTATTGCGCAACCAAAGGTAATTGTCTTCAAGGACAATGGAAACCTAATGTAAAGCCTTAAGGGATTGTTCAATTTTTTAGCATAACTTTAGATTCAAGAGGCTTCCACCCTTTTTGAAGAAAATAACCCAAAAAGTCTATTTGTAAACTTTTTCAAGAAATTATGTGTGTATATATATATATTGGGATTTCTAATTATTTTGGAATTTTCTAGATTTTTTATGAAATTTCTGGATTTTCTAAATGTTCCAATGAATTTCTGAATTTTCTAAAAAAAATTGTAAACAATGAACTTCAGATCGGTTCGGGATACCCGGCAACCGATGAGTGTGACCAGGACCCTAAAAGTCCGAGTTCGGTCCAAATTCAAACCAGCCCTAGGGCCTCGTACAAATATCAAATTCAGCCCATGAATATCCAACCCAATTTATATACTTAGCCCATAAAACTTCTAAACCCACAGCATTCAACCCAATCGCTTTGCCCGGTCTCTGACCCATATCTCTAACCCAAGAAAGTAAACCAAGCCCATTACTATTCTAATTATGACTAGAAATAAGCCCAAACTTGTCAATCGTAGTTGAGTCCAAAACCACTAGACTCATCTAAACCCACGAAAAAGGATACAGGCCTAAACGCGCTAAACCAACTTAAGCCTACCCTAATCAAACCTAATCAAGCCTTCTACTATAATCACTTGAGGTCGTCTCCTCACGTTGGCATCATCTTCTCCAAACCAATGCCCTCATCGAGAAGGTCCAAGAACACCAAGAACGACATTAAGAAAAATGGCCGCCAACACTCACGAGCAGAACAATAATGTCTCATCAATGAGTAAAGATCCCACTGTTTTTAATTGCCAAGGAAGCTATTGTTAATATGCAAACTCCACTGGTGTCTTCGGGTATGGCTGAAGCGGACGACATTCTCATGATTGTATCTTAAGAGTCATTTTATCAAACACGTGGTAGGCACCGGTTCGAAGAAGGATACGAATTTGCTCAATGCCTAAATTCACAACTGGAAAATTCAGCGCAGTGGAAGAAGGAACTCTTGCGCTCAAGGGCATTAGATGTGGCCAGGCTTCCGAATAACTCCTTTCCTTTCCCTCTTCCGGCGCTAGAGATGATATCTCGTTTTTTGCATTGGACCCTTCCCTTCTCCACTTCAGGTGGGAACATAACTGCATTTTTCACACTAAAACCGATTGTTTGCTCCTGACACCATTTTCATTTTGAAAGTCCCCTTTCTCTTAGTCCTTTGCTTAGACCAAGAGGGTTTCAAATTTGTTGCTGAAATTCTTTAAAACCAACAACACCATTGCTATCGATATCTGCTTGGACCCATACGGTCCTAAGTCTCTTCAACACTAACCCCATGGCTATGGCCTTTTCCTATCAGCGAAGCTCCCCTCGGCAAATACTAGATTGGCACTTGGGAAATTAGACCCGTTGGAAAGGAAATCACAAGTCAAGGGCGTCGTATGTGAATGGGGCTATGGAAGGGCTTGGTGTTCATGCGCTTCTGGAGGAACCATATGTGTTTCATCTTCTACCGCATGAGGACATCAGACATGTAGATCTCCTCGCTCCGAACCACCACCACACCGAAGATCTCGAGAACACAGTCACTTCTCTCCCTCTCCAAGAACTAGCCTCCCTCTCTTTTTTGGTTTCTCGTCCAAGCTCCCCTCCTCGGTTCCCTTCAGCTGAGCTCTTCAATGGCCGTATCCTTTTTCAGCGAAGCCTCCTCTAAGTGGCTGAACGCTACCCTCTTCTCGCGAGTGTCTAGCATCCTCCCCTTCATCGAGTGAGCACGCCTCATGCACTCCTTACTAGCGAGGAGGAATGAGAAAATATTAGGTAGGCGGACTATGCCAAATCACCATGCACCGGCCCAATAAAAAAAGAGACACATGGCTTCACATGATTGATGGACCCCCCTTTATCTCCTTCAAACTTTTGCATCCTCTCTCTCCTCATTAATTGATGGTCTTCTCCCTACGTTCGCATGAAACCCCCCTCTCTTCAATTAGAGGACACTCTCTCTTCTCTATCTTTTGCATCTTCTGAGAAAAAGAAGAAACCCAGTCTTTTTCTTCTTCTTTTTTCAAAATACTCTCCCTCCCTCTCACTCTCAAGAGCCTTGTTGGTCGCCTCTCAAGCTCAGACCTATCGTTTCCAGCACGTCGCCTCCCCCTCCACTGTCGTCAGGAGCTACTCCCACTCTATCGCTCCCAATAGCCCCTACCAATGGTATCTGAGCTCAAATTCGACAGCTCCGCCATGTCACCTCTGCCATCACCCCTAGGAACCTCTCTCTCGCCCTTAAGAGCCCCCATCGGGCACATCCTAAGCTCATATCCGCCTCCGACACGTCACCTCCACCTCCGCCCTCTTTCTTAGCATCCTTTTTGCCTTGCTCCCCAACTTTGGAGGCGAAGCGCGGAAGAAAATGTCCAAAACAAGCAGCGCACCGGCTAGTGGAGTCGCCTTCTCACCAACCCCCCTATCTCTCTCCCTCTCTCTGTATATGACAACCCCACATCCACATGCCCCCACACAATTGCACATCCCGTACACTTCTCATCACGACCCATTGCAATCCTCAAGAAAGAACTCTTCAAGTACGGAAGGAAGGAAAATGTCAATTGCGGGAGTTTATCAACCGAGCGCGAGCGTTGCGAAGGCGTACTTGATGCGAAGGCTTTACAAGGAGAAGATAAAGGAGAAGATGGATGCGGTCTTGGGCGAACGTGAGGAGGAGAGGACAACTAGTGGATGAAGAGAGGCTATTTCTCTTTGTCTCAAGTGTTCGGGAAGGCCCGTGTCTATCCATCCTTTGCAGAAGCACCACACGTTGCTTCCTTGGAGTAACTCCTTGCCATAAATGATATTTAGCTTTAGCCGGGACTTTTCTACTTATCTGTCTTTTTGCTTGTACAAATGTTCATAGCTAAATCTTGTCTTGAGAATTCACGACGATTTTCCCTTTTTTTTCTGGGGGGATATAGTGTTGAATATCAATATTGTATTTCTATTGGTGGATTTCTTGAATTGAAAGTATAGTTCAAACTTGAAGGAATTTGCTTTGATTTGCTTCAAACTGCTTGTACAAATGTCTAGAGCTAAATCTTGTCTTGAGATTTATGCATTTAAATCCATGATGAGTTAAGTGAATTGGGTCATCCAGTTTGATAAATCCTGGGAGATTCGCACATATCATGAGGTCCATAGCCAATGTAATAAACCTTCCAAGTGAGAGGTTCTACTTATTCAAGACACGAAGAGAGCATGAAGCAAAGCAAAACAAACACAAGAATAGCAATGATAATGCCTAATTAGAAAAAAACAAAACAAAACAAAACAATGTAAAGCCTACCTGAACTGAAGAACTTTGACCCAAAAAAAAAAGGGAGAACCAGTTACGCATCGTGACACCGACACACCCAACATATATAGGTTACAAACACCACCCTCATAAACACAAATAGAACAAAACGAGACCAAACAGCAAATACAAATGAAAGTTCACAAGTCCACGTGTTTCCTATTCATCTAGACTTCATCTCATCTTCCTTCAGGAAGAGAATGAAAACACAAGAAGGGGAATGCTTCTTAGGTTGGAAAAGGCATATATGAGCTTGGGATGTGACTAGCGGGGGCTCTTAGGGGCGAGAGAGAGGGGAGTGGTTTCTAAAGATGACGGTTGGCATCAAATCTAAGCTCAAGATGCTATTCAGCGGGGCCTCTTGGGAGCAATAGAAAGGGAGTGGTTCTTGAGGGTAATAGCGGAGGCAAAGGCGACGTGTTGAAGGCGGCGGGTCTCAACTTGAGACACGACCAGCGGGCTCTTTGTTTGGGGGGATGGGGAGGAGGAGAGAGAGTATTTTGAAACAAAAAGAGAGAGTAGACTTCTTTTTCTTGGAAGATGCAAAAGAGAGGAGAGAGCGTGTCCTCTAATTGAAGAGAGAGGGAGAGGTTTCATGCAAGGGAGAAGAAGGCCAACAATTAATGAAGAGAGAGAGTATGCACAAGTTTGAAGGAGGGGAATGTGGGTCCATCAGCCACGTGTCTCTTCTTAGTTGAGCCAATGCATGGTGATTTGGCATGGCCAACCTACCTAATATTTTCTCAAGAGGAATCTTTTTCCATGTACAATTTACCTTGGTTTTAGAAGATTCAGGCATGCTTAAGTCACTACTCGTCATCTCCTTCACTCACGAATGCTCTCTCTTCCTATTTCCCATTCGCTGCCTTCATCCTCATGTCACCCCCTTCTTCCCTTCTTGTTGATAGACGTGAGCATGTGCCAAGGAATGTGAGACAGGGGCTGGGCTCCTTTCTTGTATTCTTGGGCTCAAAACATGGGAAGTTAGGTCACGAAAGAAATGAGATTAGTGGGATGGAAATTCTAGCTGAAATAATTGGGCTTGGTGTAGATGGGCTATCCGATTATATATTTTTTATTTTCCTAGTCTTTTTTATTTTTCTTTTTTATCTTCGCATATATATTATTTATTTTTTTACATTTTGTAAAATGAACGAATACTTAAGATTTCGAAAAAAATTAGGGTGTCAACATCCCAAGAAGTCATTTCCAAAAACAATGGCAATATTTTCTAATATTTGACTGAAATCTGAAAATAAACTTGAAAATACTTTCCCTCATTCGAAAATTTGAAAATAATTTTCCTATAGAGACACGCACTATTTGTGTGATATGAGACATACTGAGTGATCAAGGTTCTCAAGGATCCAGCCTAACCCTGATGGACCCAAGGACATTTGCCAGTGACTTTAGCACAACCACCAAGGATTCGGGCACAGGCACAGGCACCAAGGTCCTAAGCCCAACCTCAATAGACCTAAACCTCACTGTCGAGGAACTGGGCCTAAGCGACAGTGACTTAGGCGAGAAAGCCGGTTACTCAGGAATGGCCATCGAGGACCTAGGCACAAACAACAAGGCCTTAAGCTCCACCTATATGGATCTAGGTCCAACCTCAATGGACCTAAGCTCGAGCATCAAATGATAGTCTTGAGCCTAACCTCCATGGACCTGGGCTCAGGAGCTAATGACTTGAGCACGAGAGCCAAATACTAGGGCATATCTTATGGGGACTCGGGAACTGACACCAAGGTCTCGGTCCAACCTTGTGGAGCCAAGCCTAATCTCAATCAACCTAAGCCCAAGCGTCGATGATTAAGGGGCAAAAGCTGAGTGCTCGAGCATGGCCATTGAGAACCAAGCACAAGCACTAATTGGACCTTTGTGGACCTAAGCTCAAGCTGAGCATTGGACCACAATATCGGGCCTTTGCATTGTGGACTTGGGCTCGGGTGCCTGTAACTTGGGCGCTAGAGCTAGGTACCCAAGCATAGTCACTAGGGACCCAAGCATGAGCACTAAAGTCTCAGTTTTGGCCTTCGTGGACTTGAGCCTAGGTATAGGTGACTTGGGAATAGGAGCTAGGTACTTAGGCATGGTCATCAAGGATTTGGGTACGAGCACCTAGTTCCATAGCCCAGCCTCTATGGATTCAAGCCTAGCCTCAATGAACTTAGGCTTAGCCTCTGTAGACTTGGGCATAAGAATTAAGTACCCCAACGTGGCCACCAGGACCCAAGCACAAGCATCAAATTCCTAAGCCCAACCTCCATGGACTTGTGCTCAACCTCAATACACCCAAACTCAAGTGTCAAGCTAAGGTCCTGAGCCTAGGCGCCAAAATGGGGTTTCAAGCCTGGCCACTGTGAACCTAGGCTCAAATGCAAATGACTCAAGTGCAAGAGTAGAGGACTTAAGTATAGTTGCTAGATACCCAGGCATGAGCGTCAGGGTCTCACCCAACCTCCATGGACATGGGCCAAGCCTCAATGGACTTGAGCCTAGGCCTCGATAACTTAAGCCCAAAAGCCAAGTACTCAAGCATGGGAGTTGAGGCCTTCGACTCAACCGCCAAGGTACCGATGCCAACCTTAATGGACTCGAGCCCATGAGCTATGTAGTTGGGTATGGTCGCTAGGGACCCAAGGTCTAAGGCACCACGCTGAGGTATAAGCAATAGGGTCTTGAGACTAGCCACTGAGGACTCAAGCAAGAGCATTGGGGATCCCATGCCCAAAGCGTTGAGCTCTCTAGTTCAGGCGCTGATGTTTATTCATTTTTATGCAAAATCATTTCTAATGTTTAAAAGAGGAGATTGTTTTACTGAATTTGAGCATAGATTTTAGATTGAATAGGTCATTGACTCAAATGACCTAAAAGCTAAAAAATGAAGAAAATATCTTCTGATGAAATGTTTTCTGTATAAATAGAGCCTTAAATTAAATTTTAAAGTTGAGTGTTTAGGAAATTGGGAAGATAGCAACGTTTGGGAAATGGATGTGAGATAAGATTAAAAGGATTGTAGAAGGAGAACTATCGCAGGCATATATTAATAGAAGTACTTTACATGCATTTCTCCTTTTTGCGATAGGTTTTTTTGTAAATACTGTTTGGGGTTGTAATTGGTTGAATAATGAGAAATACCGATTAAGAAGAATGCCAAGCTGGACATATAAATACGGCCTCAAAGTTTAAACTCAAAAGTTGGCTAAAATGAGGTAAAATTATCAAATCACTACTGAACGTATCATATATATGTCATTTCAGCCCTAATTTTTTTAAATTTGTCAATTTACTCATAAATCTTTGTGTGAATATCAATATAGTGTCACTAAAAATTGATAACGTAAAATCTAGCTATTATCAGCTGTCCTACTCGACATGACCAGTACAACTCTACTAAATCAACACATTTTGCTTATTTTTCTCAATTTCCTTTTTTTTTCATTTTCTGTTTTCTTTTCTTTCTCTTTAAGTTCTTCGGTTTGTTCATCTTCTCCACCATAAAGGTTCTCAGCACCAAGTTTTCCATCTCAAAGATTTGTGAGTTTCATTATGATGGGAGAACGATAACAATTCGAACAATATCGAATTAACGCAGCGGAATAAAATAATCTCCCATCTTGTGTAAACCTAATAGAAACTGATATAGTAGAGTAAAATAAATACCAAGCACGTGAACACAAGACGATTTTTTTTACATGGAAAACTTTCTCGATGTTAGGAGATCAAAAAACCACAAGATCGAAATCTACCTGAAAATCTTCACTATCAACAAAATTGGGTGAACAATGTTCAGGCTTTCCATGGGCTTGCTACAGGTTGGGCTGAACTAAACGGGCTTCGCTGAAATGCAATTGAAGATGGGCTGCTGAAATTCACGGGCTGAGATGGGCTTGTGGATGAACTTGTGGGCTGTATACGGGCCCATCTGCTGGGCCGAATTCTGGCTCGTGGACTTCGCTGGCCGCGTGGAGGGAGACTGCTGAAGACGCGCGGACGAAGCAATGCGGAGACGCTGGTCTTCGAGCTGCTTCGGTGAGTGAGCTGCACGAAGACACGGGTAGGGCAGCTTCGGTCAACAAACCGCTTGAGGGGATGGCGTGGTTGACTGGCGTTGGAGTGGACGAAGGGATCACTCGGTGCAAGAGCTGCTTCGGTCTTCTTCACGCAGCTAGGAGGGGTCTTCGGCCAGTCCGTTCGATCGGTTGAGCTGCGGGGAGATGAGAAGCAGCATCAATTCGCTGCTTGATTATGTGGCCAGCTGCAGGTCAAATTTTGGTGGAGATGCTGACCGTGCGGGGGCGAGGGCTTCTGGGCTCGTGAGAGAAAGCGATGAATTTTGATGGTGGAAGTCCGAATGAAAAGAAGAAGCAGCCGGTCCCTTGTTGAAGCTGAACTCGCTCGAAGAAGATGGTGGGCAGTTGGCGTTGGCGTGTAGGGGAAGATTGGAGAGGAAAGAAATGTCAAACAAGCTTATCCCTTCATTAACTCCTTGTCCCCTATTACTTTCTTGCAATAATCTTCACAAATAAAATCATTTTGATGCCCACAAATGCTGCCCTCACCATAAATCCGAATTTCACAAATTCAATTCAATTTCTTTACTCAATTTCCCAAATTGAAGTCCAATTTCGATTTAGAAAAATCCCAAATGATTTTCTATAAATCCCCGACACATAAAGGCTCAGCCTGAAAGCCCAATTTTCCATCAATTTAGCCAATCTGAATTTCCGCCAATTTTTCGCGACGTCCGAAACGATTTTCCGTAAAAATCTCGGAATCTCCGAAAAATATTCGCTTCTCTAGCAAATACTAGAGGTACATAGCAGCAAAGACCTCAAGAACATAATTCTTGGCAATACATATGAATTTCACAAGAGATCAAAGATAAATCTGACCAAAAATGCAGGTTTTCATCAATCCACAAAAAACTTGATGTAGGCAGTTTCAAACGAAAATCAAACCGTTCAAATTCGAGAAAATTGCGTCACGAACATACTAACAAAATTTCAGCTCAATCGGACCACGAATTGACCTCTGATGCCAACTTGATGCAAATAAGATATTGGCTCAACCCTTAGATTTTCTACTTTCTCTTTTTCTCTTGTTACTACGTCTTTTTATGATTACCACTCTGAAGATAGTGAAAAACCATATTTCTCCATATAACTTATTATATGGGCTCAAGCCCTTTTTGGCTTGAATTCATCGCCATTCACATGGGAGTGAACCCGCCTAACAAATCTCCCCTCACGACAATGTGGAGGGATTCACCATCCTTGCTATCAATTGGCAATGTTCAAGCTTTTCTCTTGGTAGAGTCTTCGTCATCATATCAGAGCCATTATAATCTGTATGAATTTTCTCAAGTTCCAACAACTTTTCATCTAGAACATCTCTTATCCAATGATATCTAACATCAATATGTTTCGATTTAGAATGAAAAGATGAATTCTTACCAAGATGAATTGCACTTTGATTATCACAAAATAGCACATACCTCTTTTGCTTGAACCCAAGTTCTTCTAAGAACTTCTTCATCCATAACATCTCTTTACTAGCTTTAGTCACTGCAATAAATTCAACTTCGGTTCTAGAAAGTGCAACACGCTTCTGCAATCTTGACTTCCATGGCACAACTCCACCCGCAAAAGAAATCAAATAATCAGAAGTAGATTTATGAGTATTAATATCTCCTGCCAAGTCAAAATCAATATATCCAACTAATTCAAGTTTCTTGGTCCCGAAACTGAGTTTCAAATTTGAAGTTCCCCGAAGATACCTCATAATCCACTTCAATGCATTCCAGTGTTCTCTACCTGTATTTGAAAAATAGCGACTAACAACACAACTGCATGTGCCAAGTCTGGGCGTGTACATACCATCGCATACATTAAGCTTCCTACAGCTGAGGCATATGGAATACTTTCCATATCTTTCTTCTCTTTATCAGTCGTAGGACTTTGCTTCATATTTAACTTAAAGTGGGTAGCAAGAGGAGTACTAACCACTTTAGCCTTGTCCATGTAAAATTTCTGAAGGATCTTCTCAATATATTTCTCTTGCGACAAAAACAACTTCTTAGCATCTCTGTCTCGAGTAATTCTAATGCCAAGAATTTGCTTCGCCGAGCCCAAGTCTTTCATGACAAAAGACTTGCTCAACTGTTTCTTCAATAACTCAATTCTTAAAGCATTCCTGCCAACAATCAGCACATCATCAACATAAAGCAAGAGAATAATAAAGTCATCATTAGAAAATTTTTAGACAAACACACAGTTATCCGAGAAAGTCTTCTTATAGCCCTATTCTATCATAACTGACAAAAAAATTTTGTACCACTGCCTCGATGCTTGTTTTAGGCCATAGAGACTTTTCTTCAATTTGCACACATAATCCTCTTTCCCTTTCACTTTAAAACCCTCAGGTTGTTCCATGTATATATCTTCCTCCAAGTCACCATGTAAGAATGATGTTTTAACATCCATTTGCTCAATTTCCAAATCTAGGGTAGCTGCCCAGCCTAGTACCACACGAATAGAAGACATTTTCACTACCGGAGAAAATATATCATCAAAATCAATACCCTTTCTCTAACCGAACCCCTTAACAACCAATCTAGTTTTGTACCATGGTTGTGAAGTATGTTCATCTTGCTTCAACCTATATACCCACTTGTTCTTCAAAGCTCTTTTACATTTAGGTAACTTCACCAACTTAAAAGTATGATTATCATAAAGTGACTGCATCTCATCTCGCATGGCATCAAACCAATTACTTTTGTACTCATCTTCTATTGCTTCTGCATAGCACTCTGGTTCACCTGCATCGGTCAATAATACATATTCATCTTCAGAATACCTGGTGGAAGGTCGTCGGTCTCTAATGGATCTCCAGATTGGAACATCCAATGGAACATCTAATTGAGCCTCTTGTTCAGGAATATTTCAACATGTTCAGGAACATGTGCGTTATTTGGAACATTGACTTCCTGTTGTTTTTCATCAACCTATGTATGAATATTTGTAAGAGAAACTGGATCCAAATCAACCAAATTATCACGAACCTATGGTGCTAAAAACATCTATATTTTCTTAATATCCTCCATTGTTTGATCTTCCATAAACACAATGTCTTTGCTTCTTACAATTTTCTTTTCAACCGGATCATGAAATTTGTAGCCAAGCATATCCTGTCCATAACCAATAAAAATGCACTGTCGTGTTTTCACATCAAGTTTAGACCTCTCATCTTTGGAAATATGCACAAATGCTTTGCACCCAAAGACACACAAATAATCATAAGAAATATCTTTGCATGTCCAAACACTATTAGGAACATCAAACTCTAAAGGAACGTATCGAGTAAGATTTAATACATGCACAACTGTACTTAAAGCCTCACCCCCTAAAGGATCCAAGTAGCTTTAACTATGAAAGTAAGCATCTTACCCTTTCAACCAGTGTTCTATTCATTCTCTCAGCTAAGCCATTTAACTAAGGCGTCTTGAGAGGTGTCTTTTGATGTCGAATACCTTGTTGTCTGCAATATTCATCAAAAGGTCCACTATACTCTCCCCCGTTATTAGTTCTAATGCATTTCAATTTCTTTTCAGTCAGTCTCTCAATTGAAGCTTGAAATTGCTTAAAAGCATCTAACACTTGATCTTTAGTTTTCAAGGTATGAATCCAAATTCTCCTTCAAAAATCATCTATGAAGGTAACAAAATAAATAGAGCCACCAAGTGACATTGTTTTCATAGGATCGCAAACATCAGAATGCACTAAATCCAGTATATCCGACTTTCTTGAAGGAGGGGAGCTTTTAAATGCAACTTTGTTATGTTTTCCTACTAAACAATGAGCATACTTCTTTAGCGCCGAACTTTTCAATCCTGAAAGGAGCTTCTTCTTGGCTAATATTGACAAACCATTCTCACTGATGTGACTGAGCCTCTTATGCCATAACTCAGCTGCATATTCGTTGTCTACTGCATTAATTTTGTTTGTGGACAACTTTGCTTGCATACTATACAACGAAGAATATTTTTCACCTCTAGCCACAACAAGAGAACCTTTGGTGAGCTTCCATTGACCATTACTGAAAGTGCTGCAATACCCCTCATCATCCAACTTGCATGTAGAAATCAAATTCAAGCGGATATCAGGTATATGTTTGACATTATTCAATACTGACCTTATGCCATTGCTGGTTTCTAGGCACACATCCCCAATGCCTACAACTTGAGCTAGCCCATTGTTTCTCATCTTCACATATCCGAAATCACCTAACCTATATGATGAAAAGAAATCCCTACGAGACATAGCATGAACAGATGCACCACTATCAATTACCCAACTGGTCTCATGAGATACAAAATTCACCACATCACCATCAATAATAATGAGAAAGTCTTCTTTAAGTGCAGCAACACAATTGTCATCACTATCATTATCAATTTTCTTCTCTTTACCTTTCTCCTTTTGTTTCTCCCTTTTAACTGGCGACAAAACCTCTGAATATGTCCCTTCTAATGACAATAATGGCACTCAACATTAGCAAATTTATTATACTTACCTTTGCTTTTATCTCGACTTTTATCTCTATTTCTTGGACCTCGAGACTCACTTCTTCCCCTTTTCTCAACAACCAAGGCATCAAAATGTGAAGAGGACGATCCTTGTGTCTTCCTTCTCATCTCGTCATTCAAAATACTACTCTTGGCCAAATTCATGGTAATCGTACCATCCGGGGCAGAATTAGACAAAGATGTTCGAAACGTCTCCCATGAGTCCGGCAAAGTACCAAGCAACCATAGTGCTTGTATCTCATCATCAAACTTGATTCCCATCGTAGCCAACTAATTTATAATTCCTTGAAAAGAATTTAAATGATCAGTTAAATGAGTACCATCTTGATATCTTAGAGCCATCATTTGTTCTATAAAAAATAACTTATTATTCCCAGTCTTTCGAGCATATAACTGTTCGAGTTTATCCCATAAACTGCGTGCATGTGTTTCCTCAATAATATGGTTCAAAACATTAGCATCTACCCACTGCCTGATATAACCACACAATTGACGATGAAATATAGACCATTCAACATCAGTTTTATTTTCCAGCTTCTCCTCGGCAAATACGGGCAAATAAAAATCTTTCACATATAAAAGGTCTTCCATCTTCCCTTTCCAAATATGATAATTCGAACCATTCAATGTAACCATTCTACTCATATTCGTTTCCATTGTTTAACACAAGGCAGAAAAATCAAGCAATAACCAGATGCTCTAATACCACTCTGATGGGAGAACGATAACAATTCGAACAATATCGAATTAACGCAGCGGAATAAATTAATCTCCCTCTTATGTAAACCTAATAGGAATCGATATAGTAGAGTAAAATAAATACCAAGCACGCGAACACAAGACGATTTTTTTTACATGGAAAACCTCCTCGATATGAGGAGATAAAAACCACAGGACTAGAGTCCACCCAAAATCTTCACTATCAACAAAATTAGGTGAACAATGTTCTTCTCTTGCAAATACTAGAGGTACATAGCAGCAAAGACCTCAAGAACATAACTCTTGGCAATACATATGAATTTCACAAGAGATCAAGGACAAATCTAACCAAAAACGCAGGTTTTGATCAACCCACGAAAAACCTGATGTAGGCAGCTTCAAACGAAAATCAAACCGTTCAGATTCGAGAAAATTGCGCCACGAACATGCTGACAAAATTTTAGCTCAATCGAACCACGAATTGACCTCCGATGCCAGCTTGATGTAAATCAGATATTGGCCCAACTCCCGAATTTTCTGCTTTCTCTTTTTCTCTTGTTACTACGTCTTTTTGTGGCTATCACTCTGAAGATAGTGAGAAACCTTATTTCTCCATATAACTTATTATATGGGCTCAAACTCTTTTTGGGCTTGCAACTCATTAGGCTTCCTCCACATAGGAGTGAACCCAGCTAACACATTACACGATCCAAATTTCCTTTTTTTCCATCTCAAGAGTCATTGTTTGTTGTTCAAGCTCAAATTGAATTTGAAGGGCCACATGTCCTCACGGTTTTCCCTAATCTTCATAACCATGGCAACCAAGCTCGAAGCAACTTCAATGGCAGCCAAACAAAAGAAGAAGCATAAGCGGTGCTTCGAGTTTGCGGAGATATAGAGACTCGGCCATGGCTGTCAGGCTTGCCAAGATATCTGTCTGTGCCTCTCTATTGAGTGTGTTGGTAATTTGTTTATAAAACAAATGAAGAGATGCCTTGTCCCACATCGAAAAGATGTGAGTGCGCACGTGGACGAGATTTGGCACTAACCGACGATCATTATTTTTTATTTATTGAAAATTCGGATTTATTTCTATAAAAAATTAACTATAAGTCTTATTGAAACAATGTGACTGTTCACGAAAAGTTATGATTATTTTTATTTATTTAATTCTGAATTTTTATGTCTTTTCAACGTAACCTTTGAGACGTACTTGTTCATTTTGCAACCTTTCCCGAAAGGTTGTCTTTGTTCTTTTGCAACCTTTTGAAGGGTTGCCTCTATTTGAAAGACGAAGAAAAGTACGTATGTTTTGAGATCAAAAACACATCTCTTCTTCCATTTTTTATGTTTTTTCTTTTGAGAGAAACTACAGCCATTGTTTCCAATTGTTTCTTATGAGAGACCCTGGAGAAATACTAGAATTGCTATCTAGTATTCTCATTTGAGACTTTGTTGTATCCTGGAGGAAATTTGCCGGTGAACCATTAGCAACTTTGTGGGGCAAATAAATCCTTAAAGAAAGTGATATCACGCCTCAAAGTCCGATTTGAGTACTCTAAAGATCCGACTTCATTGTTCTACCCAATTCGAAGCAGTATTTTCCCAACAGAGTGTTATGCCAAAACAAAACGATCACAAGACTTCCACTTTCACTGTCCAATTACATGAAATATCTCTTTAGCTCGAATACCATTCGCAACACATGCAAATGATTTCACTACACACGCACTTGTTCTTCCTTTGGAAATTGTCAACACGGCCCTCTAATGACAGGGTAGCAAGGATGTAATTGACGAGGATGGCGACAAGGAGACACTCCTCGATGGCGGTAAACATCTAATGAAGACAAGGCACCACGAGAAGGTGAAACTAGAGCTCAGAGATCCTTTCCAATAGAGAAGATGAACGACGGACAAAGAAAAAAAATGAAAAAAAAAAACAGAAAAAAAAATTGAAAAGTTAGAAAAGACTTTGAATAATTTAGCTTTTGCATAAATAAGATTTCTCTTTATATTGAGAGTACGCGGAATTCCTTATTTAATGCCATATTGTTTAAATGTCATTTGACTTTTAGGGTCAGAAACAAAATGTATCAAAAAGTAAACTAATACACTAAAGCTTGTGAAGCTCTATTCTTACAGCTTCTTCTACATCAAAAGGTTATAGACAAATCTTGCGGCTCGGATCATCGCCTAAGAGGTTATCCCCGTAGTGGTACTAGATGGCACCACCTCACTATACACATTCGCGTAATGTGTGCCCCTGAACCTAGTAAAAGTATATTCAAACAACAGCTTAAATTTCCAAAGAGCCATGTTAGGATCATTCCAATGTTTGCCGATTAAACTAAAAATTTGCAAAATTTGAAGCAAGATATAGAAGCTGTAGGGTATAGTTTTCCCCAGCAGCTCCAATTGTGAAAAGGGGGTACTACAGCTTTTAAATATGTTTTGGCAAGCACCTTAACTGCTACCTTGACTTTTAAGATATCATCTCATGAAATATTGAGGTGCGACAACTTTAAAACATATAATTTACATCTTTTCGCAGCACAATAGTCACTTTCAAATGGAATTTGCACTAATATAGCCGTTTTTGCCTGTCTCTATCCACATTGGGATATTGTTCTAGCCAAAAGTAAACTTTTAATCACCGTATGTTGGTCATTGAATGACCAAAAATCTATTTTGATTAGTAAAGGGCAAATTTAAAAAAAAAAATCCCAAAATATACTCATTGTAATGCAAAACCCTAAAAAAAATGTGTTACCAAAAATCCTAAACTTGCTCATTGTGACACAAATACTCTTGACTTCTTTTTGTATCATGAAATAATCCAAACTAGTATAAATTTGAGATTTTTCATGACAAAAGAAAGTTTGGGATATTTCTATCACAATTGACAAGTTTAGGATTTTTAGTTACACAAAAAAAAAATCAAGATATTTCTATCACAATGGGCATAATTTGAAATTTTTTTGTAGTATACCCATTAATAAATGGCTAATTTTCATTTTCATACCTAAAGTCTGATTTTGTCATCTTTTAAGTACTTCCATAATGTGTTTTGTGTATCTTTTATCCCTAAACATATTCACCACTGCTTGTACTTCTAGATTAATACAAAAAGAAAAGATTATCGTAATACAAGTTCAACGAAATTCAATAGTTAAAGTTTTGGAGGGCTGCACTTCTATCATATCCTAGAATCAAGAACTAATCGGTTCCTGAAGCATATAACAAAACTGACCTATTCCCGGTTAGAAACAAACCTATCCCAAAATTAATCATCCCAAACTATTACAGTCATAATGACTAAAAACGCTCTTACACTACTTGACGTAGAACGGAAGCAAGATGGATTACAATTAATTTTACAAAAAGAAATAAAATCCAAAGGAATAGAAAAATCCGACACATCAAAGAATTTGAATAAACTCAAATTTTATTGATTCGAATGTTTCTATTACAATCAAGGGCAACATATCTATTTACAGAGAGCCAAACTCAAAGACCAAGTAAAAAATTTGAAAAGAAGATCAAATTATGTCTCTCTCTCAAGATATTCTACGATTTCCACGATTAAAGATAACGACCCTAAGTAGTAATCCTAAACACACCTAACATAGAAAAACAACAAAAAGAAATACGACACCGAAGTCAAAGGAAATCTCTTCGATTTCACATGATCAAACTCCTCTGTTTCCAGCAATCGAGAGAGAGAGATGTCTATTTTTAGAGCAGTTGGGGAGCTACTTGGCACCTAGGGCAATGCCTCCCCCTAGGACATTAAAGCCAAAGGGTACTCATTGGCAGCACTGAGAAAGCTCCCCCCCATAAAAGTGAGCGCAATCGAAGGGAAATGAGATCCCCCATCCTCTCCCCACCCCTCTCCTGAAAGCAGCCAAAAGTCGCTTCGAAATCAAAAAGAAAAATGACCCCTTTCCATCGCCTTTCACGTAGATTTAGGATTCCCAAAAAGCCTCTAATCCACCTTCCTTTTCATTTTCTTTATTCAGCCCTCACCCCTTTTTTAGGGAAATTGAAAAAAAAACAAATTTAGAACCTTATCCTTCACAAAATGTTCGTTGAAAAAGAAGAGGCAAATTTGCTAATGGGAAGCATCCTGGGTTTTAATTATCATTTGTATGGTCCCTCCCTCTAATCATGTGATCAGCCCCCAATTGCCTCAGAATATCCATCAATATTGACTACTACCGAACCGCCTAGACCTAATTCCAATCGGCAATAAATCGAGCGCTCCACCGTTTTATCCTAAGGCTTGAGCGGGTTAGATCTTTTTTCCCGCCTATCCAAAGATGGCGCCACTCTACGGAAAAGATCTCCAGTCAATTCATCGTGATCGAAAGGACCGCAAAGGGCCGTTGCGAAACATTGATTGCTCTCCTTGGAAAAGGAGAACTTAGTCCAGGTGGGTACCATGAAATGAATATTTTCTTATGTGTCCCAATACCACCAGCCCGTTACTATCAATACTCATCCTTGGATGGAGTCTCTCTCTCTCTCTAAACGTCTTATTCCTATGGAAAAGGAGAAAGGGAATTAAGAAAACACAAAGGCCGTTTCGAAATGTTTTACTAGGGACCGAACCGAGTGGTGGTCACCCATCACACCTCCCCCCCACTCCCCCACTCCTTTTATTTCTAGTACCTCTCTCTCTCTCTCTCTCTCTCTCTTCTCTCTCTCTGCTGACTGGACGATGTTGATGCGTCCTGTTCGGCGTGGCCCCGCGTCCCTCCCTCTCTGTGCTCCTAATGCGCGGCACATGAAAGATGGAAAGAGAGCACGAGAGAGAAGATGCAACCGAATCAATCACGACATACATTGAACCCGATACCACGAGCAACGAACAAAAGAACAAATCTTTGTTTACGCTCATGATTAGCGCCGATTAGAGGGCGTGGACGAAAAAGACGAAGGAATGCTCCATCCCCATCACCATCCTCCGCATTCTCGAGCGACAAAAAAAGAATTCGGGAGGAGGAGGAGGGTCGATGCGTACATGTCCTAAAGAACATCGCATTCGATCACGTTGCGCGCCTAACCGACGGATTTGACGCAATAGGACGAACCGGACGAGGACTTGGTGGGGAGGAAGGAGAAGAAGACAAAATGCTCAGTCAGTCAGTACCCCCCCATTTTGGATCTCTCTCTCTGATCTTTCTGTTTCTCTTATCCTCCCCACCACTGCCACCATCCCCACGACGATAATAATTGAAAAACAAACAGTGAGGAGGCGATAATGGAGACAAACCAGAGAGAATGGCGGAGCCATCCCATCTCCGCCGCGTGGGGGCCGCTCCGCCCCTCCCTCCGGCCCCGCCTCCTGCAGAAAAGGGCCTCCGCGTCGGGTACCGCTCGTCCTCACTCTCATGGGCTCAGGCCCACTCCCTCCCTCCCCCTCCCTGTGCTGCCATTTCAATCATTTGAAGCATCTCCTTCTTTGAAAAATTTATTGCAGAAGAACCTCCTTACAATATACACTGTTCTCTCGAATTGCTTACTATATTCTTACTCGCTAAATACTGCCTTGCAAGGTGAGATATTTATATATATTTATATTCCCTCGGGGAAGAAAAAGGACAAGTGAAAATGGGAAAAAGAAAGGAAAAAGTGGGGGCTAAAATCTGGCGTTTTCGAAGCCGTGCAAGTCGCTAACCCGGTTCATCGACTTCCTCATGATGGCCACCTTGGCCAGCCTCTCCGCCGCCCTCCAAGCCGACGTCGGCGTCAGCGGCTCCGGCTTCTCGTCCGCCCCACCACGGGTGGCGGCGGCGGCGGGGGCCTCTCGCCTCTCGTCGGCGGCGCCGGCGGCGGCTCTGGCCCTCTGGGACTGCTGCCTGAGCCGCTGGAGCTCCGCCAGCTCGGCCTCCAGGCAGCGCAGGAACTCGTCGGCGGAGGTCAGGCCGGACTGCACCAGCAGCGCCCGGGCGGATGAGAGCAGGTGGTAGGCCCCCGACGCGTCGCCGCGATCGGCCAGCCGGCGGGACTCGGCGATGGCTCGCGCGGTGACGTGGAGGTTCTTGAGGCGTTGGATGCCGTGCGGGGACGACGATCGGACGGCGTGGGGGCGGGGGACGGGGATTGGCTGCTCCCGCGAATACACGAGCTCGCGCGTGAGTGGGTCCCGGTACGACGAACCCACCGACATCACGTGGTGGGACCCGCTGAGCCGCAGCTCCACGAGCAGTTCCCTCTCCTCCTCGGCGAAGAGGTCGCCGACTCGGATCAGGCCCGACCCGAGCGACGTGGGCCGGCCCATCAGGGAGTAGACCGCCGTTATCTCGACCCGGTCGGACCCGGAGATGAACCCGAGCTGGAGCTTCAAGTCCTGCACGACGACGCACGTCAGTCCGCTCAGGCACCGGGCGAAGGACTCGTCCTGCGCCGCCGCGTGGCCCGACGCGCCGCCGCAGGGGTCGCAGAAGCCGACGGCGTGCACGGGGATGTCGCCGAAGCGCGTGGACGACACGATGGAGGAGTTCCGCCCCTGCTTCGCGGCGTTGGCGTGCACGCGCTGGTCCTGGCCGTCGGATAGGAGCACGATCGTCGCGGCGGGGTTCCGCTCCCGCCGGTCCTCGAGGACCTTCGCCGCCTTCCTCAGCGCGTCGTTCACGAGCCCGGCCTGGCCGGTGCAGCCGATCGCGTCGACGATCCGCCGCGCGGACCGGCGACCGGTCATCGTCATCCTCTTCAACGGCAGTAGCCGCTTGGAGGTGGTGGAGAAGGCGACGATGGAGAGGCGGTCGGTCTCGCCGAGCGAGGAGATCACCAGCCGCATCGCGCGCTTCATCATGAGGAGCTTCTCGCCGCTCATGCTTGCGCTCACATCCAGGACCGTCACCAGATCGATCGGAGCTCTGGCGGACGCCGCCCTCGTCGCCGCCGGCGGCGCTTTCACCTTCAGAACCACCGCGCACGTCCCGTAGCTCTTGTTCGCGGAAATAACCGCGGCTTCAGGCAGCAAGCTCACCTCCACGTTCCTCCCGTTGTTCTCCTCGTCCGACAATCTCATTCTGCTCAACGGCGACGCCGATGAGCCGATGCAGAAACCTTGGAACTCCACATCCTCCTCCCCGTGCTGATCATCCTCGTTGCTCTCGTCCGATTCGGGAATCGGATTGAATCGGGAGACGGAGCTCGGAGACAGCAGCGACTCGTCGTCGTCGTAGGCTCGCAGCGGCTTGGGCTTGGCACTCGCGATCTTCGACCCGGCGCCGTCGTCCCCGCCGATCTCGTGCGCGTCGAGCAAGGGAATCTCCTTCCAGAAGGCGCTGCAGACCGGGCAGGCGAGGACCCGGTGCTTCTTGACGTGAGCCGCGACGCAAGGGAAGTGGAAGGTGTGGGCACACTCCGCCGTGAAAATGGCGGTCCCTTGCCCTGTTTTCACGCTCTGCAAGCAGATTCCGCATCTCGTCTGGCAACGACAGCGACGAGCGTCACGAAAAAATACGAAGAAACGGGAAAAGGGGGAAAAAAGCAAGAAAGCAATTCGCGGTTCGCTTACTCTGGATAGACGGAGGCTCGCCTTGAGGAGAGAGAAGCCGGACGGCGATCTCGGGGACGAAGGATTGGACAGGTTATTGAACAGGCTCTGGTGGCGCTCGCCGCCTCCGCCGCCGCTCCTCTTCGGCGCCGCCGTCTTGCACTGGAGTCTCGGGCTGCTGGCCGCGGACGAGGCCGGCGTGGCCACCGCGGCGGTGCGGCAGCGGAGGTTGGGACTCGGCGCCGGCTCCGGCCGCTGCCGCGACTGCGACCGCGGGGTGGAGGGATTAGAGAAGAACCCGAATTTGGAGGAGATCCTGGGGCTATTCCCGGTGCTGCCGCTGCCGCCATTGTTGCCGCTGAGCCGGGGAGCTTGCAGGAGAACGTCTTGGCGACGGAGCCGGCGCCGGCTCCGGCTTCGGCACCGGCTCCGGCGGCGGCGGCGTCGTCGTCTTTGGGGATGGAGGTGCAGAACGCTCGTCTCCAGCCGAGGACCATCGTTTTCGCGTCGCTGTATCTGTCGTGGCGGGTGGTCGGCTTCGTTTTGCTCTTGGAATAAAGAGGGTCTGAACACGGGGGAGATGGCGAGGAGGCAGGAAGGAAGGAAGGAAGGAGATCGCTGCAGAAAATGGAGAAAGGTCTCTCGCTTTCGCTCTCGCCTTGCCGAATATATTTGAAAACCCCACACTCTGTTTCTCTCTCTATCTCTAGCTCTGAGCTTTTTCTCCGGTGGTTTAAGGTGAGAAAGGATTACGATATAAAAGGTTCATAGTCGGAAAATAATCCGAACGCATTTATTTATTATTTATTTGTTTGTTTGTTTGTTTTTAATTTATTTAAGAAAGGGAGGATTGGAAGATGTTTTTTAGTAGAGGGGTTTTCGGTATTGGGATTTTAAACATGGTGACTGGGAACTGGCAAGTGGCGGTTTTTTTTGCTTTTTCCCTTTTTTTATTTCGGTTTTTCTTTTTTTTTTTTTTTTTCTTTTTTTTTTATGGTTTGGGCCTGCCAGCCCAGGCTGCCGTGACGGGTCAACGGATCGGCTCTGCTTTGATAAACTCGAGCCTGCCTTCTCTCGCGGCGCGGTCGACCGTTGACCGATCTGAAAGGGTGACTCTTCACATGGGAGCCGTATTGACCGTCGCTTGAATTTTGGGTTTTTTTGGAACTTTTCGATTCTATGTGCATCAATGGAAAAGGTCCTTTCGGCTATTTCGGTGAAAATGCCTTCTTTTTTTTTTTTCTTTTTAGCAAGAAAAATATACCATTACTCTATATGATAATAGTAATGGAAACATGTTACAGACGTTTGTAAAAGAAAAGAAATTATCGATTGTTTCTTTAGTCATACTTGGATTGCATTTGGGAGAGCACTTGAGAAATTCTTTAGGGAAGTGCAAATGATTCTCAGGTTAGAAGATTTTTTTTTTTTTTTGAAATGTAAATAGTGTTTGGTGAATTGCAATTGAGAAATTCAATGAGAAATAATTTTGATTTAAATATTATGCGGAGAAAAAGCTAAAATTGTAAAGGACTTCAGTTATATTTAGACAAAAATAAGTTGAAGCTTAGCCTCTGGGGTCGCTCAGGCAAAGGGCTAAGAAACTTTGAAAACATCACAAATTATTTTCTTATCTGTTTTATTGCAAATCTTAACCTACTCTCGAACTTTTATTCTACCTTTTTATAGAACCTAGAAATCGAATCTCGTACTTGAAACTCACGTATTGACTCTGACTTGATGACTTTTAGAGGTCCAAAGTCCATTCAAAATGGTGCACCAAGCCGGCATTATTGACCAATTCAAGAGGGGAGTGAACTATGGCCGCCACCCCCTTTACCCACTACGTTTTCGATATGATTCTAATCCATATTTATTGTATTTCTTGATATAATTCGCGTAAGATCGGCTGCTAAATTTATGAATATCCCGAATCAGGTGGATCGGCCTCGATAAGGTACACCTTTATCCAGACACAAAATTGGGGGGATGATAAGGCCTTAAATGTGGAGCGGTGGCAGCGGAGACGCACACCCTATCGCGTGCAGAATGTTTCCAATGACTATCATGCGTGGTATGGCATGCACTCCTCCTTCATAATGTTATCTCTCTCTCTCTCTCTCTCTGACATGGAATTTTGGGATCGCCTTAAATGCGGTACGTTGAAGGGAACTGCCTTGTCGACGGCCAAACACAGTAAAATAAAGAAAAATAAAAATGAAAGCATTTTTCTAGAAAAAAGGGTTGATATTACAAAGCCTCAAAGAGCCAATAAACCCATGTCGCAAATAATTTTTGTGTCGCGAAAAATCTCGAACTGATAATGCCAATGTCGCATTTAGCCCCAAAACAATTTTCGAGTAGGGAAAGATTATGAATTTTAGCAGATTTTTCGAAATTCTACAAAGCTTTCAATGCAAAATCAATTGAGTTTTTAGCAAATTTCCCTTATCAAAGATTTTGAGGAATCTATATTTTTTTCTGTAATGGGAAAACTAATTTTGGATAAATACAGTATCCATGTATCAGTTCACCATTTCTGCCATGTGATAAATTAGTTTCGGGGATAAATGTATCATAAGATTATCGATCATCGATTTTTTTAAACGAGAATTACTTTGAGCTAATTGTAATATTAAGTGTACCTGCTAGAAATTTTTTTAAAAAAAAAAGGAGGAAAGGAATGCGGTCTCTCTCTCTCTCTTCATGTGCGGAAGTGTTTTCGGTCGAGGGTAGGGGGCTGGGACCCACAGGCTCGTTGGGTAGCGAATTTAATGAAGTGGGGGGTCGTGGGGGATCTTCGAGGATTGGCTCCTTGCGACGCTGGAGGGTAGGGCCGACCTCTTGGAGTGGATGGACGTCGACGGATTGACGGGACATCCTCCCGTTTTTAGCGAGTCTTGTGTGGAAATAGATGTAAATGTGCCGCGACGAAGAAGATTGTATGGCGGAGAATGACGGCCGCCGTGAATGCTTCTTTCGGATGCATCCGATCCCCTACCGAAATCAGCAAGACTCCAGGCCATTGACTCCGTTCGAATTCTGGTCGGAGCTCCGGCGGCATGATTCCGGCGAGAGAAAGGTAGGAGGGTTGAACTGTGGTGGCGGGGATTGGCTGCTAGCGCCGCGAGAGCGACGAGAGAGAAAGAAAGCGAGTTAACGCAAGTGATGGACCCATTTTGATGACGCATGAGAGAAGTGGTTGTACTTAGAATGAATGCATTTGTCTACATAAGAGAGGCGTGCTTTTATGGTTTGGATAGAGGATCTCTCGTGCTATATGTGAAAGGTTTGAGAACAACCATCGAATGGTCCAATAGTTCCTTACTTCATAGCGAGGCTGGTGATAGTCGACATTTTGTACTTTTGGCGTTATTAGTGGAATGCGACCTATATAAGCCGATGGAGACAAAAGCTAGGACACTCAAGTCGGACCACTGTAATTCTTGTTCACTTTCTCTTTCCCTAAACTCTTTAATCTTCGTCATTTACATTACAAGTTTACTTTACTAGTGGAAGCGGAATTTGTACTGGGATTTGGTTCTGCAGAATTAGTTTCTATTCTCTTG